>JAOQGH010000012.1:66448003-66472043 GCA_025769975.1 Gallinago jamesoni
GGTTGGGGTTTTTCTGTGGTTTTTTTATTTTTTTATGGGTTAGACTAGATGATCTTAAAAGGTCCCTTCCAACCTAGGTGATTCTGTGATTCTGTGAATACTTAAAAGTATCTAAAGGGTGGGTTAAAGGAGGAGGGAGGGAGCTAGACTCTTTTCAGTGGTTACCAGTGAGAGGACGAGGGGCAACAGGCACGAGTTGGAACATAGGAGGTTCCACTCAAATATAAGGGAAAACTTCTTCATGGTGAAGGTGACAGAGCCCTGGAACAGGCTGCCCAGGGAGGTTGTGGAGTCCCCTTCTTTGGAAATTTTAAAGACCCGCCTGGATGCAGTCCTGAGTAACATGCTCTAGCTCTAGGCAATCCTGCTTCAGTGGGGGAGTTGGACTAGATGATCTCTATGGTCCCTTCCAACTCTAATAATTCAGTGAAAGCCCATCCACTCCTTGCTCTCTTTTCTGTCCTTTGCTCTCTGCCACTTTGCTGTGCCTACTGTGGCTCCAAGGCTGGCAGCCTGCTGAACTGCAGAGCCTTGCACATGGCATGTGCTTTTGGGCAGGATTTTGTGCTGGCTGGCAGTGACATCAAACCATTGCAGTGGGGAAAAGCTAACAGCCACAGCTGGAGTTAATGAATCCTACATTACCCTGGAACAGGGACGGGAATCCCAGAGCTCAGGGGGTTTACATGGAGGTCTGCTGATGTGTGAGTGACTGGAGGAGATGAAAGCACGTCTGGATGGGCTAGGGAATACATATGCACTAGATTTTTTTTGCTTTATATTTAGTTCAGTGCTTGTACATTAGGGTTTTTTTCCCCTTCTATTTTTAAGGTTCACTTGTTTTTCTGGTGCATATGATTAGGTGAATGTCTACTACGATTCTGTTATTGTGTACTGGACCTTTAAAAATAAAGTGTTCCCCAGGCTGTAGTCTTGGAGGGATTGCTATGCATCAGTGCAAGATGGCCCTTACAGTGAATTACACGCTTGTTTTTCTCTCATGTAGTTATTTCTCTCCTTGCTTGTTTGATTTAATTTGAAATAAAAGCCATTCTGGTTGTAGGAAATTTTGATTTAGATGTTCAGAAAGTGGAACAGGATTAGGTCTGTGGAAAAGCTGACTGAGGAAATCCTACAAGAGCAACACATTACTTCACCCACCATCCCATCAAAGCCAGGTCTGGTCAGGATATCTCATCTGTACAGCCCCAACCTACCTGATAGGAGGACAGATTCTGATGTAGATGATAATCTAGGTTAGTTCTGTTTCCACTTCAAAGTCCCTCCATCCAAACTGAGGTCCCTATATCATAACGAACACCCTGGTCTACAAAGCTCAATGGATTCCTAGCTGCAAAACTCATATCTGGGCTGGGTTCCTGATAAGGAGATAATATCTAAGAAGCCACCACTTTCTTTCAACCAGATATACTAAATGAAAGTCTCAAATATCAAGGATATGTCTAGACCAGCTGTGGGTCAGATGCTTCTACTGTGTATGTATTTTTGTCACAGAATCAGCTCGCTTGCATTTCAGTTTGGGAATAAGAGACTCAGCAGCCTCTAAGCTCACAGAGTGCCTTCCTGGGGGGCTCTCTGTTGTACCTTACTGTCAAATGTGATGGGAAATCAATGATGAACAGGAGATCCCTAATCACCATGGATACTTGTCTCTGCATGGTGTCAAAATCTGAGTTGGTTGTTTATTTTCTCACATTTTACTTATGACTAATTTACTTTAGGAAGGGGAGGAGAAAGGAGGAGGCTATTTGGGGCTGAAGTAAAAAATGAGAGAATGGAAATTTGGCAGTGATTCTCAGCTGGAGATGCTAGGAGGTGTCCAGAAACCTGTCCCATATCTGCATCCCCTGAGCTTGTTGTCCACTCTCATGCTTTGTTCTGTGCTCGCAGCAGGATCTCGGGGGAACACAGCTGCTGCAGCTGCTTGTAGACCAAAAAGTGACCTTTTGAGTAACCAAAGAATGATGCATTATTTAGTGCATTCCTGGTTAAAATGGAAAGGAAATGATTTCGTGAGCAGAATGCTTTGTTTATCCTTTCACTTGGACGGATTCTCTTTGCACCACATAATAGTGTGTTGTACACACCACTTCTCGTGGTTTCTTCTGGGTAAAGCTTTTGATAAGACAGGTATTGCACTTTGAAAAACACTGTTAACCAGAGAGACCCTACTAGCCAAATGTAATAAATCTCAGTTTAGAGGTACTATGTTTTCAGAAAATAACTTATATTTAAATAATGTGTAGGAGTGAAAGCTTCCTGGTGAAGTGTATGTTTCTAGACTATCAGCTGATACTGCTAAGTATCATAACCAGCTGTTATTTCAACATGAAGTATTTTACTTCTTTCAGTTAATCAAGAGTCTCTTGGAAGTTGCCATAGCAGGACATTAATTATGGGGATGTTTAATGAATAGAGTATTTGTCATTCACATAGACAGTCTTCAGCAACTGCCACCCAGTGATATCTGATAGCCAGCTACTTAGGCACTCTGCTTATCATTGGGTAAAGGAGGGGAGGCAGATAGACATTGAAAAAATTGTTCCTAACTTTATATTTTCTATGTGGTCTTCCAGACAGAGATTCAAAGAACCCGAGGCTGGAGCCTACCTCTCCTGCTGGCTGTGAACGAAGACTGCAGTATACTTTGCTGCAAGTCCATCTGCTCTTGAACTTTATAAATACCTTTAAAAAGATCTATCTAACAGTGTTTTTCCTTTGAAGTTTCCAACACCATTTATGAAGGCTTGAAAGTGGTGTTATTCACATGTTTCAGATGACGAGAGCTGAATTGTCAAGGTAACAACTGATTTGAGAATGACCTTCTCTGAGAGATGAGCATGTGGAAGGACCTGGGGGAAGATCCAGTGCTTCCCAGGGATTTCACTGAGCTCAACAAGCCCTGAAATGTAGGAAGGAAAAGAAATCTGCACAAAGGAAGAGGTACCCAGCAGACCATGCTATCTCATTGGACAACCCAGTGATAAAATTTCTCCATAAAATGATAGATGTCTGCTTCTATGGTATTATTTTTATTAGTAAAAGATTAGATGGGGTGAGGCAAGTAAACAGGGAGTCTGTAAATGACTGCAGTGTTTAAGTTGGCTGCTTGGTACTGTCTTAATTGTTACAGCAAACAGCACAAGATGGCAAAAAATGACCACCTTTCTACTAAGAAGATAACTGCCTTTAAAAAGAAAGGAATGAAACTCAGCTCTATGATTTCTAGGATCCTAATTAATTCAAACGGACATGACTAGAGAAGTGTAAACACCTGAGCAGCTTTCAGCCATTCCTCTGGCATGTTCTTACTTACTGAGTCCATATTTCCAACCACAGTGTCTGCTCATCCTTTTGCAGCACCCTTCAAACCAGCCTCCCTCAAAAGATCCAGCAGACATGGTCTGAGAGAAGAGCTGAGCAGAAGCTGGTAAGCACTCACTGCAGGGAGCTCTAAGTGCTGTGGGATTTAGACAAACAGCAAAGAACAAGCTTCTACTATGACTCATCTGGTGTAGAACTAGTGCTAAGTATTGTACATAATTAAGACAACATTATTACAGTGAGATAGCACTTCTTTTTTTGGCATGGTTAAAGTCTTGAAAAGGTGTAATGTTTTCAGCTTTGAGAGCTGTGAAGAAGATGAAGACTTCTGATGGGAGTTCATTCTAAAAGATATCATGGCTACAGTGAATTTAGATCATAACTTGTGTTATTCCTGAAGCTCTGAGTGTATATTTCAGTTGCCTTCATGAAAGGCTGTGGGGTTTTTTGTGAGAATAAACATAACCTTAGATTAGATAGGGCTTGCTGCAATGGCCTTTGTAGACATTCCAAGGGTTTGCTGATTTTTATGTCACAAATCACGTATTTTATTTTGAGCTACATTTCTTAAAGAAGTGCTATTAGTATTTCAAGTAATAGACACGAAAAATTACATTTACCATCGAATGCAATAGAAAATGTTGGCAACAGTGGTGCTGGAGAGCTATAGATTCAACATTTGAACACTGACTGTAAGCAGGTATAGAACAGAAGTATTAGTCAGCCAATGGCTTATCAATGGGAAAAGTTAAGCAAGTGGGTCATTACAATTTGCCTACTTGCCCCAACTTTTTTTCAGAGGTCCACAAATCAACTTCGCTTTTTATGAATGCATGTTCTTGATTACAATTTCTAGTGGTATAATGCAAACAAATTCAGCTTATTGGTTGCTCAAAAGCCACTTATTCAGGTTACTTGCTTCTCATTATCCTTACTAGTAGCTGCTCTTTATGTTGTTATGCTATTGTTTCTGTTCATTGATTAGCTGCCTGACTTGGAAGCAAGAGCTGGGAAAGCAGACTGCAAGATGGTGACATGAACAATTTTAAGCAATAGGACTTTGAATTAACCCATTTCCACCCATGTATTCCAGTATGCTTTTGAAGCATGTTTGTGCTCTTACTTGAAAATACATTAGCTACTTCTTCAACCTAATGTTACTGCCACTTTTCTTATCATTTCTTAACATGCTGCTTTTGCCTCATTTTTGTGCACGTCTCCAAGGAATTATCCAAGTAAGTTACAAGGACTGCAGAGTTTCAGGAGGAATCCCAGGCAAACAAGGCACTTAGGTCAAGACATCTGAGCCACAGCCAGTGAGATCCTTATTTTTGTATGAGTTGAACAAACTATAATTTTTTACAAGTTTGAAGATTAAAAATTCCAAAGGCCTTTCTGACAAAATGATCATTTAATATAAAAGATAGATTAGTTCCTGTTTTGTTTGCTCTGCTGTTTTCCGGATGAGATTCCAACCTATTAGTGAAGTAGTAAATGCTCCCTCAGCAACCAACCATTGATGTTTTGAAAGGAAATCAAAAGCACTGTAAGGCTGTTGAAGAAAATGGTTTGAAAGGAAATGAGTGAAAGATCATATCATTCCTATGATAGCTGCAAAAGTTTGTGAAGATTACAGCAGAGAAAAGAGATGGGCCAGAGAGAGATCAAGGACTCAAGGAGAAGAAATCTGTCTGTAGAGCTTTGTCCTGGCATGCCTTCTTCCAGGCTCACAACCTAAAACTTTGTAGAGGGTGATCTGTTAGGGACGCACAACCAAAGGTGGAGTTGTGGAAGAAAATGGATAAGCAAGAGATATAATGGATAAGATGGAGAAGGCACGTGTTGACCATGGTTATTACCTTGGACTTTGTATGGCTTTGACAGGATTTAAACAGCTTCTGGGCATGTGAGAGAAATACTGCGTACGGCTATTGTTCCTAATGCAGGGCTTCAACATCAGCTGAGCAGCCAGGGACTTTGTTGTGGGTACATGCTGGAATTGACCTTCTGATGCAGTGTCTCTCAGCTGACCCAACTTTTATCTTTACTCCAACTATGAGCTCACTACAAACACAAAAGGAAAAGCATTTGTATTCCACTGTGCACTTTGACAGTAATTTTATGGATGCAGAGGAAAGAAACAGGTATGTGGAGCCTTTAGAAGGCATTAATTTCTTACATTCTCCTTTTTCGAACCACACTGCAAAAGGTTATAGTGGGAATAGCAAAGGAAAGAACCTGCAGACTTCACAAAAATCAAAGCCTAGAGTTTGTGCTGGATGGGTATATTTGGCACACGTCTGTGATTATGAAATTACGTTTAAATTGCTTTTGAACTTCATCTGTATAATGATTCATCCTTTCAATTTCCTTTTCTCCATCCAGTACATCCACCACTAACAAACCAACCAGTTGTGATGTTTTACAATCCACATTTGAACCTATTTCTCAAAACATTGCACACTACCTTAAATAAGCAATTACTCAGCTCGTTTGCACAAAGAAAAGGTCAGTCTCGGGAGTGAAAGATGGACCAACAACCCACTTTGGCAACCATCTTTGAAACGAGTCAAGAAGCAGTGGCACAAGAGACTTGTTAAACTCCAACATCATGTTGCAGAAATGCAACAACAGGCAGCTCAAGTGTTTCTGTACAAACAGATATTGTACAGCCTTGGTTTGGTAAAGCTGAGCCCACTACAGGATTTAGGCATATGCCTAAAGATGGAATTACTTACCATGACTGAGGCTAAGATGTGCTTAAGTGTTTTGTTGTTTATGGGCCTACACACTACATCTGTGTTTGTATTAAGAGGAAAAGCTGTTCTACAAGACATGCGGGCATTTTAAAATGTATTTTTGTTCTGAACTGGAACAGGAAGTTTTACACTGAAATGAAATTTAGGAAATCTTTAATTCCAGAAAATCTTGTAATTGAGCATACTCGAAACATTGTGTGTCAGTACTGTTGAAATGCTTTGTGACATTAAGATTGAAACATTACATGTCCACATATGGTACTAAATTAATTAGAACCAACTGTCAACTAAGCATGCTGGGATTGCCTGTATTGTGTATTACCCACGCCCTGGGTGCAGGAAGAGCTCTGGTCTGATCTAGCTTCTTGGCTGAGATGCAATGTTCCAGGAAGACTGTTCAACCTGCCACTAAAACAAGGATATTCATCTGTTTATGATGCAGAACTGGACCTACTAAACCCAGCTAGGCCAAATGGCTTTATGTAAGGACATCTCAAGTGTCTTGTACCAGGTCTTTGTTGTGACTGCTTTAGGGACACAGGGCACAGACCCTGCGCTTGTAGGTGGTTTGGGTCCTCCTTGGCTTACTGGTTCTGGCCTAGATGTATCCAAGATGACTCCACACTGCCCAGGAGCCACAGTAGTTTTGGCACAGAACAAACAGATGACCCTCATTTGCATCTGCTGCTGTATGTGACAAGTGAGGCCCTGTGGAACTGAGGGCTGCAGCTCTGCAGCAACCAGTCTGGGCATAGGACTGAGCTGCAGGTACTTAAACTTGAGCTGTGTCTTTGCAGAAACTTTAAGGTTCCCTTCCCTGAGCTCCCTAATCCTGTCCTGCCATAGACATCCCAGTAGCTGGGTACTGCAACCTGGCTGCAAACTTAAAAGCTAAAATGACCAAATCAAAGCTAAGCATGTAACTTCTTAATATTTTACCATAATCAATTGTAATTTTCTTGCAAAATTTTTCAGTGTTGTGGAATCAGCATAAGGAGACCGATGTTTTGGAAAAAAATTCAAGCAGCTCTGTGAGTATATAGCAATAATGACAGACAAAGCCTTACCAGACTGAATATATTGTTTGCTTTGCTTGCCTCTAGACACAATGGTGGTTCAAAAGGGAGTAGGTATCTGTCAATAGTCTCTGAAAGAGACAAATCATCTCTTTCCCCTGATCTTCAAGTTACAGTGCCTCTTCTCAGTCTCCTTGCCTGACGGACCAAGTAAAATTGATCCCTGGGCCAAGAGCTTTTCTTTGAGTTTGTGAGGTCAAGAGGACAAAGTGGTACTGAAGCTGTTGCTTTTGAAAAGTCTCTTTCTTTGGCCCAAACACAGCACATGTGGTGAAATTTATTCAGACAAATATTATATCTGAAATGGCTTTTCCTGCTTAAGTCTCTGGTTAGTTATGGCTTTGCTTTGTTGTCTTGTCCTTTTGTTTTAAGGTTGAAACAAAAATCTAAGGTTCACAGCCTTAGAAACTGTTTCTATCAGCTTCTGGGTCAGCTGGCCATGGCAGAGTTGCCCAATCCCATTTTTTGAGAGATGTTCTTTCATCCTTTAAGGCCTCAACTCCAGAAAAACATAAACCAGTAAACTTAGCTGAAGCCTGTGAATATTGTCTCTTATGAAAGACGCCTTTGCCGTAGCTAGGCTTCTCTCTTACACTTTCTGTAAGAAACTAGGGTAGTCCCTAGTACCCAACCAAATTAATGTTTTGGACTTAGATGTCAGTAAGAATAGGAGTGGGAATCTGGATTGTGTGTTCATAACAGAAAATACGATTGTTTTCTTATTTTGCTGCAGTTACTACATGTTATATTTCTGTCTGAGGAAGTAAAATGCCTTCAAACTCGAATACAAAAAGATGTGTGTTTTTCCAAGCCAGAACTCGTGTGCTTGTATGTACTTTACTGTAATCTGACACGTGTTGTAAGAAAATATATTTTATGTAATTGCCAGTGGCAGCCACAGATTCTGAAAGAAAAAAGTGTATTGAACTGTATACAGTGTATCACTGATAATGATTTGCAGCAGTATCTTACATAAAAGTAAAGGATAATTTAGCACTTGAAAGCCAGGCCTCAAAACCAAAATAAAATCCTTTCTTTTTCCATACCTAAGCTAGAATTCATCTCACCTCACTGTAGACACATATGGTAGGACCCATCACCTCAAGCTCCCTTTGCAGTCAATACAGGGAACAGGCACTTTTAGGCCATGATTCATCTGACCTATTTACATGTCTGCTGGAGGAGGAGATGAATCACTGCCTCGACTAGATCTGTGCGGAGGATAAAGGGAGCCGATGATGGCCAGCTCAGATGTAAATGATTATACAAATCTACAGTCTGGATTTAGGCTTGCAGTTTGGAACAACAATTTTTCAGAGAAGAGTTAAATTTTGTAAACCACTTTTTTCCCAGCAGAATGTGTGTATGAATGTATATATATATATGTTGTTTTCGTCAGAAACATTTTCAACAATATCTTATGAAAACTGGCCCTATATCCCCTTCTCCAAATGTTCTACCATCTGAAGAGCTGCCACTTTATCTCCCTCTGCCTCTGCCCTCCTTTCACACATACAGACATGTGTGCACATGCCATGTTTCAGAGCTGGGCCCTCTGCATTTTCAGCATTAACTCAAAATATACTCCTCTGCGTGTGGTAGCCAGAGCTGTTACACAGAGATATATTAGCTGGTTTTGTTTTTAAAAAAAATCCCAAAGAAAAATACACAAACAAACCCACCAAATGAACATTTCTGAAATTTGCTTCTGTTTTAAAATACTATTTGTAACCCATCTTTTCTGCTAGAATCTGCTCTACTCTGTCTGCAGCCTTAGTGAGGCAGGGCATCATAAGAAGGGGAGCATTGGTTTCTTGGAGAAGCGGAGGGAGGCAGAAGACAGACCTGATCATCTAAGAACGGGTGCAAGTTGCCGAGTGAAGCTCTGAGAAGACAAGAGGGAGGTAATGTTGTATTATTATGTATAGAAGATTAGAGTGGAAAGAGTCTGGTTTATTGGGAGTGAGGAGAATGTCCTGGCAGGTACGCTGGCGCACATATTATAGTATAATACCCCAGTTCACCTGAACACCCTTCTAGACTGCAAATGGCACGAGGGTAATATATTAAAAAAGGAAGCAAAGATTGTTGCAGAGCTTTACAATGCTCAGCTGCTGCCGAGGAGTGCTTGGTGTAGCTACAGTACAGCAGTGGTAGGCAAAATATCCCTCCCATCCAGCTGCTGGCACACAGCACAGCAACCCGTTTATGCGAGCACCTGGTTGATCAGTTTGCTTGTGACAGATCTTGGCACGCCCTCTCCTCTGGCTGTAAAGCTTTACTGACTCTTGTGTTTTGCAGGATATTTTTTTTTTTTTCCCCACAAACTCTTGCCTGGCATGGGAGGACTTGGAACAGAGCGATACCGGCTCTGGCGACAACAGGAAACCGCGTTTTGGATAACCCACTACAGTGCAAGCTTTCCAGCCATTTAAGGGCTTTTCTGTGGGGGGGTGGGAAGGAAAGGCTGTCCATCATCCAAAGCCCATTGCAGTCAGTGGGAACAGTGCCCGTGACTGCAAAGGTCTTTGGCAAAGGCCACGAGCATCTGAAGGCTGCCTCTGAGTAACGGGCATGGGCTCACAGCTCCCCACGGGGGTGCAGTGCAGAAGTGGCTTCAGGGAGAGAGAGTGCTCTTTTACTGGTCATCCCGGGGCATCATTCATTAAATATGAGGCCCTACAGGAAAACCAGGGCTTCGTGTTCTCCATGCCCCTCCTGCACCAGCCCTGACGTCAGCCGTTTCAAACCATGGACGTTAAATTAAGACCAGCAGAGCCTAATAGGCGAGGGAGAGCAAATGCTAAGAAGTCAAAGTAATGAGAAAATACCTGCCATGTGGAGCTGTCATAGGCACTAATTTACACCACTCCCCACGAAATAAATAAATGACATCCTGCACAGCGTTACTCTCCCTGGGCGCAAAGCCCCGCTCCCACTGCTACTGCCGCCAAAAATTTTGGCCTTCCCTCTTTCTGCGTGATGCTCGGCTTCTGCTGAAAGCCCCAGAGAGACGCACGTGGGCAACGGGGGAGACACCCTGGCAACCCCTGGCCGTTGGAGTGGGGTCTGTTCGGCTGTACCCACTCACTCCCTTCCTTCCTCGCTCTGACAGAAAGTTTTCCTCCCAGCTCTGAGACCGCCGCAGCCGCTCGGGGAAGCACATGACTTCTCGGGAGACGGCGTTCCTTCTTTGTGCTGTAGGCCTCCAGCAGGCAGGGCACTGAGGCAGTATTTATATCCGTTTTTTGTAACGTCGTCACGGCAGCTGCAATTTTTGGGAACCGAAGTGCTGGCTGGAAGTGGAGAGAGAGGCACAAGGCACACCACGCCATGTAGAAATCAGGGTGGAAGGAAGAAAAAAAAAAAAAGAAAAAAAGAAAAAAAAAATCGGCAGCCAGTCTCCTCCCCCAGAAAGCTCGTTGTGTTCCCGGGTGCCAGGGGTGCTGCTTGCCCTCCAGATGGTTACTGCAGGGCCCATCTGCCTAAAAGTGAGTCAATGGAAATTGCAGCTCAGGAGGCCAGCGACAGGACCAGATCTGTACCGGCAGGATGACTGCCTCCTGGGGCAGCAGGGCAGGGGAAGGGGAGTCCCCTGGATATGGTGGCTTTCCATGCCCCATGCCTAAGACCCTGCTGGGGAGGCAGCAGAGAGCCTGAGCCCTTTTACTGTGGGACAGAGTAGTGCAAATAGCAAGGCTGCCTCAAAACCTCTGCACCCTGGTGCTGTGCCTCGGCAATCAGCCCAAACAGGCTCGTTAGCCCAGCCACAACACTGCTGGTGCAGCCATTCTGTTCTCAGGTCCTTGCTGTGGAGGTGTCCTGGCTTGCGTGGAGCTACCTTGCTGTGCCCTCTACTGGGAAATCCTCAGGGAACTGGGATGGGGCCCTATCTTCTAGATGATTTACCTGCTGCTTCCTGTAGCAGGTATGAGACCCGATTCTCTCCTCTTCTGCCTCCTGGCTTAATTTCAATGGTGTTAAGCCAGAAGAGGTTTGAGGTTTCACTGATGCTATGGGTCTGGAAAGCCATAGCTGGCTGGAGGAGAGTGGAGTCCTCTTCACCATGTCTCCTCGCTCCTTTGTCTACCCTGCGACTGAGGCAAGTAAGTGCCCACGCTCATCCCTCTGTGTAAGAGGGGCTCTCTGCTGCCCAGACATGCTCCTAGTGAGGGACTTGTACCTCTGCCAAACAGTAGGGGCTGGCAGGACAATGAGCCTGAATTCTTCCCTGTACACTGCTTTTTCTCCACATAACTCTCTGTGTAACTACTGATCTGTGGAGTTACATCCAGCAGAGGAGGTGTCACACTGTCCCCAGTAACCTTTGAGCTCGGTGGAACCAAAGAGTTGGTGTGGAGCTAAAATGCTTCCACTAGGTACTGCCCCAGACTCTGGTTGTTTGGTGATGCACATTTTATCATGGACAAGAGCTGAAGGTAATTTGCCCCAAACATAGATGTTTGGTGCAAAATAACTTCACCTTCCTGAACTGCACAGGTTCTTAAGAAAAAGGTCCTCTCTACTGGGCCATCAATGAGCTCTCTGTGCCCACGTGCCCCATGGACCTCTGAAAGGACTGTCGTGAGGCACCAGGCAGCAAAGCAGTCACTGCCTCTCCTTGGAAGCATCTCAAAACCAGCCCCTGAAGTTGCATGGCAGCCACCCTACAGTAGAGACACCATTAAAGACTGGCAACATGGTGACCACAGCTTAATGGGCTGTGTCCCTCTCCCAATTCATATGCTCTTGTGCCATGAGCAGGTCTACTCTGCCTCTCTAAGAACTGAAAATTCAGCATCCAAGTTATTTTCTTAGCCTAAGCACCTCAAAATGCTCCTGGTGAGCAGGGTTGGGGTCAGACAAGAAGGGAGAGGGAGGGAATAAGCAAAGACGTGCCCACAGTGGTGGCAGATCCTCCGAGGTGGTGTGGGGAGGGCTTGGCAACCCTTTCAGCACTGTCCTATTGCAACAGGAGGGAGGAGGATATACAGAGATTACTTAAAAGCCACCAACTCTCTCTAGGCTTCTATTGCGCTTCAGAAATTCTGCAAGGAAAGAAAAAAAACCACAAAAACCCCCAGACTATCTGAAAAGAAGGTACCCTTGCTAACTAAAAAATTTCCTTTAAGCGCTTACTGCCATTAAATAATTGCTACATTTTGAATTGCTGTTTTCAGAAGCTTTGGGAAGAAGTTGTGTTCTCAGCTATGAGTATTTTCTTAGAAGGGTGGCATGGCTTTCATTGCTACATGCTTATGCTGAAATAGATGTGAAAGCAGTTTTGACTAGCTCAAAGTCTCTGATCAACCTACATCTGAGATTTACCTTAAGGTCATTAGTGGGAGAGAAATAAGTGGATAAGTACTTTTTTCTTCTTTTTTTTCCTCCCCTCCCTTCCCCCTTTCCTCTTTCTCTCTCACACTCTTTTTCAAAAGTGGATTTTCTGGATGCAGGAATTAACCCTTTAGATATTGAGTGTTTGTGTGCATAGGGACAAAAATACAGTTCTCTAGTAATCATTCACAGACTGTTATAGGCTGTAGTATTTGGGGTGATCGCAGTAACTTAGAATGTCATATTATTAATGGGACATATGTGTGTGATGCACTTTATGGAAATATAATTTGCTAATTTGGATTCAATAATGTCATTTTGAAGGGTGAGAGAGTGAATGATTTTCCAGTTCTTTTACCTGAAACTCCTTAATGTTTTTAATGCCCTGTTTCTCCTAGGCAAATACTTCTGTGTTAGGCTTCCCTCTCCTTCTCCTGCTCCCCCTTCTTCTCTTATTCATGTGTTTTGACAAACACAAAATGCCTTCCAATCCTTAGAGAGCTGTACTCCATCATTAGACTGATGTTTTCTGCCTCTCAGTTTTTATTTATGTGAGTCTAAAAATGTGTAGCTCACTGGCACCCCATAGTGTTTTTGATTTCTCCCATCTTATATGTGCCATGCTGGCTTATGTTTTCTTTTTCCTTGCATTCTTTCTCTCTTTCATAGTGTTAAAAAATTTTAAATACAGGATGCCTGAAACAGCGGACAAGAAGCCTCCTCTGAATGGGAGAAGAGCCCTCCCATCAAACAACTCCAATGATGAAGAAAATGAGGTCCCTGAGATGGAGGCTTTTGGATTGATACCTAGAGGATTTAATCCAAAAGGTACAGCATACAATTAAGACATGAGTTTATTTTTACATCTTCTATACTCACTTCTACCCATGGTCTTAATTAAAACCAAACCATTTTTTGCTTAGTTATTGTAGTTCATGTCCCAAAAGCTTCTAGAGTTCCTCACATGTTTTGATCTCAGATAGATTTTTTATTGCTGCTTAGAGACAAACACCCATGTGTAAGAAGCGTCACCTCAGGTTATGGGTAGGGAAAGTGAGGAGCAGAGAAGTCGAGTGACCTGTTTTCAGCTTGAACTGTGGGAGTGGTTAAAAATAAAGGAAAGAATGGGTTTTCTGATGAAAAATGTTGATCACGATCACAGAGTCACTGTAGAAACTGCTGGCTTCAGGCATGGCTGTGGCAGCACTGGGGTGAACGAGGCAGGAGGACGTGCCTCTCTTAATGGCCCTTCAGGTTTGTATGGCCTTAAATTGACTGTAAAATCACAGCAAAGTTCTGGCTGGCAGGGATAACTTTTGATAGCTGTTCAACTTTCTTATAAAAATGACTGCAAAACTAAAAGGAATGCTTATAGTTTTAATTTTTCTCCTGCAAAAAGTATTTTGATTGTTTCATTGGGTGGTCTAAGCAATATCATGTAGAGCATGGGCAAGTCAAACCACTTTCTTGGTGCCAACTTTGTGGAATGAACCTGAAAAAAAAAAAAAAAATGTGGTTTAAAAGACATCAGGATTGCCTCCTGAATGAGTTACCAAACAAATGATGTTGGCTTTTTGGCTTGTTTGAAATGAAGAGCAGAACTTGTTGAACGTGGCAGCTCAGGGTAGCCAGATGTAATAATACTTAATGCTTGTATGGGACTTTTCATCCAGGGTTGAAAGAGTGCTTAATAAATGTGGGCAAGCATTAATTACTGCATTTTAGACACTGGGAAACATGCCAAGATATTTTAGCGTCGAGGTCAAATTTTTATTGCAAAGCTTTATTTCTGTCTTCCTAATCATGTGCCTTAACCACCACACCCCCTTTTTAATGCACACACATTTCTTTAAAAAGTGTTTCTTTCTAAAAATGCCTGAAAAAAACAACTGGCATGTTAAGACTGTAGAGATTTGCTTGAATGTTTTCAAACCACCCTGTAGCTCTGGGGAAAGTATGTGTGTTTAAATTGTCAAATGTAATGCAATACAGGTCCTGACTAGATATCATTTCAAAACCAGCGTGCTCACAGGAGCTGGAGATGTGTAAGGATGTAGGATACCTTAGAAGGAATGCAGCCTGTAGCTAAAGCCCACCAGTACCAGGAGAAAGGTTCCTATTGCTTTTTGATATGCATCACATCAGCCTCTGAATGAAGCGTGGTGCTGGTGGGTGGGAGCCTCTTGCTTTTCAGAAATGCAATGGAAATTGAGGAAAGTCAGGTCAAGTGAGTTGAGGCAGGAACCCAACGTGTGTTGAAGGTGATGCTGCTGGTGAAGAAAACAGCCCTAATCCAGAGCAAGAGTTTGTGTGGCCATAGGATAAACCTGGCTACAGGACTCGTATGGCTGAAAAATAAATTTATGCATAACAACAAAACTCTCTTCGTACAGCTGGATCAGCTCTGCTGTGCAGTTCAGTTCTGCAATGCCTGTAGCAGCAACACTCAAGGTGTAACTTGAAGGGAAGGGACAGCAGCAGCATCCCTGTTTCAGTGCACATCATCTGTGATGTAAGCCTGTGATACCAGCTGATGTAAGTGTGGTCCCTGGACACGCTGTTTTAGGGTAGGATGCTTACTTAAGTCACCTGTCAGACCACATTAAAGGTTTATAGTCCAGTGCAGATCAGAGTGGGACTTACATTCAGGAGTTGATGCCTGGAGCTCTCGCAGTGTTGTGTTTGGGGAATAAAGTGAGTGTCTGCAGGCAGAGCAGGCGCAGCAGGGTATAGCTCGGGCCAGGAGCGCATCCTTGCAGAGGGCTGCTCGTGCCGCCTCCTTCCCCTGTGCCCACCTCTGCGCTTCTGGGTTGTCCAAATCTTTTGTAGTGGTTCCCACATTTCATTGCCATAACGCACTGAAAAAAAAAAAAAAGCATGCAAATGCTTTTTTCCTTGCTGTTACAACTGAGGTAAGGACTGGACATCTGCTATAAACATCCAAACGTTGGTGTTTTCACCTGTGTCAGATCATAGGTAGCACAGAGCTATGCAGTGAGTGGAGGTGAGGGCACAGCTCTCCAGAGAGATAGTGGTTGTCACTTCCAGGGTGATCCATATCCTTCTCTCAGCTCCACTGGCTGCAGCAACCAGCCACCAACTGGCCATAATAAGATGTTTCATACCAGGCTCGCATCATTTAGATGCTTAAATTTAACTGAATCTTGCCCTTGATCTCTGCAGTGTAGGTGTCTGCAGCTGAGCTAGTCACCCTCGTTTCCCTTGACAGCCAACAAGAGAGAAATAGGCATTTTTAGGCTGTGATTCATTTGACCTATTTTAGCTACTACTCTAGGATGAGGTAAAACCCTGTGCTTGACTAGCTCTCTGCTGACACCCACTTCTACGCTGCTGAATCACAGCCGGAGCGAGTGGTGGAGGCTGCTGGGGACGGCTGCCTCCCCAGCCCGGTCAGTGGGATGCCTGCTGCAGGAGCCCAGCTTGCTTGCGGGAGGAGATGCTCAGTGTGGAGGACGAGCAGCAGCCCCAGAGCACTTCTTCGGCGAGAAGCCTGTGTCTCCGTGAAAACGCCCGTGCTGTGTCCTCCCCCTGGCTCTTCCTCGCCAGCTCATCCCACCGCAACGTGTTACGAGTGGGCCTGGCGCTCACAGCCGCTGGGTGGGAGGACAAAGCCCTGCAGCCCCATGGTCTGCAGGCTCCCTCTCTGCACCTTCTCTGCAAAGTTCGGCGACTTGCCAGGGAATCCTGCTTGCCCTGCTAGCAGAGTGTTGGGCACCTCCTGTGGAAACTCACACTACTGGGTTTGTACTCCAGAACCCTTTCTCTCTGGTCTTCCAAGAAAGCCTGATGTTTGAAGGCTATTCTTGTTATTTGAGAAACAGCTCAAGATTGTGCTCATTTATTTCCATGCAAACTTAACATTGCAAAAGCTTTAAGGAAGCATCAGACTGCTGCCTCTCCTGCAGCAGACCAGGCTACGGGCAATCTGTCAAATGGACCTGACTTCAAAGGAGCCCTCGATAGCCGCCTGTCCCTCACAAACAGATGAGCAGTGACATGCACAGCGCCTGGACCCTTCCTTCTGATTGTACTCTGATGATGGCATTCACACATTCCATTGCCCTGCTTATGTTTTGTCCTTCGCAATTACCACTGCTGTAATTAACAGAGGCTCAGTCACAGGTTATCTTCATCTGGCAAGCTCAATGCACATTTTAACACTGAGAGTTAATGTGAGAGTGAAATGTGTTTTCTGCAGGTGTGTATGGCTGTGTTTTGACAGGAGCCCTGTAAAATCCTGAGATAAAATGAAGCAAATGCTGGAGTGATGACCCAGGGTGGCTTAGCTTTGCAGCTCCTTGGAGGGGCTAACATGTGAACAAAGGGCAGGGTCACTGTTGCCTTTTATTTCAGAACATGAGATGAAAACACAACAAACCCTGAACTCCATTTTTGTGCCTCCTTAGAAGGAGGGAGAAGTTGAGACAAATTTACTGATAGCTTCACCCCTTGTAGAGCCCCAAGTTATGCAGCTTTTACATGCAGTGCTTTTAGCCTGGGAGAGAAAACAGGAGACAAAACAGGAGAGAGTCTCTCCTGCCCCTGCTTGATCCCTATCTATAAAGTTCCTGCCTCACATTATTTAATTGGGAGCTTTCTCAGCATTATTGTGAGTGAGAATTGGTAAGATTTGCAGGGAGGGAGACAAAGACATGCCCCACTCCACAGAGGGGCAATGAAAATGATTTCTAAGCAAACTGCATTTAATGTTTCACACAGAAAACATCTCTGTAACTTCAGTCAGCGATAAAGCCAGAAAGGATCTACAGAAGTTACTCCAAAAGCCCGGCGAATTGAGCAGAGAATATCAATAACATTGCCATGGGACTTTAAAACCAAGGATTGAACAGGGTATTCCAGTCTTTGTGCAGATTAGGGCTGGCAGGAGGTGGATGGTTTGGGGTTCAGTTCTCCAGGGCTTTTCCATGAAAGGATCATCATCTTGCTGTATCCTCAGGCAGTTTCCTTTCCTTCTGTTTCCCCGTAGGGCAGCGCTAGGCAGCTGATGGTGACAACGCACGAGCAGGATCTGCTCCTGCAGCCCTTATTTCATAGAATCATAGAACAGTTTGAGTTGGAAGGGACCTTAAAGATCATCGAGTTCCAACCCCCCTGCCCTGGGCAGGGACACCTCCCACTAGAGCAGGTTATTCAAAGCCCCATCCAACCTGCCCTTGAACACTTCCAGGGATGGGGCATCCACGACTTCCCCGGGCAACCTGTTCCAGTGCCTCACCACCCTCACAGCAAAGAATTTCTTTCTGGTGTGTAATCTAAATCTCCCTTCTTCCAATTTAAAGCAGTTGCCCCTTATTTCCCCCTCTGTTAGCTGTCCCCCAGAGCCCAGGCTGGGTGGCTTGGCTGGGGCAGGAGAAGGACCATGCTGGCATCCAGGGGAGTTGCTGCCTGTGGGGCTCTGCTGATGTCTTGAAAACATCCCTGCAGAAAGGCTGGGCTAATGCACAGGCTGCTGTAGCCTGGAGGCTACACACCTAAGACAGAGCCGGTCTCTAGGCAGTGTCTCCCTGCCTTCAAGGAAAAGCAGAGTACAAAGCTGCTGTCTGAGCTGCTGTGAAATGGGCCGTGTTCAGCTCTCGGTGACTTGACTATCCCACACATCTGTTGAGCGCATCGTTCCTGCTCACAGTGCACCCAGTAGCAGGCCAAATTAGCCACAATCACAGGAACACACAGCTCCCCCGGCTGCTGTAAATGTGTACCTCTTTTTGCCAGGCATGAGTTTGGCTCTGATATTGTCAGTATAAAGTATAAAATGCAGAAATTAACTAGTTTCTAACTGTCAGCACCTGGAAAGACAAGCTGAGAGCTGCAAATCAGGCTCTACTCTTCTGTCTCTCTCCTGGTTGTGAGCAGTCATGATCCTGCTGGCAGAGGTTTCATGACTGTCTGCCTGAGCCTATAGGCAAAAGAATGATGTCCAGTTTGTTTTCAGGTGGTTGCTTGTTGTGTGAGAAGACTCCCAGTATGAAGACTCCCAGTATGGTACAGTCATGCAGCTCATAGTGACTGCAAGTGCCTTTGGCTATCCCAATGCCACCCCACACTCGTCATTAGCTGAGCAGACTCACTTCTAGCAGTGGTAGGCTATAACACTTTAGACAGCCCTAATTTGAAGTAAGCAAAGCTTTGCCTGTGCATGTTGTGGATACCTACTGCTGTTTGCCTATAACTCTATGCTGTAATTACATACTGTAATGTTATATTTAGTTTTCATAAGAAGACACTAATAGCAGTGGAGGTGTACTGAGAAGCTGAGTCTAGACACATACAGCACACCAAAACCTTATTTAATACAGACAATCCAAGCTCTCAGCTGAATGCAAGATCATTAACTGCCTCTCAGGCTCTTCAGCACTCAATAGTAGTAGTGCTCTGCAAACATTAATGTATTTAAGCGTCAAAAAACCCCTGTGACTTTGCATTTGACAAATGGAGGTCTGCAAGAAGGGAGACATGAAGCCACAGCTGTCAAAGGTCGACTGGTTGCACTGATAAACCCGTGACAATGAGGCCTGGACTTGCAGAAAGCCAGTGCCAAAGGAAATATAGAGCCCAGCTCTCCTTGGGGACGTTCAGCTTTCCACCCATCGTAATCTACCCTTTCTGCAATTGCTTTTGCTTTCACAGAGTTTTGAAAACTCTGTGAAAATGGCAGGTGGACAGAGAAGTGTCAGTCCATAAGTCCCTGCTCAGCCAGGAGGATGTAATCCTCAAATAGATCAAGCAAGCTCCACTGAATAGTGCTCCCTAATGAGGCAACACTGGGGAAGGGGAGGCCAGGGCCCTTAATGATGTTGATATCAATATTGACATGCCAACATACTGACTCCTTCCCTCTATGTTCATTACGTGTCTTTGCAGATTACCTGCGTGTTGTGGACATTTACATGTTCAAGGATCCCCACGAGATTAACAAGCAGCAGCACCACACTGACAAGTACTACAACCCCAAGCTGATAGTGCGTCGTGGACAGCCTTTCCAAATCCAGATTGACTTCAACCGACCCTACAGGCCAGAGACGGACCAATTCTGGCTGGAGTACTTGATAGGTAAGTGCCTGGCAAAGGCTGTGTCATATCAGCAAAGCTGAAGAGTCTCTCATAAACAGGAACAAAGAGGTACTCAGTGGCTGTGTCTTTTCCTGTTACAATTGATAAACCATAAAAACAGGCTTAACCGTGGGCAAGGAACTGCTTTTCTGAACAGGGTCTGAATCCCTACTCAAGAAGCTCAGCAGACTTGCTTCTGAGGGAAGAAGGAGAAGTATCTGGGGCTTTCTGTTTAACAATCAGTTGTACTTCATTGAGCTTCCAGAGTTATCTCTGGTTAATGCTGTATGGCAATGCTGAAAGGTAGGTGGAGCAGGAAATATCTTTCATTAGTGTTTAGGAGAGGAGGGAGGAGAAGTCTGTTGTTTGAGGTGGGAGAGATGACTATGTGTGAGCTGGGATAACAAAATGTTGAGTACGCACGAGTGGGGAAATTATGCAGGTTGGAAGAATAGGAGGCCTTGCAACTTCTCAGCCTGCATTTACAGCTAACTTGTAACAAGGGAGAAGGTTCAGAGACTGTAGCTTTGGACCAGAGACTTGCTCAGGGTGACATCAGAAGTTTTCTTGATTTTCTGCAAAAGAAGCAAGAAAGCATTTCTCCTCTCACTGAGAGATTTTCATCAGAGACTCAGGTCTTAATGTACGTGTTGGCTTTTCGAAGGTACAGGACTAGAGAAAGCCATGACCTCGCTAGAGAAGGGGAAAAACAAGTGACAGTGTGGAGCTTCTTGCTGTGCTCCAAAGATGGCCCCACTGGACGCTGCTCCCTACATCACAGCTCTGGGAAAGCCTCAGCTTTGTCTAGAGTGATCTGGGAGTTTCTGTGTTAAGATGTCAATGTTCCCCTTATAAACTCTTTAAAGCAGGTTTGAATTGATGTTTTAATTTACTTTCCTCAGAGATGCAGTTCCGAAATTTGTAACATTGATTTTTTCCCACCGTTGAACTATGATGATGTGGCCATTTATTAGATTTGTTGCCTTTTAAACCTAGATGGGCATTTGTATCTTAAACGTATGTGCAGTGAAAAGGTTACTGTCTGCACATTTTTTTTCATGGGTCTCTTCTTTCTAATTTAAATTAGGGTTGGGAGGCATGTTATGACAGTCCAGTGAATGATTGGCTGAACAGCCACAAGTGCCTTTAAAAATTTAATATGCATCAATATCATTAGTTCTTTTGGGATTTAATTAAATTCAAGACTGTTTCCTTAATCTTTATATGTTTAAAACAAACAGCTGTAGCAAGAAGAAGTGGAAAATGGAACATTTGTTTTTTATTGAATTGTGTGCAGTTTGCATTTGTTTTAATCAGATATTCTATATTGGAAGAAGAAATTTAACACTTCTTTTGACATTGTGCAGTCCACTTAGGAGAAGATATTTGCTAATTTTCCTGTTGCTCTTCCTTAATGCATCTACCCATGGTCTGTACCACGAATCTCTAAGCATGGATGAAAATCCCTTCATACTCAGATGCAGTAGGAATGGGGTTAAATGTAGCCTGAGCCAGGGGAGACTGCAACAAACTCAGCTCTGAGTGTTGACTTTGGAGTCAGCCCTGAGTCTGTGGTTGACTTTCCCTCACTGTTCTTTACTGTTAGTGTCCTTTCTGTGAAATGGGAACAGCAGTGTGGGTGTCCCACATGTGGTGGCTGACAGGTGAAGGAATGAGCTGCATATACAGGATAGAATACAATGCTATTGCCCTCCCCTGCTTTTTAAGTGTCTGCTTCTGTGAACACCACTGCCCTCTTGCTACAAGGAATTTAGCTCATAGAGATTGAACTGGGAGAAGAGATGTTCAAGCTTCTCTTATAGGAACTGGTTAATAGTGCTCCACAAATGTTTCTCTTTATGCACATGTGTTGAAAACACAGTACATTTGTTCTCAGAGGCTAGCAGAAAGCAAAACAAAAATAGTCCACAAAGGAGAAGGAAATTATCCAGAAATTATCTGCTTGTTTCTTGCTACTTCTCCTTTTAGTGGCAGGTCCAGTATTTAATGCCTTGAAGGGGAGAAAGAGGAGATTTCTTGTACTTAGGAAAGGGCACTGAGTGCTCAAGGTTTCAGTGCTGTGCTCTCAAACATTTTGTGATGGCAGATGTGGCCATTTATATCCAGGTTTGTTCTGTTTGTCTGTCTGAAAAGCGGGTATTCACTTCTCGTAATGCCAGTTGAGCCCAGTCCAAAACCTGTTGCTTTGGCTGCCTCTGTGAGCAGAGGAGGGAAGCAGGCACCTCCAGGTGGCAGTTTAGCCCTGCTGTCTTAAAATGGGATAAACTCTCTTCTGGACATATTTTTCTTCCTCCATTGACTCTTCCCGATAGACCAGGCTCTGACTGTAAGATCCCCAAAGACAGGGGAGGGGAATCCCACCCCTCAGTACTGTCAGGCAGGAGCTACACCTGGGGACTGTCGCAGGCAACAGCCGTACAGCAGAGGCAGCTTGAGCTCAGAAAGTCTTTTTGCACTAAAACAGGTGTATCTCCTAGGAAAGTGCTGAATTTGAGAGATTAAAGTGATGGACACATAGAAATATTGGCAGATTGTTGTAAAACGACCTTGTCAAGGAGCTCTCTGTGTGCCTGAACGGTATATTTCAAATGGTGCCATGGAACTGAAGAATAACCTGGGTTGGGGGGACCTCTGGAGGTCTTGTGTCCAAGCCCCTGCTCAAAGCAGGTCCAGCTTGCCCTGGCTGATTATGGACAGGTTTTGAGTATCTCCAAGAGTAGGGAGGTTATCCCAAGCAATGCAGACCAGCCTATCCACAAACTGTAGAATCTTTTATCTGTTTCAAGGTGTTATTCTCGTAAGGTACAAAGAAACTTTTAGTAGGGATGGCTGGCCTTGACACCCAAGAAATTCAGCTGGAGCTGGGAAAACTCAACCTCTCTTTTGCGGGGCTGTATCTAGAGTGAGGACTGTTTATTCAACAGCGCCATATAAAGGTATTCAGAAATCATTAGTTCCCAGCACTTGAAATTTCCCAGCATTGACATTAATCCATCACAGAATTTTTATGCATTAAAGACTAATTTTGCTCCTGAAAAATGTGACAACGATAATGGCTTGATCCTGAGTGTGTGCAGAACTGTTCTATTTCCTTTATTCCCTAAAATTTAGTTTTACTTCTCTCTTTTTGCTCCTATTTTTGCTTCTTTTGCATCATTAAAAAGATGATTAATGAAGCAAGTAAAGCAAGTAGAGAATGCTTAATCCTTCTAATTGATAATGAATCAAGGGTACCTGGGACAAATGCTTCTTGTGTCATGTGAAACTAGGTCTGAAACACTCACAGAATAATCTTTAGTAACAATCCTTTTTAATCCATTTAAAGACCATTCACACTGAGTCTAGAATTCATTGTATAAACATATATATATATATATATGTAAATATATAAATAATTTACCTCAATCTCTTGAAAGTCACTTTTACTGATATTTTTCTGCCATGGTTCCTTATGACTAAAGTCCTTTCTGCTTTAACAGACTGCTTTCCGTAGAGTCATCATTGGTGAAACTGGCTGAACTGCTAACGTGAATTATTATAATTCAGTTTTGCACATATTGTTTCATTAAATTAGGACCATACTTGTCTGCCAAAGTATGGAAAACAATGAATATGCCAAAAAATCCACATGGAAAAATATTCACTTATAAAGAGTAATGGAATGTTATTCCAGTTCTGGTGCTGGACTGCAGCCTTGCCTCGGTACCTGTGGTTTGGGAGCTGCTCCATCACCACAGATTTCCTTCTTCACAGCCCACTTCCTGGCTTTAATGAGAGGAAAGGTGAGCATCACCCTTTGGAGAAATACTCATTTTATTAGTCTGGGGTTGGGATGAAAGAGCTACGGGAGAACTGCAGATGCTGTGCTTCCACCCAGTTCCCCACAGCAGAAACAATTTCAGTTTGCTTGGACCCCCAGGGAGCCTGGAGGAGTCAATGACTCTTTCACCCATCTTGATCTCTCCTGACTACTGCCTTTGTGGTGATGGGGACACTTTGTGCTGCTCTTGGCTTTCCACAGTGTGGGGCTCAGCCTGTCCGAGCACGGCTCCTGCAGCTGGGGCAGCCAGTTTGGCATGAGTGCTGCCAAGTTTCCACAGTCACGGCTGTACTGGCAGTGATTTCTCTGAAAAGCAGATGAATGATTAGACGGGCTTATACAGCCTTCAATCTTGCTTTTAGTAGTAGTTTCCTGTACATAGCTGTAAATTCTAGAGTGGTTGATGAGTTTTATATTGTACATCCTTACTCTAATGATATATTTCCCCACATCCTCATAAATTGTTGTCTATTTGTATTTTCCTTAAATGGCTTCATAAATCCATATATATTGGTTTAGCCCTAAATATTATTATGAACATTTTATTCATTGACATACCTCTGGAATGATCATAGATTCCAGTCCTCCAG
>JAOQGH010000012.1:66472143-66489535 GCA_025769975.1 Gallinago jamesoni
GTTTAGCCCTAAATATTATTATGAACATTTTATTCATTGACATACCTCTGGAATGATCATAGATTCCAGTCCTCCAGGCTGCTACCACCTTTCCACATGTGTGCATGTGTGGACACCCACCCACCTGCCCATATGCACTCCTCAGGCTTCTATAAATCAATGGCTTTTGGATGAGATGAGAGGAGAGACTTACTGCGCCTTTTTTCTACACTCTTCCCAAGCCTGTTCCAAAGGAATAGTTATAAACACATGAAAGCAGCATGATGTTAGAGCCGATCCCGTATGTCTTATTTAGGTGACACTGAATTCCCATTTATGGTCAGAGGGGCATCTGAACACAACTAAATACCTAGGGTCTGACTCAGGACACCAACACCAGAATCAATGGAGATCTTTGTATTGTCCTAGAGTGTGAACAGCCTTTCCCTTATTTTACAGCAGTGTTAGGACATGGGCTATTCCAGCAGTGTTGAGGTTTTGTTCCTTTTGTCAGAGAGTAAACCTGTCTTCATGGGAAGTATTGCTACCCCTGCTGTCACCTGTCCTCCTCAGCAGCTCTAGGGCAGGGCAGGTGGTAGCTAATAGAGTGGCTGGGACATGAGGTGTTCCTCAGCACCTCTGGTAGGATGTTGAAATGAGTTCTGCCTCTGGCAAAAGTTGCTCACTGGAAAAAGTTGGATCTTGATTTTTTTAGGAGCCTTCTTGGCATTATACAAGAGCAACTCTGGTGCTGGGAGCAAACTCTGTTGGTGCTGGTACTTAACCCAGTGCTGAGAGTTTATTGAATCACTATATCCCTGTTTAACAATTAACTACAAAAATTGAACAAAAATACAGAAACACCTGGTGGTCTGAAAATAGAATCCTATTTTGGGGTAGAAAGAAAAATGTAGAACTTATTCCTAGAAATTGACTCCAGGCAGAGAAGAGACCTGTTTACCAGCTCTTAGCAAAGAACAACAAAATTCACTTTCTAAATTAAGGTGTTGTGGTATTTTTTTTTCTTCCCCTGTGGAATTCCAAGCCAGGCCCCAGAGAAGCAAAGAGGAGGGAGTCCCTTGAGGTTCTCCATGAATGCAGTATTTCATGCAGAGGA
Organism: Gallinago jamesoni; assembly: GCA_025769975.1. Lineage (NCBI taxonomy): Eukaryota > Metazoa > Chordata > Aves > Charadriiformes > Scolopacidae > Gallinago > Gallinago jamesoni. The sequence goes on from JAOQGH010000012.1 coordinate 66,473,240, forward strand.
ATCTTTATCATGCTCTCCTTTTGCACTACTGCTGCAGCATTAAGTGGCACATAAAATCTAGCTATATTTTTTAATGGTTTTAATAGCTAGGTTGTGTGACTCGGATGTGTATTTTACGACTGTAAAGTACCAGAAGCATTCACTCCTGGGACAGAGTGGTCAGATGTTACGCATTCCTAACTGGAGCCATAAGCAAAAATTATTTCAAGATATTTGGGTTTCCTACATTTCCAAATTTGTATGCAGCATTCTGAAGGCAATGGGATTTGAGGGTGGGAGGAATCCAGATGTGATATTAACTCAGTGGCTAAAAGGCACTACTTTTTTTACAAAAATTTGTTTCCCCTTCTTTCTTGTTTTGATTGTTTGGGATTTTATTAGAGCATCTCCTCTCCTCTCCTCTCCTCTCCTCTCCTCTCCTCCTTCTTTCTCTTCTTTCTCTTCTTTCTCTCCTTTCTCTTCTTTCTCTTCTTTCTCTCCTTCTTTCTCTTTTCTCTCCCTTTTCCCTCTTCCCTTTTCCCCTTTTTGACATTTGTTATAGTTATTCATAGTGATTAATAAAGCACAGTTCCAGTATGCTAACACCCATCCTCAGGCTGCTCACTACAATAAGGCTTACCTCTGCTACACAGCTGCTCTACTTGTGGTTTCCAGCTCAAGTTTATTTATCAACCTGTTAAAATTATTATACTTCCAGGGCTGGCATTGAAATAGATTCTTTATGCTTTGTATGAAAGAGTGTATCTAGGTAAAACAAATGAACCTAACAGGAAAATTGTAAACTTTACTCTGTGTAATCTGTGTCCCAAAGGGAGACAAATTCCTCAACTCCTTTAAAAAAACATCTTCTAAGGAGAGTTCCTAAATAGACTATTGAGAAATAGCTTTGTTCACCTCCCTCTCTTCTGAGGTATCCTACTTCTATCAGGGAGGAAATGTCCTCTGAAGCTCACTATATTTCTAATCCCTGTGTTGCAAAATTTCCCCTCCTCCGTGCTCAAAGTAAAACATCTTGTCACTTGTGTAGGGCCTATCCAAGAGCACCCCTTGGTCCCTCCACTGGCTGCACTAACTCCGCAGTGGCATTTAGGAGCTGTTTAATGCACAAACACATACAGCAGCATGTATGTCCTCTGGGGATCAGGGAAAAACTAAACTAGGTGGAGATAAGAGCTTCCAGGGACTGGCAGTGGAGGAGGAGGAGGGTGGTTTGAGCAAACCCTGGTCCCTGTTAGTCACTTGGAAGAAAAATCAGCAAACTTGGGTAACTGGAGGAGGAATGCTCGTGTTTTGCCAACTGAACTTGCTGTACCTATCTCTCGCTCTCCCTCTGTTGCTGTAAATCCCTCTCTGGTGTGGCACTTTTACCCAGAATTAAACACAGCTTTCCTCCGTGCCTGATGGGCCCAGAACTGACATGATAAGGAGCTGAGGCATATGTCAAAAATAACTCACTTCGAATGCATGTGTGTGTGGCTACAGTTCTGTGTTTTAGATGGCTTATCCTTTTGCTACTGCATAAGTGAGACTTTGGCAAGCTGTAACAAACACCACACTCTGCTTTTTGTCCCTGTAAAGTGTGTGTGTGTGGCGGGCGGCATCCCAGACGTCCTCACACCCACATGAGTTTCAGTCATGATGCATTTTGCCATGTAGACCTTCACTCATGTTTACTTACTATCAAAACTTTGTGATGCAGCACTGAGGGAAGGCTGATTTGCTTTAATAGCAGCAGCAACTATTTTTCTCCTCTTTCCTGGGTGCCTGGAAAGCCCAGGAGGTGTAGAGCAGAGCTGAACTGCTACAGAAGTGGGCAGGAGCTTTAGGAGCCCAGCTTGGGTAGCTACAGCAACCAAAATGGGATAAGAAAGAAGTACCAAAGGGTTGCAGGCCTGTGAAGCAGGGAAAATATGTTTCGGCCATTAAACCTTCTGTATAAGGGAGGTTTCTGTAAATATAGTGTCTTCTGGCAGTACCGTGGCTCAGTACCTAGCATTAAATTGCAAAGAGTTGGAGGCCCGTGAAAGAGGCCACTGTGAATTCTCTCCTGCCTCAAAGGCAGGAGAGTCAGCAGCCCTCATTCATCGCCTGGTATCTTCTGAGTTGCAAAAGAAGCCCGTAAAAATTCACCCTGTTCTTGGTGGTAACAGGGCAGCACCCTCCAGGCTCTCTGAATTCTCAGGCTGGATTTTCCCATGTCCATGTGCTGTTGGAGAGAGCGGACGGAGACATCCCAACAGTGTGATGTCATGCAATGACTTTGTATTTCACAGAGCAATTGGCTGTGAAATGTCCTCTGGTGAGGGCCAGGGCCAGAGCCTCCTACACCCAAAGCACACGTGAGCATCAGGGAGTGAGGCAACCACAAAGAACTGGCTGCGGAGCGTGGTTCAGGCTGCCAGCTCTTGGAGCAAACCGGAGTGAGAGGGATCCTGAGCCAGCTGATGCTGCTGGCAGAAGCACCATCCTCTCAGCATAAAAAGAGTTTATCTTCTCTGCATGGCTCCTGGTCCTGACATGCACCCAAACACCCTCCTGCCTCTCTGTGGGTTGGGTTAGCACCAGATAACCTGCAGAGAGTTCTCTGCTGGGCATTTGCAGGCCACGAGTCTTTGGATAGCATTGAATCTTCTTCCTTAGAGACTCTAACCCAGAGAATGAAATTGCCATTGCATATTAGCCCTTCTGAGAAAGGGCTGGCATTACAGATACCCCATCTATGAGCCAAAGTTGGACCCACTTTTCCACTGCAGCCAGAAATATGTGCTCAAGATGTAGATAAAAGTCAAATGGCCAAGCCGTCCTGAGAGGACTTCTCTACTATGTTGATAAACACAGTCCTGAACCTACATAAGGATTCTTTTGCCAGCAACCTTAGCATGTAATGCCAAAGTTACTCAGCTTTATAGTACTCGAGTATCAAGACAACAGATGTGTGTATATGAGACTAGTGTGGCTGGTGCTGTCAGGTGACTAGATGTGTGATTACAATTCAGCTCCACAAGCTCCTGTCAGAAGTAACAATTCCCTTGCTCTCCCATTCATATTTTGGTTTCTATTTCAGAAGATGAGGAAACCTGTCCTCTCTTTGAAGAAAACATTGGAAAATGCTCACTGTGCTCTTTAGCGCTCTACCCATCTTCCCAAGTTTCCTCATGGGTTCAGGATTTATACAAATGTTAGCGAGCACCAAACCCCATTTGTCTGTCAGAAGCAAACAATGGCTTCTTTTATTTACAGTTTATAACACCTGCAAATTATCCTGACTTCTAGGATATCCCTTCCCTGGCATCCTTGTTATGTTAGCAGCAATGCAGGCAATACCCCAGAGCATCTTCTCCTCAGGTGAGAAATACAGCTCAGTAGCCTCTCTCTCTTAGTGCATGGGAGAAGCTATGTAGGACATGCACAGGCTATGGGCACTCTCTTGTCAAGCAACAGGTATATTAGGGTGTTTTGTGACTTTGCATGCAAGAGGGACCGTTGTTTCAAAGGGCAGATGGAGCTTTGCATGTTGAGGTTTCATAAAAGTGAGAGAGGCTTGATAATTTGCTATGAGATGCCAGTGATGGGGTTTCCATAAGGATGTCTTGCAAAGGCCTCACGGCCTCTTTGAGATCTTATCTGGTTCCTATAGGCAGATTTACTGGGGAGTGGTTCTGCAGCCTCCCCATTAGCACAAGGTGCACATGGACATGGTGGTGCAAAGCCGCTGCCACAGCACAGGTCCTTATGTCCTCAATAGCCTCCTACACCAACACGCAGCTCCCAGTGAAGATGATAACGTCAGTTCCTAACCACATTAAAAATAGTAATCTCTCCCCACTTCCACCTTTCTGAAGGAAGTAAGGGAGGTATTTTAAAAAGTAGCACTTGTTAACAGTTTTCAAGGATGTCAGTTCAATTACTTGGTTTGCTCTGCTGCTTTGTTTGCATGGACTGTTTTTTTAAAAAAACAATTATGTCAAAACTAGAAGCAAAATATCAACTGCAGAGGCAAGCTGGGTCATACCCCGTTCACTACAAAGAACAAGAACATGTTCGGCTCTTAGATCACAATTGTTAGCAGGTGCAAGACTCTCATCTCTGTTTCCTCTATAGGCTCTTCTCTCTATGTTGGCTTTCCTTTGATGGCTTATATTTGAAGTGTCCAGTGCTTTATCTTCTGGTGTTTTCCATTGATTTTGCTCTCTTATTCTAGTCCCTTTTTCTTCTGTAGGTCTTTTCCTTCTGTTGTGTCCCTCACTGATCTGAATGGGTTTCGTGGGTTGCAGCATCCCTGGCTGACAGGGCAAAGTGGGCTATTTATGTGCACTGAACATCTACAAAATGGAAATTCATGGGCACCAAATAGTCTCTTGGACGAAGCACAGTAGCCCCAGATTTCTTAGAAACACTGATGTTGTGGCAGCTTGCAAGCTTCAGAGTCAAAGCCACAGTTATCCTTTCCCAGAATGTAGCAGTGTTCAGATCTGGGATTATCTCTACATCAGCTGTATAAAAATAAGCAAGCAGGAAAATCAACGCCCTTGTGAATTTAATTTTGAAGTTCTTAAATAGTAGGAATGAAAGGTATAGAAGTCTGTCTCTCTGTCTGCCATTCATTGCCCTATTTTTGAATGAGAGAGTCTGACTTTCAGCCTAAAATATGAAATGAAGAATAGACTTGAAGATGAGTTAAGGAACTCAGCCTTCTCACAAATATCTTTTCTGTCTATGGTGCTGGTTGGCTTTCAGATATAGTTTGGCTCTACCTCCAGCTCAAAGGGTGTAGATCCTCACACAACTTTGAATTCTGGCAGTATACATGTTTACATGTAGCCTATCTGTGTAGACACTTTTTATAGTTGGCAGAATAAAATAGGCTTCTCTGGGGTGGGATTTGTCTTACTATGAGGCAGACTATCACTATTTTGGTGGTGTGTCATGTTTTGGGATCTTACTGCTTGGAGTGAAAGGTTGGCTATCCTGCCCAGATGTGCTCATCTATACTCTGGATGCCCAGATTTGGTTTCCACTCCATCCATGAAGAGCAGATGCTCAGGAGGACCCGAGTGTTGGGTATCTACTAATGGACTGACTTGTATTTCCTCCGTCTGTGTGGACTTGAGTGAAAGAGCACTTGGTCTCTGCTTGTTGGTGCAGTAGTATAGTGACACAAGGATCTTCTCTGCTGAAGAGCCCCAAAGCCAAGGTCTCTGTCCCAGTGGGCACTTGTGTCCTACCAACAAGGGTGGTGGGTGCATCTGAACTGGAGACCCACACTTACCAGTAGCATAGCTGACACCACGGCATGGAGTAAGCTGGAGCGCAGCTTGCTGTACTAGGATAAACAGTGGTGAGCAAAGAAAACCTGGGACAGCCCCTGTTCATGCTGCCAGGGCTACACTCTGAGCCAGCAAGATTGAAGCTTGCTGGGGCGAGGTGGGTGGGATGTCTGCACAGGCTGCCTTGCTGGGAGGTGTTGCATGTATTCGTGTGGCTGTACTGCCAAGTGACCAGGCACCCTGCGAAGCAATGTGGGAGGTAGGAGGTTTCCGCCCACTTAAAACTTGCCACCTGTGTTGAAAGTAGACAAAGGGATGGAGGACTGCCAAGCAATGAAGCCACTGTCAAAACAAAGTGAACTTCTTCATGGAATTATCCCCCCCCTCTCTCCAGGTCGCTACCCGCAGCAAAACAAAGGCACCTACATCCCGATCCTAGTACGCGATGCGCTGAAACCCGGCGAGTGGGGGGCCAAGATTACCCACAGGGAGAACAACTCCATTCGCCTGTCCATCATGTCCTCTGCCACCTGCATCATTGGGAAGTTCCGCCTGTACGTTGCCGTTTGGACTCCCTTTGGCATCCTTCGGACAAAAAGAAACTCGGCAACTGACACTTATATCCTGTTCAATCCCTGGTGCCAGCGTAAGTACCTTATTAGAGTCAGAGTTTCACACTTTCCGCCGCTGGGCTCATCAGCTTCTGGTAGGGGGTGGTCCAGGAAGGGGAGTTTAGTACCAAGGTGATTGGAGACAAGCCAGTTTGGGTCTGGAAATGATATAGGAGCTCTGCCAAGAGGCAAGTCTTTCAGGCCGGGGAGTAGCCCTGTGTGAGTTGGGCTCCATGCTGCAGACCTGTGCCTGTGCTGGAGCTGCACCCTGCAGTTCTATGAGGCCAAGCCTGTGCTTACTGGCTCAGGCAGCGCGATGATGTTTCGTTTCTCATAGTAAATATACTCCAAGACTTCGCTCTGACTTTAATAGGCATCAGCGTGAGCCTCCTGCCTGCCTGTGTTTGCTTTAAACTGACCAGTCAATAGGGGGATGTTTTTTCTGGGTTTTGGTGTGGGGCATGATGTGGCAGTGTCCCGTGCTCTGTTGAGTTACATTGCTGATTGCCACGTTTAGGATGGAACATCTGCAGCTGAAAACCTGCTGGAATTCCATGGGAGCTGCTGCTCCTGCACAGGTCAGATGCAGCCAACCTGCTGTAGCATCGTTGGTGGTGCCTTCTCGCTGCTACATGATATTTGCCGTTATAACTTCCCCTTTAGTGGTGACTAATTACCAGCAACTCTGTCTTCTGTGAGGAACAGAACATTTCGCAAATGAGCCTTTTTTTATACTCTAGTGGGCTGAAGAACAATTTATTTTTTTTTTAATTTCCCTGGATCCCGCGCAAAATCAGCCCTTACACTGACAGAATTGTATTTTACCCAACAGATTCCAAGTGGGACTTTAAAGGGAGGGCAAGGAGGACTGCAGAGGTTTGGGTCAGCCTTTTGACAGGCTGTAGCACTGTGTCTCAGCCTCCAACACTTGCAAGGCTCCAAGTCTGGCATACACATTGCTATATATTCAGCTCGCCAGCTAACTTTAATATTCTCCCACCACTCTTCCGTTATCTTTCAATGTTTTTACCAGATTATTTACATCAAATAATCCCATACCAAACAAGAGCCACCCTACCAAGTGACGAGTAAGTTTAGCATTATTAATAGACTCCATTATTCAGCTGCACTACTGTCAGTACATCGAATGATTTGTGCTGAATTCATTACTTGCCTCTGGTCCAAGGGAATATAAGCAATGATTAGCTTATGAATTATTTAGGAAGATATATGTTAATGCTGAGTTAAGCAGAGTTAGTTAAGTGGGAACAAGAGGGAAGGGCAGGGCCCAAGGCCCCGTGACACCATGAGACGCTTTTGAAAGCAGTGTAGAGGTAGATACCTCTTAGCAGCGTGCTAAGAGTTTATTCTGGGAGAGGAAGGAGAGCATTTAATGGAAAGAGAAGAAACACTGCCAAAGTTATGACCCACTGTGAGCAGACAAAACTGCTCCAGGTTTGTGGAGGCATCATCAGCCTGCCACAGTTCCAGCTAGAGTGGTGCAACTCTCCACCCCAAGGTAGACCATCCCTTGACTTTAGTCATGAGTGTCATAACAGCCAATTTGTTAGCCAGCATGGTGACTATGCAGTGGCTCAGCACCTCCTGGAAGGGACAACCCCCAAAGAAAACACTTCTTAAATTACCTCAGATGGCCTCATGACTAGCATACAACCAGCTAGGGCTACATGGAGCCATAATGTGGAGAAAAAAAAATATGCAAGGGGCTTGGATGGCCCACTGTGGTGTGACTGGGACCACACAGGCTGATTCAAGGTGCTAGTCAGGGAGTGGAAGGGGAAAATCAGTCTCTTGTTCTCACCTCCTTCCCCACCAGCTCTGTATGTTAACTGGTCCACATCTGATCATGGCACACGGGCACTTTGCTCTCCTGTGCACTCCCTCCCTCACACCTGAGCTGAATGGGGCCAAAAGCCAGCAAGATTAAAACCACAGCGTGGGAGTAAACCCATAGGGAGCAAGATATGAAGCAGCTGCCTCCAGCAGCAGCCATTGGCAAGGCTGATGAAAAAGCTCTGCTTCAGGAAAGCAGAAGAGAGTCTCTGGGCAGCAAGGATGTGCTGTGTATCCCCAGGCCCAGGGGACGCAACCTGGGGTCACCTGTGGAGGACCACGTTTTTTGTCTCCAGTTTACATGTTCAGGTGTGTCTTGACAACTTCAGGTACTGGCCCTTTTTGACTATTGTAGTTTTCGTTTTCTGCACGTTTTGTTTGGATTTGGATTTATTATTATTTCTTGCTCCTACTTTTCCTCCTAGGTAGTTTAGGCTAATTGGCTCCTATATCTCCCTTTTCCCTCTTTCCTTGCATTAGAAAACCAGGGAGTGTTTCTCCATGCTTTATCCCCTAGCTGGAAAAGATTGTTCAGTGGAGTGACAAAAGGGTATAAAAACTCAGGCAGTTAAAGTGCAGAGAAAACAATAGTTTGAAAATCTCCTAGAATTGTTTGCTGGGTTAATAGCTAAGCAGAAAAGTCTGAGTGAAAAGCCTCATTAAAATGAGAGAAGGCTGATGCCAGGAATGAATGGGGATTGTTATAACGGGGAGCGGAGTACGGGCTTTGTCAGTGTCTAGTGCAGCTTTCCGACTCATCATTTTGGAGAAACATCAATGTGTCAGTATCAGCTTTTCTTTAAGACAGAGGCATTTGTGCCCTTTCTTATTACTCCTTTTCTCACTGTAGTTCTGTTTTGACATCTCTTCCCAGCCAGGGATGTGTGGCTGTTTCTGCTGTTTCAGAACAAGTTTGAATACTTTACCTGTCAAGCAACAGAGCATTTTGCTTCCAAAATCACCAGATGCTTTTACATGTTTTAATCCCTTTAGCTACATTTAAGGTTTATCACCAACTATACTTTAAAGATGCAGATGCAGGGCCTGATCCTGCAAAATTATATACACCAGCCCCAAAGATCTGAGAATTCAACAAGCTAGTTGATTGAAATTTCAGTTACTCAGGTGAATTTGTATTACTTAATAAGCAAAGTAAAGCCTGTGAGAAGAGGCAGCATCCTTTCTTCAGCTGGGAAAAACAGGTATGCTTTTGGGCATGCAAAGCCCTCCTCAGTTGTGAAACAGAAGATAAAAATGGCAAGTAGTTAAGGATAACTTCTTGGAGTTTAACTTAACTCTTAGCAGTATCAGACTACATAAAAGCAGAGAAGGACTCCTTTGATCTGGATACTGTGAGCTCTTTCCATGGAGAAGCAGAGCCCCTGCAACTTTCTGCTGGGGAACATTCAGCGCTTCTCGGGAAAAGACCTTGTATTGACTTGTGTGTCTCTCTCACAGGGGAAGATGCACAGAGTATCTGAGTGACTTTCAAACTCTGTGGGCTGAGGTGTGTGTTTCATTCACCCAGGCCTTCTGCAAGGTGCATTATTTTTAAGCAATTATATGTGGGAATGAGAAAGTTGGAGACGTGCTGCTGAGCAAGAGCTCGGCAGGTGTTCTTGTATTGATGGGAAAGAGGCCTTGAGAACAGTAAAACAATGTCCTTATAAGTTGATGTGTGTGTGTTGTGAAACAGATGTTTTGTTAGCTAGGGGGGATAAACATTTAAATGCAGCCAACTGTATTGCTCACAAGGGTGTATGGACACCCACTTGTAACCTGTCTGTGTAAAGAGCACAACGCGTGATCAAAAGACAGAAAGTATATATGCTGGAAAAGTGAAACAATAAACGTCTTCACTTTACCACTTAGTGGAGTCTGTGCCTCAAGTGCCACAATTATATATATTACAACTTTATTGAGCATGTTTCTTCAGCTTATGGGCCTTAAATGTCCTAACACAATTTGAGGTTTAGTAACAAGTGGTTGACTTTGGACTCCTCTTATGTGTTATCAGTCATCCAAAATTGGCCCAATAATATTTTCCTGGCATTTGAAGCTAAATCTTAAATTTAATCTCTTGTATCATAGATTCCACATGGGTGAAATTCGTACAGAGTTTCATCCTTCTGCTACACTAGTGTAGACAAGCACTAGCAGTTGCAGGGCAGCATACTGAGCTTAGTCCTAGGTGGAATGGGTTTTGTAATTAACTGCATTTAGCTCTTGCTATTCTGTGTTTGCCACAGCACCGTTCTCTTCCCAGCAAGATCCCTGGGAGCTTTGTGACTCCAGCAAACCCAGCCTCACGTTCCTGGATTCCCACGGGAGCACATTGAAGGAAGGCTGGGTGCTCAGGGGAAGCCTCCTGCCTCCACCCCCCCTCATCTGGTGGTGCTGCTGTGCTCAGCAGTCACTGCATGAAGTCTGCATGAAGTCTGCATGAAGAAATAGCACTTCTGACTCCCGACAGTTGTTTCGGGGTGTGGGTTCCCCCCCTGCTGAGTAGGGTCCTCTCATCCTCATTCACCTTCCCAAATTGAAAGGGCCTTTTTGCACTCCTCATCGTCTTTTACAAGGTGCCCATGTTCAGTGGGATTCCTCACCTGCAGTACTGTCTTCAAGTGAAGTGCATTTTCACCTTATCCATCTTCAAACAGAGAAGCAGAGAGGCTAATTTGCTTCTTTGTAACATTGCTAGTGTCTTCATAATTTCCCAGGATAAAAGAAGTGAGTAAAAGAACCCCTCAACTGCTAGAGAAAAAGCATATTTCCATGGAATTCTTCTGTTTGTCAGACATGAGCCTCCACTTGCACAAAATAATTAGGAGTTGTACTATGTAGAGCACGCTTAGCATCAAAGTAGTTGCAAATGCCTCGTATTTTCTTCTAAACAGTCTCAAGGGTAGTGAAAGCTGTCAAAAATCAAAGCAGCTGGCTTCTTTATGAAACACAGAAGCCCTTTTTACTTTATAAAAAAACCCACAAATATTTTAAAATAATTGACAGAGAAGTTAATCAATTTTCATCTGATTTAGCAAAGATCACGCAGTCTCAAAATAACATAAGCTTCTCAATTGATACCAACCAGATCAATATTGATATTTTTAATCCCTGAATGAAAACAACAGCTGTCAAGAAGGCATATGCACACACTCCACTGAATACGTAACTGTGCAGAAGAAGGTGTGAGTTCTCCTTTAAATGCGTTCTCTGTACCATTTGTGCAGATGTGCTTCAATAAAATCCAAAGCTCAGTGAGTGAATGCATATAGTTGTTCAATCAGCAAATCGGGCAGATCCAGCCTAATGAAACAGAGCCTTCATGATGTGTAACATCTGCAACATTTTTAGTGGGATGTTATGCAGAATTTGTTTACAGCTGGGAGCTGGACCTCAAAAAAGTCATGTAATATAGTTTCATAAGTGTGAGAGTCCCTGCTGGCAGCTTTTTTGATTCACTGTCAAGTTTTAAAGTTCTCTTTCACCTGGCAGCCTCTGAATATAATGAACATATCATCTTCCATTTTGTGCCTGGGTGCAGGTTGACTAGGTCACAGGTAGTGACAACCCAAGGAAGAGATGTCTTGATGACCTTAGAAACTGGGTGAACACCATCATCCCACCAAATGCAAGCGCAGGTTTCAGAGCTGCCAGCCTTAGGGAAAACCCTGTAAAACCTGCCACTTCTCCGCTTGCTGGAATTCAGGTGTAGGCCGCAGAGCCCGCACAGCAGCTCTGTCAAAAGCATAATGGCAAGTGATTCTCTCCTCAAACGCAGTAACGGTTTCTTACATCTAGCACCTGCTGCCCTATCATTCCTTGCACACCGGTGTGGAGGTCACTTTATAGATCCATCCGTAATCCTTTCTGTATACATAGACATAGAGATATAAATATCTCTTCAGACTTCCAGCAGGATTGAGCACGTAGACTGGCAAAACCCTTCACTGAAGCCAGTGTGAGTTTTGTCATTGTTTTTGGTTGGGTTTTTTTTTTTCAGAGTGCTCAGATTTTGCTTATTTTGCTTACAGTTTTATGGGCAAAGAAGTTTTTGAGGATGAGGTTTACAAGGAAGTACGAATCTGATTTGCATTTCAACAAAATACAACAAATCAATAGGCTTTTAAAAGTGAAATGATCCTCCAGTAGTTTGTAGTGAGATGCTGAAGAAATCAACTATGCCAGTAGCAAGTGGTAGTTTTGTAGTTGCCCATATCAAGCTATCAGAGGTTATTGCTTCCCTTTAATTTCTATCTGGTACCACATTACTGATTTCCTCAAATTAATTAATTCCCACACTATTAGTTGTTACGCTGTACCTCTTAGTCTCAAAATACAAACATTGGCAGAGGAAAAAAATCCTCAACTGTTCTAGCGTCACAGAATCACGACCTGCATCATCATACTTACTTGTGGATGTCTGAATAGTTTCATGTCATTCAGGGTTATTTATGAATATTAATGAAGGGTTATTTATATTTGTGAATCATGTTTGCAGAGTGAGGGTCCACACATATGCTCTTGATAAGAGACCAGTCTAGGATATACCATTTGTGTATGTTTTGATAAAGATCACTTCCAATTACTTCTGGTTTTCACTTGGACGCTTGAATTTCTCCTCATATCAGCTGGTCAGTCAAGTTACATAGGGGAGGGACACTATAGTCAATAACATGTATGGAAAAAGTGATCAAACCCTGCTGTTAATACACTATCAACATTGTATTCCAATTTTTTTTATGCACTGCAGATTTTTCTTTAGAAGTCTTGACTTGAGCTGTTTTCCATTAACATTAATAGGGTTGAAATTGTTCTTTGATCTGTTTGTACAGATGTAGAATTGCATCATGGTGATCCAACTTTTAAATTACTGGTACACAGTAATCATAAAATTCTTGATAAGATGTGACATTTTAATCATGCTTTACAGATCCTGAGAAAACAGACAGGAGTTGTCAGCATTTTTGCATCTTGCATGCTTTTAAATTGTGTATCATATTCCTGGGGTCACTACCTCCTAATTCTTGCACTCTGTTGAAGAAAGTAACGCATTGCTTAATGGGAGAGGGGTACTTTTCATCAAAGATGACTGTATTATATGCTAAGAATTTTTATCTGTCCTATATAAAAACTTAAGTGACTGTGTTAACATTTTTTTTTGGTAATCTGATGCAGAGGATGCCGTGTATCTGGATGACGAGAGAGAAAGGGAAGAATATGTCCTGAATGATGTTGGTATTGTTTTCCATGGAAACATCAACGACATAAAACTAAGAAGCTGGAGTTATGGTCAGGTGAGTTATTTAGACCTTCTCTGACTGCTCCCAGCAGGACAGTGAATGAGTTTAATTGGCACCAGACTGTAGTTGAGACTGCGGGCTCTGGAGTGCATTATTGGTCTCTCATTCAGAAAGACAAGGGGAATAATTTTCAAATTGTTTAAAAATGGTATATGCCTAATCCAGAAAAGCAATGCTATAACAGCTAATATTTAAAGATCTTGTTTTAGGACCGTATTTCAGATACTAAGAGGCTGCCTGTTGAAAGTTATAATCATTACCTGAGATTACCACAGTGCAGTAGTATTTCATACTGTATTATTGCTGCTTCAGGATAAAGCCGTTTTGGTGAAAGAGTAGAGAGATTATTTTTTCATTTTTCAGCAGTAGGTTGTATTGCTTTTTGATTCCTTTTAGTTCTAGCAACTTGGTGGAAACTATTCTCATCTGCTTGGAGGGTGTGGGGTGGCCAGCTTGCCACAAGGTTCCTATGGCAAACTGCAATTTAATCCCAGAGTTTTAAGTTTCCTTGCCAGAGTGATGAAGGAGGGAACCTCTCCCTTTGCTGCCTGGGCTTGCCAACACCAGCCTCCAGTGGTCTCTTGCAGCCTGGGGGAAACCCCTGCACCAGGGAGGTGTGTGGTATTGGTGTGTCTGCAGTAACATCAGAATCTTCTTGCCTACTTGCCTATTTTACCTCAATCTGTTCGTAAGCATAACCAGCCTGAAAATCCCTATGGGAGGGAAGAGTTTAATCATCATGTGAGAATGGGGAAAAAAGACATTAACAAGCAGAATCAAAATGAGCAAAACTAACTCTAAACCATCACTCAGAGGGGCTCTGATGGACAGTTATTGGACATGGTGGACTCTGGTCGTCTCACCTCCCGGATTTTCACAACAGCACAATTAAGAAAGTATTGAAGTATTCCCCTAATGCTATGCTGACAGATCCGTTTGGTTTTCGTGGCACCTCCCCAGCGAAGCCTTGCAGAAGAGGTCGCCTTGCTTTGCTTTCTTTCTCTCAGCTCGAGACAATCTCAAAGCTTGAGCCAGACGGGTTGCCAGTGTGCTTGCCCTGGAGAGCTCTTTGAACTCACAGTCTCTCTTGTTTCTTTATTTAAGGGTACAATTTCATCTTTTTTCCTGCGGCAGCGCTGCCTTAGGGAGTTCCTGCCTCTGCACCGTTCCTTTGGCTGTGTCAGTGCAGTTGTTTGCAGGGCCTGACTGTCATCCTACCTGAGCCAAAAATAACCTTTAAATAAGGCAGAGGGGAGCAGGAATTCCATAAGCTGATGGCACCTCTGATTTAAGATATGTGGAAGCAGATCCTGAGGCCAAAGCTGGGTGTGCATTTAAGTGGACCAAAAATGCCCCCTCCTGGCCCTTCCTTCCCCCTGCAAGTGCTTGTGCAACTGTAGTGAATCAGGCTGGAGAGCTGAATAAGCATCTCCTTGATTTTATTTTTTATTTTTTTTTAATTTCCACTGGGCTATTTTTTGGGCTTGCTCTGTGCTCTGTTCCTAGATTTGGGATTTACTTCTTGACAGATGTAAGGGGGAGGGAGAGAGGGGAATGAGTGGCTGGAGGTGGATGGTGCTGCTTAAACCAGCTGCTAGATTTATGTCCTAAGATACTAAATTTATGGCTTATGCTGGCTTGTCCTGAGATGCTTATATTCTGCAAATCTGGCACCTTCGTGACACAAACACCAGCCTTCCTTCAGAAACTGCGTTATTTATTTGGTTTTGCTAGGAGGTAGCTCTGGCTGGGAGGTTAGGGTTTTTCCACATCCCTTTGTCATTTTCATTCCTGTGTTGTCTGAAATTGGGGGACCTGATTTCCACACTGCTGTGGTGCACCTTTTGCTGTCACTTGCCTATGTGAAAACTGAGTTTGGCAGATGCACCTAAGGGGGCCTGGGCTGAGAGTTTGAAAGGAATCAATCATTTTATCTGGGTGTAACAGACATCTCAAACTACACAGCAATGGAGAAATATCCTCCTGGATCCCTCACTTTCAGTGAGATGGAGGACATGATGTTCCTGATCTTACCCTAACAATTTCCAAGCATTAAAGACAAGCATCTCCCTCATTGTCCTGGATGTTAAGAAGACCATTGCTGCGAATAAAAGTACAAGCAGCAAGGCCTATATTATGGATATATTGTGCAAGTACGCAATTTGTATTTATGATATATAACCCTCTACAGCAGTGTAAGTGAAAAGTGTAAGGCCACATACAGTCGTAGAGGGGAAAGGTATATGGTATATACAAAAATACAGATAAATTTGTGCATGGTAATATTCTTAGGCTAAAAAATTGCTCTCAACAATGAAAGCTTTAACTCAGGTTGTAAATTAAAAAGGAACATACAGTTCAAAACTGGGTTAGTAGTGGGAGATGATTCTCATAGCTTCTGCCTTTAATGAGCAGCATCAACAGGAGAGGAGGAAAGACAAGATAAATTGAATGGAGAAAAAAAAAACATCAGACCAGTTGAAACATGGCTGTAGTTATAAATGAGGATGGAGATATTCCTTGCAATATGACTAAGATTCCTTTATTCTAAGAAAACGCAAATAGCCAGTTGCTCAGAAAATCCCACAGGGGATTCAGGGGAAATTTGGCTTTGGAAGAATTCTAGGCACATAGGAATTCTCTAGCTGAGAAGTGTCAGAAAGTGGATGCTATATTGATCATTTAACATTGTGGGGTTTTGTGAGAAAAATAAAATAATACAGGTGGACATAGAGTTCTTGTTGCTATTGTGAGTTGTCACATGTCCACACATTGAGCTGCATTAGCTTTGTTGCCCACTGCGCAAATGTAATTTTACAGCACGTGTGTATTCGGTCAGCTCAGGCAACACTGGGATCATATCTGCCTGCAACTGACTGTGAGAAATACAGCCCTCATTCAACCAGCACAAAAGGTGATACAGACCCTCTTACTTTGATTTAACTGGAAGGTCTATTAGAAACAGGTTAGCATGAAATGAGAATGCCCGCTAAAGGCCAACCCAACTAAACGCGTTGCTCCATAGCACAACACACATCCGTGTGCAGACAGAATAGACAGAATCCCTTTGATGTGTTTTCTCACATCCCTTTGGTGTGTTTTCTCATGCCTTGTTTTCCACCTGGAGTCTTTCCCAGGTGGTTCTGCCAAAGTTCCTCAGTCCTGCATTTTGTTTATTTCCATTATCTCCTCTGTCCCTCCATTTTTGGGGACCGATGACTGGGTAAACAAAAAGATCAGGCAGATCAACGCCTGGCTCCG
>JAOQGH010000012.1:66489635-66527375 GCA_025769975.1 Gallinago jamesoni
GTCAGTTAGGTTGACGGTTGGACAAGATGATCTTTAAGGTCCCTTCCAACCTAGAAGATTCTGTGATTCTGTGATTTCAGCTTGTGTTGAGCAGTCAAACTGCATCTGGCCCAACTTCTCTCTCCTGTCCTGGCCACCTACTGCTGCTCTGGTTCCTCTGACATTTCAAGGCTGTTCAGCCTTACAAGTGCTATGTTTCTATTCTACTTACCTCTAGATAGCTTTTTCATGACAAAATTGAGAGGAGGAAACTGATTTAGTTTGATTTAATGTCTTTAAATCTTGGGATATTGAAGAAGGGCACAACTGGCTTTAGAGTTAAGGCTATTCTGCATCCTACACTACTGCAATAGCGTACAGCAGTTAGACTTTACAGCTTGTCCTATATCTCTTCTCCTGTTAATCCAGTTATTTTGCAAACATTCACGTCATTTTGCAAATGCTAAGGTGGAAAGCAACAACCCTGATAGCAATTTCTTTCCTCTTTATTCTTCGTCTATATGCTAGGAAGATTGACAGTGTCTCATAAACTGTAGATGAGAAAGATTTAATTTGCAGGGTAAACTTCTTATTGATTTAACTCGGGTCTTAGGCACTACAGATGACTTGAAGTGCAGAAAGCAGATTTTGAACCTGGTGAAAGTGATAAATCATTGAACCCAACTGGAAGAAAAATGAACTTGAGGCAGGAAGGACAGCTATGAGGGCCCAGAGTTTACATTATCTGTTGTGAGGATTCTCCTTGGAAAGGAAGGGTCTCCACAGCATGGTCGTTCACCTGAGATTATTAACATCACATACTGGTGAAGTGGGTTGGAGAGTCTGCCATGCAATTACTCAGCTTCCCAGGGATGATACAATATTAGGAGTAGGTCCCTGGGAACACTGTCCCCTCTTTCCTTACTTGCACCATGAATTCAGTTTTACTCAGATTCTAAGGTGTTACTTACTAGTGAACATCTGCTCCAGGAGTAATTCAGTGCAAGTGTGGTTGATGATGAGAGAGATGTGCTGCCTTGGAGGATGTTTGCTGAAAAGGATCGATACCTCGGTGGTACCCTGAGCAATGAGAACCAGGCAGGCTCAAGGCAGGGGCAAAGAAGAGGACTTTCCTTGGGCAGGAAAAGGCTGAGGGTGGTGAAACACAGTGGTGCCTTCACTTTCTTGGCTTATGCCAGAGCTTGGCTGCTGCCGGTAAGGGAGAGCTCAAAGGGTAAATGGGCTCCCTGGGGTTTCACCACCATCCCTCCCATCTTCCCTGCCACAGCAGCAGCAGCCTTGGCTATTCAGGGCTTCATTTTCAGCTCTCTGGTCTCACCATTCCCTCCTCTCTGCCTGTCCCTGAGCAGCTGAATCAGCAGCTTGGTCTGGGTTGTTGCTCACTTCCTTCAGGAGGCAAAACTCAGATTACCTTCATCTGTCAAGGAGCCCTAAGCCAGGCTGGACACAGCTGCAAAACCAATCCAGTTCTAGTTGCAGCATGAGAGCAAGAATTCTGTTAACCTGAATCGTACCCTTAATGATGCAAATGTAGAACGTAAAGCCTAACACAGGTAGGGGACAAGCTCTGTGGAGTTTCTGTCATTCTGTCAATATTAATATAAGATTGTGTTTTCACTGAATCTAAAATACATTTGTTTTATTAGTGTATGTTTCCCTGTCTCCTGCCATTTTCCAGGGGACAGAGGTATTTTCCTTTGCTATGCAGTTTCTTCTAAGGAAAATGAAATACACCACAGGGCAAGTTCTGTGACAAATGGTTTCTGGTCTATTTAGGCACCTCTGCCCTCAATTCATTCTTGTGCTTGTTCCTGCCGGATCGAAGAAACTGTACCTTTTCACTCTATTTTTGAAGAAGACTACTTTAGGTCACTTCGTATTTTTGATGTCTGAGTTTCATAGACCAGGACTAATCCATATAACCAGTTTTTGGCTTGTCAATTTTAAATAGATTTAAAAATTAATTTTGAAATGTTAGTGTCTTCAAATTAACTTTGGCAAACCGTTTATTGTTCAACTTCCCAGCATTGCATTAGCTGTGTCAGAGAAGTCCTGAAATTAACAGGTCTGGAATCTGTGAAGGACATGAAGTCCTTCACAAGCAGACTAGCTTCTTGTAGTTATTATTATAATATCTTCCTATTATATACTTGTTAGCACTTAAAATTTTATGTCCTGTCAGAAAGATTGTGTTGTCATTTTAACCTTCTGGAAACTGGACTGAGATTGAATTTAAAATTATACTCTCTTTTGCCTCACAGCCTCTCACATTTTTTTGCTGTACATGGGTGATTATTCTAGAAGAAAACTTGCATTTTTAAACACAGAACTTTGGCTTGTCTAGCTATTTTTAACATTGATCAGTTATTATAACAACAATGAAAAATAACTTTTCCTTTGCTTTGGAGAATAAAAAGTGATTCAATTTTCCCTCTGCTTCCCTTTTTATTTTATTTTTTTATCTAGTTTGAAGAAGACATTCTGGACGCTTGCCTGTTCCTGATGGACAAGGCAGAACTGGAGCTCTCTGGGCGCGGAAACCCAATCAAAATCTGCCGTGTTGCCTCTGCAGTGGTATGTAATGGATGCCTAATATGTGTGAGAAGCAACTCAAAAATCAAAGCCAGGCTCATTTAACTGACCCTCGTGCCCCAGTGTGCTCACTCTAACAGGTGCCAGATCAATTGTCCATTATGACCTCTGGGGTCTGCCATTTTATTTCGCTCCATTAAAGGTGAAATACTTATGTCAGCTCATCACCTTTTCCTGAGAATAGTACCTCCCTGGTAGGAAAGCTACTTTTAGACATTGCATTCCAGGCATGAAAACATTTCTTGTGACACTGCACTCGCTTTCTGGGAGCTGAGATAATTGAGGCAGCTATTTATGCCATGGATGATAAGGCAGCATAATGGGTGGAATTTGGGATGGGGAGCTGAGAGACTTTATGTGGACTTCAGCACGAAACTCAACAGGGTCTTAAGACATTGCAAAGGTGGATGTTACTGTGTCTGATTTTTAAGCCCCCCGAATGGCCTAGTCAGGCTGACAACATTTATATGTACTACCTTGGCCCTAGAAGAAAACACAATGACATCTTGAACATGGGGTCAACAAAACTCACCACTCTCAGAATGGAAGTACCTAAAATAACCAGAAGCAAACAGCAAGGAGCAGACTTTCCACATCTCCATTCTTTCCAGCTCCTAGGCACCAGGAGTCATGCTGTGGGTGTAAGAGCAGGTCCATCCCTAATATTCAAGATGGAAAATTTATCCAGGACATGGAAAGCAGAGGCTTTATAGAGGTCTGAACTGATGCCTTCTGCTTCTCAGAATAATACAGTAGTCATTGAGCTAGCATCATTAGATATTATCCCAAGTCAGCTACTAAAATAGACTGTCCACAAAACATGGCTGCTGGACATGGGTGATCTTTTAACCCACTTGTTACAGTATTTTCCCAGGCTTTAAGAGAATGAGCTCTTTGTCTTAGATGACATTGAAATGGGATCTCCAGTTTCAGTGTCACACACTGAATCTCACATAGCATCATAATAAATAGAATAGTGTTAGCAACAAGTATTGAGAACAGCCCCACTTTTCTTTCTCTCTTAACCTTTTGATTACTGCTTTTGCCCCAGACATTAGATATATGGCTTCAGACCTTCATATAGAAGTAAGAATTGAATGTGGTTCCCTCTTCACTGGGCCAGTACATGTAAAGGGTCCCTTGTTCAGGGACCATTGAAGCCCTAAGGGCAGAATAGCATAAAGTTTATGCGCCCAAAGAGGGCTTGGATATTACTTAGGTTTTGAGCCACTCAATCATTTTAGGGAGGTGTAGAAGTTCACCATTGGAAATCCAGGAGTCAAGGGACTTTAGGTCTCATCTGCAGGATTAGGCCATAGCTTGGTGAGAGTTTTGGCTGTCTGAAATCTGGACCTCAGTAAGAAGCAGCCAAGAAGTGTTGAAGTCCCACACATGCTCCTTACCTTCAATCTTGCTAAAGTTGAAATGTGGTGGAGTTGAGCACATCTTAGGAGGTGCCCCCATGCTGGGACCCTTCTGAGGCTTCCAGACATTGCAGAGCAGGTAGAGTTCCTGCTTTTTTCCTCTCATTGCAGCCAGAGGAGAGCCCGAAGATCAGCACACTGCTCTGTCTTTGAAGTGCCTCTTTTCTTGGCATGTTTCCCACAACAGGGAGATGGGCACAACCCCTTAACCCTTTGGTTATGACTCTGAATGCTTATCTTTATTCAGTCCTAGGGTTCACAGCAAGTCGATTTTCTAATTATAAACCAGTAGTTAATCCAGCCAAAAGCTTTTAAATGGGAATTGTGATTTATTTGGCTGGCGTGTTGCTGTTCCACATTAGCATAATTAAAAGGTACAGAGCGAATGAGCGTTTTGCACAGCCTCAACTGGTTTGGTTCAAATTGCAGCTAGGAGATGTATTGCTCATTAGTGTCTATCAGTATAGCCACTAGTCAGCAAAATTTCTTGCTTTGTATAATCTTACCAGGGGAAAACTTACACAGCAAATTCCTTCTTGTTTTCATGTGTGCTGGACCGAAGAAATTAGTTTCTACTCTAAAAATAACAGTGGACTCGTTCTCCTCTCAATCTGCTGTAAATCAGAAGTGATTTTATTAAAATCTCTGATACAGACAGAAAAACAGGCAATGTTAAGAAAGAATCTAGCTTAATATGTTTGAGGCTTGCTGATCAGTGTATAACTGATCATGTTTATTAAAAATACATAGCAGTAAGCATATTTAGTGTTAATAAAACTTACTAGACTGGCAACATGGATACTCAGTGTGATGATTTAATTTCACCATTATTTTTAAGTGTCTGACCTTCATTCAAAATTGTTCAGTGATGGAGAATCCATGGCCCTTAGCAAGATTGTTCTGTTCATCTCCTACCTTCATAATTAAACATTTCTGCCTTTCCTCTAGCCTAAACTTGGCTATATTCAGTCTCTCCCATCCTATCTTTGTCTGCTGGGTTAAAGAGCTCTTTATTATTCTGTCTCTGACATCCCTAATGCTCATTTCCTTTGTCTTTAGATCAACTCCAGGGATGATAATGGTGTGATTGCTGGATCCTGGGACAATACGTACACTTCTGGGGTCCCACCTTCCGCCTGGACGGGAAGTGTTGACATTCTTCTGGAGTATTACAGTTCCAAGCAACCCGTGCGATATGGCCAGTGCTGGGTCTTTGCCGGTGTCTTCAACACATGTAGGTACCCATGAGAAAAGCTCCACCCTGCTATGCCATTCTTGCATAACAGAGAGAGCTTTCGGGTTAAACTAACTAAAATACTTCCTGGCTCTATGGTGTTTAAAAGTAAATGGTAGAGATGCTTAAAAATACACGGCTAAAATAGATGCTCTTTAAATAAACCTTTTGGCAGCTCCTTCAGTTTGACTGCTCTTCCACACAAATCTGTTAACTATTTATTGGTTCAGTAAAATGTATTTGGTGACTCAGTAGGATAGGTTTGGGAGAGGGAAAGTTAGTCTTTTGGCACACTCCACCTTTCTGTTAGGAAAATTCAGATGAACAGGGGGCTTATTCTCTAGACCTACAACATGAAACTGTTACCCAGTATGGGATGTGTGATGGCGTTTCTGCTCCAGAAAGGCCAAATCTCACTTACCAAGGTGAAATTGACATAACATTTTCTGTGGAGTTTGTGAGCCAGAACAATGAGGAAAATGCTGGCCTGCTTTATGAATTGTGTAGCTCTACAAGGTTAAGCCTCAACACACTTGCTCAACTAGAGTTTCAAAGTTTCAGCACGTGGGGTGTTGCAGCTTGTAAAACCCAGCAGGGAAAGCAGTGTTGGATTGTTCCTATTTTTTCACTGTCTAGCACTTGCTAACAGCAGCATCCCAGAGGAGGACTACTAATACACTGGCACACACTGCAGTGTATTAGGAGTCAAAGGACATTCTGTGAGTGTAAAACATGTGCATTGTACAGATAATGGGGACAGGACATTTGGAAGCAATGATTATGTAGCGTGCCAATGTAGAGCCAGTCAAACCGTTTCTATGTTTATGGCACTGGCCAATAGAAGAAGCTGAACAGAAACTAAAAGTGTCTTTCTTAAACCTAGATGATCTTCCTTAGAGGCACTTCCAAAATATGCATTTATGTATCAAAATGAAGGGGACCAGATCAGCTTAGGACCAGGGGTACATAATGGGTATTTCTGAAGGCTTGGAGCTTACTTTTTATCAAGTACTTTTCTGCCAGAGCTGAACGTCCAGGTTTTGGTCCTTGTATTTAAGATGTGAGAAAGAAATTACAGGAAAAATCTCTGTGAAACCTTTAACTTTTTCATCTGACTCAAGGCTGTCACATGTTGCTGTCTCAAGGAATAGAATTAATAGTTCTCTTTATATTATACTTCTATCAAAAATGAAGGATATTAATCACCCACCTTCTGCAGGGAACGTGGAAATGGAATAATTAACAAAAAGTTAAGAGACTGTTTCTTCATGCCCAGACAGCCCTGGAAATCTCAGCAATTTCACTTTATTTTTGCCTGTTTTGTACATGTATGTTTAATTTTGTACATAATTTTCCTCCAATCTGGATCATTGAATTTCGTAACTCATTTTGTTTACCTGAGGTAGTTCAAAAGCTATTTAAAACAGTAAGAACCTCAGAAATAGAGCTATCTTCTGAACAGCCAACCTTCTGCTGGCACACGCTCCTCAGAGCTGCATTGGGGGGTGCAGTTTCAGGCTTCTCTGCTTCTCTTTCATATATCTGGAGAGGTTCCTGGTTTGATTTGGGGAGGTGCTGGCAGGTGCTCTGTCCTTCGACATGTGAATTAGTCCATTTTATTCTGGGAGCAGTAGGATGATGGGCAATCACCCACATTCAAAGGACCTGAGAGGCATCTACTTCCTTTACTGCCTGAGGTTGCATGGTCTGTGCTTGATGCTCCTTAACCTCTGCACAAATACAATGGGTTTGAAAAGGCTCTTGCAAGCACTCCCTATGGTTGCAATTCCTCGCAGCGGCTTCTACAGGCCACTTTGTCTTCTCTGCCCCTCGCCTCATCTAGATTTCTCTAAATCACAGACATACACATACACAAACACACACCAGTTCTCCTACCTTTCCCTGGCACTGGCCCCGAATCACTGTTTGGCAGTATTTTGCCCAGAGGCCACTGTGAACCTGGGGCCATGCAGCAGAGGCCCGGAGCCTGCTGCGGCAAACGGAGCGGCGTATTTATCTGGAGCAAAAGCAGACTCGGTTTGCTGACTGAAGTTAGTCAAGTCAGAGACCTGCCACTTGGTACCGCAAGGGTTGCTGAAGTATAAAGTTCATTGAGCGTTATGAAATGCAAATGTTGTCCAGTGGCTGGTCTGACACGTAGCTGCTGACGCGTCCAGCTGCTGACCACTGCACAGAGAGGACAGCAAAGGTCTGTACAGCCACGGGCAGCTAAAAGGGTTGGTTTCGAGCTGAGTTTGAGTCTTTCTCAGCTGACAATGTTTTATCCTTGTGACCAGTCCAGCTTTCCAAGGTTACTATATTTTACGCTCTGGATAGCCATTCCTTAAAAATGCTAAAACATTCTGAAAAATGGTCATTAATCTTGAGATTGTCAGACAAATTATTTCCAATGAGCCCTGATGGCTCATGTGCTGGAAGCCTGGGAGGGCACTTGAATTAAGTTTAATCAATAGGTACATATGGTATTGGATGCATCCAGGTAATTTGTCATCCAGGAACTTGAAATGCATGTCTAACATTACACTTTATTGGGAATCACAGTACTGACACTAATGAATATACAAAACCCAGCAGTAGAACCAAGGGGCATTCAAAATTGCAGCATAAAAACTACTTTTAAATAAGATTCTCAATAAAAATGCTTTCCCTTTCCAAAAACACCTCTCTGTTTTCTGCATAACTATGTTGGCTCCTGAATTGGAAAACAGGAACTTTTTTGCCTAAAATACAGATTATTTCATCCAGAGATGCTGATATGATGCGTTACGCTTCAGCCCCACTCTCTCCTCAGGGCCATGCTCTATGCCCATTTATCAGCCAGGGTGCACCACAAGCACAGAAGCCTAATGATGCACTACTCTACTTCAGACATGGCCATAGCATTTCCACATTTCCCAAAGTTACCACTTGTCAAATGCGAAGAAGAGCCAACAGTCCTACATTGTGATGATCTGAGAATTAGGGGTAGAGGAGGTAGGGGCTTTTTTTCTTTTTTCTTTTTTTTTTTTGATCCTCTTTTATGGGAAGATCCTTTATGGGAAGGCACTATTGACTCCAGAATACTATTACCTAGCAATCAATACAAATTATGTAACGCATTTTGTTCAGACTCTCTAATTCTGACATTTTGCTTGCAAATAATGCAGCTTTTCCCTTGTTAACAATAATTTTCTGCTTTATTCTTTGTGTTCTCCAGATCCCTTCTGACAACAGATGTCAAACAGGAAAACTCCAAATCAGCCAGAAGGAGATACTTTCTATTAATTTTCTTTTTAGCACAGACTCACTATTCTCCTGGGTTACTGATACTAGGAGATCTAATACTTTTTGCATTTCTTGTAAGCCTAAACTTATTTTTCTTTATACCACCTTTGCTCATGCAGTTGACCCGTTGCCCCCAGATTTGCCCTGAAAAGCTACGGTGTGTTCACTGTAGCAAGACTATTCTAAAACTACTGGTAATCAGCTTATTAGGCTATAACTTTTGTACCATTACACATCTTGAATGCTCATCGTTTTGGGACCAATAAAATATTTCATATATTCTGTAAAGATATATTCTCTAAAGACAGATAGGAGGAATTATTTGTGTTGATTTGACTGAGTTTTCCCATTTTATTCTAGTTATTAACAGTTTGTCTCTATTCATCCTGTCATCCACACTCTTCATATTTGTCCTTCTGATCACACTTGTCTCTGCCACAGTTCTGAGGTGCTTGGGGATACCTGCAAGGCTCATTACCAACTATTCTTCTGCCCATGATAACAATGCCAATTTACAGTTGGACTTCTTTCTGGATGACGAAGGGAAACTGGACACCAAACTTACAAAAGACTCTGTCTGGTGAGTTCTCCTGACAAATGCCTTTAATATGTCAACTATATAAGGAGTAAAAAACATGAGAGCAATGCCTGCGGTTTATTTATTTCTCTGTGCATTAAAGAACACCACTAGCTTATGTAAAACAGAATGAGCAGATTGCTAGCAGGCTTACTGATAGGAAGTGCTTGTCGTGTAAGGAGACAAAACCTTGGGGATCCCACTACTAATGTTACCATACAGTGCGCATTTAAACACACTGGAAAGCTGGAATGGGTTTGTGCTTCCTAGGGCCAGGCGATTTCTCAAAACAGAAAGGGGAGGATGGGCACTTCCATCAGACTGGAGCCAGGCTCAAAGGGATACCTCAATATCTATGGAAAAACACCCTTGTTCTGCTTCTACTGAGTTTCCATATTTGTAGGCTGATTTCACATTGTGCCCATGCAGTCACTGTCACAAATAGGTACTTTCCAAAATAAATCCAATTCAGTTGAAAAAGAAACAAGTTACTGAAATTCTATCATCAGATTTGTAAAAAGAAAACTCCCTAAGAACGAGAAATGGAGTCTGCACATTCTTTTGGAGAAGACAGTTCTCTAACTTGCTCACTGAACTCTTACTGTCTCCTGTCTGACAGGAGAGTGTAGCATATATTGATTATATGCTTTGTTCTGTAGAAATTATGTGTCGGTTATTTGGCCTCAAGATTCTCCTCCTCAGAGTGAAGCAGTGACCTCTATATTCCTATATTCAGGAGATACTTGTCCTATTCAGTGTTAATATACCTGATTTGTGTCAATGACACCGTCAACTCATCAGCATAGCTGCTCATCAGCATGTTTCATTAACAGCACAATCTCTACAAGTCTTTATATTAAAACTGTAACAAACCCATTCTGTGGTGGAGGAAATGACAGAACCTGTTGCTGTGACCTCTTTTATGCAATTTCCATAATCTGCTACCAAGAGGGAATCTAAGGAAAATAATTAGGTTCATTTACATCTGAAGCTTGTATCACAACATCATAGGATGACTGAGACTGGGTAGAACCCCTGCAAGTCATCCAAATGCCCTGCTCAAAGCAGGGTCACTAGAGCAGGTTGCCCAGGGCTGTGTCCAGGTTCCAAGCAGGACCTTAAACAAGCCAAAGCCTGCCCTTCTGAAGTTCAGGGTTGTAGTCCTTCTATTTGTCTTGTTCAATCCTGCTAGAATCCTTGGGGCTTCCCAGTTTGCTAAGATGCATCTGGTCTATGTGGCAGCAGGACCTCAGTACGTCTTATGGCACAGGTCCTTCTACAACTTGCAGAGGAACAGTCACTCTTCTGAAACTCCTCTGCCTTTAAATCATGTGAAATAAGACTCGGTGACCAGCTGCCCCACTGCTCAGTCCATATATACCCAGTAATGGATTATTGCCATGCTTTAGATTTGTCACTGTCTCATCTCTTCTTTTCCCCTTTTAACTTGATCAATCAAACAACTCTCATCCACTTTTGATATTTCCTTTTACTTCCTTACCTCTCCACTTCCCAGCTGTTTCCCAAGACTTTTTAAACCTGGGTCCTGGGTTTTTTTCCCATTCTTTTGGAGGAGGGCCAGATCATCAGTTCCACTGAAATCCATATGCAACTGCAGACTCATCCTCCCATCTTACGTTTGCTTTTATTTGGCTTGATTACTTTTCAAACTGCCTTGTTCATCCTTTTATTCTCCTGGTGCATTTATTAGTACATGGTGCACATAACCCTTTGGGCATGACTTAATATATTGCACACCTCTTTTCATTTCTCCTTTGTGTCCTTTCTCTTCATTACTCTGTAACACTCCATGTTAGCCCACATGCCGACTTTAAATGGCTTGTGTCTTAACCTTGATTTTATTTTTAATGTCTCTTTTATTTATTTTTTTTTAACAAGATCAAGGTATTTATAATGATTTTTTTAAAATGTGTTTCTCACTTTTATTTATAAAGTCCTAAAAACTGAAGCAAAGCTCTTTTTCTTTATTAATATATCTTTTCTATTGCCTTGTACTGCTGGAGGTGATCTGTCTTCAGGTTTTAAATACTCTCAGACTTCAGGGATACTTGGAGCCAGGAGTTTTAGTCCAATCAATCTCTGAGTGTGGGGCTACCTCTGAATGTTATCTGACATTTATTTATTTTTATTAAAGATCATCTTCTCCCTCAGGATAGGAAACAACAACAAAACACATATACAAAATTACACAGACTTTGCAAAAAGTTATTTTTATAAAGCTGGCCGGATATGGGCCCATCAGTACTGCCTCTGTCCCCTTACTTTGTTCCCCTTGTCTTTCTTAATGATGATATAAAGACACTTAAAGAATATTTCTTTTGGATGGGAATCAAGACTCACTCCTACTGTGAGGTCCAAGCAGACCAACATCAGTCCCTCAGCAGAAACTTGCTTGAAGTCACTCAGCCCCGTGAGAGTTCATCCATGTTCAGACCTATGGATAAAGCCTTTCTGAGACCTCTGCTCTCCCATTCACTTCCAGCTAATTTTTCTCTAATTTCTCACTAAGGTTATCAGTGCCTCTCTCAACCCCAATGCTTGAGCTTATTAGCTAATGAAAAGGCAGCAGCTGTTTCCAGCATGTGCCTGTCTCATAAGCAATACGAAGTACCCTTCTTAAATTGTCTTCCAGGCATAAAACCCACCTGGTCATCTTTTATTAATTTCCCCATTGCTTTGTTTAGTCTATTCGTAATTATCTCTGTAAATATTTAATGGCCACTACATTGATCTGTGTAGCCATTCTTGCTTTCTTTAATGTCTCAGGCTTGCTGAACTACAAGAACTACAAAACAAGACTCAGTTTAACAAATTATGGCTGCAGAGCCAGCTCCTCCTCAGCTGTGGTCACTTCTACCAGAGAGAAGTTTCTGCTGCATTTTGGAGAGGCAAACATTCCCCTCATCCTCCTTTTCTTAATGCTCATGTGCTTACAAGCAATGTCTTTCTGTCCATTCACGTTCAATATCCTGAAGTGTATTTGATATTTGCATGGCAGCTGACCTAAAGAAATTGTTGTCTTGTTGTGCCCGACACCACACCAATAGAAACCAGTAAGAAAGATCCTGTCCCTTTGAATTAATATAGAAAAAAATACAGAAAAAAATGCATTATCTAGTTACAGAATTAAAGCAGAGCTGTGATTTCCCACGCTGTTATCCTCCTCCTCGGACACTTCCTTTTTGCCTGCTCATCAGGTTCTTTCACAGAACACAAAGCCAATGACACAGCTGAGTTTGACTCATAGTGAACCAGTGAAGGTTTCAGGGCAGGGATTGTCTCTCTCACATGTGGACATAACAGTTTTCAAAAACTCAGCTGCCACAAAGTACATCTCCAATCTTTGGTAGCCCTCAGCAAATCTCTGTGAGCATGATTCAGCATTGACTACTCTCAGCAGCATCAAAAATTCTCTGAGTGTGCGTCATTTTCCTTGAATAATTCCTCTTTCTGTAGCGCTGCTTCATTAACTCTTCTAACTGACAAGTTTTACCCTGATCCAAGCTTTCATTTCCACTTTGAAATGTCTTGTTAGACAAGCCTCAGATCCTCCCAACTCTGCTCCATGGCTGGTTTTCACCTATTATTAATGAAATGGTCAGAGTTTAACAATCCCCATTTTGGTTGCTAATATCATTGCATGTACTAGGGGCTCTATGAGCAGCTACACAGATGTAATTTTATTCATATCTGCTGTAGGATATGTATAATTTGCAAGCAAAATCCCCCCTTTCTCTACTCCTTTGTTCTTTTATTTTTTACAGTAATGAAATTCAAACACTTTACTGGCTTTACTGCAAGACCCTCTTCCTAGATTGTCTTTTTTTTTTTCTGGTTGTTCTCTCCCTTGAGCACCAGTAGCATCACAGGAAGCTACAAGATCTTTCTTCTGTTCATCTTTGAAACATTCTGAGCAGACTCTGAGGGTGCTGTAGTCATTGTGGGTTTTTTTCCTGAGCATCCAGTCAAGTGAGGGCATTACAATGCCAAGCACCTAGATGAACCACTCTCAGAAATTCCCCTTTTAGCATACTGTCCTGGGCCCTAAAGGCAAGACTTAGCCCACAGTGGTTGGAAGTGGGCTTTATGGAAAGCTGTATGTTCTAGGAGACCTGACCTCTCTCGTTGTCATTATGGATCGGGAAGACCTTATAAGGAATCCACAATGAGGACAGTCTTATAAAGCCTATGCAGGGTCTTTTTTCCAACCAATATGGAAACCAGCTAAGCATGTTTGTTTTGAGCCATGAAAATAAAGCTATCCACTGTACATTATGGAGCTGATCCTGAAATCTCTTCAGAAGAGGCACCAGAGCTTCAGTCAGTTACAAAGCAGACCAAGCTTCACTGGCTTGAAGAAGATTCAAAGCTTGCTTTAGCAGACAGACTGAAGTGGAGGTGTCTGGCTGGAAAGGGATTGTAGTTTGTGAAGCTCAACCCCAACAATCTCCAAGCAGAGACATTTGCATTCAGAACACAGCAGATGAATCAAAAAGCATCTTCAACTTGCAGTTGAGAAATTACAATGGAAGATTGTGGCCTTCAGGTTGTAATAGGTAGGTACCAAACTTTTAGACCTAAAAATCTTTTCTCTAAAAAGAGCCAACTTTTTAACCCTAAAATGGCAAATGTTGTTATTGAAGCAATGGCAGGGCATAAATATACAGGTTTGTTTTTCTCTGTATGCTCTTCCCAAGAATTTAATATTCTGGTCTCATCTCTTGTCTAAGGAACTACCATTGCTGGAATGAAGCCTGGATGACTAGACCTGATCTTCCTGTTGGTTTTGGAGGATGGCAGGTTGTTGATGGAACACCCCAAGAAACCAGCGATGGTAATGTTGCTTTAAGTCCTCCTTAGCTCTCTTTCCAATGTTTGGGTTCTTTGTGGCAAACAACGAGCTGAGCCACTGCCACCATATAGCCAGTGTGACAACTTCTTGCACCAGATAACCACACTCATGTGTGCTCAGGGCCTTCTCCTTATTTGTTTTGAGCTCTGAAATAAAATCTGTCCTTATCGTAACACTGGTCATGATGCATGTGCACAAAATCCTGCATGAGATGGGCCCTGCTTGGTACAGAAGAGATGTAGTCCTATTGCCAAAAGATGGCTTTTAAAATTTTAGAGAACATACAGAGGGGCCTGATCAAATTAATTCTCCTTCATTATATCTTAGCCAGTTTCTGCAGCCCTTAGTAAACTTCCTGAGCAGGTGCTAGACAGGAGAGAAAAAGTGAAAAGCCTCTACTATTGCTTCCCAGTCCCTAATTTTCCAGTTCTTAAGAGACATTCTCAGCAAATTTGCAGTGAGATCTTTCTCAGCCTGTGGTATAACTGAGCCCTCCCAAAACTATATGCTTTAATCAAAACCAGCTTTAACTGTGTTTCAAGCACTTGAGACTCACAGAAACAAAGACTTAAGGTACCGGACCATGAGGTTGTTTCAGACTTGAGTTTGTGTTGTTTACTTCTTCATCAGGAGTTCCTTAACATTTTTACGTGTTATTTAATTAATTTAATCTCTCACTATATCTGTCTTCTCCCCACAGGTATGTATAGGTGTGGTCCAGCCTCAGTTCAAGCCATTAAACATGGTCATGTTTGCTTCCAATTTGATGCTCCTTTTGTTTATGCTGAGGTACATACCTGAAAATTTTTAGTGTGTTGAGTGATATCAGTGGGACCATAGGTGAGACAGAAGATAGAGTTCCACTGCAATTTATGGACTTAGAAGTCGTTTTGCGTATGCTCCACATCAAAGAGGAATCTCACAATTATATTTTGACATGCAGGCTAGTGGATGGGATACGGCTGCAATGAATGACAGAGATTTCTCTAATCCCTGCTTACCAATGTAATAAGCAGAAAAAGCTGCCCTGGCTCAGATGAAACTTCAGGCTGTGGTCATTTATCCATCCCGGATTCCAGCAGTGCTGGCAAATGAGTCACTAGCTCTAGCTGCTCATCTTCACCCCTTGTTAGATGTTACCTCCCTCTCAGGCTTGCCAGCAAAGCTGCTTATGTTAAGTCAAAATGGTTGCAGTGATTTTAAAGAGGCCTTTGCTCACTGTGTTCGTTTTGGCTGCAGTGGGTCAAGGAGAGCTCACATGGTTGGTTTGACTGGCAGATCTGAAAGGGAAATAACTCCTAAAGGAGCAAGAGGGCCTGGTCTGGAGTTTTAACCTCTCGCACCACCATAGCTGGTGTGCCCAGAATTGCAAGTCTCTCTCTAATTGAATTGTACTAGGCAGAAGGAATTGAATTGCTTAGGACAGAAGAAAATAAAGATATTTTATCTATGAAGCATTCCCTTCTTTATGGTCTAAAACTTTTTGGTGCAGGGGATGTGTAATCACGGTCCCCAAGTCTGAACAGTATCTCTGTAGCCTACTCAAGTTTATGCTGTCTGTTGTTCTGGAGCTGTGAATAGTAAAATGCATCTAGTCATTCTTGTACCATATGACTAATTTTACACGTGGGACTTCAACAGAAGTAATTAGAGGGACTTCCAGTCAACGTATCGTTCTTTTGAGGGGAGTTAGGCTGGGTTCCCTTCCTTTCATGTCTCAATCTTTTTTCATTCAATTTTACAGGTGAATAGTGATATTGTTTACTTAAAAAGGGCAAAGAATGGAACCCAAGTGATAGAAAATATTGACACAACCCATGTTGGGCAGTTAATTGTGACGAAGGAAGTTGGGCGTGATGGAATGATGGAGATCACTGAGGAGTACAAGTTCCAAGAAGGTAACCTGAAATGGGGTGGGACCACACCAATGTAGATTTACATCAGTTGGATCTTGGATGGTGGATTTACAAAACTCTGGTGCTGAGGGAGCTTTATGAAAAGCTGCCAAGGTGCCCTGTGGAACTCTTTATTTGTAATTCCATCCCAGAAACACTGCAGATGCCTTGATGAGAGCACAGACTTTGCTACTCAGAAATGCTTTGGACTGAGTAAGCTGCAGTGAAAGCACAAGGTAATCATGGAGTAATTCAAAGCATTCAAAACAATTCAAGGCTTTCTGTACAGCTGTTTAGATACTTCTTACTCAGGCCAGATGTTCGCACAGAGTAAATCAGTGTAGCTCCATTAATATCAATTAAGCTACATTAATCTATCTGATATGACTGGAATCTAACACTCCTCGTGGAAGCTGGGAAGTTCTCCTAACATTAGCTTTACCATAGGAAGGTTCACTGTCCTCATCCATTCATTTCAGCTGCCACAAACTATGTAAGATGCCCCTTGTGACTGGTGAGAGGGCTAAGCAGTACCCCTGTTTCTTTTCTAAATTTGATTTTCATTCATTTCTAGGTTCAGAGGAGGAGAGACTGGCTCTTGAGACTGCTGTGATGTATGGTGTTAAAAAGCAAACTATCCAAGATACCTCATATCAGCCACAAACAGATGTTGGCATGGAATTCCAAGTGCAAAAGGCAGTCCTTGGCAGTGACTTTAAAGTCACTATAACTTTCAGAAACAAAAGTCACAACAACTACACTGTTACTGCCTACCTTTCAGGCAACATCGTGTTTTATACAGGAGTCACAAAAAATGAATTCAAGAAACACTCTTTCAGCGCAAAACTGGAACCCTATTCAAGTAAGACTTAGATGTTTGTTTTCAAACCTGCTAGCATTTTTTTCTCTGTGTCATTAACTGTCTGATGTCTCTTACTTATGGGTAGAGACAATTCTGGTAGGGGTAAGATACTCTATTGGGTATTAGGAGATTCCACTGCTAATTCTGGCCCTGCTACCATTGTAACTTAGAGCTGGGGCTGTTTTCTTCAGGCTGTTGCTCCCTGCATAATGCTCTCTTACACTCAGCTGCATGTCTGAGAACTGTTAATTTTTCTTACTTAGCACAAAAGAAAGCAAAGGAGTGCGGATATTAAGCTGCAAGGTACTGTTTTTCATACCTTAAGTCTCCTAGCAGTATAACAGAAAGTGAAGGAAAAGTTCTGGTTCCCCAGGGTGCCATCTTCAGGGACAAAAAGTGAATATCTTGTCTTACCTGGTAGAAGCTGTCAAGCTCTGAGTGGGTTCAGGTGCAAATCTGGCTTTTGAGGACTGGGTGGTTCAGGATTTTGTATTTACAAAGGTCTAAAAAGTTTGTGTGTTGACTAGAATGTGTCACTATAGAGCAGGGGCATTTGTCATCTGGGCAAGGGCCCCAAAGGTGAGTTATCTTTGGAGATGCAGCATTTGCTTTTCCTAGTGTCCTCTGGACTGTGGTGGGGAGATCCTGCCTCCTTCTTGTTATGAGAAAAGCAGTTCTGGCAGCCTAGCTCACGCAGCTGAGGGCAGGATTTTGCACTGCTCAAGGGGATGGGGGGAAGAGGGAAGAGGGATGTTCTCCATTTTTATTTTGGACATAACCTATCTACTTCACGGCAGCCATATCAGCCCCATTCAGAAATCAGTCAGCAAGTGTTGAGGACTTGCCGTACTCCTAAGTGCCAGGGAGCAGGCTGTTTGTAGATCCCTGGTTTCTCCAGTGACAAGTGACTGTCAATCACTTGTTCTCTTGACTGGCCTGTGTGCTCTTGGGTCAGTGCCTCCAGCTTACCAAAAGTGATGAGAACGTGCTCTTATGGAGTCTAAGTCAGAGGATCTTCCACTTGAGTTCCCTACTGAGAGAGTCGGGAGCAATGGTTTTGCCTTTTTGACACTGCTACTGGGCTAAAGCAATCTCTGCTGAGCACAGCAGGAGTGGCAAGACTTTGGGAGGCCAAAGGATGGGCATCTAGATCTGGGTCTAGTGCTGGATCATGGCAACCCTGGCTGACCTCCGAGTTTTCTCATCTGTCTTGTCTACCTTATCGCAGCTCAAGAGACACTATGCACCCTCTCATCTCAAAGAGGATGGGTTTTGTCTCAGTGAGAAGCCTTCATGGTACCACAGCTCCTGCTGTGCCATGAAAAAAAATCTTCTGGTTTCTTCCTCACTTTAAGCATCATCTAAAACTGCACATTCTTATTTGGAGCCAATTATTATCCGTAAAGTAGGAGTCCAGTAACCTCCACCAGTAACCTACAAGTGGAGATTAATAACAAAGGTCTATAACAAAGCCCTGACAGCTGCTTGCTGGTTCTTTCTAACTCCACAACTCATTTGTGGGGGGTCTAGAAACGGACATTAAGTTGTTCCAACACAGCCTATCAAAACACGGTGTGGGGATTTCCAGTGGCTTGCATCAGTTACTAAATATTCAATCTGAATTACTGCAAAACTTTTTGATAGTTGGGTAGGTACAGTAAAAAAATTAATTTCAACTGCTCAGCCTAAATTCCATGCCACTTCTTTGATGGGGAAAAAATCAGTCATCTTGTAGGTGATGTGCAAGTACCTGCTACACTTTCTGGTTGTAATTTGTGCTTGGTTCCAGGACTTACGTCTGTTCTTGCATCAAAGGTCTGTGTACGGTATTATTACCCAAAACACAGTTTCTGCAGTGCTTTGATGCTCACCTAGCTAGCTCTTCTGTGCAAGAAATGAAATTAATAGATGTTTAAGCATCACTGAGCCTCATAATTCATTTTTTCTAAGTTAAGTAAATGGTTTGCAAAAAAGCTTCTTG
This sequence comes from Gallinago jamesoni, assembly GCA_025769975.1. Lineage (NCBI taxonomy): Eukaryota > Metazoa > Chordata > Aves > Charadriiformes > Scolopacidae > Gallinago > Gallinago jamesoni. The sequence continues at coordinate 66,508,359 of JAOQGH010000012.1, forward strand.
AAACCATGCTGGAACTCTGAATTGACTGACAGTGAGTGAACGCAGACTAGAGAAAAGCACCTGAGAAAACAGAACAAGGATTCTTTTTGCTGTGTACCAAAATTAGGTTCCCGTCACTGCTTATGGCCAAGGAGACAGGTATTAAAGTATTACCACCTTTCAAAGTGGAAATTAGCCTATGTCTGAGCTACTGTCATTGATTTGTGGAGCACTTTGTCCTGTTACAGGGAAAAAAAACTCTCACAAGCTATTACATCTCTGAAGGTGATACATAAAACTTGAGCATGAATTCTTTCCCCTTTGCCTTGGAAAGAAGTGCATATGTGATCAGGAGCAGTGTCTGAGCAGATGGGCAGTGTGAAGGGAGGCAGCGTCATCATTTGCAGCTGTGAGAATACTCTGTTGGGTAGGATGGTGATGGCGATGCCTTCTGAGGTGATGGTAGGATCATTTCAAGGCACTCAGGCAGAATTTGTAGGCTTCGTCAATGGCAAGAAGTGTATATATGTATCTGGAGGCAACAAAACATTATAATATAATATAGATGTGTCAGAGGCATTCTTCCAGCTCATGCTACTGAAAGAACGAAGCAAACTAAGTTTTCAAACAGGAAGCAAATGCATGATTTTCAGAATAATGATTAAAGGAATTGTGTGGGTTGAAAACATCTTTGAGGATTTGAATAGCTTAAACTTTCCAATGCCTTCAAAGGTGCTCTTGCATCTACTCAGTTATATTTAGTTTGGGGTTTTTTTTTCTTTTTTTTTTTTTTTTGAAAGGCTGTAAGGCAGCTTGGTGTTGTGTCTCCCTTGGCTTTCCCAGGTGCAGTACGTGGTACTGGCAACTTACTAACACAGCCAGTGCTAAGGAAATGGAAGTCTACTATTCTTTTTTTTCCCTGGGGTGATAAAATTTAAACAGAAGAGTTCATCTTTCCTTCCACTGTACAGTAAATTTCTCTTTGATTGTAACTAATTTATGTATTTATTTACTTACTTTACACAAATGAGAAATACCTTGCCTGACATAAATTACAGTTTGGGGCATTATGGGAAGTGGGATGGGAAGAGATGGAGGGAGGGAGAGAGGGAGGGATGGAGGGGGAGCACTTCAAGTAAATTTAAGGCTGGCCTGGTAAATCCAGGTCAGGTGATCACCAAGGGAATAGCTTCGTTACCAAATCAAGGAACTGTTTTTTTTGTTGTTGTGAGTGGATCAAAAGAGTGAAAAGGGGTGAATGCCATTTACCCAACTGAGTTCAGTTATCTCAGTGTGTACAGTGTATGTCACAAATACAATACAAATAATGGATAACAGTAGTAATCATAGTTAACAGATGGGAGGTCTTGATATGTTTACTGGGGTTATAACAAATGTTTACAGAGGCAAGAGCTCCAGAACTATATATTCTGCCCAGTCACTTAGTTAGCAGGTCTGCTTCTCTGCATCACATTCTCACATCGTTGTTGGCCTGGGAATTACAGTTCAATATGGTTAAAATTAATGATTCCCTACATCTTGACCATCTAGCTTAGGGGTACTTGTTCCTTCCAATAATTATCTTCAGGAAGCACACGAAAGTTCTCTGGAGGGCATGCTGGTGACAGGAGGACCTTCTTGGTAATTCTGTGGCAAGTTCAGCGTAGGACAAAGGTCTAAAAGGAAATAGGGCAAAATCAGAGAGGAGAAGGTGAGGTAAAGAAGTCAAGATAGTCTGGGCAAAAAAATCAAAGTCATTCTTTGTTGGTAGGCCAACTTTTTTCCAAGGCACTTGTGTAGTGGCACTGGGCATGATGGGGGGAGCAATTAGCCATTTAATTGCTTCAAATGCCTTTTTTATTTCCGTGGTCTCTCTTCAGCTAGCAATTTCGATGTTGTGATCAAATCAAGTGAGTACCTGAGTGACCTGCTGGACCAAGCCTCCTTTCATTTCTTTGTGACGGCGCGGATCAATGAAACAGGGAAGATTCTGGCCATACAGAAGGCAACAGTCCTGGAAATTCCTGCCCTGAGGATCAAGGTATCTCAGGGCTGGGGTGGAGGGGAGCAACCACAATGCTGCACATGGGCTGTTCTCCACAAGGCTGTCACATTGACTTTGGGGGGGCTTGTATGTATATGTGTGTGTGTGCACATTGGACCTTTAGTCTAACATGGACTTATAAAGCAGCAGCTGGCTAGACTGTACAAGGGTGTATAAGTATGTTATACATTCTACTGAGTATCCCTACTCTGAAGTCTGATGCTGACAACATCACTGGTAGTAGAGAGCTGAAGTGATATCAGTGGAGGAAGGAGGAGAAAAGATATGAGAAAGCAGGAGAAACTCAAAGGGTAAGAGAGATTGGTTACTGAAGTCTTTAGCTATTTCAGAAGTCTGTTACATTTAAAGCAACACAGCACAGAGGCCTCTTGCTGAAAAATGAAGGACACTGCTGTTGAGGTGAATTTTCTTGGAAAGCTCCTGCACGTGTTGTGGAAAGTTCCTCCTAACTTGGACGGGCAGCACCCTGCTTTCAGGATTTCAGGGCTTTTCTGCTGCTCTGAATGTACTGTCCATGGAGTTTCCTGAGAGTGTAAGCATTTCTGCAGACAATGGCATGGTACCTATGAAAATGTAGAAGTGTTATGTTTGTGGTAGGACAAGGACCTTATGCCCTATGTCTGGCAAATGCAGGGCTGAGATTTAGAGATCTCAATTCATAACTGGGCATCCAAATAAATTGCCTCATTTTAAAAAGTGCTGAGCCTTCATCTGCTTTGAATGATGTAATTTGGATCTGCTTTTTTCCTAATACTAAAAAAAATTCATAACACCTGTTCAGGAAGCTTTACATCAACATGAATGCAGTTCCCTAAAATTCTGAACCTTGAAAGAAATCTAAGTTTATAGACCTTTTCCTCCCTGTATATTTATTTAAACAAATGTTCGTGTTTCCATTTAATAATATCTGTAGTAATCTTAAACAGCAGCCTTCTATAGAAAAAGCTTTTTTTTTTTAAATTGTAGATCAAAACTACAGTGAAGTTTGCAAAATATTTAATGGTCTGCAGAAATGTCGCTATGATCTGATCGGATTATTGGTATTCTCAAATAAAAGTTTTTTAGTTTTCTGAGAATTTTAGAGAGGAGGTAAACAAGCCACACAAAATCTGCTTCAAATGCCTGTCTTCAATAACCAAATTTTGAAAGGAGAGACTCCTTTCAATTCAATACTTAAACAGAACATCTTACACAGGATCCCAAATATAAACTTCAAAATAGTTTATCCTCCCTGCTGTTATGAAGAAAGGATATTTAGTATATGAGAGGGGTTTTTTTCAATAACCAGGTCTTCTAGTACAACTGAGAACTGATTTGGTCTCTTCTCTGCTTCTTTGTGATGTGTAAAAATAAGGTGAAATTTTAATAGCTGGGGGTTTTTAAGAGTATGTGTGTGCGTGTGCACACATGCATATACCTATGTATTTACAGGGGAAACTTTGATTTATTGGTTTTTTTAAAAGAAATCTGAAGCAACTAATCTCCACAGATTTCTTGTCAGATTTCTTCATTGAACTTGACTGGCAGACTGGAGTTCTTAATGTGAGAGTAAGGGAGAAAAATGAAAAACCGTATTTCCCCTCATGTCTTCAAATACACCTTTGATCTTTCTCTGTTGGTCTAAGGAGATTGTTGGAGTTAACAGTGAAGTAAATTACACCATATTCTAATTTAGCTTGAGACCACGTTACAAAAATAAGGCTCAGCAAATACAGATCATGATCTCAGTTGCATGTATGGGAGTTTAGAACTATTTTGAATCTCCCTCGTGTAACAGAGATCTTAAATGGGCAACTGAAATAAGAAGGATGTTAAGACCTCTAATTGGGCTAGGATTTCTGAAAATGTCACCGATGTCTTTTTGCCAATTTAGGTGGCCAAATGTTGTTGAGACCTTAGCTGTGAATATCTCATTGTTTACTCAGGCCAAAACATCAGCATTTGGTGCAGAGTGATCCCTTAGACTAGAGTCCTTCCAGCTTTTTGCAACTGTCATACTCCTTAAAAATTTGCAGTAGGGCTGCAGACCCCAGTATAGCACTTTAAATTTACTGACAAGATACTTGTTTTTCTCAAGGCCCTTTAAAGTAGTCCATGGACCAGCTGGGATCTGCCAGCTGTAAGGTGAAACCCCTTGCCTGAGCTTTTTATATTCTGCGAGAAATATTGTGTTTCTGGGGTGGGAACAAACAAAATCCCCATGCACAAAGTCTTTGCTTAAAAACACATTCATTTGGAGGTGTTTTCCAGGCAGCTGTACTACCAACACTGATCTGAAGAGACAGATGGATCCCTTCAGCTGTGTACTGTAATACATGTGGAAGTCAATGCAATCACTGATCATTAGTCTGGTAGTTTAATATTTGCCAGTGCAAAATGTATTGGTTTTTTTGCTATGTAAGTGTTTTGGAAAACAACTGGATCTCAGGTCTACATAGAGATCAGGGCTAGAAACCCTTCAGAGCATGGGAGACAGTTGCAAGGCACGGGGAAGGCAGGCACAACACTTTTGGAGTGTGCAAGCAATGTGACTCAGTGTTTCTACTTCAGTGTAGTAAGACCTGCCCTTCTCTTCCAGAGCTTATGTCTCCTGAGAAGGCTTTTCTTCTGATTTTCTTCTGACTAGGCTTATTCTGCCTTACGGTGTTTTGCTGTGTGCTCCATTCCCCCTCCTCTCCTTCTTTGCAAGTACTGTGTATTTAACCCTACAGATTTCACCGTGGGGCATTTTATTATTATCAGCTTGTGGAGCGTTGCCCTTTCCTTGTCTTGCAGACTCAAGGCGCGATGGTAGCGGGTAAAGAAATGGCTGTGACTGTGGAATTCACCAATCCTCTGAAACAAACCCTGGAAAACGTCACGCTCCGCCTCGAGGGACCCGGCGTGCTGAGAACGATGAAAAAGGAGTTCAGGTAGGGAAGAAAGCACAACTAGCTGGGAGTTCATCCCCTGCTGTCTCACAGGAGGAAACTCACAAGAGACACTTATCTAATGCAGCTCTGAGTAATTCAATTCAGATGATTCTCTCCTTACTTTAAAATTCAATACACAGGGGAGCTATAGGTCTCCATAGTCAGAAGTCAGGCTGTCCAGAGAGACTGTGCGAACATTTCATCTGTTCACTATCAATGCAGGCAGAGGTAGTGGTTGTGGGTGGTTGCTAATGCAGCCTAGGTTTACTTTTTCACTGTGTTACATTATTTTTAGTGCTTCACAATAGCACCCTACGAGCCACCACCACAGAAAGACAGATTTATCCTACACACGAAGTGTTTACTGCCACTCGCTCAAGTACGTGCAAATCAAGCCCTGTGCTGTTTTTCAAAAGGGGCTTTTCTCCACACACGTTAGTCGTGATTATACATGAGGTTCAGGTACCTCAGATGATCTTTGCAAGCTTATGTCGAGACCTGAAATGTGTGTCAGGTTCAGCAGAGGCTGCCGGGAGGGCTGCAGCGGGTGTGCGAGCACACAGCTCCCCCGGTAGCCCCACCGCATAGGGCTGCCCTGGCACGGAGGCGTGTAGGGAGCAGGATGCTCTCAAGCCTGAGGAAAAAGAAAGTCCTTCAGCCACCTTGGTTTTACCCACAGTTGCAGCTCATGCTGACATGGTGGTACCTGTACGCTAAGCAAGCTGTTTCCTAAACCCTCTTTCCATTGGGGTTCAGTGTTATAAGCTCAGCATTAGCCGGTTCCAGGATATATAACTGGGATCCTTGGAAAATTTTGCAGCCATGGCTTAGTCTTGGGCAGCCAAAGCAATGTTATCTATCATTACCTGAGCTGACGGTCCCCAGGTGTGTGCAAAAGGAGTTTGAAAAATTGCCTGTGCTTCAGCAGCTGCATAAATTGTCAGCATTATCTGCAGCCAGTAGGGGAGGTCTGAGCCTGATTGCACCTGGGCCAGGGATAAAAAATCAAAACCAGCCTCCAGAGTGGAGCTGGATAGAAAAATGACTGTGAAAGGGCATCATGCTGTGCTCGCTTTGTGCACGTGGTGTGTCACAGGCACTGCTGAACATGACTCAGCGTGGTCCACACGAGTTACACAAGTTGCAGCAGTAGCCCTCGCTGCTGCCCAGCCATGCCAGACTCTCCCGTTGTTCTGCATCCTTCTCCACCCAAAAGGTGCCGTGGGCTGTTCTCACCTTCAAGGATGTAGAAGTTGTCAGGTGCATCAAAGGCACAAAAGTTATGGAGATGAATGACTCATGGAACAGATGCAATTTTCCTTCAAGTCACCATGTTTTCCCCTTTTCAGTACTGCCCTTGGCATCATTTAAAATGGAAATGGATCAGCTTAGTCATTTTAAGGTATGACTTCTCTGAGATGAATGAAGGCTGCAGGTTATACACGCAGAGGACAGAGCAGGGGGCAGTTGTAGTTTATTTAAATAATAATCATATTTGCCTCCGTGCATTCAAAGTGATAAATGGCACCAGTGTGGTGATGGCTCAGCATATTACACAGAACCATTCATCACCGAATTCTCTCCCAAGAAAATGAGATTAGGATGGCTTTACTCCATTTGAAAAGAGAATTAAACCTATTCTAGGCTTTCTCCACCCTTGCATTGTTTCCCTGTCCATCAAGGACTGCCACATATGGGATATGGCTTTTGCAATTCTTTGTGGGGGTGAGATTTTTGACCTTCCCATATTTTTAAAGTATCTTTTCTGTATCACTTGGGTGATTCCACAAAACAGGTATGTGTGATCCAGCTAATTCAGCATTATTCTGGGAATTAAGTGGCTTGAGGGCTTCAGTCTTGACCATTCATGAAGACTATATATATATATATAATGATATGTAGCTATTAGCCTCAGACAGATGAGGATCATGACTTGCGGAAAAGCCTTTGGCAGCAGCAGTTCCTACATGGGGCATAGTCTTTGGATGACAAATGAGAATTAACCAGGCAGTGATGGATAGTGTTAAGAGGATTTTAGCCAAGCATACATTCACACTAGCAGGTATGTCACTTCGGGTGTTTCTACACATCAAAGCTGAGCTAGCATTAGAATTTGTAGAGAGAAGAAAGTAGTTTTAGAAGTAAGACAGTAGAGAAACAAGAAAAGGTGGGTTTGGTTTCTTAGTATAGCTGTTGTCTTTCTGCAGACACACACACACACATATATATGTGCAGAGATAATAGCACTATAAATCAGAGATGATGGTGCTACCCTCTCTCACTGGGGCACTGTGAAGATGTGGTCTGGAAACCTCCATCCTCAGATAATCTGGCCCCCAAATTCTCAAATTAAACAGAGTTTTGCTACACAGACTTGCATATTATCTTCTTCACTTTTCATACAGATAATCCCTTGCAGATCATTCCCATAAACTCTAAATTTAAAAGGATATTTAATGTTGTGCAGCCACTGAAGTCATTGCTCTATCATGCTACCATTTTAGTGGGCATCTAGTAGAGCAGGCAGGCTGGCTGAGGGGAACAGAATATCTCTTATTAAGAACAAAGATAAAAAGAGGGAAAAAACTGCTGGTAGTGGTCTGCACATGCTCACACCAAAAATACTATCTTCCTCTGCTTTTTCTTTGCTAAAACTGGGTACATGCCCCAGGGTACCTATGACTGTATATGCAAAATGCAATGCCATGTGAAGATACCTAAGGCTAACCTCTAAGGAACTAGAATACCTCTCATTTTAGCAGGGGCGGACTTGCTCTGAAAAAAGATTCAGGTGGGAGGATCCCAGGCTAGTTAATTTAGAGATAATTAAGGTTTCTTGTCTTCTGGCAACTTGTGCTAAGCCTAGGCAGTCATTTCTGACCTGATCCTGGCGTAGGACACGGTATCTGAGAGCCAAATCCTATCAGACAAGAATTTGAAACAGTAAAGTTTAGCCTTGCTTTACTCTTACTTTATTCAGTTGTTTGTAGAACAGCTATGTGAGATGAGAACACTGGGGATGTCCTCTAATGCTGAGGAATGTCCTCTAATGCTGAGGAAAAGAACATTCATTTTTGTAAATAGCTACCCACCACACCACCTTCTCCATGATTGCTTTGGAGGAGCTGTAATCTGACATCCCCCAATTAATCAATCAATTAATCAATCAAGCAGTCAAACAATATTAGCTGTCAAAATATGCATGCAGAACACAGTGAAAGCACTGAGAAAACAGAAAAACCCGATACTCAAGGCTCTCCATGCATCTTAATTGTCGCAAAAATTGAAAATCAGGAGCAGCACAGAATATCGCTTCTTTATAGTATGAGTTATCAAGAGTCATACATAACATAAAAGAGTAACTGCTAACAGCAGCACTCCTAAGAACACTTTGACTTATTTATATGGATATGAAAAAGACATTTGAAGTGCCCAGTGAGGAGATCTGCTGATGTTACCACCATGGCAGGTGCTACAGAGTAGGAGCTGGAAACGGGCTCAGCATCTCAACAGTACAGCATTGGGTTTGAATTAGAATGCCCTGGACACTTTGTAACAAGAACTTATTTAACCATTTAAGGAATCACCAATGGGTTATAGGGTATAATAAAAAGATAAAATGGAATTACAAAGTAGAAAAAAATCTTAGTTATAAAGACAATCATTCTGAAAGTGATTGTGAGAGGAAGTGACAGGAGGCAGAGAGAAATCGATTCATTTCTGAAATTTAAAATTAGCCTGGAGGAAAGGCTAGAAAAGGCTTTGACAGAGTCAGTTCTGTGAGGCATAGAAGATGGGGGGAATAATTTATAGGACACTTATGAGAATGAGTGAAACCAAAAAATTGAGACCTATTATATTGTCCACTTTCAGTTTTTCTAAGTTTGGGTCAGGTTGAGAGTATGGGCTGACTAATCACAGTATTGTTACTTTCCTTTTCCCTGCAGACAAATCCCAGCAAACTCTACCTTGATCTGGGAAGTAAAATGCATCCCGAGCCGACCAGGGTTACGAAAGCTGATTGCAAGCCTGAATTGTGATGCTTTGAGGCACGTGTATGGTGAGCTGGACGTCCAGATTCAGAAACCATGAACAAAGGTGCTGCCTTCATCTCTCATTTAGCTATACTTCAAAATACTACATTAGAGGAGGGGAAAATCAAGGTAGAAATCTATTTATTGTTAATTTGGTCACCCTTGTCCTGAACAATATTTGTTATGAAAAAGTAATTGATAACACTGGGGAGAACTTGAAAAAGTACCTGGATAGTGAATGATTTAAAATTAGATACATGTAGTTAAAGGCAATTCTAGGCCATATTATTCCTGTAGTTCACTTGTATTTATGGTCTTTTGCATTAGTGCTGCAAGGGAATCTGGAAAGCTCCGTTCACCAAAGTAGCCTGAACTTTATTTTTAATTAAGGCCTGATATTTCACTGAAAATGAGAAAAAAAGAACCCACTGTTATAAATTCTTAGACTGAATTACACAACCTTATGGTAGATCATTCAAGCTGCAGTAAAAACAGGTATTTCTAGCTAAAGGGACTGCATTAACTTATGATATTAGAATTTTCTAGTTCACGGAGAACTCATTTTCCTGGAAGTACCTCTCAGATTGTGTTATCTTCAGAATATTCCCAGCTCCTTGTTTCCTCTTCCTGCTTCCCTGTGTTTTTTCATATATTCTTTCATGTGTGCAGGCACCCACACGTACTCACTCCTTTATGTCTTGCCCTTCTTGCCCTATTGATACCCTGCTTCTCTCCTCTGCTTGATGAAAATTCAGAGTTTTTCATATCCCTGCTCAGAGTTCATCATTTCAAACTTGCATTTCCTGGTCACATCTCATTAGTATGGTGTGGTCTGTCTTCATCCTTTTCTGCCGTTTCTTCTATCCTAAACCCACCCTATTTCCTCTGTGTGTGTGTGTGTGTGTGTGTGTCAGGGTGTTCCCTGCTCCAGAGCAGTCCAGGCTCTGCCAGCTGATAAACGGGGTGAAGGAGAGAGGAGGAGGGGGCGGGGGGGAGGCAGCATGAGGGTCTTCTCCTGCCAGCCTCACAAGCCTAGCAAATATCCTGCACTGGACCTGCCACCTGCGGAGGATGAGTCTAGACTAAACCATGCCTGGAAGTTTCCTGGGAATGACAGGTAAAGCGGAATGATGCCCTTTTACGTGAGCAACCCCAGGAAGATACAGGGACAGAAACTCAGCTGCAAAAGGAATAAAGATGTATCCTGAGAGCCAGAAATGCCCCAGGCTTGATCTGGTTCCTGCCTTTCTTGGAGCATATTCCTCTGCAAGGTGCGGTGGGGCTTCCCAAGGCATCGCTCTTCCCCTGAGGACCTTCTGGCCCAGAACCCGCTCTGAATCTGTGGTTTCCATTAGTCTTCCATGCAGAACACCACTCCATCCTAAGCCATATACCTCATCGCAACAGGGCAGCAGGAGGGGGGGGGGTGGGTGCTCATTTCTCATCTCCCCTGAAATCATTCTTGGGATCTTTTTCCATGAGGCAAAGATGCACATGTCACAATCTGCAGCAACTCTTCTCCCCTGGCCAGGGTGTGTAAGAGGTGTCCTACACTAACAGCACAGGTGAGCTAGCTGAGCTTCCAAAGAAGTTAAAAGAAGCCTCATGCTCATTAGACACTGGGGCTTTATTGTGCTGTGTATGGCTGTGTCATTTTGTGTCTCATTAGTTAGAGAGCAACGGAAATGACTTACCTTCTGATCCTCTCCTTGCTACACATTCCCTCCCGCAGAACTTGTAACCAGCTGTTAAAAACAAGCAAGTCCAGGGAGGGGAAAGGAAAAACAGAGGCTACTCTTTTGCTGATGTAGAACAACTCAAAGATTCACACCACCTCAGTGCTCCAGGAACTCCAGACTTCTGGGGGCTTTCACTTCAGGCGTGGGCACGTGCTCATTTTGTACAGCTTATGTGACCACATTAGAAATTCTGCAATGTCAAAGTTTCCCAAATAGGTCTTCTGGGGTACAAGGGACTGAACAGTGTGTTGTAAATGCAAGGTGACAATCTCTGTTAGGTAACTAAGCAGTCCTACTGGAGCATACATCATCTAATGAAATTATCCATTTTTTGCTCTTGCATATAAACCTGCTTTCCATTTTTATAACCACAGTGTAATAAGAATTTGAAATAAAGCACATGTAATTGCACTTGTGTCTTGTGTTCTGTATTTTGACTAATCACTTCTGTGTAGCAGCATTATAACCACTTGCTGCATCTTAATTGTAAAAGTTAAAAAAATTTGCTTGTGGGCCATACTAATAAAAGTGCCTTTTTTGGTGCTAAGGAGAAAACCTTATCTTTATTTTTAAAAAATACAAACAAACATTTACTGGTTGAGTTTAACTACTTGCCTTTGTTTTTCTTTCTAACAACTGACTACCCAACGCATTGGAGAAGGTGACAATTTCCAGAGCACATCACAGTGCCAGCAAAGAGAATCCCCAGATTCCCCTGGAAGTTTTTTGACAAGTCAGAGCCCATTAAGTGCCTGGTATGTTCCTTATGAAACCCACTTCTAAAGTGTGTTTCTCTCAGCTAAATATTTCAAGGTATTTTACTAACAGTCATTAAGCTGAATGATGTTCACCAGGCAACAGGAAGTATTTTTATTGATAGTTTATAAGGGAAGTGATGGCTGGGCATAGAGGCCAGGGAAGTCAACAGCCCTTGGCATCACCAGCTCATTCACTCCGTACAGAGTTGCTGACAAAAATCTAAGGACAAAATGAGGATGGCCTCTAGGATTTCAGCCACTCATCACCCTGTGGATGGGCTGTTGCATGAATCATGGGTAAAATCTGATCTAAGAAGCAGTGAGTGCTGTGATAGCACTGTATGTATGCATAGGAAATAATGAATAATAAGGTCAGATTTGCAACCCCAGATGTGGAGAATCTTTGAACCTGAAAAAAGTTGGCAGTCAGACTCTTCAGCTGAAGTCTCTTTTGAGTGGGATGAACTTGTGTCCTCAACCCAGCCGTCACATCTCGGATATGGCCCAGGGAGAAAAAAGTCTAAAACCAAACCTCTGCCTCTAGAGATCCCACACTCCAGCAGCTCAGAGAACACAAGTACAAACAAAAGTCTGTGCACTCCTAACAGCACACCTCATTTGTTACCAAGGTGTTAGATCCAAGCTACGGAGCAGGTTGCTTCAATTCCCATCAATTTGTCAGATTCAAAATCTTGTTATGGGCAGAAAGAAACACACCTTACATGCAAACCTTATAGGATATAAGACTATCTATTTTTAATCTTATTAAAAGTAGACTAATCAAATTATAATTATTATTAGCTGAGATAATTAAGTGGTGAAATTGTATTCTTGTATTTTTCTTATAATGATACTGACACACTTCCAATTATATCAGGGAAAACTGATACACATAAACTTTCTAGCATATTCTCCTTTCTCTGCTTTTATATACACCACTACACTGCCCCTATTATGTCTTCAGTCTGGGGTGAGGGCATGGGTAACAGCAAGTCACCAGTGCCCTCCATCAAGCAGAATGACCTTAGTGGGGAGAGCTTCTCTTCCTCTGCTGTGATAAGGAAAACTGAAAATTTCTTCCTTCTTACCATAGGATTCACCAGAGGTCATTTTTACATGCTTACTAACACACTCCACATCTTCACTTGTTCTTTCTTTGCTGGTTCACAACTCCACAGTAGATCCAAATTTGCTATATGTGATGCATTTTACATAGGTTCTGTACTTGTTGTTTGTTCTCCTTTTTAACATCTAAAATCTGTCTTGCCCACCTGCTAAGGTTGCACCCTTTGGTGCCAGTATTAACTATTGATGAGCTTTTTGTAGCCTGAGGCCTTCAACATCATCCTGCCCCTGTACTGCCAGGACCCCTGTCATCCCATGCTCCTGATTCTTTATGCTGCATTTTATTTTGGGGTCATAAATAGTTCATTCTACACAGAATACCTACCTGCTGTTACTATTAGTTATAAAGACTACATACAACAGTAAACATTTCACCTCGCAATTGGATAAAGCAAAGCAAAACCTAAAACGAAGCCAGTTGTAGACACCAGGTCATTAGGTAATTGCCTTTATGCCTAAACAAAACATAGAAAACACTTGACAAGCCCTGATGCCTGTGCTGCTAGCTGATCACCAAGCTGTGACCTTTCACAAGCAACAGCAGCATCTTATTTTTGGACTGGAATCGGAGAATGTGACAAAACATTGGCTTTTTCTAATGACTCGTGCTGCTAATGATAAATCGTTTGAACTGAAACTAATCAATAAATGCCCTGCCAAGTGGGTGACACCCCTGGACCCTGCCCTTTTCTCCTGCTGTGAACTTATATACTGTCCTTTCTTCAGTATGTTGCTTTCATGTTTCTCCTTGTTTTCCCTGAAGAGGAGATAGAGGCTGCTGGTGCTACCTTCTGAACTTGAGTGATGGTGCAGTGGAGGAAGATGACCAGATAAGAGGGCGTGGAAAAAGTGTCTGAGCTTGTTCAAACCAAAATTAGTACCCATATTGTGAATGAGGAAAGTTAAAGCATACTACGAGTGCTGATGAAAGGAGAGGGATTGTCTTGTATATTGGAGCTGGTATGCTAGCTGGTACTGAGTAGGGGTGTGATATGTACATTGGAGTAGCATCTGCAATAGAAGACAGTGGCTGAGAGAAGCTACAAGGTTTTGACGTGTAGGTGAAAAGGATTTACTCAGGGCTTGAAAGCAAAGTTGAAAAGGCTGAGTAGAATATTGAAAAAAGAAAACAAGGACTGTATGATAAAGAGGGGAAAATGTCCAACCTGCTCTGGGTGAACCTGCTTTGTCAGGGCAGTTGGACTAGATGATCTCCAAAGATCACCTTCAACCCTTACCAGTCTGTGATTCTGTAAAAATATGGCCAAAATAATGCAAAGTGAAGAGTTCTGGTGGGGAGAAGTTGTGGGAGAGGGAAGAAAAACCTGTAAGAAACGAAGGTCTCAAGGCTGTGTTGCCAAATGCACAGAATCAACAGGAGATACTGGTGGCAGTGCTGTCAGAAAGCAGATCTCCTGTCTGTCACTGGAGCTGGATGTGGGCTGGCAGCAGAGGGACTCACCCCTTCTGCAGGTGAGTCTGCGAGCCTATGCTGAGGGCTGCAACTGGGCTCAGGAGCAAGCTTTGCCTGCAAGGCTGGCAAATCTTGGGGAAGGGAAAGTCAGAAGGTGGGTTGAGTGCTGGAAACCTGGGCACTGTGAGGCAGTCAGCAGCTCCAAACCAACTGCATGGCTGAGTGTGCACTATGAGGAGATCCAGGTTGGGCTCAGCATTCTCTTTAAGTCACCTGCAGCCCGGCCCAGATGTGATTGTGTTTATCTGGCCTCCTCAGTATCAGTCTGGAAATAAGTCACCCCTTGTGAGTGCTCACTCAAAGTGAGCATGTTTTGGCTCATGTTTTGGCTCATACACAGCTCACGCAAGGGCCTGATGTATGCTGTGAGCAGCCCCATTGGAAGCAGCAGCCAGATGGTTGAGTCTTTTGTGTTTCCAGGTGTGGTAGAAGGGACACCCACAAGGTGATGGAGGAGGAAGAATGTGTGCTTTTGCTGTCGACTAGGTAACTATTTTGCACATAGACGCTTGATTTGTGAGTTATGAATTGGAGAACTTGTGAGTTAGAATCATCACAAATTAAGGGATGAATCAGTGAATTTACAAGTTAGACTAGTCTGCACAAAGGGGATTTCACCCTTGTGTGAAGTGTTTGTTTTCTTTCCTAGTGTGTTCATAAAAATTTAATTTACAGAGCACATGGTCCTGTAAATTTGAGTGATCCAAATGGATCCTAAAACTCTTGATCATGAGAAATAGGAGATGTCTCATGAAAACTGTAGTAGCAGTGCATTGCAGATGCAGGTAATTTGTTTATAGTTAGCCTCCTTATTGGGCACAAATGTAATGTAGTCTCTCTTTGGTAGCTTTGGTGGCTTCTTCTTTTGTGAGCCTTTGCAACTTTCTTAGTTTTTAGCATCTACCATGTGATTGGGAAAGGAGTTCCCCAGGTGTGCTACCAACAGATATGAAAAACTATCTCACATTTACTTTGAGCCTCGTTCTACTGACCTCTTTTGATACCATATATCTCTGGTACTGGAACTATAAGGAGAAAACTTCTTCCCTCTCCAACATGCAGTTTAAAATTTCATAGAGTTCTGTACTATATTTCCTCCAAATCATTTCTTTTTCAGACTAGGAGTTCTACCTTAGTTGCTTTTGGCATGGAAAGTGTTCCATACCTGTGATCATTCTCATTTCTCTCCTCTGAACTTCTCCCAGTAAAATGTCATTTTAAGTACCATTTAAAAACAAGACAGCTGTTTTAAGCATCTGTGTTTTGAAAGGACACTACTAATAAGTGAATGGCCTACCTGTGCAGGGAGAGCATGGGTCTACTGGAATCTAGGTTCGTTAGGTTAAACCTGGACCAAAGTGTGCCTGAAACAAATAGATTCAAAACCTGCCCTTGTTGCAAGTTCTGTACAGTCCAGGTTGAACACATTATATTCTTTTGTGTGAAGTGTTTAATGAAATACCCTGCCATCTCAAGCAACCACTAATGTGACTGCCTTTCCTTCAAAAGACCATGGTTCAGCTTTCTACAACAATGTACTAATGAGTACAACATTAACACTTGAAAACCAGCTGATTTTTCATCGCTACATAGATTTATAGGGTCCTGAGATGCACTTAAATGTTATCTACATTTTGTTCTTCAAAGTAAAGATGTCTCTCTATCAGAGTACTTATGAGGTGCCCTTCAGGCTGTTTTATCCAATTACAAAAATCTTCTGTTTAGAAATAGCCTGCAGAATAATAGTGAAATACAGCTGTGAACTTCAGACAACTAAACAGCTACAACCTCATGGAGTAAGGGACAAAATTAGTAAGCTGCAACTCAATTTTAGCATTTTTCAGCTATATTTGCATTAGTAAGTTGAATAAGAGCAGATCTATAGAGTGAAGCAGCTGGTGTCAAGTACCCAACAGCTACACTATGTTTTGGAGAGTTCATGTTGGACTTGCCCTTCTCTGGTCTGAATGGCAGCAAGCACTTGAAGAGCCTTTGGGTGCACTCTTCAATTGTCTCTCACAGACAAAACTGAGCTGAAAAAAATGTGTGCTCCAAAATCACCCTGATGCAAACAAAAGCACTGTAAACTGTTGTTTCAAAAACATGTTCCTGGTCAGAAGATGTGAGAGACAGTCAAGAATTCAGCATCTGTGCCAGCTGTATGGTAAAAACCTGCCTGGGTATCACGATCCGAGAGCATCAAAGTATTTTATATTTCCCTGTATAGGTGTACTGGTACAAAAGTACTCACACTGCTACTGCTCACTCCTATGGAAGGCACAAATACACTGTAAGCAGTAGTTAAAACACACCTTCAGAAGTAATGGTGTGAGCTCTTAATAGATGAACTTCAAGGAAAAGAATTTCTAGTGTCCTGCAGGTCTGGGTTCTTACCATCAGGAATTCCTGGTGCCCTTTACAGAGTGGCACACTCTGATCAGATTTGACCATTGAAAGTATCTTTACACTAATCTAGCTGTATCTGTGCTTGTGATTGTACCAAGATGAGTATTTTGGGAACTTGCCTCCTTTTAAGCAAATGCAATGTACCTCATTTTTGATGTACACTGGCTCCAAACCCCCTTTGCGGCTGTAAAAGTTTGCTTAAAAGTTTGTTGGGTTTGTTGTCCTTTATAAAGCAAACAACTTGAGCTAATTTAGGGGCTGTTATGAAGCTGATGTTCCAAAGCCTCTGCTGCCTAAACAGTTTAGTTTATAGGAACACATTTTCATGTACTAAGATAAGCTTTGCACACAGCCATTACAAACCCCACTGCAACATGTCAGTGAATTATTTTCTGCCTTTCAACTGGTTAAGTAAGGTAGCCACAGTTTTTGCATTATAAAACTATACTTTGTGCTCCAATCAGCTAGCTCTGGAAGAGCTTTTAACTAATAAAACCTATTCCCAAAACTCTGTTGGCCTCATCAGTGTTGATGGTGCCCAAGAAAAAAATGCCTTTGTGTTCAGAGACACTTAGCATTGGGGAAGCACCATTATCAAACTGCAAATTAACTTGCATCCAACTGTGGTTACAACTGAAGGTGTGAGGTTAGGCAAATGGGAAAAGCCATCATTTAGAGGAAAGGGAAAACTAAGAAGACTTCAGACTGTGGGGGGTCAAGAATATAAGAAAGTAGAATAAATATTAAGTGTCTTATTGCTGTATTTCTAGTGAAGCTGTGTAACATGAGGTTGTTCTTGAAAGACATCTGTTTTTCTAGGAAAAAGCATTTGGTTTGTTCAGCTTTTTGTTAACTGGACTTCTAAGACCCCACTGAGCTAATGGACCAGGCAAAGACACTGCACTCATCTTTGCTATACTTCAGCTCCGTAGTGGTGCAGACAGAGGTACTCCATCCTTTGCTCTCCGTCATGTTTTTCACAGCTCGTTCCATCCCCAGTTTGCCTCTTCAGTGTGACTGTGAGGCCGCTCCAGTATTACACACCCTGTGCTGGGTGGGCTGTGTGTGCTGAGGTGTCCTGACTGATAGTGCACCTATCTACACAGTCTCACTCTACTTCAAATATATTACAAATCTTAAAGAGGCATGATCTCAATGCTTCATAGAAGGCGAAGCTCTTTCTCATCGCCTTTTTGTCGGTAATAAATTTCTGGTTGTCACCATATGCTAACCTGTAGTCCTAACCAGATTCCTCCATGACTGGTCATTTTTTAAAGTCCTAAGAAAATACTTTGTGTTGTAGGCTTGTTGTTGACATGTAAGTTTTTTATGTTCAGCAGTTTGGCTGTTACATCCCATAGGACACAGAATGCTGAAAATCCCTGCATGTGATTTTTAACAATTAGACATTGATTTCCCAAGAAAAAAATAAGACAACTAGGGACAATAAGGGGGGAGAGGGGCAGAAGGGGCTGTATCAAGAATAACACGGAAAGCATGTTATAAGCAGGCAAAGTGGTTATGCAGTTTTCTTTCTGCCGTCTGTAATTCCTGTCACCAAGTGAGTCTTGGTTCCTTTATGTCACTTCTTCCTGCAGCATGAAATACCTCTCTTCCTGGAGCAGGAAAGGGACTTTATGGCTCACACCCTTTTTTGTGTAGCAAGAACATCTCTATTGCCTTCTGTCCCGTTCATTCCCTCCTTTCTTCAAAGTGTTGTAATAAGTACTTTATACAGATAACATTATGGGTTTGGACTGGAAATTTGGAATGAGAAATTCTGTCTTTCCCTCAGGTATACTGGAAATGCCTAGGAAGTTATCTACCTTGGCATTATCATTCTTCTTCTCGGTCAGAGCTGGAACTCCCCTCTAAGGAGAGGTACTAGGCAGCTGCAAGGACAAAAGCTCTGGTATTAGGAATTTATTGGATTCTTATTTCTGGAGATCTGTGCAGGAATTGGCTTCAATGATTCTACAGTCATTGGAGTTGCCCAGACTCCTCTACAGAGATATTTTTCTCTCCTGGGATGGGCTGATTTGGGTTCATTGCAACCAGAAGTGAGCTATGCTTTGGAAATTCCCAACTCAGGCATCTAAGTTGCCAGCCGTGCAAAGTTTGGGATAAATGCAGAAATCCTGTTTCACCCATTTCAGAATATGCAGCTTCTGGCCACCCTAAATTAAGAGCGAATCCTTTTAGAACAATTTTCTCTAAGTGACTTGTATGGGGAGAAACTGTATTAAGGTGAATGCTTTTATTTTATTTCTGGTTTCTCGTACTTTGTGCAGAACCAATGTCATAACAGTGACGATATTACAGCAGAGTAGCAAAAGCCATGGAATGGGCTTGCTTTGCTTTCAAGCAGATCAGCTGCAAGCTTTTGGCCAGATACCATTGCCAATAGCTTGAGTATTTTGGCATGTTCAAGCAGTGTGAATTTGTTCTATCACAGAATCACAGAATCACAGAATCACAGAATCACAGAATTGTGGTGGTTGGAAGGGACCTCAGAGATCATCGAG
>JAOQGH010000012.1:66531545-66559526 GCA_025769975.1 Gallinago jamesoni
CACATGGGATGGAATACCTGAGTCCCTGCTAGGTCCTGGGAAGAAATTAACCCTTTCTTCACCAGACCCAGTACAATGAGTAAAAAGTGCTTGGTTCCAACTGCCTTCAGTGAAAGCACATGGCTCCTCTCAGGAAGAGATGCGACTTACCAGAATGCATACAAGAGCATTGATAATGTGCCAGCTTTTAAAAGAATCAATATTAACTCTGTTTTGTTGCGTTGTAAAGAAAGGTAGAAGTAATACCAAAAGCAGGTGTTGTGCCAGAGTTGGACTAGCGTACATCAGGTCTTGGTTTGGCTTTGTGCTCTTTATTGACTAAGAGGTAGTATTCAATTGCAACAGAGCATTCTACTTTTAATTAGCCGGGGTTGGATGCTTGTATCCTGAGTCTTTGATAAATTTAATTTGATACTGGTGCAAACACTGAACTTGACATGGCTGTGTCATCTTTGACTCCAAAATTTCTCTTGAGAACTGCATCAATTGAGCGTCGCTTTGTGACAAACACAGTGAAATAACATCTCCATAATCCAACCAGGTTATCTTTTTTCATCAAAGATCAAAGTTCTTACTACTGCATCAGCCTTGGAAATGCTCTTCACCTATGTTTCTTTCTTCAATGCATTTGTAAGTCATATTAAGTGTCTCGTTGTACTGGTCCAGAGGGGCTCAGAGTGATATGGAACAACACAGTGATGCAATTTTTTTGGTACCTAGAAGAACATTTGGTGATGTTTTGACGTCTTTCATTCAAAATTAGCCACAGCTATATTTCCATAAAAGCTTCTTTCATTCTATTGCTACATCCTTGATGGTTTTCTACTGTCTTTGAGTTAGTCACTTCATCTGACATTGATTCTAAAGCATTACCAGTTGTTTTCTCTTTAAACTGACCTACTGATTTTTGAAATATTAACACATATACAGACTGTTGACATGAAAATGAATCAACTTTGTGGTAAAGTACATTATATATCCTGTAGCTTGAATGTTAGCTTAGTCCCCTGGAGGTTTGACAGGAAGATTCGTAATACCTTTGAGCTCTGAGCCTGGCTCTTTTTGACTCACTAGCCTTGAGTGCCTTATTGAGTTCCCAGACAGCTCAGAAATCAGGCATTGATGTGAGGGCAAAAGCACCAGAAGTCCAAGGGTCAGTGCTTCTTACCTGTCATCAGTCCATTGGCAAAACTGTTTCCCTGCATTCATTCTGGTTAAACATTTGGACACCGTCTACCAAAATGCCCTCAGGGTCTCCACACATATACATTATGCACACATACATGCATGCTCACCCTCAGACATCTTCAAAGCACTCAGATGTCAATGGAGTTGAGCCCTGGCCCTTTAGGATGTCTCAAGTTTGTAAGAAAGCAGCTTATGGGGTTTTTTTATGTCTCTTATTGAATGTCTAAAGGGCTATTCAAGAGCTACTGCTAAGAAATAATCTGATTTAACACATGGCAATGTTTAGGCTAGGTGCTTACAGAAGCAGTGCCAGGATCTGACCACTTACTGCAGGGTTAAAACTATTCTATTAACTCCAGCATATACCATGGGCTTTGCTGATCATTCTTCCTCTTCCTCTGCAGTGTAATTGTCGCAGAGGTCCCTATCCAATCTCTCCATGCAGCCCCAGCGGTCCACTTAAATACCCCTTGCATGAGAACTATCACCTGGGATGGACCCCTTTGGGTTTAGGGCTCATTTGCTGGATTCCCTGTGCTAGTGAATGTAATATGCAGAATGCTTGCCTGTGTTTTAAAGACCTGCTTACATCTTAAAAATAACTTTTTGGAAAACAATTCTCCTTTACCTTCTCCCCTAAGCCAGACAATTCACTCATGTCCTGAGTTATATATATCACTTTTCCTCATGCTTTCCTAATAATGGCAATGGTATTCGTCTGGAAAAAGCTTCTTGCTTATTAACCATTCTTCTTCTCCTGCAGCCTATTTCCTCATTGGGATCATAATTCTCTGCGATATCTTCATTGATTTCTTCTGGAAATGTTAATAAAACTTAGTTCTTTATACATAGTGATCTGTAAATGTAAACTGTCAGGACTTTTGAAAGTGACTAGCAATTTCTTCAAGTTCAAACTGAAATGCTGCAAGAAAACTTGTTTTTCCCAAGAATGTTCCTCTGCCTTCTGAAGATAAGTTTTGCCCCTCTGAAGCGGTTCAGGTTGAATGCCCATAATGAGTGACCAAGAAAATGAATGTCTGCTCCAAGTAACTACCACTCCCTGGCCTACAGGCCTGAGCGTGGAGCTTCGTACCCAGTTCAGCACTCTGGAAATACCCACAGCAGTATCTACAAAGGCTGTGCCCCCAGTCCCTTCTACTGCAGGATTATTGCTGCATGAGTCCTTGCAAGGCTGCCAACCCAACCTGCCCTCCCCCACACACATACACCTTCTCATGCAAAGTCTTTAACACTGAACTTTCAGCTGATGAACCTGCCAGCAAGGTTCCCAAACAGATGGCAAGTCTCGCACATGAGAAAAATTTCTATTTCTAGCCCCATTTTGCAGAACACAAGAGCTCTGGAAGAGGCTTGCTCATGGCCTCACAATGAAATCACAGAGCTGCAACGAGCAGCTGGATGCTTGGACCTCCTGAACACCTTCCTCCAGTCTCAAAGCCTGGGGGGACCTGCCTTCTTGCCGAAAAGCCCTGCTGCTCTTTCAACCACTGCTTGCCAGTCACCCTAGGAGCACAGGGCTTTGGGCAAGCAAGTCGCCATGCCTTAAAAAACTGAGTGGCCTCAGACCATGAGAGATGAATTTTCAGGCTGTCTGACCTTCATCCCTGGGTTTCATATTATTATGAGCACAAACATACTCAGGAATAAAGACTGACCAAATCGTACAACTGAGTATGTGTTTTCTGGAGAGCTGGGCTCTCCTCAGGTTTTCAGGCTTTTCTTTGGTCTTAATCTGGCACTGACACATCAAGAGGGTCTTGCTGTCAGCAGCAGTGGTCTCCTTCCATCTCAGAAAGGGAAAGGTTGTGGGCATGGCACAACAGAGTGACAGTTTCACGCTGTCTTCATTAGTTGGAAAGTTGTTTTGTGTGTGGAGTTGGGTAGGTGATGGTCAACTCTGACAGCCAGCTCAAAGAACAGTGAGAGGAGGTCCTCAACCCAAGGCGTCAGTGAGACTCTCAAAAGAAAGGTGAATGTCCTTAGCCTCTCTGTGCAGCCTCAGTAGGTTGAGAGAAGGGACAATGCCTCACCAGAGCTAAGAGAGACCATCCTGCAGACTGAGACATCTTCCAGTTCTTCAAGTAGAGAGCACAGTGATGAAGGTCTGGAAAGGAGAGTGGATTTAGAGTTAAAAGTGCAAGAAGCAGCCATAGGCTGCTGGGAGAGCCTAGAACTGACCCGTTAAAGATTTCCTGAACAGGCAAGACACACACCGTTGATTGCTTTGGTGACCACAGGTGAGTGAGTCTCCTGGTTGGACATTCCTAGTGTGGGAATGGTTCCCATGCACGCAAAGCAACATACCTGTACCTGTGGTTTTGAAGCAGGTGTCTCGTGGGAGTGGATCCTTCACAAATGAATTTTTCCTAGCCTGTTTTAATAAATCAAGAAAGAAAGCATATTCTGACCAGCAATTCCTTGTTATTATTTCAGCTAACTGCGAACTCTGCTACTATTTTGGCTCAGCCACCTGCTCACTAAAGCTTAGTTTGTTGCTAAGTGTCAAAATACCCTAAATCAGAACTGGTGTCTCAGCTAGCAACCAAGCAGCAGTAACACTAATGAGTCTGCAACAAGATTTACATACAGGATCTGAGTGTCTGCTACTATAAGAAGAGCAACTGTAGAGACTAGTAGGTCTGCATGAGCACAGACATAAAAATCGATCATGATTCTGGCCAGCTTTTTTTTTAAAATACATATTCAGGGGATTTGGAACATTTTAGCATCATATATCCCTCCTGAATTACTGAAACTTTATATTCTTGTTATGTAGGAAGTCCTATCTCAAGTCAGTGTTTTTCAGCCATGTTATAGGGATAGTTCTTGGGCTTTTAAAGTTTCTGGTTTTGACTAGAAGTTAGTATTTTGACACAGGATAAAGCAAAGGTACAGGTAATTTTTGAAGTATTTGACTTTAGAATTGTTATGGTCAGCAGGTCAGAATGTGGCTATGGGGGTGTTTGGATCACAGCAGCGTGCTACTTTGCTCCGGCTTGGTTTGTACTGCTTGGCTCTGGGTTGCTCTTCACAACAACTGGTTGTGAAGCTCATTAACATTGCCGGAAAATGTTTGTGTCTGCAAGGGGATGAGGCTCCAAACATCCAGATATTCACCAGCAGTGACTCAGAGACCAGAAGACGTTAACTCCTAACAACGCAAACCGTGAGGCTGATGCTCCCAACTGCAATTTGAAGCCTGGGGTGACTGGGGGAATTAATTACATAAACTAGCCATGACGGGCCAGCACTGCTGAGAGTTGAGCAGTGGGACCAGCAGGGCACATGGGACACCTGCAGACTCTCACCTGGTGTTCCTTTCCCTGGTGGCACTTGATAACGCACACAGGAAATGCCAGCATTCAGTTTTGACCTTCACTGTTTAAAAGCACAGGGGGAGAAGTGGGGAAAAAAAAACAAAAACAAAAAACCAAGGATAATAATCCCTTTCCCTTTCTTTTCCTTTTAAAACCAACAGGCTTGACTCAGCAGGCTGCTAAACAGTACAGGCCTGCTTTTCCTCTTCTCTCTCTGCCCCAGCAGGAACCATCAATACTTCAAACTGTGCCGTGGTGGGAGCCCTGTCTGGCAAGTCAGCTGCTCAGCAGCTGGGAAGTAGCAGACATTTGCAACCAAAGGGATTCAGGGAGGCTGGAAGAACTGCCAGAGACCGGCAGGATCAGGGCAGAAAGGGCAGAGGGTCTCAAACTAGGAAGAAGGGATGACAAATCAATAGAAGACCAGAGAAATTTGCAGCACCCAGAATCAGGAGGAAAAACTATATCTCACAGGGACACTTGATGCTTCAGTTGTAAAACTGCATCCGGTTCTGATTCAGCAAAGACAATGAGAGCACTTGATGATGTCTACACATGAGGTAATCATGTGGATGCCAACAGCGTGAAGCTTGTTCATCATGCCAAGTGTATATTGAAAAAGCAAGCCCTTCTAGGAGGAAAACTTGTCATCTCCAATAATGACTCTGCTATTTTCCTACTGGATGGGAAGAAAAAGAAGAAAGGAAAGAAAGGAAAAAAGTTGGAGATCATTTCCCATGGAGGAACCAAAAGGCCGCCAACACATTGTTTAAATCCATTAAAGGTAGTAGAAGTAAGCCACACATCAGTATTGCACTTACACTCTGCACAGAAGAAGGGAGGAATGCATGGCCTGGAAAATTCAAGCCTAAGTACAGTTTGTCTTCAAGTTTAGACAAGTAAATATCCCAGAACAATTAAACAAAAAAATCCCATATCATAAAGCTGTAGAGGTGGAAAAGAAGGGAGGAAGAAAGAAATCTAGAATTACTGAACCATTCTCCTAGGAAATCTGCTCCTTTACATAGGCAGCCCAGAAGGTCTAGCTCTTCTAAGCAGTATTGATCAAGGTAAGGAGATACTCAAGGAGAAATCCAATTCTGACTGAAGTCAACTTTGTTGCTGCTTAGGACTTCAATGATGCCACAATTTTATGTGTTCTGTTGCAAATGAAGTGCATGAAAATTCAGTGTATAAATCCTACCACAAAAGAATGGGCCAAGAGTATGGAAGGCCTATTCCCCCCCCCTCTTTAGAACTGGATACTCTGTACTGCAAAAACATAGATAAGTATGTTTTTGGAGTGGTTCTCAGAAAGATAGCTTCAGATATAGCCATCAGTGAAGTAAAGAATGTTAATAATGCCAACTCTGTTATCTATAAATACCTTACTGTAAGAACAGGAATCTAAATAAAAAACATCTACTACCTCCTCTCTCCAACACCACGTGATGTATAGTACAAAGGTTTTTAAAGCAGCTATAATTGGATATAATGTAGCCTGGAAAAGTCCTGAAAGGGCATAATTACAAGAATCAATGCAATATTGTGGGATGAGACCATGTATTATAACTAAAGCTGCACCTTGATTCGAAAGGATTTTCTCTCCAAAGCAAAGAGCCCTGAAATCCATCTTAGTTTGCTTTCTGGCTAATAAGCATGTGAAGCAGAAGTTCCTCCATCACTGCTCTATTTCAGATGTTGAAGTCTGTTCCCTTGTCAGACCCACAAGCAGCCTTACATGTTATTGTGAGGAGCTGAAGAAAGTGTATGGACTTCCTCAACAGAGCACTGTTCATTCATAACAAAGTCACCTGTACTACCCACATCCATTAGACAGAGTTTGTAACACCAGGCAGAAAAGCAACTGCCTAAAATTTTCATGAACTGAGATATTGGTCCTTGAGACATGAATGGAAAGAGCATCAGAAATGTCCTTGTGATGATGAGTCATGAGTTTAAAAGGATGCTGTCAGGTAAATGTTTCTTTCCAGCCTTCTGCATTCTATTACCAGCACAACAGCTTGTCTTGCTATACCTATAAAAATCTGCAGAGCTAGATCCTTAGCTGGCAAATGCCAGTGGAGCACCCCAAGCCACCATTCCCTCTTCCACTATTTTAAACAGACAGGAGAGCCTCCCTGTTTCTCTTGGTCAGGCCCTGGTCCAGCCACACCAGACAGCCATACTGCATCACCAGTAAGAACTTTCTAAAGATGCAGTGATGGTTGATCCCCTGACCTTGACACAACGAGAGTGCTGACAAGAAAGCTGCAGCTAACATTTCTTTTGTGGCCTGTAGCAGCCAGGGGGACGTTCCTCCAACACCTTTCCCCTCATCATGGCATTCATGCAGGCCTTGGTAACAAAAAAGTTTCATTATTTTGGAGTTCTCTGGCAATTCAAGGGAAAAGATTTTGTCACACCCTTTGCATGAGTCCCAGTACCACTGTATTCTCCAAAACATTGTGCATGGCTATGTGAATGTCCAGCTACGTCCAGCTCAACAAGCAATCCATTGAACATCATCTATGTGCTGGGCACAGCCAACGTTGCGTAGCATAAAGGCCTATTCTCTGAGTGTCATTGGACTGTGGCACAATCAAGGTACTCTGAGGTGCTTCACACCAGTCAGGCTGTGGCTGACAGGAGAACATAGGATTTACGAGGCTGCTACTTGAGTTAAGCTGTGAAGGCCTTGCTACAACTCACACCTGTCGCCAGATGATGCGCAGAAGACAGTAGAAAGTAGAAAAACACATTAACTAGGGCTTGTGAGCAGGCCTTCAAGTCTGGCAGGTACACAAGGCAAGAATTCATGTTCTGTTGTACTGGTGATGGGTTAGTCCCTTGTCTCACCACATTCAGCCTTGACCAAGCCAAAAGCTCAGTCATGACCTGATTATACCAGCTTGAGGTAGAAGGTAAGATCACATTTGATTATGTTTGGATGATTCAAGCAGGTTCAGACCCTCCTGACATGGACCTTTTTGTGGCATGGAAACACATCCAGATCATGGCAAACTGTCACGTGCATCCTCCAGGATGGGTAACTTGGACCCTTTTCTAAGGGAGAGGGCAGCTAGTCCTCACAGTGTGGAGCTGTTACTCCTGCTTCAGACAATGAAGTCTCTGAAAAAGAATATTTTTTCTCAAAGGGATGGGATTTCAGTGACGGAGTCCAGCAAATCCAGCCAGGTTGCTGGGGCAGGAACAGGAGAGTCTGCCACGTGAAAAGTGAGGGGGCAGAAAGGGGAAAATTATTGGAAGGGATGGAGTTGGAAGTGATGGAGAGAGAGAGAGAGGGAGAGAGAGAGGCGTTTCAGGAGGAAGCAGTAGCATGGTGCAGAGTGATAGAGAAGGTTATAGAGACAGAGGACTCTGACGATGAAGGTAGTGTCATGTGCTGTTTCTCCCTTGTGGGAATCACTTTCACCAAGAGCAAGGATCTGCTGGCTTCTGCTGTTCGGGTTGTCAGGCTCCCTGCTATCTTGGCACAGACTGCATGAAGGACCTGAGTGGCCTCAGGAGTACTACTGGCTTCCTCCAACCTAGCATCAAGCCCACCATCAAGGCAGGCAGTGATGGGATACACCAAGGGTACCATGTGCATGGCCAGTATGGCCAAGGTGTGTGCATAAATTTCCTGCACCCATCAGTGGTATCCCCCTGGGCAATGGAGTGGTAATCACCACTGGAGAGGATAGCATGCCCCACTGGTGGTCCCAGTACAACAGGGGGTGTGTCATACTTCCTGCATACTATAGTGTCATTCCAGATATCTTTAACAGCCACAACTTGTGGTTTGGCCAGCCAGTACATGGTTTTGCAGATGTCTGCAGAGTTCACCTGCCCTTGGACCTAGAAGAGTACATGAATACACGTACTTTACTTCGCAAAGTGGGGACTACAAGGACCTCTGAAGGCAACCTTTCACATCCAGACATCAGTGAGCTGCTGTTAGGACACATGGTCCTGCAGATACAAGGTGCTCATTACTGAACATTGGGACGGTGTATCAGGTGGTAACAAAGGTCTAGATGCCCCCACAACCTATCTCCAGCAGTGATGCAGAGATGCCTAAGGAATGTATATGATCAAGGCAAAAGTATATGATATTTTCTATCAACACCACCCTACTTCTTCAACTATTTTTTGTTCATGGCCTTTCTGAGCTGGAGATTTCTAT
This sequence comes from Gallinago jamesoni, assembly GCA_025769975.1. Lineage (NCBI taxonomy): Eukaryota > Metazoa > Chordata > Aves > Charadriiformes > Scolopacidae > Gallinago > Gallinago jamesoni. The sequence continues at coordinate 66,540,261 of JAOQGH010000012.1, forward strand.
GTATATTTAGTAACCTCCAACAGTTATTAAATGGTTACCTCAATCTTTCATGAACTCAAGTAAACCATAAAGAGCTTCAGCTTCCTATGACAAAGAGTCCCTTGGGTCTAGCCATTGCTGCATGATTAACTGCCCCTGGTGCTTGATTTGACTCTGTTTCCCACTTGCTTCAATGGATTCTCCTCACATCTCTCAGGTGGAGTCTGCATGATGCATGCACAAAGCTGTTAAGGCATGGTGGGTATCAGTCACCTAATGCCAAGCAGACACTGTCCGGATGCCACATGTTAATGCAGTGGTCGCAGTGGGCATGCTGAGGGGCAGCATCCAGGCCCAGTATTATAGGGAACTTTCCAGAGGTGGTGCAGCATAGGGCAGGGATCTTCTCAGCAGGTGTATCTTGTGATGGCTCAAGAGAGGTAAGGACACAGGCAGAGTGGTGTCAGTGGGCAGCCCCGTGCAGGGCAGTGCCGAGACCCCTGTAGCCATTTAGTTCACTGTTCCCTGCCTGCTGACAACCACGTGTTATCTCCCATCCTCTGTCGAGCCAGCAGGTTCCTGGGGTTGGGACCCCCTTCATGGACTGTGTCTTGTTCAATAACCAGCACTGCCATGTTGTGGTCCTTGACTTCTTGCTGGGGAGTGAGTAGCAAGGTTCCACCACTGAATGTTGACTCAGCATAGATTAAGGCGCAGGGGGGAGGAGGGAGAAGCATTTGAAAATACTGGCATCACAGCCCTCCCCTTTTCCTCAGGTTCCGTTTTCACTCTAACTCCCTAAGAAGAACAATATTCTAAAAATAATCTAATAAAGAAGCCTTCCACATTGACATGAGAAACAATCTTTGCTCAAAAGGTGCAAGATATCATCAGCTTGTGGAGCCCGTCAGCAGGTCAGTGCTGTGACTGAAGTTTATTAGGAGGGCTGACAAGGTTGTGCTGGTCTGTCTGTGCCAGCAGCAAATCACAAGGTTTCTAATTCAGAGCCTCTTATTAACAACAGTCCCTGTTCCTTGTTTTTATTTGTAGGACTGATTGAGGGCACTGTAAATCTGTAAGTGAGCAGTCCAAGGACTTGGGTGAGAATCCAGGGGTCAGTCTCAGAGGAGAACAGCTTTATAAGGATGTGCACTTCCCGTGATTCCCCTGGTTTACTGAGATAGAAGCTCTGATAAAAAGAGCATGCAAGCTAATAGACAAGAAAAGTAGGTTGCCCATGAGTAACTGGTATTCTTATGCTCTCTTGCCTCTAAAGAGTGGCACTCTTGGAACTACACAACTGCTGTCATACAGACCTTATCAGATAAAAGGCAGTTTGCTGGGGAAAAAAAAATAAAGAAGAAAAATTGTTTTGTTTATTGAATTCTGGTGCTTTGTACCAGATGACTCATTGTCACACTTCTTTTCCCTCTTCTCACTGAACTAGAATCGTGTAGCACGTTACTTTCATCCATTGTGTCTGGTTTATAAGATGAAAGGACAAATTTTAAACCTAAAGATTTTTCTTAGCCATCAGCAACATCACTAAATTTTTCCCTCTGGCCAGCTGGGTGGCATTTGGAGGTGAGGAATGCTATTTAGTATTAGTAGCCCCAGGCCTGAAATTTAAATATTTTCCAGAGTTCTTTGCATTGGTTCTGGGACCATCAAAATGGGGAAATGAAGGTTGTTTGAAATCATCAGCTCTGCTTGTTGGATTTTAGCCAAGGACATTTGCATAAATATCTTTCTTGGGTATGATATTAAAAAATCATACAAATTACAGTTTTGCCCATTGTTTCGCAGAGTCTGATCTAACTCTCTAGGAAGCTGGCAAGAGTATTCTTTGATTTTAATGAGAATTGGATAAAGGCTCAGAATACAATGGACCAGCTATTAATCTAGCATGAAGTCAACAGAGCACAACTGGCTTCAATAAAGATGTGCCAAATTACAGCGTGTGGGAAACTAGCAACACAATGTTCCTCAACAGCTAAAAAATACACTAACTCTACAATCACAGGCTGATATCAGGATTTTGGTGTCAAAACACTTGGATTTGAGCTGGTTGGGGTAGCAGGTGGGGTGAATATCAAAACCCAAGTGAATATTGTTCCTTAGTAACCGGTACCACTTCTGTTATTCTTTTATGTTGTGTCAAAATCCCAGATATTTGCATATGAAACATTTTGGTGGGCACTAATCCGAAAGGAGCAAAACTAGCACAGACCTTCTAGTAGACTATATCCCTCAGCTTTTAGACCAGAAGCAGTAATATAAGTGTATTTGGCAGATTATGAAAGCTAGACAGACAAATAGACCGAGCCCTTAATTACCTGTCTTGGAGAATTTCAGGATCCTGTTAAATTGCTTTATTCTATTTTTACTAAATGAGAAAAAGGTCCACATGTGGGATGCTGAATTTGTATAGAAATAAGGTGAAAGACTAAGACAAGAGCAGAACTTTATTATGTATAGTTGTTTTCCTTATGAGGAAAAGTTTAGTTAATTAATTATACAGACCCATTATAATAGCTTTTGACCACATTAACTTAATGTGACATAATGCTTATGAGGTGAAGTTGACCTAAGAAGAGTCAACACGGGTAGCCATTTGTGCTTAAAGGGGTGGCTGCAGTTAGTGCAAAGCAGGATTTTATGTAGATAGAATTAGGATAAAGAAAATTGATTTTTAACCAACCATGAGGACCACAAAAAGAAATTACCACACTACTTGAGGGAACAGAAGTTCAGTCACCCCCATGGGAAGAGAAGTAGACTTAATTTCTCAATGAAGCTGAATTTCACCAAGATTCAGTAATTAAGCTGCTTTCTTTAACAGTCAGGATATTTGCAGCCAAATGAATGTTTCTTCCTGCTTAATTGATAGGAAGGCACATTTGCATTCAATGCTCACCAGGACTAAATTACAGCTGCATCATACCGTTGTCTACTTAGAGGTCCAAAGCTGAGGAGATGAATCTGAGCACTTGATAGAAGCCACAGGTCCTTCAAGATTATGTGTTTTACAGGCAGTTTAGCTGTATGAAGGTACACCAGTGTATGTTGAGGAAAACATTTGTCTTGGGCTCTGAGCTAGTTTGAGCTGTTGTTGTTAGGGCCTGGACCACTGTCACACAATAGCTGTGTGTCACAGGTTGTTATGGAGAGCTACAAGAAGTGAGTGGCTGGACACATTCGAGATTGCTTGGGACTGACCCAGAGTTTACAGCATTCTCCAGGCGATCCAGTGACAACCTCTGTGATGCTCCTTTCCTCCAGGTTTCAGGAATTAAAATTAGAGCAGGTGATTTGTGCTGGGGTCTGCCCCACCACCACCACCAAGCTTCTCTACTGTCACGAGTTGTATTCTGGGATAGGCAGAAGCCAGCTGTGATGCCAATCACTGCCTGGGGCTGCCCAGCATCCCCATCGGCCACCCGCAGCACCCCGAGCTCCCAGTGTAGAGCTGAGCTACTAGCAAGCCCTGCTTGCACCACACAACAGGGCTAATCATCCCACCACTGACCACAGAGCCCACACACCAAGCCTTAAGGAGAGGAGGGAGAACAGGTGAACCGGCAAAGGCTGGGAAAAGGCGTGAATCCACAGAGAGAGAAAGAGAAGAGGAAGGGAAGGAATAAGGAAGGATGCGAGACAGTTATTATGGCATTTCAGTGGATCATTAGGGAGGAGAATAACTGTGTCTGGGAAGAATTACATATGCTGTCTCCTTTCTAAATTAAGACTTGTAAACTAAAGTGAAGAAAATAATTGGGGGAAACAAGATGCAGGTGCAAAGCAGGAGGCAAAGTGTGGCTGGTACTGAGGAAGAGGATTCTCCTTCAGCTTGCAGAGGAAACAGCAGGGGAAACAGGGAAGCAGATGCTACTTTCTGGCAGCTTGAGTGAAAGGTAATGTCAGGAAAGTCAGGAGGGGACAAGACGCCACTTTTTATGCTTTTTCAGTCCCCATAATGGCCTTTTTTATCAGATTACAAGATCATTTGGACTGGAGAAAAGAGTGAAAATGGATGTCTTGCCACTTATGCGCAGAGGACAGCAGGGCAGCAGCCAAGTGGAGGGACTCTGATGGGTCCCAACTGGAGACAGAAACACGCTGGTGTGAAGAGACATGCCAAATGACCTCCCACAGCTTGTGTACCAGCAAAATTTCTCCTCATCTTCTCAAGACCCCTTGAAAATTTGAAACACTGGAAAATTATTTTCTGTAGGATAAACAAGGAGGTTAGTTCTCAAAAGAGAATCTTCATGGATACAGACTTCAGAGAGCTGCTTAAGAGAATGTTTCCTTCAAAACTTTAAATTCTATTATAAAATTATATGAGGGAATTGTAAGTTTTATTATTCCTTCAGAAATCCCCTGAGTTTGGTAAAAGGACTTATAGCTCCCCTAGGTCTTCCTGCCCTGTGTTCACACCAAGTAAAACAGGGATTGAAAGATGTTGAGGCAGCTGTTTTGTAGCCCCTGAGGGAACTGGGGACTAGATATTAGCCAAGCTGCAGTTGCAAAGCACCACCATGATACCTACTAGATCCATGGCTGAAATAGCCACCAATGGGTCTTGCCAATGAGATGAACCAGCTAAACTGTAGCTGCAAACTCAGACTGATGGAGTCCTGTTGGTCCAGCTGCACGAGCTTCCACACAGACTCAAGGCAGAAATACATGCAGATGTGGCGACTACTTTTGCATAGAAGTTGTCCAAAGCTTTTTTGTGGCAAAGCTTATATTGGAAAGTTTGCCATGGAGCTGCCTATGGTCTCTCTCTGGGTTACTCATCATATTGCTGTGTTCAAGGGCAAACTCACTAACCTGCCTATTGCCATAAACCATAAGGGAGATGGATGAGACCCCAGCTTCCAGAAAGAGCACATTGGATGGATCCTCAGGTCACTGAGGACTGACATTACCTGCAGACATCAGGATTACCTGCAGGAAAGAAGAATACTGTCATTGAAGAGTGGAGGCTGTGGAGGCATAACTCAACTTAAAATGCTGTGTCTTTGGTTTCAGTCTGGGCCTTAATGTATGCCTGTGTCTAATGCTGTCCTCAGTGGAGTTCTCAATGCCTGGGTACATGCTTTTGAGATGCCAATTCTCAAAGTATAGAAAGTTAAATCGAGTCTGACACATGATCTTGTTTTTAAAAAAATCAGTGGAGACAAAATGCACCAGTGTAAAGTGGACTTTTAAAAATACCACAGATCAGACAACACCTTCCTGGACTTGCCAACGTCAGTGGTTGACATGAGTCAGAATCTCTGAACATATGGATTGGTTACATTAATGGGATGAAGCTGCAAAACTTCCTGGAGAAGTATTATTCATTTCAAGGCCACTGAAATGTGCAGTGTGGCCTTCTCCAAGAAGCAAACATCACCACCCTGGCTGCACCTTCCCACAGTCAGCAAGACATGACTACAGCAAGTTGGCAGCAGCAGCTAGAATATGGCTCAATGATTCCTGCAGCCACTCTCTCCCTTCTATGTCATTTTCATTCACTGACTTATTCCTCTTATTTTATATACTGCTCTTTGTGCTTGTTAGCTAATAATCGGCTAAGACAAAGTTATCTTTTATGTGATGCAAAAAACATCCTAAAAGTGACACCCAGAGCAGTGAAACATAGTTAGCATCTTGCCAGGCCCTGGAGCTGTTATCAATCTGTGTTTCTCCAGACAGGTTGTTAGAAAAAAATCAGTGCTGAAGACAGTATCCTCCATGATGGGATTTACTCTGGTTTTTTTCTGACTTTGTATGTGGTTTGCATGTCATGTCTTTAAAGGAGTAATCAGAATGATAAGCCACTTCCATAGGCCAGGAAGAATTCCCAACTCTTCCCTCTTCCCCTCCCCTAAAACAGGACAGCACAAGACCCCCCCTAAAATCATAAACAATACAATAAATTATTTTTTTTCTCTAATTGATGAGGCAGCTAGAAAAATCATGTTGATACAATAAAATTTACTGCCTTATATTTCCCCACTTTAACCACTTGGGGCTCCCTATTTTTTGTCTTTAATAAGAAGCTGGAAAGTTCTTTAATGGTGGCTGTCGCTATAAAAGCAAGCCAACAATATCTTGCCATAAAACCTTGAATCAAGGTTGATTTTTTAATCTTGTAGCAATATACCCAAGCCTTTACACAAGATGTAAACCTGATTCTTTCTTTAGCCCAAGACTCTCCTTTATCATCAACGCATATGCATCAAAAGGCAAAATTTAGTTTGGAGTAGCTCTTCTTTTATGATCTTCCCAGCAAATATTACTTTTCTATCCCCTGAGGCCATCCAGATATCCTGAAGAAATTAGAGACAAAGTTAGAGAAATTCTCAGCTTGAGCGATTAAAACAGCTTGTTGGAAACCCAGGATCAAGGAGAGCATTTCCTTCCTAACTCTCTGAGCTCCTGGTGGGCTCAGCTCTGGGGCAGGAATGAGCCGATACCCAAGTCCTTAATCACAGCTCCTGAGAGATGGCATTTGTGTTGTGTACTTGTGTTGTATAGTGATACAGCTCCCAGTTACAAAAGTCCAAACTAGTTTTCTTCTAGATTTATCACACTAATTTAGATTGTGCTAATTTAGATCTCGCTTAAAAATATATAAAAATGCACCCCCCGTGTGCCATGACTTTACACAATTTTCTTCCCTTTAAGGAAAATCAGTATGTTAGCAATTCAACTGGTGCAAATTTCACTTAGTGTCTGAAGTATCCAGAATGTATTTCAAAATAAATTCCTTACTTCTGCCTAATTTTCCCCAGACATGAAGAATAATGAACAGTTTTATGTCCCCCACCAGCTCTTAGACTCCTCAGTGGAATTCTTCTCTCCAGCTTTCCAAGTTCAGTCACTTTCTCTGGATGCAATTTCAGGCTAATAATACTAATAGTTCTGTGCCTAGCAGTCCTCTACAGTCAAGGACCTGGAACAGGAGACACAGGAGAGACATTTGTTTGGGGTTTGTTGGGTGGTTTTTTTGCTTCGTGTGGCAAATGCCAGCATAGCCTCTGAATTTTTCTAAGTTCGTGAAGCTGTTTCTGGGCTTTGTTGCCTTGCTGTCTTCTAAGTCTGTGCGTCTATGGTGTCTTCACCCTTATACTCTTTGCAGTCCTCATTACATTAATTGTTTGACCTTTCCTATAATGAAGTAAACGTTCTGCTGCTCACATTACTGACCTTTCTGTGTGACGCTTTCAGATGTGTGGTGGGAAAGCAGATCCTGATGGAAGTGCTTTTAATCAAATGCAGTGAATGGTGAAGAGAGATCCCACATGGATCCCTGTGAGTGGTAGCAAATTCCCTGCTCTGGTCTTGTCAGCCCACTTGTGAAAGGACATGAGATACTTCTAAGTGAAGCTGAAGATGGTTCCTTGAAAACCTGTGTTAAAAAGCAATGAACAAATCATAAACACAGTCACAATTTTCAACCCTACTAATTTCAAAAATCCTACTATGACTGACGTGAAATTGGAGCCTCTTGACCTGAAAGTCACACTGGATTTAGCAGAGAAGAGTTTAAGCTCCATCTTGGAGACAGATGGCTGAAACAACCTGGACCACCACCCAAAACGGACACTGCACACTGTGGCCAGTGAAAAGCCACATGGTGTGACGGGAATGCTTTAGAAAGTGCATTTTGATGAAGAAGCAGTGAGAAAATAGGAAGAGGAAAGGAAGAAAATATCATTAAGTGTTGGAAGAGAAGGGAAAAGAAAGGGGCGTAAGTAAGCAAAAACCATTATTTTAAAGTTAATTTCTGAGTGGGGGGGCAAAACACAACAGAGAGCAGAAAAACAGAAACATTATTTGCTGTTGGTGGATTCTTATGTTCAAGAAAAAACAAGATGTATTCCCACCATGGATATCCATTGGATCACATGAGAGAAACAATCACCTACATCAACCACTCTTCTAACAGGCTGAAATCTGGGATGAAGAAGGTAACAGAAAAAAACAGGGTGGTACCCTAGGAGGCCTGTTTTTTAAAGCTCAGGAGCTGCAAGGGCAGGAAATACAAGGTTAAATGTAGGCCAGCTGCAGAGCCGGAGGAGTCCCCGGTGAGCAGAGTATGGGCTAGGATTTGAGAAATCTGATAGGGCTTCAGATTTATCTTCCACTTCACTGTGCTGTGTTTTAGTCCCACCAATGTGAAATAGAGCTCTTTGCTACCTATCAAAGTAAGCAATGAGAAGTAAAGTAATTTAGCACTCCAGTGGTACTGGTGTGGGTGATGAGTTATCACGTAAGTGACAAATCTAAAGAAACTCTCTTTTTCCAAGTTCCTTAAAAATAAAAAAGAAGAAAGAATCCAATCCCCAAAACCAGTCTGAAATAATCTGTCGGTAGCTTTCGGAAGCTGCCAGTTAGGCAATAGCTGAACACCGAGAAGGAAAGGCCAGGCAGCTTTTAATTTTATCTGGGACTTCTCTGCTTGTACAGCGTCTGCAAACCTCCCGTCACTTACAGCTCTTGAGCCCAAATACACTTGCAATGCCAGACCTGAGCCACAGCAGAACTGCTACCTGTGGTCACCTGGGCAGGCACGGAGATGAAAGCAGCCATAAGGTAACGCTGGTGCAGTGCCATAAGGGTGATGCTGGTGCCCACGGTGCCAAGCTGTCCCCAGCCCAGCACTGTGCCTGCGTCAAAGGCTCCTGGCAACAGGTACGGCGATCAATCAAATTTATGACTAAATTATTTTGATAATATAAGTAACAGGTAAACTAAATAATGTATTATGTAAATTGTATAATTAAATTTTATCTGTGAACTAGGAACTCCAGTGTGCACGTGCATTTGACTGTCCAAAGGAGTAGAGAGGTCAACTCCCCTTCTCAGCCATGTCCCAGAAGCACCAAGATGCATCTCATTCCTCACAGTTTTGATGGGAGGAAGAGTTTCCTTAGTCGCCCCCAGCAAAGAGACAACGACATTTCCACTGTGGTCTCATCAGGGGGGAGCCGGGCTGCGTCTGACACAGGACCTCATGCAAATCTGATGATGACAGCCCCAGCAGCCCTTGTTGGCTGGCACCGTCCCATCGTCAGCAACACTGAACACAAGGGTCTCCCCTGTGCCTCTAACGTGACACAGTCCCGGCAGGGGGGACATCCCCTAACTGGCCACACACCACCGCGGCTCCCAGCCATCAGTGACTACCTGAACTACCACATCTAGCAACAGCAGTCATTCAAGCACATCTAGCAACCTGTTAAACTAGCAATAAACTACAGAAAGCAGAAAGAGAAAGAAACAAATATGAATCGTCTACAAGCTTTTAAGCTGTTTTTCCAGCTTTCCCTAATTTGCCTTTAGGTTTTCTTTTCATTCACAAAATTCTAGTATAGGCACAAGAGGGTTTCCCAACCTGCTTCACTTGTAAAGGCACAGCATGTTAGCAGGTAGGTAGATTTTTTTTGTTTAAATAAGAGTATAAGTTGTTGCTGACATGTAGCAGATTAAAAGCAGAGGGATATGTTAAAACGATTACACTGCAGAATTCTTCAAATTAAACAATGCCCTTGTTAAAATATTTATAGGACAATAATTTTTCAGGGAAGAAAGCTAAATAATCACATTAAAGGCTTTCACATCTAAATAGTTTTGATATAGAATTATTTTTTTTAATAAAATTTAAAAAAAAAATTAAAATCCCACAGCAACAGGAAAGCCTAGCCTCAATTTTCAGGCTTGTATCTCTAAGATTCCTCGTCAGATTAACCTCGGACTTTATGCACGCAAAAATCCTTCTCTGGTTGGAGAAAATAATTGAAAAATTGCAAAAAGAAAGTAGCTTTTGTGCAGAAAGTCAGAAAAATTAGGCTTAGTATGTAAAGCCAGGAATAATCTTCACAGCGGAATCACTGGAGGCTTCTTAATATATGAAATATTTTTGGTTTTAAGCTCTATACCTCACAGTCTCACTGTATTGTATTTATAGACTATCAGACTGCTAGACTTCCTATTGTTTTTTTTTCTGATATGTTTTTTCCTGTTTCAAGACCTTCTTTTGGCGAAGGGCAGAATCCAAAGCTATTAGGGCTGTAGCAGGAGAGCAGCTGTCTCACTTTGGAAGCGCACGGCGTGGCTCTATCCTCTCATGTGCTCAGTGCTGACTGATGCGGGATGGTCCCAGGTGTTCATATCCAACCTCCAGTCTCTCAGCAGCTTCATCACTGGGGGGCAAGTGCATTAGCTGTGGGACCGGGCTGGGGGTGGTCTGCAAATAGCCTTTACCTGCTGGCCTGAAGGTCTTGCTGGCAAAAGATACACCCAGTCACAGTCAACACCATGAGCTGTGGCAAATGCTTTTATTTTCGCAGAGAGAAACCCAGCCCCACATGGTTCTTCCCAATGGTTTGTGATGTTTGTTTTTTTCCCTGATGGTTCTGCTCTTCGCTGGCTTCTTCAACCCACTTAGCTGGTTAGAGGCTTCCCTTTATCAGAAGGGCAGACATATCACCTGTTCCCTTCCAATGTTAAAATCAGCTGCTCGTTACTCCCCTACCAGCTTGATGGAGGTGAAATCCAGGACCTTACCCGCCTCATGGAGGAGGTCAGTTTGCAGACTGTGGATGGTTAGCAAGAGAGGTGTGCCAAAGGTTTGCCCAAGCAGGTCAAAGGCATGCTAACCCAAAATATTGCCATTTCCTTGAGTTTTGTTTCTTAGGTCGCCCAGCCCAGCCCCTGCTTTCGGTAATAGCAATTCTTGGATGCATTTTCCCCCATCAGACGGAGTGCTTGGCTGCCAGTAACTTCGTTACACGTATCACATTGCACCACAACACGCTGCCTTAGCTCCCGTCCAGCGTTCAGCGCTTTCATGGATTATACCGATTCTAGAAGAGTCGGATCCTGCTCTTATTGAAGCCAATGACAGGACTTCCATGGAACCCGATACACGCTCACTGTCCATTTAATCGCTCCTCAGAAAGCCATGAAAGTATCAAGTGGCAGGAGGCAGGCGGGAGGACCGCGTCGCGCTGACTCTGCAGCAGGTCAGCTCTTGAGCTCAGCCCCGGCGTTAAGGCTGATCCACAGCCCCAAAACTCTCCTTCGGTAGCCAGGACCAGCAGCGTGGTGGGGGTGTGGTGGCTGGGGACCCCTGGCAGCTCCCTGCAAGGGGTCATCACTCTTTCCACACCACCAGGGTGCAGTTAAGAAGTCCCTGCCAGCCAGCTGAGACGCAGGGGCTAACTCCCTCCCTCCCTCCCCTCGCATTTCCAATATAAATCAAATTGATCTGGTGTCCAGTACCGGCTACCAGGCAGACACGTTTATTAAGGGTGGAAGCTGATGTCCCCATGATATATGGCATGCACTGCTTTAGCTAGTGCCCTGCACCTGAATTTCCTGTAGCCATCCTCACCTTCCCTTCTCAGCCTGGCAATCTCAGCTGAAGAATTTCCTTCAGGAACAAAACCAGCTGTGTGTTGCAGGGAAGCCAATTACGGTACTGGAGCCGGGATCTGGGCTCTAAGACTGCTAGCATGAATTGGCGAGAGAATTTCCCAGTTACCTTCATAATTTATTCTTTCAATATTTGGGAGGAAGTAGAGGGAGAGACACTGGAAAACATACACCAGTTATAAGTAAGAGTAAACACCCGGGTATATTCACTGATATATTTAACAAGTTGTATAGGAAATTGCTAGCTGTTCAAACATGTAATTATGTGTTAACATGCCTGCCTAACAGGGCAAAAACCAGCAATGATTCAATAATTGGACTATGGAATGCTTTTCTTCCTTGTTTCCCTGCAGACTGGAGGCAGCTTATACACCTTTATCTGCCTAAGTTTTAAAAAAATAAATAATAAAATGACCTTTTAGGAGCCCTTGAGCAGCTTGGCAATTGTGTCCTTCTAGTTCTTTCAACAATCAGATAAACTCAAGAACAATGTTATTTCCTGGCCAGGGGAGTATAAAGTAAGCTATGGTTTCTCACATAACCTGCTTCCCTGTGCTCCTGAAACTCATACTGCACAGGCAATGCTTTTCCCGGATGACAATTCAAAGCCTAGAGAGCTTTATTTTTTAGCCTATTTAAAAATAAATACATGCTAATTATAGGACAAAAATAAAAAATCTCCATTCTACTGCACTGTGCAATTCTGCTACTTGGCACGGGCAGAGGGTTCAGTGCACTGTTGCTGCGAGCAATGGGGAGGGCTGAAAAGGAAAAATCAATGCCATTTCTTGTTCAATTAAGTTCATTGTGATTCAGAACCACCTCCTCACACTGCAGAGCCTGCAAGAGATCAGTGCTGCAATCACTACCTTTTAGCAGCTTGCTTTCTCCATCTGGACCTGCACAAGCCACTCACTGGCAGGGCATCACACTTTGCCCTGAGAAAAAGAAAAAAAATGGGGAAAAAAATCACCCCGTCCTTACGGGACCCTCTGAAATACATTGTCATAAATCATAGGTCTTCAGGTGGGCATGTCATGGAGGGGGATAGAGGGCAGTTTCCTCAATGAGTGATTTTATTTAGATGTCAGAACTACTGCTGTCTTTTTACCCTTCAGTAAAAAGTTTTCTCTCCTTGCTGCCTTGTCGAGAAATATCTGCAATACATACATACATCTTCCCGCTCGGTCTCGCTCAGGCTAAGCAGTGTGATGGTGTGACTCAAAGTCTTTTGGAAGTCAATAGATGCTGGCAGGCAGCTGGACTACAGATCAGATCAGACACCCTTATGCCCAGGAATCAGAGGTCAGTAGTCAGGGCTATCAAGAGGTCAAGATGAAGGATTTCTAGTGTCCCTCCCACCCCTTTGGCCACTTTAGCTATTCTATGGCAATAGTAAAATAAACTAAAAAAATAGATGTGTTTGCAGTAGAATAAGGTAACCTGGAGAGTTTCTGAGGCTCAGCTTGCTGAGAATGCACCAATCTACAATGGTGCACGGTTTCTCCTCAGTGCCAGCACCAGCACCCCACAGGCCTGCTCAGCACCTCCCAAAAGAGGAGCCCAGGATGCTTGTGAGCATGTCTCACTCTAGTGACAGGACACACAAACTACAACAGCCTGCCACTTTCCAGTCTGCCTTTAATGGCTGCTGCCCACTCCCCTGGTGGAGGGGGCTCGTCCAAGGCTCTTGGGGTTCAGTCCCAAATTACCAGGGTCTAGCAGAGCAAATAGTTCATTACAAAACACGAAGGCAAGAATGATCAGAGGTGGCACAGGCAAAGAACAACATGAGAAAAAAATGCAACTGCTTAATGTTACGAGGCAAAGGCCTTTGATGCTCACAAAGGTGGGTTTAGATCATGGCTGTATGTTATCTAACGGCAATGGATAAGTGATGCATGTAACATCTTAGTCCACAGCTACCCACATCACTTTCCAGCTTCTCTATTGCACTGCTAGATCATGGTGAGGAGCAAGACAAGTCCTCAAGGAGGCTGCCAGCTGTTTAGTTGCTCCATGCACGTACAAACAGCAGCCATGGAACTGCTCTTGACTTTTCCAGCTGCAGTCACCTGCATGGCTGCTGACAAGTGACAATGATATTTGAGTTTATTATGCCAATTGTGGCACACACAAGACAAATATGGCCTACAAGCAGATTTCCGAAGAAGGGTGGTTTTTAATGAATGTATACTTCTGCTCAAGTCATGCCTTCGTGATGTGCCCAGTTTACATCAAGAAACAGCTTTCTACTCAGATTTATTCTATGATTCATGGGACTTACATCTGACCCTTCTCAGTTTCAAGTGCCATAAATATGTTCCTGAAGCTAATAGTGGAGAAGGAAGGGGATGAAGAAGTTGCATATCCTCAGCATCTCTGCAAATCAGATTGCAGGTGCATGTACAGATCCATCCTGCTTTTCTGTGTCACAGAGCCCTTTTCACCTTTGTGTACATTCTTCCTCTCAGATTTCATCCTTCCTAGTAAAGTGAGATCTCACTTGAAGTTCTTGCAATGCACGTGTGACTGGCAGAACATCTGTCCTGACAATGTTCTTATCAGCCCACAATTAATTAACACATCATTTTCCTGCTTCCTAAATCCCTAAGTTCCCCTGAAACTTTGGTTTTCATGATTAATGATCGATAAAAAAAAAATTTAAAATGTAGAAGCAGCTTTCCATGACAGCTGGAAATCTGATATGACTGGTTCTTTAGATATGTATTTATGGTTTTTTTCTAGAACAAATCATATTGACAGTTACAAAGGAAACTCAGAGCGGCATTTCAGTTATTGAAGTCCTACTGTAACTGAAGGTTAATAGCTGCTGTGGCAGTATATACTCTATAAATCAATGGAAGAAACACGTGAATCAGAATATCACACCACTGAGGGACATCCCATCTCACTGTGGCAAATAAATAGAAGTTGTGGTGCCGACATCCATGGAAACAGGAAATGTTCACATTCCAGCAACATTCAGGACTAGCTATCGATACGTACTGAGGATAAAGGTCTTGTGCAGCCAGTTTGTGTTCTGACAATGGCGTTGTTATTCCACATCTGGAGCTTGGTTCTGAACCAAGATCTGGAACTTGGTTACTGGCATTTGCAACCAGTGAAACTGAAATTATCTTAATACCATGGGTATGCATTCAAGGCTATTCTCACATGCTCAGGATGACTGGTATCTGGACCAAGGTGTCTATTAAGGATGCCAGAGAGTGATTAACAGCTCTGGCAAGATACATACAGCTCATCACAAACCTTCCAATTCCTTACATGGTGTGGATTTTACCATAATGAAGCAATCACTGGAACAACCTCCCCAGGGATGTGGTAGATTCCCCAATACCGGAGGTTTTCAAGACATGACTGGAAAGGGTGCTAGATAATCTCGTCTGGGCTCCCTTTTCCACAAAAGGTGTGACTAGGTGATCTTTGGAGGTCCCTTCCAACCCGGGCTGTTCTATGGTCCTCTGTTCTATGACAATAGTAAGCCAGGATGCCAGGAAAACCACCGATATCAGCCTTTTCACAGCCATTTTCCAGGCCCATATACTTCCCTCCAGCCTACAATGAAAAGGGTACAGACTGGCCTTGGTTTTACATCTCTTGAAATAAAAATGCAGTGGCAAAGATGCTAAGGATTGAGACTGCTTTCTTCTGAGACTGCTTTACTGAAACCATCCTACTCTTTGAAACATCCACAGGCACCTTAAGCAAACCACGTGTTGCAAACATAATTGTAGTGGGTGTGAACTCCATCTGGCTAGAGCCGAGCAGGATCTACCCTCACGAACCTCCCCTCGGCTTGCCTGGGCTCAGCAGCAACGCCGGAGCCACAGCCTGCGATAAAGGGGGCATGCTCCTGAGATGCAGGATTTCGAGTGCACACACAGGCACCCTCCTAAAACTGTGTCTCTGAGGAGTGCAGTTAAATGCAAACACCACTGTTCCTGTCATAGATAGTGTTTTCCTTACTGGATTGGCTGGCACAAACTGATCATGGTCAAGTGACATCCTGCTTTTTTAAGACTGCTTTTTAAAAGAGAAAATTACTGAAGAATAAACATAGAGGCTGAGCTTTTCAAATGGATCTAGTGAAGGCATTCTGGTTTTCCCCTTTGAGACTGGAGATAGCATTTCTCTAATCGCTTTCTAAGTTTATATCAGATCACTGTTTTCTGTGTCAAATAAACAAATACCTTACCCAGCATTTTCCATTTTTTAAAGATTTCATATCTAGAAATCACATCCCTTTTACATCCACTCAGCCATATACTTTTTTCTTTCCCAGTTTTATATTTGGAACCACGGCAACAGTTTATACTTTCAGAAATATATTTTCATAGACATCAAATGACAATTATTTTCATGGTGAACAACAAGCACTATTTTAGTACTAATTTCTAGGCAGATGTGGGGCAAATTCCAGCCTCAGGTGCATAATTTCAATTTTTTTCTTCTTAGCTAAAGTCAGACACATTCAGCCAGTAATGAAGGCAGATGTCAAATTAACAAGGCCACCCAAAAAAGCTTTGTAAGTCTGGCCGCTAGCGAAAGGTATTTCTTTAATCCTACCTGTCACATTTTCAGTGTGTTCTCATTATTTTTCTACTTAAATAAAATCTTGGACGATCATACTGTGAACAGCTATTAATTTATCAGCTGGGTTTGATATTTGCATGTACTTTTCTAGCTGGCCACTTTCCTCTAGCAAAAGTAGCAGCTGAGGGCTAGGAAGCACAGCACAAGCAAGAAAAGGCACCCCTGCAGGATGGTAAACTGTTCGTCTGTCCCCACCTCTCGGGGTACCTGGAAGACAGGAGGGTATGGAAACACAAGTCACCAGCTCCTGTTTCATCCGAGCTTCACTAGAGCCAGATCTCGGGCTGATCATGCGGGAGAGTAAAAGCAAACAGTCACCTCCTGGTAGAGGCGATGTTACTGCAGGATGAGCTAAGAGCGAATACGTTTCTTACACACCCATAGGAGGGACTTTTAAATATCACCGTGATCACTGGACACTCCCCTCCAACCTAAGCCGGTGCTTAGAATAAATCAGTCTGACTGACAGCGCCAAAAATTCAGTTTTTATCCCTATTACTAGCCTGCAACCATGAACTGAGGAGCCCGTGGTGTGAGCCGTTCGAAGAGATATTTTGCATTAAAAAAAAAAAAAAATAAGATGAAGGGAGAAAGAAACGCAGAGATGCAGACAGCTTTTCCTGGGAAAACATCTCTCCCTGTTACCTTGAGCCGGCTGCCTCTTTTGAGGTTCAGCCATGACAGTCAGCCGCCGAAAGCTGAAAGAAGCACATCGCTAAACGCGGTGGGTCCCCTTGTGGTAGATGGTTTAGATGGAGCCTGGGCTGGTTTTAGAGCAGCTGCCCAGCATGCTGCCCTGTGCCCGGCAGCGGCAGCGCAGGGATGCCCACCCAAAGGCCAGCCCAGCCTCCCCTCGCCGCCGCGGTCTCTTGGCAAGGCTATATCTGTCCGGCAGCCATGGGCCCTGTCCGTCTGCCTCCCCCACGGCAGCGGCCATCACACACGTCGACAGGATGACCCCGCCGCCAGCCCTCACAAGAGGAGCACGGGGCTGCCGTGGAGGATGGAGTCCTTTTTCTGAAAAGACAAGGGCAAAGTCGTTCTGATGAGCAAATTGTCCTAACGGCACTGTCAGAAGCGCCTCTTCTAAAACACGTGCAGAAGTCTCTTAGAGACGGGCTGATATTCAAGCACCTTCTAATACCATGCTGAAAAGAAAGAGAAAAATAAAATAAAATTAAAAAAAAAAAAAAAGGGTAGTTTGACAAACAACTGTCCCCACTTCATCCTGCCCCCCGGCTCCCAGCAGAGCTGAGAGTGCTGCTATCTGAGACAGGCTGAGACCGCTGGCTTTTGTTCAGAATCTATAGTGTGTCGGGCCCCTTCCTGGGGCAGGGAAGGTGGTGAGGCTGGAGCCGGGCTTGAATTTCAGACGGAACTGGACTGCCCCAACAGTCAAGAACACTTAGAGGAATTTGGCCAGGCCCTTTTTGCTTCCGTAATTGGTGCCTCTAGCTGTTAGATTTGTTGTTGTTGTTGTTTGGCCAGAAATCCCCCAGAAATGCCTATTCTTCTGAGATTTGTGGCCAAATTGCCAGAGGCTCCAGTCATGTCAGCGGTGATAGACGTACCAAAAGCCAGATATTAAACTCTTCCTGATTGTGCATTAGAAGCTGCCCTGAGGTTCATTCCAAAGCATATTTATGCAGTGTAATGTCAAAATCATGTTCAATGCAAGTGTCTTGGAGCCAGCCCAACCTTTAACCTGAAGCTACAGTTTGTCTGCCCTCAGAAAAAGAAGTAGCAAACAAAACCATAGCTTGTATGAATGTATAAATAAACCAATACAGTTATCAATAGGGCAGAGGAGTGAAATGAGAAATTCCTCTTGCTGCAACCTTCACAACCTGGTGCTCCTGCAAGGGTGCCTTCTCCTTAACAGGAAACGCAGCCACAAGTGGCCAACCTGCCAAAAGTTGGTAGATGCAATGCTTATATGCACGTACCTCAACCCACAATCTCTTCCTTTTTTATGCTGATAATGCACTGACTGTGAGACTTAAAAGATCTTTTGGGCTATCTAACCTATCCCTCCTGGGAGAAGGACAGGGCTCCACATTTTGATGTCCACTGCAGTCCCTCTGTTGCGTTACAAAAGCCCCCATTACCACAGCAGGAAAGAGCCGGGAAAAAGTGCTTCGCCTTACCTTCAGCTTAAACTCAAATTCAGCATTCCTCTGAAAGAGAACATGGTGCACAGTCCAAAGCTTAGCCTTATCCTCCTTGCTGCCACCAACGCCCTTAGGAGCGCGTAAAAGACAACTCTACTCTCGGCTGCAGGTCCATGGCTGAGTGAATGGAAGGGCAAGCTGCCAGGGGACGTGGCACCCACGGCCTGTGCTTTGCACCGAGCTCACTACCCTGTGGACACACGCTGAGCTGGCTCTGGGAGCTGGCTGAAAATTAACCTGTTCTTTTTCTAACTCCTCAGGTCAGTTTTCAGCCAGGTCTGCCTTCTAATCCCGTTTAACGCCTATCTATAAATAGGAAGAAAAGGTGGAGCAAAAAAGGAATAGGGGGAAGGTGCAGAGGAGGCAAGCCAGTGTTTTTCATCTGCAGGCCCCAGCTGACTGCTAGCGTAGTCACACAACATTATTCCTGCTTTCAGGCTGAAGAAACACAGGTTGGGGTTTTGTGACAGCTTTAAGAAGATGCGCTGTAATGTGTAAAGGCTGCCTCTGTGCACATTAAGTAAATCTAAAGAGGCAATGGCATTTACCAGCACTATTTCATGAATGGTAGAAATGAAGCTTTTCATCTTGCCCTCCAGTTTGCTTACTTCCAGTTGCACTGGAAAGCAGATAAAGGTTCGTTTCACCCTCTGCAATCCCTGGTGGGCTTCAGGTGTTTACAGCCTGTGGGGGTCCTGGGGACCCAACCTGGAAGCTGCTGTCCTTTTGTCATTGAGATCTGAGGATTGTCACTGGCAGTCTGTAAAAAAGAGGGACCAACTAGTAACCCAGCTTGTCCAGGGCATCACAGCGCTGCCAGTACAGTGGGATTGTAAAGAGTGGGGGACCTAGAACTGAGAGAAGCAAAGGCCAACAGCAGTTCTCCCTCCAAACAGTCCCCTTTGGCTCCTGGAGATGCTATGGATGGCTGCTGAAGGTGAGGGGAATAACTTTGCAGTGGAAGAGCCTGGGGGAAGGCATAGGATGGGGTTTTGATCCATCACTTTGCACTGGGAGAAGCCCATGCTGTCACCTTTAGGGTCCTCCCATGCTGCTCTCCAGG
>JAOQGH010000012.1:66571078-66581462 GCA_025769975.1 Gallinago jamesoni
GCAGGGCTCAGCCTCGCTTCGGCAGGCGCAGGTCTGCTTGCATTTCGTTTGCCTTTGCCCTCCCTCTAGACTCAATCCCCCCCACCACCAAAGAAAAAGGAAAACCCTGGAGAGCAGAGCTTTGTTTAAATGGTTTGGGTTATTTTCCCTCCCCACAGAGGATCTAGACCTAAATTGATTTTTTTTTTTTCTGTGCACATCTCTGTATTCATGAGGTCAGGCGCTGCTGTTTTACGATTTCCCGTAGCACGAAATGCCAGCTGCCGAGGAGAGGGGAGAGAGAGCCCTTGCTGGGGTGCCAGGGGGTGTATTGTCTCCTATGGCTGGGTCCCGGGCACCTTTCACCGGCGGCAGGCAACCTGCTTCGCCCCGGGCTGCCCGGGCGCCGGTCCTGTCCGCTGCCGGCATCCCCCGGCTCGGCGCCGGGATGGAGCCGAGCGTGCTCCCGCCGCGACCCCCATCTTCCCGGCTGCCGGACGGTGCTTGTCCGTCGGAGGACGGTGGGAGGGAAGCCTCCCGGCCTTTTCTCACCCCTCGGAAGAAAGCTAAGACTCCGTAATAAGAGGGCGATTTCCAGCTCATTAGTGGACTCGAGCTGTCTGCGCGTGAGGTTGAATTACTAATGGATAATCTCTCCATAATTAGCACATCCCTCAATTAGCCCTGCGTTGAGGCGAATGATAAAACGGTGGCAAACCGGGGAGAAACAGCCAAGAAAGCCGGGGGGGGGGGCTGGCGGCGGCGGCAGCAGCAGGAGGACGCCCGGTGGTGGCCGTGCCCGAGCCCCTTCCCTGCCCTCCCTTCCTGCCGCCCCCCGGACACCTCCTGGGGAGGGTCCCGTTTCGGGCTTCTAAAAACAATTAGCGTCCATCCCCGGGGCGCAGGCCGGCTACCGGGCGAGCCGGGACGCCGGGAGGTATGTGCTTTTCTAAAACCTGTATTGCACCCCCGGGTTTTCCAGCAGAGGCGGCAGGGACGGCAGCAAATCCCGGTCCCTCCGGCTGAGCTGCCCCCGGGCAACTGGCAAGGGATGCTCTCCCCGCCGGCATCTCGCTATTTTTTTCGGGCAACGCGAGCACCCAACCAATCCCCTACTTCCCCCCCTGTTCATTTTATAAGAGCCCCTCAATGTGCAAGGCATTGGTTGTTCCCTCTTCTGCCCCATTTCAGGTGCCGTTTCTGAAAGGCTGAGGGGATTTTTGTTTTAACCCGGGGACGGTTGCTTTCTCTTGCCTTGTTTTTTGTGGCCATGGAAAGATGAGCTCTCCCCCAAGTCCCAGGGCAGGGACTGAGCGTACCCGGTTTGCCTTCTGTCGCCTTGCACCTTGGAGGGATTGGAAGGGCTGGCAGGAGAGGGCTGCTGCGGGAGGCTGCGGGGTCACCGGCCGGGCTGGTCCCGCTGCCCCAGCCAGTGGCTGCTGGAGAGGTTCAAGCCTCCAAACACCCCTTAACTCCTGGGCAATTGTGAGCTGATGAGTTAGAGAGGTGGTGGTGTTGGGGGGAGTAAATCGCAGCAGAAAAGATTTTAAACGTTGACAGTTACCACAGCAAAACTATCTCCCACTTAAAATATATATATACACACAAGGAAAAGAAAAAAAAAAAAAAAAGAAAAGAAAAAGCTGAAACAGATCATCAGGGAAAGGAAACCACCGCTGAAACAAAAGACAAGGCAGTGCCTTTCTAGCCGGCTGGGTAATCGGGGAGGGTTGCAGCCACTGCGGCTCTGCCTGCCCTAATTCCCGTCCCCGGCTCCGACTGAGCAACTGCAGCCCCGCAGTCCCCGGAGGGCGGCGGAAAGCTGGCTCCCTCCTTCCCCCTCGGTGCTGGAGGAACCCGTCCTTGGCAAGCGACTGCTCTCTACCAGCCTCCACCTTTTAGCAGCCTGGCTCAGCCCTGGAGGGCGGGCTGCGCCTTGCTCCCCTGCCCGGGCTGCCCTCCAGGCTGAGGTGGTGGTCGATTTTTCTTTTTTTTTTTTTTTTTCCGCTTTAAAGGGTAAAAAAGCGTCCCTTTCTCATCTGTTTCCATTCAAAGGCTGTAACAGAGAGATGGAGTGGGCCTGCGCAGGGAGCAACAGCTTGAGCCAGGACACACAGAAGGAGAAAAGCTGTCTGAATGGTAGCGAGGGCAACCAGCTTGGTCCTTACAGGTGCAGCAGGGAGGTATAAACGTCAGGTGCAGTACCCCTTTCTTGCAGAACTTTCCGGTGGCTACAACTACACCTCAGAAGAAGCAGGAAGGCACTTCTGGTCCCTGGTTGGTTTGCACAGGCTAGGGACAAATGTACAGGTGACTCTTCCACTCCCCTTCCTCTCCAGAGCCCTGTTTAAATCTGTGCAGTTGCTTTCCTGCCCAGTGAAATCCAGTAGGCCCTGTGAAAGGCTGACAACCCAAGGAGACAGAGGCCAGTTCAGCCTTCCTATTCATCAGGGCTGATTCATTAATAATTAGTGCTATTAGGTGCACTACAACAGTGCCCGAGGGCCCCAATTACAGGAAAGTGAGCTTGTTAAATCTAGAGTGCCAAATTCTCCCTCTGTTACTCCTGCCTGGTGTGGAGGTGTTGCCTCCAGGGTGGGCAGCAGGAATAGCCCTGGCTTTCTAGGTATGTAGCCTCTCTGCCTTCCCCCTCCCTCCTCCTCCTCCAGCTTTTCTCTCCTCTTCTGCTTGAACTGCAGATTCTGCTCACAGGCTGCTGCAGAGTGAAGCCAATGCAGGAGGCGGCTAGCAGGACTAGCAGGAGGAGGTGGAAAACCAGGTTATTTTTCAAAGCCATTTCATTCTTCATCACAGGGCAAAAGAGTGAGTTGGGTGGGGAGTGGGTGGCTGTTTTTTTGGTTTTTTTTTTTTTTTTTTTTTTTCTGGGGGTGAGGGGATGATGGGGACAGCAGAGGGGTCTTTATCACAAAACCAGATGCAATTTTAGTTGTCCAAAAGAGTTGCTTTAGGCTACCAGCAGCTGATAATCAATGGTGCTGTTGGCAAACATGCTTCCAGCTGGCTGCTCTCTCTCCTGAGGGACCGTTTCAACACAAGGCCCATTGCAGTGATGGTACAGCAAGGGGCTTTCGTTTGCTCTGGGCTTAAGGACCTTCTGCTGCCCACTGAGAAGAAAAGCTGGAGGTGATGTGGGAGAGAGAGACACAGCACTCTCATTGGTGAGTTACTGGTTGTACCTTTCTCCTCTAATCCCCATGGTGGGTCCGTGTTAGAAGATACTACTCAAAGCCCCATACTCCTGAGCTAAGAATTTGCTAATGGATGGGCAGGCTGTGCTGTCATAGGCTTTGCCTTTCAGGAGACTACTGCAGAAATAGGTTTAAATTAAATTAAATGAAATTAAAACTGCAGAAATAGGTTTAAATTATTCAAATGGTCAGAAGCCCTGACTGTGGACTCTACCCTAGCTTTTTGTTTTTATTGTTTGCCTTATTTTTTGTTTGTTTGTTTATCTCCTAAGCTGATATTAAGAAAAGAAGGAAACACCCTGCTGAAGTTGAGAGTAGTCACTAGTTCACCCAAGTGCTGTTACCCACCAGCAGAAATCTGTGCCCGTAGGTGCTGGAAGTCTCTTCAGCAAGAGAAACAGCACTGCTCCAGGGGACAAACAACTAGGTCTGAACTTCTTGACACAGTTTTCCTCTGGGAAAAAGTATCCTCTGAAGTCAATAAGCGTTCTTCCTAGGTAAGGATTTTGAAAGCTTAGTTTTGCCTCTGACAGGGATGCTATCTAAATATGAACTCCAAGTTAATGACACCAAAATATGAAGTGTGTTTCATGAGTTCAAAAATATGAAGTGTTCAACTGACTTTGCACCACCAGGTTTCTTGCCTATTATATCAATTTATTAAGGAGTGTGAAAAACTTACTAGCATAAAAGATCAAACCTGCAGGACACTTTTTCACCTTTTTTTTTTTTTTTTTTTTTTTATGTGAAGCAGCAGGCTCAAGAATTGATGGGCAGGGCATCCTTTAATACCAGTTTAATACTTTCATAACACTTTGGATACTATTGCATATTCAAACTGATGCTTCCTAAGTCAAGGAACAAAAAAGCACACCCTAGCCAGCCAAAAAAATCAACCAACCAACAATAAAAACAACAGAAGAAGAAGGAAGAAAACATAAAAAAATCATCACTGATATTGACAGAAACTGTTTTAATCAGATTTATCCCTTCTTAAGCTGTCTCTTTGCTACAGACACTATCAGTTAAGTTTTCTTCAGGACACGCTAGGTACATGGTCTAATTCTGCCAAATGCTCCTCTTCAAGAATCAAAATAAGCATCTCTTTGTCAGAACTTCTATTAGTAATATCTTGAGTATGAAAAGTTTTACAGTAAATTGATAGTTTAATATTTATGCCCCTTTCTGCATTTCCCTTTGACCATGTAGCGAAAGAGGTCTTACCTGTTCCTGTGCTTCTTTGAGGCACTTTCAATTTTCCAGCCCTCTGGCACAAGCTGTCCTTCGCAAGGGAATGATTCCTGTAAAAGTCACAGCCCCATTTAATTTCCCATATTCCAAGAAACCCTAAATTATGTTGTCAGATGAAAAATCCAGAACATACTTTGTTAGCATGGAGCATTGGTCACATTAGTTTTGCAACGCCTCATTTAAGGATCCAATATATCAGAAAATTCTCCTAAGCTTTGCTTTTTATTGAGGCTTAATAGGTGCCTTTGTCCCTTTTACTAGACCTGCGATGCAAGACTCAGTTTTGTTCTGTTGCCAAGAAGTTCCATTTGATCTCTCTCACCCTTGCTTCCACTGTCTATTAAAGGGGAGTAACACTGAGGTATTTGATGGGTAAAAAGTGCTACATGAGGAGGTAGGCATTATTAATTGGAACGATCTTATTTTATCTTTTAGCTTTCATCAGAAGGAAAACATCTGGATTGAAAAGACAACAACAAATAATAGGTAAAGGATGCTTCCCTGAGGCTTCATAGATCTGCTGTGTCACAGAAAACATTCAGCCCTGGGAGAGCAAGAGTTGTGGTTCATGTCTCCCGTGGAAGAAGCCTCATTTTAAAGAACGTTGTAGCATACCTACCTAATGCAGATGCTGTGCTATAGGCATTTCAGGCCCTGAATTTCAGCCTGTGTCCTTGGCTAGGCTGTTGAGAACAAGTTGCAATACCTGTCCTTCTTGCAGAGATCCCAGTCCGTCTTCAGTCATGTCGCTCTGCTGGCAAGCTCCCTGGTTTTGCTGTGCATCAAAGGTTCATTTCATTTCCTTCCCTCCCTTTTTTTTTCAGGTGTTGGTGATTTGTACTCTCTCCACCTAAATCAGAGACCTGGCACATCAACACCTAGAAGGCTTAGGAGAAGAAGAAAACATCAATATTTCACTGAACACACAAAGTTGCACAACTCCCCCATCTCCATTTTAATGTCAGCTGTGGTTACTTTGGGTTCTTTTTCTGTAAACGGAGTGATTTCAGCTTCTCTTTGAACCCTACCTGTGCGAGTAGCTTGTTTTTCCCCATTGCTAGCATTAACAAGGAACTGTGAGGAGTTTGTTCAGGCTCACTAGTCAGGCAGCCCTGGGGTGTCTGACTTTCTAGGAAAAGCCACGTCAGGAGGAAGCGAAAGCCAGCCTATGCACCAGCCACAACTTTTGCTGGTCTTTACCTTACGCTCCAGCTCAGGCTCATGTGAAACAAATTGCCATTAGCAACTGTAACATAGACAAATGCAAAGAAAAATGAGCTGGACGCTTAGTCACGGAGCTGTGCTTAGAAATGATGGCCCATTATAAGGCATTTTCAGTGAGTTCTGCGGCGCCGTGCCAGCTCACGGCAATTCAGGACTTTGTCTGCTCGCGTTAGTCTGTGGTCTGAAGTTTCTGATCTCATCCTTTGTGCGAACTAGATCGTGCAAATGGGAGTATCGGAGTTGCAAGGAAGTCGAGCAGATTTCGCATGAGTACTGGCCTGAGAAGGAGAAGCAATTAGCTCTAAATTCACTCTGCCGGCCTGTCATTTCTGAGCTCCCCCCCTGCTGCTCTGTAACTGGAAGCCCTGTGGTCTAGAAGAAGGGGAGAAGAACATTTTGCCCATGCTCATATTAATCAAGTCGTCTTGTGAGCTGCTGAATCTGTGAAATTTTATCTCCCGTGGTGTTCCGTGGTAATGACTGTCTCCTTTGTGGACTCTCTGGTGTCTAGTAATAGAGTTGTGTTTCTGCAATGGATGCACTCCCAGGGTTTTTCTCCTCTGCCTGCCTACCTCCACAGCACTTGTAGGCAGATCAAACCTTTGAGACTTCCATTCCCTGTCAAGTTTGATCAAACTCAGCTCACAGGCTCAAAAATTATTTAGGAGGGACTGACTGGCACTTGCACAGACAGTGTGATCTCATAAGCTTCCTTTCCTTGGGAAACTAGGCTACCAACCTAGCAACCGGGGAAAAAAATGCCATCCTGCTAGAAAAAAGGACCTAAACACAGGGAGGAAAGAGGGAAGGTGGGAAAGTGAAGCTGTTTTGAAGGGGAAAAAAAAAATAAATCACTGCCTCGTGGTTGCAGAACTCTCGCACATCTAAAGGGCCAATCTCGGAGAGGCATGCTGGAGAAAATATCCTCCAGGAGATGGCAAGATCTCTTGTGAAAATTTGTGGAGGAGGGAAATCACCCAGATTCATCTCACCACCAGGCATCCTAAACGGATATTTACATGGTGAGGATTGTCACCAGTGGTACCTGTTTCTCTCTGCTGACTAGAGGAAGACACAGACACAACTAGCGTGCAACCTGTGCGTTACTGGCGGTGCAGTATCTGAAGTGAGGTGGGTCCTATCCTGGAGGGAATGATCCTCTTACTGCTTTCTCCTTCAGACCAAAGCTTTCCATGGTGCTGTTGCGGAGTTTATTACTCCATGTACCATATTTGTATTTTATAAAAGCTGTTTTAATAGCTGCAGATGCATGCATGGTTTTACTGGGCATTTATAAGCACTTACCCTCTGTGCACTAAATTTTTTCCCGTCTTTGTATTTTACAGAATAAAATCCTTTAAGTGAGCTTTAATGATTCTACTACTACTTCTTTACAAGCTAGAGAGCTGTCATCCTGTTTTTATTTGACATCACACGATATTTGAGGCTGTCAAAAGTATTATAGTGCATACTCATATAAATTGATATTTAATTTCAGTAATTATAATGTCACTAATTGCATTTTTTCTACCTGATGCGATTACTGACATTCAGCTCATGAGCTCTGCTTTTTTCATTCTGGATCTAGGTGTTCCTTATTCTTTAATCTTACCCACCTACTGCAGATTGTATACACAATGAAACTAGGAAATAAAAGCTCAGATCTTCCCATAAACTGCTGTGTGTCAAATGCTGGAGCTAGTTTGAAACTTTGGCTGTACCCAGGGTGCAGGATATTCTCAAAACCCCAGTCCCTACTACTGTGTCATTTTTATGAGGCTTAGGGAAGGTTGTGTTACCCAGGTGCTGCACAGTGCTTAAGTGCTTGTACTCGCCTATTGCTAAAGGCCTTCCATTTGCAGTTTTTAGAAGTCTTTTTTTGCTTGCAGCCGTTCACTTAACATACCCTGTGACTGCTATGGCAGCTCTTTGGCCTGGTTTCTCAATGCTCTTCTCCTCATGGCCTTGCACTGGTGTGTTCCCAGAGAAAGAGCTTGCTTTCCTATGCCTCAGCCACCTGTCTGTCCTCTGCTCCTCCACCTTCTCATCATGTTTGTGGTCGAGTTATAATTTACAGCCTGCACTGAGGTTCCCCTACTCTGTCCACCTGGTGCCTTCTAGACTGATGACTCCATATTAGAACAAATACAACAGATAATGAGTAAATAATAGTCATTTTAATATATGATAGGTATTACCTAATTACAGATGTGTACAAGGCTTAGCAACCAATTAGCATGCAACGTTTGTACCTAATTAAGCATAATCCAGTCAGTGCCAGTGTTGTCATCAGACAAAGATCACTGAAAGGCAGCTTGAGCAGGCTTTAATGAAGGGTGTGATTTTACTGAGGGAAAATCACAGGGAGCAGGTTTTGACATGATTGTCATTCTCTGTTGCGCTGAAGTGGATACCGAGGAGAGGACCTTCACCTGAGGATCCCAGCTGCATCTCTCCTTGACTAGCCACTGAAGACAATTTCCCCTTTAACCTTGAACTTGATACATGCCATCAGCTACAAAAATGGTGAATAAAGCATGTGATTTGTGCCTATCAACCTGTCTCAACTTTCTTTGTGTTAAAGCACAAAATCAAAAAATTATCTGGGCCACAGAATTGTAGAATCATAAAATGGTTTAGGTTGGAAGTGACCTTCAGGATCATGTAGTTCCAACCACCTAGACATGGGCAGAGACACCTCCCACTAGGTATCTCAAAGCCCCATCCAGCCTGGTCTTGAACACTTCCAGGGATGGGGCATCCACAACTTCCCCCGCAACCCGTTCTCGAATTCCTGCTCTGTGCCAGCAGAGCTTGAGGTCAGTGATCCTTCTCAAACGTACATAAGACCTATTGGCTTTAGGGTTATGGTCCACAGAGAAACTTGTTTTTGTTCAATATCAGTAACAACAAACCTTTCACGGGCAGTACATCTTTATAATTATTGCCGTGTCAGTATTATTGCCTATTATTTCACATCTATTATTTCACATCTATTATTTCTCTTTAGGAGTGGCTTTTATTATTTTAGTTTGAAAACTCTTTCCAACTGTCTTAAATTAAGCCAATATAAACTTAATTTAACCTGAAAGGACAATTGCTGTGCTTTGCTCTGCTGCTAGCAGTATGTGTTGCAGCAGGGTTTCGTGTCCTATCACGGAGCCACGGCTGCATCCAGGCTGGACTGTCCATATGGCAATGAGCACTGACTTCACTCAGTCTCACTGTTCTAGCTCACCTGCAAAAAAAAAAAATCCCTTTGACTGAGTGACCAAATTCACTGCTGGGTAAAAATGTATATAATCTATAGGCCAGATTGTAACAGTAGTGCTTGACCTGGGCGCCCAGTGAGTGATGAGTGGGCAAGCTTCTTTGGCGCAAAGACCAAGAAGTCTGCAGAGATGCTGTCTTGGAACTAAAAGGACAAGAAAAGATAATTCGTACCAAAGTGTCTGGAGAACTCACCCTAAACAATGTCAGTAACCTAGAGGAGGACCTACCGGCCATAAACCAAACATGTCTGAACAAAAAAATGTGACTTCCCTCCATCAAGACACCCACTGCCTCAACATACCAAGCAGCATCTCCACAACAGGCACCCAGGCAGCCATCAGAAACATGGCTCAGTCTCATTACTTACAAATCACCAGTGAGGGTGATTCCATACCTCCTCAGCCTCTGTCAGTGCTGTCCTTTCTTCACTGTCAAAGGTATCTTTTTCCTTAGCCTAACCTGACTTTTCCAGCTTTAGAGGTGACTACGAACACCTCTCAGGAGTGACGTGGATCAGTTGTGGACCTCAAGATCTCTTTTGGGCCTCTCCAAACCTCTGTCATGGCTTCCTAGAATTCAGTGTGATAAATGAACAGCTACAGGAAATATTTGCTCTTTTAAAATATTTGCTCTTTGCAGAAAATGTGCTTTTAATTTACTAAACAATATTATTTGGTCATCAATCATTACCAACACTGAATTCATGAAAACATTTGCTGACCAGTATAAAACCAGGAGGGGTCAGCTTTTCTGAAGTCTTACTGAGGTAAAGAGTTCCAAACAGGTACATGAGGTTGCTCTTGCACTGGAAAGTCAGTATTTGTTACTTGGGGATCAGAGGGATGAAAGGAGTCCCAAGATATGAAACTGTACAGGAGACCTGCACACAGCCTGCTAAGTGTGTAAAACAATCAGCCCTGAAACGGTTAGCAGTATGGTCACTTAGATTGCCATATCATGCTTCAGAGTTAATCCAACTTTGGTTTACTAAGGGACCGGAGTTGGGGGGGGGGGGCATAGGGGTGGGTAGCAAGGAAACCAGTGACTGATCTTGCCGACATTTGTGCTGAAGCCTATCTAAACTTATTGTTCTTTGGGACACCTTATGCTAGTTGGGGACAACAAGGAAAAAACATTTTCCTCTCTTTGGGCAAGCATCCCCAGGCTGACATCCAGGCAGGAGAAGCAGGGAGCTGGCATGCTCAGAATGTGTAACCTGGGTGCCTCCTCCAGAGACGTGCCAGCCACTGGCTGATGCTGGTTTATGGCAGAAGATACAGCAGCAGAACTACCCATCCCACTGGGCAGTCTGACCTGTGCCAGGACTCGCTGTGAAGCACTTCTCTGCTGATAAGCTTTCACAGAATCACAGAATCACCTAGGTTGGAAGGAAACTCTTAAGATCATCTAGTCCAACCAATGGAAAGAAAAAAAAAACAAACACTGGG
>JAOQGH010000012.1:66581562-66605881 GCA_025769975.1 Gallinago jamesoni
CTTTCAGTAAAGAAATATTTCCTAATATCTAACCTGAAACTCCCCTGGCACAACTTGAAGCCATTGCCCCTTGTCCTATCATCTGTGACCTGGGAAAAGAGACCGACCCCCGCTTCTCTACAGCCTCCTTTCAGGTAGTTGTAGAGAGCGATAAGAGTTGTTGAGAACTTTGCTGTGTTTACACAGTTAGCAAATACTCCAATCCCTCATGTACCAAAGGGGGAAGTAATAAAAAAAAGCTGCTATGGTATCACTTTATGTACCAGTCATACAAGCACAGCCTCCCTCAGGGTCTGCCTCCTTTCTTGCCCGGTGGCATTCAAATACTAGTTACAAGGTCAGAGAAACATCTCTAATCCATGAGGACAGGTCTCTGGTCTCCTAGCTGGGGCAGAAAGACAGTCCTCTCAGTCAGATCCACCATGTCCTCAGCTGGCCACCTTTCTCTCCCATGGCTTTTTTGCAGCACACCTTTGCCCAGCAGCTTTATCAACTATATTCCTCCCACCAACCATAACTGGTCAGCCGAGACCTCTGAATGTCAGACCCACTTTGGCACCAGGGATAGTGCCTCCTGGCAGCACGTCGTGGAGACCTGATGGACTCCCAGCAAAAGGAGCAGATTATAAGGCAGTGGAGCTTTAGTGGTTTTACACTGTGACAGGCAAACTTTTGTATCTCAGGTTACTTACAGAAGCTGCTTCAGTAGAACAAGGTGCAGGAGGCAACACTGTCAAGGGGAAAAGGCTTACCCTGAATACTGCCATTCAGTGCACAGGAAAGCTGCTTGGTTACACACAGAGGTTTGCCACAATTTCCCACGTAGCCGGCACTTGGCTTTACCATGTGGACTCAGTACCTCGCTCAAAGGAACCAGAGTGAAAACTGACCTGCAGACACTCTGCATTTAGCACTGAGAAAAGAAAGTTCTTGGGCCTGTGAAGCCCTGAGATGGAGCTTTAAGTATGTATTTAAAGGTCAGACAGCAGCTTTGGCAACTCACTTTAGCTCTATTCCTCTGACATGTTCCTAAAATGGGCTTAGTCTCTGAATGCACCTGTTAAAGAGTATAGTGTGAACAAAATCTTTTATGATCATAAAATCAGAGTTCCAAGTCATATTATATCTTTGAAGAACTATAGCTCTGGAAGACAAATTTAGAGCAAAAGAATATACTGACTGCAGCTTGGACTATTGCATTTGGTACTAGAGATGACCATGTGGAAGCTGTCTCTGGACATATATCTGGACATTCTGTATATATACAGAATATATACTCCATGTGTTATTTTCCAGGTCAGTGAAACTCCAAATACAAAATGCAACCATCAGGAAATTTCCTTGGGTTTGTGGCACTGATGAAAATTCTCTGAGTCACTCCGGGCTTGATTTTCAAAGGTACCAGATCCTCTCCGTTCACAGTGTCATCAACTGGAGCTGTAGTTGCTGATCTTCAAGCTTAAGCAGAGGTTGAGTTATGGACTTCAAGACACTAATGAAATACTTTGTTCTGCTGTGCAGATATGGGTCAGCTGTAGCTTTCAGTCCCATGTCTTAACTGCCTCAGGGCTGGATTGATGGGAAAGCTATTTTTGAAAGAAAAAAAAAAAATAACGATCATGTAGAAAAGAAAACTGCAAAAATAGTCTTAGGCCATTTTGGGTGTTTTTGAGCTGTATCCCACCGCCTTTACCTGTTCTCCCTGAAATGCAGGCTTGGTTGTATGACTTGTATTCTCTGAAGCTGCTTTTTTTTCCTCCAGGGATATCATGTTGAGAATGCCTGTTGGCCTCAGCTGCATGAAGGGGGGAGAATCAAATCAGAAGAGGTGAACTGTTTTGCCAGTCAAATATGAAGTTATGCAACAGTAGATCCTCCCAGATGGCTTGTCAAGTACCTCTACTGAGCAGGGACAATTACAGAATAAGGGCAGCATCACTCAAGAAAATTTGCAAAAGTGAAAGACAAGAAGAGAGCATTTGCAACCCACTAAATGTTCCTTCATAGCTTTGTTGCTTAACAACAACTTGGTCAAGGACCAATACCATCACCAGTCACAGGCTCTTGTGGACAAGTCTCATCTAGCTCGGGGCTTTCACTTGCTGCTAGAACATTTTGTCAAATGCCTTTTTCATTTGCTTGGCTGCTAGGCAGGCAAACACACCAGCCCTTATTCTTAGCCATCCTTTAGCGAAGCAGATAGGACAGCTAATATCAATGGTTTAAGTTAACTGCTGTTTACCTATTGCAAACCCCAACACAGACTTCAACATGTAGAATATTAATCATAATTATCCATAGGACCTTCAGTGGTCTAATGGGAAGTGTCCCTTCCCATGGCAGGGGGGCTGGAACTAGACGATTTTTAAGGTTTCTTCCAACCTAAACCATTCTATGATTCTACCATTCTATGATTCAGCAGTGCTCTCTTGAAATGCTCTCCTACTGTTGGCAAGGGCAGCTGGAGCCCCCCGAGAGAGGTTTAAGCGAGTGCAGCTGATTCACCTACGTCAGTGCCTCTGTGTTGTTTCCAATCATCTATCCTGATTAACACCCTGTGTAGATGCTGTTATTGCAAAATCAGAGTGCATTGTTCATGCTTAACTCAACTCTTGAGCTGCCCTTAAGAAACAGCAATGGCACTTTATATTTGCACCTTACCTTAATCAGTGATAACTTGCAAGTGCAGGCAAGTCCTGGGATACATGATTCATTATCTTAGAGGAGTAAGAGCAATGTAATGAGCATGCTGAGCAGTCCTGAGGGAGGATCTTGTATCCAGCCAGCTCATGAAGGGGGTCTGAAATGAATTTTGCCTTGGAGGTTTTGGGAAAGAGAAATAGGGCTGGTTTTCACTTGATGAGTAAAACCAAAGGAAATCAAACCAGTGTGTTGATGGATACGTTCTTTGCATTGTCCTTGCAGAACAAGCTGGGGAAAACACCATTTTACTCTTGTTTCAAACTCTGCTCACTGCAGAGGGCTGCCTGTTTTGGTGGCATCCATGTCTGTGGTAGCAGCACTCATGGAGAACAGCCATCCATCAGACCTACAAATGGAGGAAGATTGCCAAGTTACACAGGTTCTCATCAGTTGGACTCAAATGGGCAGTTAGATATTAACCCATGTATGAGAAATAAATTGTTCTTTAGATTAGATATTAGGAAGAAATTCTTTACAGTGAGGGTGATGAGGCACTGGAAGAGGTTGCCCAGAGAAGCTGTGGATGCCCCATCCCTGGAAGTGTTCAAGGCCAGGCTGGATGGGGCTGTGAATAACCTGGTCTAGGGGGAGGTGTCCCTGCCCATGGTGGGAGGGGTGGAACTAGATGATCTTTAAGGTCCTTACAACCCAACCATTCTATGTTTCTATGATTTTCTTCTCCATGGTGGTAGGACAGAGAAGCCAGTGCTTTTCCTGCAAGGGCTGCAGAGTGTTGCAGAAGAGAGATCCTTTGTGCAGACAGACAAAAGCTATGGGTTGTGTGGACTGGGGAAAATCTGCTGCTTTTCAGTGCACCGATGCAGGGTGAATAGTAAAAAATCACTGGCATTTTGCAGGGGTGTTTTCCTCTGTGTTCTGTTTTGTTTGCAAAAAAAGGAGGCAGGGGACCTCGTGACAGCCCAGATTAATTGTTTGCCTCTCCTGCTTTTTTGAGCCATGTGAGCGTCCATTTTTATGACTGGACTGGTTTCTGAGAGCCGACTCATATCTGGACCTTTTTCTGATCTGTGTGGGATGCTCCATAGCAAACTCCATCCTCCTATACAGCTAATATCTTTATGTCTTTCTGCTATTGTGGCTGGAGGCCGAAAATTTGAACGGAGAGCTCTAGTCCTTGTGCTCAGAGCGAGACTCAGTGCCCTAACTCATTCATCAATCCACTAAAAATCAGCCAGCCAGCCTGCAGGGTGAGCCTGGAAGGCTCTGTCATGGAAAGGCCCTTCATCTGTGCTCAATCAGCAAATCCCAAGGAAAGGACTACGGCCATGAGAGCTCAGAAGCAAACCGTAGACTCAGTAAGATGGGTCAAGCCATAATAAATGAGTAGATCACTGACCTTTTCTCTTTTTCCTGTTTGTGAATTACCCAAGAATGCACTTGATGCTTGCAAAGGGTAGGACAACCAGTTCTAACTAAAATTCTTCTTAGCTTTGCTGTTTTTAATGCCTAGAAGGAAGAAACAGGGCAGTGGGAATAATAAAGTGGCATGACCACAAATACCATTTAAAGCTCTAGTGAGGAGTTGTGGCAAAAGACACACTAAAGGTCAAAATCCACTGTATTTTTTTAATCTAAAATGGGATTTTGTTCTGTGTTTTTTAATGACCTTAGTTTTTGTAATGATCACTTTTAGAAAAAAAAAAAAGAGTGCACAGTGGGCCCAAAAGTTCTGTCACTGTTCACTCTTGTATGACAGAAAGTCAATGGAAGTAGCCACTGCAAAAGAGGGCATGGTGGGCTGTGGGCTGGTGGGGGGCAGACAGGGTTAACAACAACAGCATCACACATTGCCAGATCCTGCCATTCATTCCCACCCCTCTCATTTGTGCTGAGGTGAGTGCAGAGAACCTTTGGGCCAATGACATCTAACTTTGCAGGTGCAATGTCACTACCTTAATTTACATGACAGCACTGTCTAACAAACCATTTTTCAGCACAACCAAGAAGGTGGACATGCATAGCAAAGGGTGGAAAAGGGGTTGGTACTGTCACTTGGGACAACATCTCACCAAGCATAGCTTGGACTACGGGGCTTTGCTCACTGATGAGTCCACAGCTCCATTCCCTGGATACTCTTTGATGGTAAGAGCAATCTTGCTCCTTTTCCAAACACTACTCCCTCCCAATAGGCATACACACCATCAAAATGTAAGCAGGACTTCTACATCATCTATGGCCACCTGCTTTGGGCTACAGTGTTAGGGTCGACAGTTCGGAGAGGGCACCACAAACTGGAAATGTTTCCCTAGCAGAACAGCAAGGTAATTTGTGATGTCAGATACAACTCACTCATCTTTTTCATAAAATATCCCAGATCCACATATTACATCTTTAATCTAGCAGATGTCAGCTCTCTGCCACATGTTAAAATTTAGTTCGGCTGTGCTTAGCTAGTTGGTGTAAAGTAAATTAATTCTTGTTATTTAAGAGTATGACGATGAAATATGGGTTACTCCACACTTGACTCTGTGTCCTAGATAGTAACACATGAATTTTTTAATAGGATCCACTTCCCTTATATTCAAAATCAGTCATGAGAGAGATAAATGAGGCTAATAATAAACAAACCTTGCAAAGGCCTTTGGGATGTCACAGAAACAAGGTTCAGATGGTTGCACAGTGATGGAGATTCCCCACAGCTCACGTAGAGGAATGACTGCCAAGCGTTAGCAGCCACAGAGCGGCAGCTCCCAGAGGGCATTTCTCCACAATGGCAAAACAACCTCAGCTGAGGGAAAAGTACACAGCTTCCAGGTTAGGTAGTCCCAGAGCTTCTCATTGTTCAATATTAAAATGTTCTTTCATGACAAAAATTACTCTACACATGCCTGATTTTCATATTCTCTCTCCCTGTGACACTGAAATGTGCCGTAGCTGAAGACAGACTACCAGGATTATTAGCCAGATCAGCTGCTGCTGCTGCTACAACTATCAGATGAACTAAAGGAGGCAGAATAGCAGTCCCTTCACTTTTAAAGTAATTAGTGATGGAGAAGATTTATGGCCACTGCATTTATTGACTGTTTAATTTATTGAGCAAATAGCCCTGTGATGGAAACAAATGTAAACTGGGTAGAAGGATTTTGGTAAAAGATTAAGCTAGAAAATGTCTTTTGAACAGTGTCTGGAAAATCTGGCACAGAGTAGCAAGACTTTACCTTGCAAACCTCTTATTTCTGTAGTAGCTGATGGCATCCTGCATGTCACATAACCTTGAGTCTGAACAAGCAGCCACGGATTACTGGGGTCTCTGGATCAACTGTTAAGGCTTTAGGACATAAAAAATGTCTAAACTTCCTCCTCAGAAGTGATCGGGCAGCTCAGAGGCAAAAGTATAGATCCCCAGTCATTATAGATGTAGAGGAAATAAAGACCTAGAATTATTAGGGGCCATTAATAATTATTATCAAGATCCCTTAAAAATATAGGGGCAAAGAGATCTCCTTCCCCAATCTACAATGTGAAAATGCAGCATCCCTCCATGTCAGGTCTAGGGAAATGTTGAAGAAAGGACAGGCCACTGTCTCCATCCCCTTCAGGCTGTGGGCTGGCATGGTGTGATGGATAGAAACAGAGGGCAGATGTCTCCTCCTGTGGTATTTTACACGTTCCTTCCCACCACCCCCTAGGGCTAAGATGGAGAGAGCATCACAGGAAGCTCACTGGGAAGCTGGTGCATACTTGTGAGGAAGAAATGACGTTTTGGAGTCAGGCATTTGGCAGTCTGGGATTTAAAAACATGAAGGGGTTATTGAAGGAAGTTCACAAGCACATGTCATATACAATGTGGAAAAGATGTCACAAGATTATCGATGAGTCCAGGTCATTAGCCAAGGGTGACATGTATTTTGGTGGATGATTGCCAACTGAAACGACCATCTGTGTCAAATCAAATGAAACTGGTCATCAGTACACTTGTCAGCTAAAAATAAAAAAATCAAGGAAGAAAGACTATTTTCTGAAGTGTCCGTTCAGTTCTACAACCCTGAAAACCTGAACTTACCAGCAAGTAGATGGTGAGCCCACACTTCTCTTGCAGCATTCAAGCCACATCCACAAGGTTAGGACAGCTATTGGTGTCCTAAAAATTCAGAATAAAGATAAAATGCCTTTGTTTGCAGTGTGCTTGACAGTTCGCAGGATCAAAATATCTCTGACTGTTTTTAATATCTAATTCACATCTATGGATGAACCCAGTTAAAAATGTGTTTTGCATGGAAAAGAAATTTTTTCTTCTAAATTTTCTCATGAAAAAAATCATTGCTTTCAATGCAAAATATCCCCCCCATTAAAAAAAAAAAAAAAGATAAGTGTTATTTTAGCAAAAGAAAAATCTGTTTGGGGGAGGTTTCTAATTTTCTTTGACAAAGACAAAGGGCATAGTTTTATGACTGTTCTTAATGGAAAAGAAACTATCTCCTAACAGCTCCTTTTTTTGACTGAAGTTATTTCAGCCTTCTCTACCTGAAAATGCCTTTTTCTGTGAGGGATGAAACTGGAGGATGAAACTGGGGCCTAGCCCCTGTGCCAGCCTAGTCCCTTGAGCCACATGCTGTTGTTTATTGCTTTGGCTAAGCAGAGGTACTACAGAAAGGAAAAGATTGCACAGTTCATTTTTCCATCTCAAAGACAGGACTCTCCTATTGTCTCTTGGCCTGAGAAGCCCTCTCTTTTGCCTCATGCAGTGAGGATTCCCCATCCTATTTCAGTCTGCTGAAAATCACCACCTTTTCCTAGAGTGCTAGGATTAAAGTAGTTTAATGAGTTTGCATACGTCAGCCAAACCTCCTTCAGTGACATTTAAACTAATATAATTTATCTCACAGTTGCTGTGGACTAATGCATAGGATCAACTGCTATTGCTCACCTTATGCCTGGTAATAGGCATTAAGTTGCTGCCGTCGGATGCTGTGTCTGAGCCCTCAAGCCCTGGGGAAGCAGCTCCAGCTGCTGAGCTGAAGCCAGTGTGTTGCCCATCTTGTCTAACATTATCTTGCCAACAGTGGGCAGGCTGAATACCTCTGTGGAAAAAAAACCCAAACACCCACAAACCTTACATATGATGCGGACTGCCCCTCCTACAGGTCTCATCCTATTCTACAGAAGTTTAAATCCTGAATCTTATGATTACCTGCTTTTCAGTCTTCCTCTCCCTATTTTTCAGGATTAAATTTTCTCAGTCCAGATATCCTTTTCCATTCTGAAAATATCTCCCTCATTACTATCTCCAAACAAAGGATAATATCTATGTGACACCCTTGAGAAATGAGGACCATCTCTTCTTGGCCACCAACTAAGCCACGGTTTGGGCACTGCTGACTTTCCTCAGGCTTTCCAGGCATTTACTGATGTCTCAACTTAGACCTCAGCCTGAAATTTTAAAAAAGTGAACATCAACAGGTATGAATGGAAACTCTGCCAACCTCTCTCACCCTGAAACCCTGATGTTCTCCTATCTATTCTGGGTGACTACATTTATTGACCCCTTTGATTTGCTTGACTTTGGAGGTCCATCATTTTAGTGATCTGTGTGGGAAGGGAATGTCCTGGTAACAGGGATCCCATCAGTGGAAATTTCACTGGGGTTACACTCCCTATAGGGAATCAAATCCTCAGTAACAGACAGCTTCCCACATCTGTAAGTCCTTGCTTTGGGGCTAAAACATTTCACACGTGATGCAAACCCACATGCAGTTAGAAAAGGATAGCCAGCATTCTCACAAATACCTGATGGCAGCATTCACTTTGTCCCAGCTCGGAGGATGAAAGACTCTTTTGCAGAGGATTAGTGCAACAGCTGCATGCCTCTTAACCTAGGAAGATTTAGGGAGTTTGAGAATTATGAGATTCATTCTCTGAAAATACTTAGAAATATACTTCTGTGAAAGTACAGTGAAACATATTGTCTCATAATTTCCACAAATATTTTCTGAAATTGGATTTTGAACTATCACAGAGTCAGATAAGATACCTAGCTCTTGGTGCCAATCCCATCCAGTCAGACAACACAGCATTCAACTACTGTTGGTCCATGCAGTTTGAAGTACAAATTGCAAAGGCAAATTACAAAGCAAGCAGCAGAAAAATACTTCCGGGAAACATGGGGGAGATAAATTTTCAATAAACTATTCATATGATAAATGATTCATTAAAAATTAGTCTACACTATCCAATCACAAATTATTTCTTCTTAGGGAGTCAGGAAAAGAAGGGGAAAAATTCTGGTGTCCCTGCCCATGATGGGAGTTAGAACTAGATGATCTCTAAGGTCCCTTCTAACCTAAACCATTCAATGATTCTATGAATTCTCATTACAATAATGGCAAGAAAACTTTGAATGATGATGCTCTGAAAAACTTCACGTTTGTTTCTGTATGGTAAAAATTAGTCTCACCTTTTCCCCCTGCTCTTTCATGATTTAAAACTCACTTGCTTTTAAAAGTTTAAGCCTGTCATGTAGTTAATCCTCACTGAGAGCTAGTGAAGATGACATGTTTGAAAATAATTGGTTTTAGGAATTTAGGAAGAACATTATCAATGCTGAAATTCCCTGTCTTCTTTTAGTGTTATCCAACTCTTGCAAGTAGATTTAGTGCAACACAGCTCAAACTAGTCCAGTTATAATTTGACTAGAAAAATCAACTCTCTTTTTATTGTTAGCTTTTATTACCTACCACTATACAAACTTTCTATTATCTTAGTGGTGCAGCACCACTGATGAAAATCTGTTTCGATTGACCTTTCGATTCTTGCAGCCACCTCAGCATTACTCCAGTCAAACACCTCTCTGTGTTAAAAGAATGATAAGACTGAAAACTCAAGCACTCTGAAGTTAGAAAAGCTGTGGGAAAGTTAGAAACTGTGTTATATGTTAAAATACAGGCTTCGATTATGCAGTAGCATACTATGGTTTTTGTTTTTTTTTTAAAAAAAGTGTTGTCCAAGTACACCATTATTCAATATTTCTTTGAAGGAAAATAAAATATGCAGCGCACATGAAAAAACACCAAGCATAAGATTATTTTATTTTCTCCTGGGTCTTTCTAACACACTCTCACCTTAATACTTGAGCAGAGTTAAAGCAATGATACATGTATATTCAACAGCACTGCTAGGGAAAAGTGGTAGCAACAGTAAAGCCTTGCTTGTGAATTAAGTGATTTTGAACACCCAGGATGATATATCTACAACTTCAGTATTCACATATTGTGTCCAAATTGTAGTTCTCACTTTACAAACGCAGCCCTG
Organism: Gallinago jamesoni; assembly: GCA_025769975.1. Classification (NCBI taxonomy): domain Eukaryota; kingdom Metazoa; phylum Chordata; class Aves; order Charadriiformes; family Scolopacidae; genus Gallinago; species Gallinago jamesoni. Next base: position 66,591,535 of record JAOQGH010000012.1, read on the forward strand.
GAAGGCATCTCCTAGAACATGCAATCCAGGGTCCTGCACTTGCAGGCAATGCCTTTGTAGGCTCCCTTACATCAATTGCTCAAGCTTCACCTTAAACTTAATTAGGTTATTTTGGCTTCATGGCATCTCATTGGAAGTCTGTATGAGGACCTTATCACTTTTATAGTAGAAAGATTTTCTAATTTCCAGTCTAGACTGAATCCCAGACATTTAAAAAACATTTCCTATCATGCTAAACTGACTTTTTAAAGAAACTCTTTTTCCTCTCTGAGGTATTTGCAGACAGCAATTCTATCTTTGCCAGCTTTTTCATTGCTAGGCTAAACAAGACTAATTCAGTCTTCTCTCAGAAGACTGCAAGTCCTTGCTTTCTGTTTCCACTGGTGTCTCTGCCCTGCTCCTGTTCCAGTTGAAGTGCATTGCTCCTAAAATGAGGAAATCAGGTCTGGACCTGTGAGCCCACCATATGGTCATCTTCCAAAAAATGTATTATGCTCAGGATAAGTTATAAAGAGATGGAAACAGGAGTTTTGCACGGAAAGGGTCAAGTGGCCTTGAGGTGGCAGGACCAATTTCACAGGTAACACCAGCAGTTCCAGACCAAGGATGGAGCCCAAATCTCTGTTTGTGGTGAGGTTGAGCTGCTGACCAGAGACTTGCAAAGACATCCAGTAGCTCAAGAAGCCCAAATCTGACCCCAGCTGAGGGGAAGGGATGAAATCTTCACTTTCCCTTCATGCTCTTGGTTAGCTAAGTAAAGTCAAAGGGTCTGTGGACCCGGGCTAGGGGAGCTGCTGTAGTTTGGGGCCTTTCTCTGTTGCATACATATGTTTCCTGACAGAGGAGATGTACAGGATGATATATTGTATAGTACAAGACATGAAAAATATCAGCTGGAGAATAAAAGCATTTTTAGCTGTTACAGCCCTTTAGCCAGTCCTCTGTCTTCTTAGCATCATCCATACCTTGAGTCAGTTTTCCAACTAAATGCTTTACTCTCTCTAACTGTGTTTCTTTGCCTTTCTACACTGCTTTTGTAACATTGTCAAAAAAAGCAGTCGAGCTTTGGGGATGTTGGGAAAGCAGGGTAACACAGACACAGATGCATCTGCTGCCACTCTCTGAGGCCCCAGCAGCTTTTACAACTCAGACAATCATCACAAGTTTGGCTGTTGCCAAAGCTTCTCTATTCATCATTTTCAGTATTTCAAATGAGAAATGCATCCAAGCAAACACAATATCCTGCAGGATATAGGTGCACAACAAAGACCAGTGTCTTGTAGGTAGCCAGGAAAGTAAACCTTTCTGGAGATGCTGCTATGCAGAACAACACATAAACTCAGTTGAAACATCTGACATATATGAAAGTTTCCAGGAAAGAGTCCCAGATACTGATACTATTGTTATAGCCAGATCTCTTCTCTGAACACCTATTCATAAAAGTAGGTCCCCAGCTGCATGAATCGTTGCCCCAGGAAGTGAAAGAGGCACTGCAGAGATTTTGATCTGGATAGGCTGTTGCTCACTCCCTCAGCATCATTCAGCTCAGCTGAAAATTCCCTACTTCACCCTGGAGGTAGTGGATGAAAGAAATGCTGTATCTATCACTTCCACGTTAGCTGTTTATGGGTTTGAAATATATATAGCAATGTACCATGGTCCAATAGTTTTGATGCTTGCTACACAATCTCTGTAAAAGAGACTTTACTAGCAACTCTGATGGTCAGCTAAGTCTCTAGCCAGACAGGTCAGAAGGAGAGGTGCATCTTGGAGGCAGAGACAGACTTAACTCTGAATACATTTCTCTTTTCCTGTGGATGTAAGCAAGACTCCCGGGCAACATCAGCACCCTTGAAAATTCTCTGGAGTTCCGTGGCACCCTACCACCAGCAATGCATAGGGCAGATGCAGAATAGCACTGTGCTTGGGGAGACAAGACACCTACAGCAAGAGCAGCTGAAGATTAGGACAGGTGAAGAGGTGGGAGTTGTGAGCATCTTCCCCACAGGCCTGTAGATCAATCTTTCCAATTTGAGATTCTGCCTAATTTTGTTAGGGAGTCTTGTAGCAAACTGCCCCATGTGTGGGAGCTGGATAAATCACACAGATTTAGATGCTCATAAAAATTGCAGTGCTCCCCCTCTCAAGTACATTTTGGATGAATGCAGCTGACCTCAGAGCAACTTGCTGCCTGGTAACTTCATGTACTAACTCATAGCCCTGGTGTGAACGCTGCCTGCTCCTGTCTGTGCTCACTGGCATGAGGAGATCCAAGCACCTTGAGGGACAGGCCTTTCACAGAGAAAATGCACAAGTCTTGCTTTTTGCACAACTCTTAAACTCCTGCTCAGAACATTTAGGCATATCCTGAAGTGTTATCATGAATAGAAGATGTTCCCCAGACTGGGGTCTAGCCATAAGCCCCAAAATAGAAAAAATTAAACCCCCATTTTTAAAACTGCAGCTTCCCAGGAAATGATGAAAGATGAGCTCTGACATGCAGCTTCCTCTTCCCTTCCCTTCATTAGATCACTCATTATGTGTGTGTGTGAATACGCTAAACCCAAGATGAACCAGCAGCCACACACTCTCTATCCAGCAGTTCATAGCTGTGCCCAGCACCCAACTTACCCTAAATTCAAGTGAAAAAGCAGCTGTCGACCTGGTGCACCCTGGGACAGGGCTGGGAATCTGTTTGGATGGGGAGGGATGCCTCTGAGTTTCCCCACATGGGATCTCTCTTGCAGAGGCAGCAGAGCCGGCAGGTGGCCTTTGCAGCACCACGCACGCAGTTTTGCAGGCTGTGAGTGCAGGGATGCAGCGTGGGCAGGTTTCTGTGGCTCCCTTCTTGTGGACTTTCAAGTAGCTCTAATCGGGAGGGCAGCCGGAGAGAGGAGACATCTGCAAATCAGCAGTCCAGCATCTCGCTCCTTTGGTTCTTTTCTCAGCTTGAGATTCATCCAGGTGGAAAGGACCCGGTGAGGCAAGTGTTGCCACTTTTGGTATCCGATGGGGCACTGGCAAGGTGGCAGCAGTGGAGCCATCGGTGCCAGCAAGTTACCTGCAGGAATGCGCTCCCAAAGAGGACAGTGTTGGATACAGGTCAGCCAACGCAGCTATGCTTAGGCAGGTGGCACAGCCCTGCTCCCCATGGGAGGGTGTTTGTGGCCACTGCTGTAGCCCCCACACTGAAGCTATTCTGCTGCTTCTTGCCCCAGAGGTGCAGGTTACGGCAATGGGGAAGAGGAGTGGAAGGAGTTCACCCCCTGTTCTTCTTATGAGTTTGTTATCCCTGTTATTCACTGGGTTCCCATACAGGATAGCAAAAGGAACAGGTACTGGTGAGCTTCCCCTGCAAAGAATGCAGATGTATATTATGCCTCAAAATCCATCAGGATAGACTTTGTGCCTCTGACAATAGATCTCTGATCATGGCACCTCAGGGCAGCCCTCTCTGACCATTTCCACCTCCTCAAGATATTTTTTCTGTCTACCAGAGCAGCCACAATATTTGTAGTCAGCGAAAGACAGGTTAAAGGGCTGATGATACCTGCAGATGGCTACATGAGTTATGGCACAGAGCAAACTAATCAGAGAGATATGCACAGCAGATTTTATTTTCCCATCTGTGAGATACACATTGGGCTCCACATTCCTGTAAAAGAAAACATTAAAACCATCCACTATCTCTGGAAAATTGCTGAATGACAGCATGGGGAAATGGGGGTTTCTTGTTGACAGGGCTGTCTACTAAATAAAAACTAGCTACATTCAATGTTACCTGGGCTAAACAAGAGGAGACAAGTTGACTATGTACATGTTTGCATCCCCATGGCAGGGTGAAGCTCCTGGACCCTGGTGCAAGGAAGGAAATGGGATTCCCCTATCCAGATGTTCACATATTTTTCCACCTTCAGCTCAGTACCTGAGCCTCCCATGTCCCTTGGACACTGTGCAGCTGAATATCTCATATCTCACACCTGAGTCATGTGCCACATTATATGTGGACGTATTGTGGCAACTTGGTAAAAATCAAGCATTTCACAAATTAACTGTGGTGCTTGGGCTTTTTGCCATCCACCAATTTTGCAAGTACCACTGCGATGTGCAAGAGCTGCTCTTCAAGAGCCTGCTTTTGCAGAAAACGCAGAGCAGAGAGAACAAATGCCCTATTGTCCCAAAGCAGATGAACTCACCTTCCCCAAATGAGTCCTCTAAAAAAAAAACAAAAACAAAAAACCATGTTATTTCAGATGCTCAAATAAAATTACCATTTTGTGGAAGCCCTGACAACTTCAGTCATTTCATGAGAAGCAGCACCTACATGTATAAGAAAATACATAGACACCAGCCACTCTGCGTAGGCATATGTGTACACGTGCATATGCACACACAGCTACTGCATACATCTATACATTCATACGCTATAGATACGTACAACATCTCCATGTAGTCTCATAGTTAAATGAGCAATTTTTAATACGCAGACGTAGGTGTGGATGGTATGTGTGCCTCCCTCCCGCGGGCATTGGTAACCGTGTGCCTCTCTTCCCATGCATGAACAGCCTGTATCTGCATAAAAAGGCTACAAGTCGGCATCGGCAGAGTTCTGCTCCTCCTGAAGGAAGAGCTGATGTGTTTAATAGCTCCAACTGGAGCAGGAGCGGGCAGCTCGTCCCAGCAGTACACTGCGGTTTCCTAGGTAACTGAACTTGAAATAAGGTGATGTCTGGAACTGGGTTTCATCAAATCAATTTGTTGAAGGTGCATACATAAGGAAAAAAAAAAAGAAAACCACCATGTAGGATACTACTCCCTGTAAGAGACAACAATATACCATTTATTTATTTTGGTAATTGAAGAGTTTGTTGTCTTTTAATGATCAGCAATGACATTTTCCCATTGAAGCCATCTGTGCGGGCAGGGGTGTGTAGAAAATATGACTGTGCATGTTATGCATTATTTACACAAGACCACAGCTATGTGCTTTGCAGACAAATGAAGAAAAGACAGACCCCTGCCCTGAGGAGGCTGCACGATGAGCACCGGCCCCACCTTGCCTGTTTCTGGTACCTCACTTTACCCATGTGAGCAGCCAGAATAGAGCAGCCAGACTGACGCAGGCCAAGTTTCTTCCTGTCATAGACTTCCCACACAATGGTGGGCCACATGGTTGGGGCAAGGTCTATAAAATATTTGTGTGCTTACCTAAAGTGTCTGGCTGAATCTGAGATCAGTGGGAGGGAGGGCAATTTTAATAGGAAAATGAGATGTTGCTTCTCTGGTTATACCTTCACCCAAAACCCATAAATGAGATGAGGGCCTAGGATCTAGAGAACATTTGCTTCTACTATTTAATTACATCTATCATAGGTTTGGTTTGTGCCAAGTAGCACTTAAACAATTCCTAAGCACTGTCTGAGCATGGCTTGGGCCAGGTAACGTACAAGCAATACAGAGTGTGTCATTTTGGTATGTCCTCCTGCACTGCCCTCCAGCAGAATTTGTCCTAACACAGCCCTCTTGCTCTCACACCAGTCCTCAAACCACTCTGAAGTCAGCATCATTCTGTTAAAAAAACTAATTAGTAGGAGCTGCTTTTTGCCATTTTTTTAATTAGATGAGACAACCGCACTTGGTCATGGCAGGGTCATGGGAGCAATCAACATGGCTATTCTTATTGCAACCTAAGAGGGACCAGGTTAAGCAAGAATGGTGGAATCTCTCACTATCTGCTTTTGGACTGAGGAAAATGGAAGTAGGGCTTCCACAAGCCCACTGTCCAGAGTACAGACAAAATAACCCAGCTAAACATGGCTTACATGCACATGTCCAGTCAGAACCACCTGTTCTCCAGGAATGCATGTGACACCAAACTGTACCAGCTCTGTAAGAGAGGGACTACCACCACGCCCATTAGCAAACCTGGCCCAAGATCAGAGATCCTGCCCATCCAGGTTCATTCAACCCTCTTCATAACTTTTGTGAGGAACTGGAGACCTCTACATCCTGTGTGTGGATGCAGAGGATACATCCCACCCATGATGTAGAAGGCTCCAGCCCACCATTTCCTCAACTGATGGTCTTCTGCAGCACCTACATGAGACAAAACAGCAGTAACCTGTGACCACATTTGCCTAACAACCCCCATGTGTCACCAACCTGGGATCCATGTGCCCAGCATGTACATGAGGTAAACGGGATGTCTTTTCATGGCTGGACATTGGGAAGAGTTTACTATTTCCCTTCCCCTTTCATTTCCCCTTCCCTTCCTCTTCCGCTTTCCTTTTTTCTCTCTTGTTATTTTCCCCAAAAAGTGACTTTCACAATGAGAACTCATGTATCCCATCAGCTATGAACCCAGTTTATACATCTTTGTACATGTGAATCTGTCTCAACATTCTTTGCTGCAACACCGGGGACATTGGGCTTTTACTAGTGCATGATGTTTAAGGCCATCCAAAGGAGACAACACACTTTATCCTTCAGGCTATAACCTACCACCATAGATAGCCAGTACAGAGCAGAGCAGCCCAGCACTCTTCAGAGTGGTCAAGCAGACGCCTTTCACAGAACAACCTGTGCTCCTCTGGAAGCATCGTCTGCTTGCTGGTTGGGCACTGATAGCAGCAATAAACACTACATCCCCTTCCTGTACAGCACAGGCTGCAAACAGCAAGAGCAGAGTGACCTGTTCCAGGAAAGACAGCCTGACTCCACCCCAGACTCAACCTGGAGGAAGAGAAAGAAAACCCCATGGAACCTTGTACAAGGTGTGTTCTGTGAGGATGCCCCACAGAGCAGTTGTGAGTGAGCAGTTTGCCAAACAGCCTCTGACTCCTCCACCCCATTCCAACCTACTTGCTGACCACACGCTGCTTGCACCTGATCAGGAGTCAGAGATTGCTAGTCTACAGAGGTGGCATCTCTTCTCTGTTGGCATGGGATTGATCTGACGTGGCCAGCCATGCCTCTGCTGGCTCCAACCCAAAGGAGTTGTCCCATTTCCCCTGAGCCTGGGGAGATTGCAAAGGCAGATGCAGCACCCACTTAACCAGAAACTGCTAACCCAGGGTGAAGCCTGCAGAGTCCAGTTTGGTTTTTTTTTTTTTAGAGCCCAAGCACATTATGGTGCCTCGTATATGGGGCAGGGGAAAGGGGACTTGTGGGTGTGCAAGAAACATGTGGCATGCCTTATGGGACACAGCTGATGCCGCAGCCTGTGCCTACTAACTTGTGGTTGCATTCAGGGGTGACCCTCACCCTGTTAGTTGTCACAGCCCACTTGGTGCTTCTGGCCTCAGGGGCACCAGACAGCTCTGGGAATGCTTGCTACTATTATTAACACAGACATAAGCACTTCCCTTACCTCACCGGGGTGTTGTGAGGACAAGTACCTTAAAAGACTGAGTCAAATGGGGCATCAGAGTGATGGAGATCATAAGAGCACTGGTTATAACAGCAGAAGATGATGACACATCAGTGCCTATGTTTCCATCATGTTTTGTTTAGCCTGATGTTTCTAACACCCGTGACAGACCTGTGTCTAGAACAAATGCTCCCAAGGAGGCTGGTAAAGCAGCACCAGAAATGCTTTGTGCAGTTGCCACCGCTGCATTCAAAGGGCTACACGCAGGCTTCCAATAATCTGAATACCCCACTCTGATCTGAACACACTCTGCGTTTAGCTTCTGCCTTTCCCTAGTGTGCTTTTGGGGTGCAGAGCAGTGCTGAAGCTTAGGCTTTGGCAGCTGCAGAACAGAGGGCCCTCCAGAGAGGCCTACCCTGGAGGCCTACCTCCTGGATGGCCTACCCTGCATCTCATGCACCGCGTGCCCCGTAACTGCCTGAAAAAGCAGTTCCCACATGCTGGCAGCCAAATTGCTGGCATGTTCTGATATGGGGCTCCTGGATGCTCTGGGGTGCTTGCCCATCATGCCCACAGGTTCCATGACTCTACAGTCCTTGAGTCCAGTACTCAGGACAGATGGCCTCGGGGCTTCCTTTAGCTTGCAGCATCCTCCAAAGCAACATCCCAGGGTGTAAGAAGTCTTTAAAAGACAGGAGACTATCGGAGTTTATCCTGTGGCAAAGCAGGCTGGGGCAGTTTAGCAATCTGCAGTGCACATTAACAGAGATGCTATGTGATTTCCAAGGATGAATCCATGTTCCAACAGCTTCTTCCAAGCTAAATTAGCTTTGGGATATATGATTGCAAACCCGCAGCAATTAGCAGATGGCTCAGGATCAAGTCTGTGACCTGATGTGACCGCAGTCAAATGCAGAGGACAACTTCAGCTTCCAGTTTGGTACTGTGTCATCTTAAATTAAGTGGGGTTTTGGTTTTGCTTTTAACCGATGCCTAAACCAAAAAAGGAGGGATCTATTTTTATTTAGCAAGATATGCAGAAGCGCTATCGGCAAAAATATTGCCTGCAGTGTAGAGACGTTACATTTCATTTCAGGCAAATGCTGCTAGGGCTGCCTGGGATGTGACAAAACATCTGACTGATTGTTCTCCAAGTGCTGCTCTGTAGCCCTTGGAAAATCAACACATTAAGTTTTCACTATAGGCAAGCAATTAGGCACAGAACCATTCAAATGAAATCAAAATCAAATCTGGAGAGAAAACTGCAGAACATTTGCTTGTCATTTTACCTCAGGAAGTTTCATTACTGCTGTGCTCAACACCAGCATGATGGGCCTTGGGATAGTGCATCTGGAGATAGGGAACACAGGGCAAGGCTGAAACCCTAGAGAGGGCTCAGTGATGAGCCTGAAAAATTGTTCACAGGTTGCTGAGTGTATGTTAGGATGGAAAATTCTGTGCATCCACCTAGGTCACCTCAGGCATAGGTCCTGCAGTACACTGTAGGGTCCCGAGCTCCTTCCCATCCCCCTTGGGGAGACAGATGGAAGGGTTTTCTGCCCAGTCAGTTCACCTGGGCTTTTCTGGTGCAGAAGCAGAGCACAGAGAGCGGTGGCAGGGGCAGGCTGTGCACGCCTCCCAGGGAAACCAGGTCACAGCCCAGGCATGCACCCAGAGTCAGGAGTTAGCATGCACTCCTTGGTCTTCCAATTCACCCTTGGCTTTAGGGCTTAATGGAGTTAGTTAGCTTAATAAATGAAAAATCTATGCAGTACCTTTAGTGATGCTGAGTCCTATGCCCAAGGAACAGAGTTAGGATAAGAGTGTGTCCCTCTAGCTAGCATACCAGCATGAAACAAGTAAGACTGTCAGGAGCCAAACCAACACAAATAAGAACAAGCAATGTATATTTAATAGAGAAGCAACAATTTACCAAGGGCAGTGGTGGATTCTCCCATTACATTCTCCCTCTGAGACCAAGCTGGACAGTTTCTCTTGGCATACGTGCTCTAGTTCTATCACAGCTCTTTCTCTGAAGTAGGAATTAGTTCAGTGAAGTCCTGACATCTATGCTATGTGAGAAGCCTGACTGAATTGCCACAATGGTCTCTTCTGGCCTTAAAAGTAGGTGGATCACTACGTCGTCTTTTCCCTTTCATCCAGTCTCATATTTCACTTTTGTTTCTTTTCAAGTTGTTTTATGGTACTCACATGAAACATCTGAGTACCTCACAAGCTATGAATCACCTCTGAATTAGACTCCCTTAACAGAGCCTGCCATCCCTTTCTCTCACATGCACAACCAAAGCGCTGAACATGCAAGTCCCAACTTGCACCAAGACTCTGGGTCAGAGCTCAGAAGAAAACCTTAGTCTGTGTCATCTGCTCATGCACCACCACCCCACCAGTGTGCCTCCAAATCAGCACATCAAACTCTATGTTTCCCCTTCTAAGAAGAAATGGCATGACAAACTGAACAATGTGTTTGCCTGTTTTTTTTTTAATAGGGGAGCATCTCTTTCTGCCTCTCTTTACGACATATTTGTCCCATCAGAGCCTGCCCACATGCCCATTTACCTCAGACAGAAATCAGAGAGAGAAGGCAGTTCTTCATTTTCTCTGCTTATCTCATTTCTGGACCCGATCAAAGGTTAAAGGAAGAAGGTGGCAAGCTCAGCAGAGTTGTGTGAAACATCCTTCATTTTCTCCTAGCAGCTGAAGGGAAGCTACTGCAAAGTAAGCAGAGATACCAGCTGTGTGGAGCCATATTCCAGTATGCTGGTGCAGAAATCATGCCATATTCACAGTCTGGAAAGCCCAGTCAGTTTGAAGAAGGGACCCTGCCTTGCAAGCATGGGAAGGAGGTAAATGAGAGGCATGGGAGTGTAGACTGAAGCCAGCTGGACTTCCACTTGAGTAAAGACGTGTTTGCCTTCATCATGTTCAGCTGTGCCCCTGTGCTCCACTTTTGTTTGTATCCACCTTATCAAGTGCAGTGGTGCTCCTAGGGAGAGAGGTTTTCTCTTTATAGGCACCAGCAGCACATCCCTCACCTCCAGAACTGCAGAGCACTCTGCATCCTCCAGTTTCTCCTGCCACTGACAACTGCTTCTCCATCTGGGCCAGAGACACAGGTACTCCTGCTTCCACCCTAGGAAAAAAGAAAGAGATTTTGATCCCCAGCCCCAGTCTCTATCCCTCTCTGCAGGAGGATAAGCCATAATGCTTATTTCTGTTTTGGTCTTTTTGAAACTCATGTGATTATACTTAATCTAGCAAATAAACAACTAGGGTTGATATACTGAAATGTACTAGTAGCTAATCAAGAGGCTTGAAGCATGTAGGAATATTTCATGTCTGAATAAAAGAAATACAATTAGAGCAAAGGCTCTCAACCTGAACTCCAGACACCTGAGGGATGTTAGTGTGGGCTGAGGTCATTCCAACCTCAGGGTGTACCTTTGCACTAAACTGGATCTATCTTTTCACTTTTTTACCCCTTGCCCCTTTCCAAAGCAGTCACTGGGATCATTCAGCTAATCAAGTCCAACTTTAGCTCATTCTCAGGGATAAACACACATAGTTGATATTTCTGAAAATCTTACTAAGGATCAAAGAAAATAAGCCTGAAAAAGACCTTAATAGGTCACCTATTCCAGCTACCATCTCCTCACAAAACCTTCACTGTCACCAACTTTGGAAAGCTGCTTTTTTTTTTTTTTTCCTAATATTAATCACACTGCAATTTATAGCTTGCCTTCTTGTCCCATCCACTACAGAGCTGACGAATAGATTATATGATGAAGAACTGATAAAGTGCATGGTAGAGAACTGGACAGTGAGATGAACTGAAAACTGGCTGAACTGCCAGGCTCAAAGAATTGCAATCAGCGGCATGAAGTACAACTGGAGGCCAGTCACCAGTGGTGAGCACCAGGGCCTGATGCAATGGCCTGGACTGTTTAACATCTTCATTAATTATCTCCATGCTGGGACTGAGTCTATCCTTAGCAAGTCTGCAGATTGCACAAAACTACAAGGAGTGGCTGATACACCAGAGGGTCATGCTGCCAACCAGAGGGACCTCAAGAGGCTGGAGAAATGGGCTAACGGGAATCTCATGAAGTTCAGCAAAGGGAAATCCAAATCCTACTCCTGGGAAAGAATAAGCCCATGCCCTACTACAAGCTGGGACTGACGGAACTGAAAGCAGTTTATCAGAAAAGGACCTGGGTGTCCTGGTGGACACCAAGTTAACCTTGAGCCAGCAATGTGCCTTTGCAGCAAAGAAAGCTGAAAGCTTTGTGGTCTGTGTTAGAAAAAGTGTTGCCAGCAAGTCGAAGCAAGTGATTCTTTCCCTCTGCTTAGCACTGGTGAGACATATTTGGAGTACTGCGTCCAGGTCTGGACTTCTCAGTAAAAGAGAGATGTGGACATATTGGAGCAAGTCCAGTGACAGGCCATACATGTGTGAGAGAGAGATGGCTGGATGGCTGGATGCTGAGATAGATGGGCTGTTCAATCTGGAGAAGAGAAGGCTCAGAAAGATGTTCTCCATGTGTATAAATACCTGATGGGAGGCAGTAAAGAAGACGAAGCCAGACTCTTCTCAGTGGTGTTCAGTGATAGAACAAGAGGAAACGGACACAAAATGAAATGCAGGAAATTCCATTTAAATATAAGAACAAACTCTTTCTAAGTGTGATTGACCACTGGCACAGGTTGCCCAGAGAGGTATCGGTATCTCCAAACTTGGAGATATTCAAAACCCAACACAACACAGCCCTGAGTAACCTGCTCTAGCTGACCATGCTCGTAACATGTGCTTGGACTAGATGATCTCCAGAGGACTCTGCCAATCTCAGCAGTTCCGTGGTTCTATAATTGTATTTCCTTCCCCTCCCAGTAGCCTTGTACATTCTTGAATATCGCTCCTCAATTCCAGATAGTTGAATCTTTCTTGAGACGAAATATCTCAAGGCAACCTCCTATACCTTCTTCAGTCACTTCTCAAAAGGCAGTGGTCCACACTGGACACAGCACTTGGGCTGGACCTGAATGAAAACAGTAAGTTTCAGAGTTAACGGGCCACACAGAGAATCAGCAGACAGAATGAGCAGACAGATCTGAAGAGAGAGAAGAAAAGGTCAGCAAGAAATTTCTGTTCTAGGTATTATAGCTGAGATATTTTCAGAATTTTTCTAGGATTTTATATTATACTTGTTTGGTATGTATACCAAATAATAATATACGCCTCTCCCCCCTTCTTTTATATTAAGTTCTTTAATTGTTCATCTTTTAAAACAAGGGATTGAGCATCAGCCTTGGCTTTCCATACCCATTTTGTGCCATTGGCTCCCTTGAAACCCCCAGTGGGAGCTGGCAGCCCTGCCACCTCGCCTGATTCTCCCCATGCACCCAGCAGAGGACTAGCTTTTCAGAGGGCAGACGATGCTGGTGAGCTCCCCTGAGCTGTGCCTGAGAGCTTGGCAGGGAGCGGACTCTTCCTGGTACTCCAGAAGCCAGGACGGGAGCCAAGAACCAGGAGCAAGAGCAGCCAAAACAATCAACTTCAATGCGCTGTACTCTAAAAAATATGAGCCTGTGTCAAAGTAGGAAGGCTCACAACAAGGGGCTGTCTTGGGCTGGCTTGTTTATGGTTTCATTCCTCACCCCTGTTTCCTTCTCCCACGTCTCTGTTGCCAAACGCAGGTATGTAGCCCATTTCAAAATACAGTAGAAACTAAGGGAAGAAAAAATTCTTTAAGGCACATAAATGTGAATTCCTCCCTCCTAAGGAAGGCCACCTTTGTAGTACCCTGTCAGCCTATTATGCACTGACGGTTTTCACCCCTGCAGAGCAGGCACCAGATGGGTAAGGGAGGGAAGAAGTTGTGCTTTTCCTTGGCTAATAGCTTTATTCTGAAAGCCTAAGGAGGTTGTTTTGAGCTGCTTTATGGTTTCTGCCTGCTCTACTACTAAAGGAACAACGGTGAATGGCACAAAAAGTATCAGGCAGACAGAACTCAAAATGGAGTAATAAAATGGGAGAAAACAAGAGAGGATGTTACCGGCAGCAGATGGCAGTAACCAGTGACTCCCAAACACCCTGAAGTATTTACCTGTGAATAAACCTGTGCCATTTTCATACAGTCCAAAGACCCGCTGTTCTACTTAACGCAGAATAGGTTTTCAAACCTTCTAGACTGCTTGGGCAATATCCTCTCAAACCAAAGAGGCCATTACTAGAGCAGAGACAAAACCAGATATTTCACTGTTTAGAAACCACTTAGCAAAATTGGGAATGGGGGAAACCTTAACCGAAGGCTGATATGTATACTCAGATATTGTATGTCTGTTTCATGGTTGGCTTTAGCTGCAGTCTTTCTTTGTGTATTTATTTTGAATTTAAAGATCTGGGTGTAATACCAATGTGTACTTGTATAATACAAGAACATAATATCTAAACACAATGTAGATACCAGAATCAAGAAAAAAATTGTCATTATTTTGAGTGAAGCACAATAACAAAATCAGAATTTAGACCCTGTCTTCTTGTCCTGAGGATGAAACGAAGAATTCAATTTTAAAGCTTTTTTTCCCCCTCCCTGACTTGGCAGCCCTATTAGTGAGCAAGAAGGCATCTGCTGCTCTTTCATTAGAAGGGCTCTTAGCTCTTCACCTGCTTGGCAGATGACAGTGACAGCACTTCAAGGGGTGGAGGGCTGGCAGCACTCACTGCTGGGGATCTGAGGTGCTGGTAGAGACCTCTTGAAGTTTGTTCTGCAAAGCACACCATCAGTCGTGTCAACCCTGTTCTTTGATATGGTAACAGATTTATCAACATTTACTTCTGGTTCAAGCTTTAATGGAAATTTATCATAGAATCATAGAATGATTGGAGTTGGAAGGGACCTTAAAGATCATTGAGTTCCAACCCCCCTGCCATGGGCAGGGACACCTCCCACTAGAGCAGGT
>JAOQGH010000012.1:66605981-66665615 GCA_025769975.1 Gallinago jamesoni
GCACTTGGCTTGGTTAAACTTCATGCGATTTGCACGAGCCCACCTCTCAAGCCTGTCCAGGTCCCTCTGGATGGCATCCCTTCCCTCCAGTGTGTTGACTGCACCACCGAGTTTGGTGTCATCGGCAAACTTGCTGAGGGTGCACTCTACCCCACTGTCCATGTCTCTGACAAAGATGGACAGCACTGGTCCCAGTACGGACCCCTGAGGAACACCAGTGAAAGAGAAATATGCCACTTATATAAAACATCCTGTCCATAGCTATATCCAGTTAGTATTGGAAGACTGTTTGTAGAATCAGGTGCTAAAATTGATTTCTTGGCTGAATTATTTTGCAATAATTATTTATTATTATTATTTATTATTTGCTGAATTATTTTGCAAATTGTAAATGAACATTTACTTTCTGGTTCAAGCTTCCATCACACTTCACAAAGCAAAAGATCATAGGGACGAACTCTGGTCTCCTGGGTGGATCCAGGGCTCCATTTTACAGGGATTATCACTCTGCTCTGCCTGCTGTAGAGGACAGGACTGCCTCCTTGACTTATGCTCTAGATGAGGTGACCTCTGTAGAGGTGTAGGTGAGGCCCTTAGTCTTCAGCTTCCCTGAGAGCACTGGGGATGCAGCAGATATTTTTCTTTCTACTAAACTTTTCCAGTTTTATTGAGAACTGAACTCTGAGAGATAGTGATAAATGTAATTCTGTCCTGGCTTTCCT
This sequence comes from Gallinago jamesoni, assembly GCA_025769975.1. NCBI lineage: Eukaryota > Metazoa > Chordata > Aves > Charadriiformes > Scolopacidae > Gallinago > Gallinago jamesoni. The sequence goes on from JAOQGH010000012.1 coordinate 66,606,704, forward strand.
TCCATTTTTACAGATTTCAGGCTAGGTAGTTCTGAATTAGAATATCTATTTCCAGAATAGCAATAATGGATTTCAATCTCTGATGTATTTAATGAGAAATTATAAATTAATAGTCCTTCTTCACAGAAAATCTATGCTAAATCCATGTGGGATCCTTAAGAACTACATAGTGAAAATAATTGACTGGCTGTACAGCTGTAATAAACACAATTTAATCTAGGAATATCAGGATGGTCTAAAGTTTAAAAAAAAACCCACTAAAATCACATGGCAAAAGGGTTTAATATGTCCTCAGCAGAGCCGGCTATGCCAAATTTAATTAAGGAGTTCTATTTGTGTCAATAAATTATCATCCAAGGTAAAATAAAAGTAATTCAATTTGTTAAAATTCAATTTTATTTAGGTGCACAATTAGTGGGTTTATCCTATTGCAAAATAATTCAGCCAAGAAATCAATTTTAGCACCAACAGAGTACAACTGAGTCTATAAACAGTCTTCCAATACTAAATGGATACAACTATGGACAGGATGTTTTATGTAAGTGGCATATTTCTCTCTCACATACACACACACAGAGACAAATAGGTATCTCTGTAACCATTTTCTAAAAATCATTAGTTGAATGCTACTGTAATACTACTAAAACTAATAACAGTATTTTCTTACAGAAATTGCTGAAGGCAGCTTCAGGAATGAGACAAAGTGGAAAAAAAAATACAGTGTTCATAATCTTGTCTGTCTCCATCTCTGTTTTTTTTCAAAGGCTATGTCTTAGTCCTATGTTTGTTCTGCACTGTTTTCCAGTAAAATATGGATGAAATCAGATCAAGACAACCATATGAAGAACAAGTCTAAAGGACTCTTGCAAGTGAGCTCTCCACCATCACATTGCTGCAACAAGGATGAAAAACATTTCCAACTCTGCCAACTACACCAGGACTCCTGCTAACCAGTCGGTAGGAGAAGGCTGGTTGTGGAGGATGGGCAAGATATGCTCATGCATATTTTATCTAGGAGGCCTTGATAAACCCACCAAAAAGTGAATCACAGCCCAGAAAGATAATTGCTATCACTAGGAAATTGTCACACCGCCTACACTGAGACACCCAGTAAGTAATTAAGGTAGTAGCTGCCTAATGTGTCTGTGCTGGCAAATGCGGTCATTCCTTGTTTTGCCCAGCTCCACTGATTACACTTCCTGTATGCATGTTAGCTCCCTTTGGGAGTGAACATCCAAGAGGAAACTCAGGCACCTGGAGGGGACAGCGTCTCCCATGGTCTGCAAAGAGAGGGCCCTTGGAAAGCAAGAACTTTGGCTGCCTCCCCCAGAGACACTCCTTCAAGTGAATCTCAGCAGACTTTGCTCTCTGAACTTGTCTTCTTAGCAACAAGGGGTGGCATACCCTTCCTGTTATAAAAAGCCCTTTTCTGAACACTGGAAGAAAAGCCATGTAATTAATAGATGCATTTTGAACAGAGAAAATGCCATGTATACATCTGGGAGTGTACACATGTGTGAGCAGGTGTGTTTTTAATGTTGCAGCTGCTATGCAGGGAGGCTGTAGTCAGTCCAGAACTTGTTAGGCTTGAGACATCAAGAATTAGCCCCTCCGCACCTATTTGCCCCAGGGTCTCTACCTGATGCCATCCACAAATACAATAACCTAGCAAAAGCTTTAAGAGGCCTGTTCACTACAGAGTAGTACATCAGGACCCACAGCTTTAGGAAGGAAGGAGAATGATGTCTGTAGATGTCATATTCTCTTTCACTGGTTATTAGCTCCTGGGGTACAAGGAGGGCTGGTGGTAGGATTTGGGTTTATGGCAAAGATATATTCTAACACTCAGGTTCCTTCTGGATTCTATAGAGCCTCCAAAATTAGGCAGAAAGATGGTATCAGGGACTAATTAATTCTTTTTGATTTTATTGTGATCCTCTTGCCACAGTTAAGGATACAGGACACAGTTAAGGATGGGATTGGAATTAAAGTGAAGAGAGCAATACTTTCTAGAGGCCACTCTGCTCTAGAGGGTGTAAAACACTAGGACTGGTGGTGCTGTGACCAAGACCATAGGTTCTCTTGTCCCATAGGGAATGATCTCTTGGCAATTGGCGGGCATAGGGGATGGGGCGTACTTGGCTCCTGCAGTTCACTTTAATGAGGCATACAATGTGTAAGGCCTTCAACAGTGTAAGGACAGCTGGTATTAGCAGAGGTAAAACTATGTGCTCCTTTGGGGGGGGCCTCACCTCCCGACTGTTAATAACATTAGGGTTTGTGTTGGGATTATAGTTATAGCTTGGAGAATATAAAATGTCAGAAGCATAACTACTTCTTGCAATATGCAAGGCCTACAGACACAGTGAGAGGATTTGCGTTGAGAAAGGGAAATTCTCTTCAAGTCCTTTTACAACATATATTGGTTCCTTGACTTATAACTGTGAATCAGGGTTTGAAGAGTTTGGCAATCTTCATGAGCACAGAGTATTGCTGAATGCTACAGCATTTATGCAGCTGCAAAGAAGGCAAAGGTTGGCAAAGGTCCTTTCTCCTGTACATGCTCTTTTACTGCAGGGATTGTTCCTCTGACATCAGAGTTGGGGTGGGGACAGGGTCTGCAAATGTCAGCCACAAGTGCACCATATTATCACACTCTCCACTGCCTGGAGGCAGAAAGCAGCTAGTTTCAGCAGTAATCCCCACCCTTTCAGTGGAGGAAAAAGCGTAAAGCCTAAAGCATCAATGGGCAAGCCTGTTCCCACATGGGGCAAGATGAGCTGAGGGAAAGAAACACTGGTATTGGCATGACTGGGCAGGGGCAGGAGCCATTAGACTTTGCTCTCTTCTCCTGCAGGGACTGATCACTTGGGGTAGCAATCATGTGAGACAATTTATATTTTTTAAGAGCCTTTTGAGTGTTGTGTGGCCCACAGTCACAGTAAAAGTAGAGACCAATTCCCTCTTTTACTGTGGGGATTGCTGCCCAGGGTACAATTAAGGTAAGATTTGAGCTGGGATTATCTTTTCTCTCTCCCCAGCTTGTTTCCGCTGCCTTCTGCAGAGCCTGTTTGCAGTTCATTCCTTCTGGAGTAAATCAATCATCTCCCTCCCAGAGGAAATCTGAGCACAAGTGATGGAAGAACAGTGCAGACAGACATTGTGGTCACAGATGCCATCGTATCCAGCTCTTCCCTCCCAGGACAAGCTCCAGCAGTGTCCTAGCAAGCCCTGCAGCCTCCCCCTTTGTCCCAGGGGACAGATCACATGCCCGTCACAGAGGCACCAACTGGGGAGTCTGTGACATAACCATCCCTGGCACTTAAAGCACTTTGGATTAAAAAATCACACACATACATAACAGTGATCTCCATGTCTCATAGTCACAAGAGTTGCACAGTGGGTTCGAGAAGACTTTGGTCAAGGAGCATCCTGGCCACTCCACACCAGAGGTGCAGCCCTGAGAACCATGGACATGAGTCATGTCACACCAAACAGTAGCACTTCTCTCCATCACAATGTGCAGAGACAGCAGTGAGAAAGGAATTTGAACTGTTTAGGGAAAAGAAGCTTCAGAGGACTTTCTTCCTGCACCAACCATCGAGCCTACTTCTGATGCTCAGTCAGGTGTTATAGATGTCTATGTTAGGCTGCGCAATGGCAGGATAACTCCCCCAGTAGAAAACAAAAAGAAATAATATTTCTCCCCCAAAAAAGAAGGAAAAGAAAGTTATAAAATTGTGACGATATTTACAATAATTTTCAAGTTATAACAACTCAAAACATTTCTGTGCACTGAAAAAAGGTCTTAATTTTTACTGTAATTTCTGTCCCAAGTCTTCTGCATGGTTATCAAGCATTAAATAAATATTAACTCTTCACACCACCTCATCTGTAACACTGCATGACCCAGAACCACTAATATCAGGCATTTGTATAATTTTCCTCAGATGAGCAAAACCTTTTAGTTCATTAGGAACATTCACTCTTGAAGAAGATCATAAAGATGCGTGGGGATGAAATATCAGCCATAAATCAGAATCTCCTATAAAATGTAGCAGCTTCAAGATTTCACATCATACCACAGACATAAAGCCATAATGCAATAAACAATGAGTCCAACAGTTACAAGGGAGTTTAGGATCTGTTAAGACCAAGAAATGAGGTTACTTACCAAAGTTTATGAAGGAAGCTTGTGGCATGACCCGAACTGGGGTGATGCACCTCCAACATTTGCATTTCATGCTTCCAGCCCCCAAGCCATCTTTTCTATTGCTCCTAGACAGCTGCCTTCATCTGCATGGCAAAGAATAGATGAGTTAAAGTTTATTCTGGTTCGCCTGTGGTGTTGGTAACACTGGTGAAGAGAAGTTGTCTTTGAACACTAAGGTAGCTTTGTGCATGGAAATATTCTTGATTATGAGCATCGTTTGAAAAAGAAAAGAGTAAAACCTTATTAGTTCATTCTTGCTTAAACCAGCTGTCTTGCCACCCTACAACATAAATCAATATATTCAGGAAAAGACGCAACATTTACTAAGCTATACATTCAACCAACCTTTGTGTAATAGGTAGCTCCAGTCTTTTAGACCTTACACAGATTCCTTGAATACTGCTGGGCAGGAGAGGTCATTGCAATGATTCAGCAATGGGTGCAGCTGCAGCAAGAACCTTTTATCTCTTCATGTCCCTAGGCAAATGCCACTTGGATATTCAGAGGAGTTGTATGTCTCTCACATTCAGTTGCATTCAAAATCCTTTAAAAAGGACATTGGCATCTTAGGCCAGAGCTAGTCTGGAAGAAGCTTTCTGGTCACAAATGCAAAAAGCATAGATATATTTTTAATTCCCTTTTAAACACTGATTACCAGGAAGCGGAAGTATTTTTAAATTCCATGCTTCCAGTGTCCTGAGGTTTTTAATGGAAAGTGAAAATGGCAAAGGTCGTGTATTAATATTTCATTGACCACCAGTCAAAACAGGTTGGCTGGCAAATGTTTTATGCCTTTCCACCTGCTCAGAATTGCCATTGCCCTCCATTAAGGACTTGATTCCCATTAGCTTCTTCTGATTGATGGGGGGAAGGGGAACATGTTGTGTGTGCACTGCTGGAATAGGGAATGAGATTTTTGCAACCTTTCATTTAAACAAGAAATCCTTGGGGGTCTGTGAATGGCAGATTGCACTAGTGATCTCTCAGAGCTGTTCAGGCCTAATGTCACGATGCCACCAAAGCTAAACTTTCTTCACCAACCTCCTCTATGTCAAGGATTGACATCGTTGATTTCAGAAAGCAATGATTGCTTTTCTCTTGGTTAACTCTGTTCAGGAAAAGGTTGGTCAGAAATCACTATTTACTATTTTGATTGAAGGCACCAGGGCTCTGGATATTTCCTCTTTCTTTCACAGAATTTCACCGAAGGCATACATTAAAATGTTGACTATCTGAAACTCACTATGGAAAATATTCTAGTTGGGGTGGACTGCCTGCCAGCAAAGACTGATGGTTTGCTTCAGTAAAGGAAATTAAACTAAAATAAGATCTGAATTTGAAGCTCTGGCCACAGTCTGAGTTGAGATGTGTTTGTGTTTCTAAAGGACTCCTAAAGAAACTTAATTTAATCCTAAAGCCAAAAGAAAACATTTTGTATTTGTACTAATATTTATCTGATTCTGGTTGAGATAAGCAAAAACGACACCCACAAAATGACAGTGGGAGATTCTTGTCTTAAGGGACAGTTAGAAAAAAAATACTAGCTCTCTCCAAAACAATTTTGCTTATGAGCCTGTTGGGCTAATTTTGCAGATATGAGAGATGCAACTAATCACACCAAAACCAGACTGGCTGGTGTGAATCCATTGCTCCCTCAGACACATGTTGAGGCCTTGAAACCATAAGGGAAGGCACTTACCCAACTAGCAATGTTTTCAAAAAGAGTAAAGCACCTATGTGAAAATCACAAGTCTTTCTGGATCTGAGTTGTAGGAGTTCGCTTACGGGGTTTCTACCACTCAGCCCTTTCACAGCACTTTCTGGGCACTTCTCCTGTCCCTGAAGTCTTTCAGTACATCTCTGTCCCAGGAGTTTATCAGTTTGCTGTGACTGCATTCCCTATGTCCAGCTTACCCATATGCACTAGCAAATCACTTTCCCTCCTATGAACATCCCAGGGCAGAAATCAGCATGGAAAAATTCTGCTTTCTGCAACATTACCTTCTAGGGTTCATCCACACAACAAAGGTATGGATGATGGCAAGTGACAGATAGGAAGCTGCCTTTACCTGGCTCCAGAGAAGACTGTGCCACAGAGAAAAGATATGCTAAAAAGAGCTACATTTTCATAAGGATGTCCCCAAAATACCACATACTGCGGTATGAATCTTCACAATTGGGTAGTCCCTACCACCTCCACAAATTAAACAAACAGTGATGGAAGTGAGGAGCGCAGGCAGAGGTTATTTTGCCTTAACATTGTCCCATAGGTTCTCTACAAAAAACATATAAGTAATAGCACTTACGCAATAATGCACAAGAGTATTAGCAAAGGGTTTTGGACATGAAGTGCAAAACATCTCTTACTTGAAACTCAAAAGAATACTTATATCAGAAAAGTATACTTACTGGCCCCAGAAAGCATTAAGATCAGAATAGACTGTACTATTGTTTTTTAAAAGAGATTCATAACTGAGTAAAAGGGGGAAAAAAAAGGGACAGCTTCTCAAACATCTTTAACATTAGAAAATGAGGGCGATAACAGGGAATTCATGCATCTGACTGTTAAGGAAACAGAAATTACAAAAAAAAAAACCTAGAAAAGCTTTGGTTTTTTTATTGTTTTTCTAAGCTAATTTCCGGTAGTCTTCCCATTACCTGCTCTGTTCAGAGGATCATTTTCTTTTTCCTTAAGATGTTTTTTCCCATGTTAGTTTGCATCATATATTTTTATTAAATCAATTACCATGTAATTTACATCATATTGCGTAATTAAGGGGAAATTGTTTTGCTAAGGAGCCTGTTGGAGGATGAATGGAATCAATCAACTTTAATAGAAGACTAGCCTCTTCATAAAGCCATTCATTTCTGAGTTTAGTCCTTGGGAAACAATAAATAGAATGCTATTATGCTGCCTAGAAAATATGACACTACAGTATATCTTAAATGTTTATGACAAGTCCACTGCACTGAGCTGGAACAATTTTTTTTTATAACTCAGGTAAAAAAAACCAACAAGTGCCTATTTTAACAAGTGCTGGGATGCTAATAGGTGGCTATTCATTGCCTGCAGATGATTAAGGGAAAAATGAGGCAGAAGAAAAAATTTCCAGGCCATCACTTCTGTTGGGAGCATCGGGATTTCAAACACTAGTTGGGTTAGAAGAATGTACTGGTGAAATAAAAAAATATTTTAATTGTTGCCCTCCACTAAGATGTCACTTCTGCCGTACTTACTGCAGTACAGCAGACATGCTGGAAAACTGAAAATTATACTTTTACCAGTCCTCAGCATTTTAAGAGTACCAAATATAATTTGTTTCTGTGGCATCATGCAATGCTAGGCACTTGTAGAGAAATACATAGAGAACTGCAGTCCTAATGTGCACTTGTTATCTGCACTCTGGGGTACCCCGATGATAATTGCTTCCAGAAGAGGCATCATGCCTAATATTGCTAGTTTACAAAGTGATGGAATATAAGATCTAAACCTGTTTTGGACAGTGAGCTACTAAAGTCTTTGCATATTCTTCCCTTGCTTGCTCCCAAATTCCTATCTCCTTCTCTCTCGCCTTCTCTACCATATATCCTATAATAAAAACCTTGACAAGACCATTCCTTCTTACATTTAGAAACACGAAGGAAAAAAGGAGGTTCCTCTGCTTCCTGCCTCCACATTGAAAGCTGAAGGGAGAAACCAGTTTAGATGACCATTTTGACTTCATAGTTGTGTGTATGAATTTTCTTGATGCTGTTAGAAATGAAACTTGTGATAAACAGTATAATACCACGACCTTCTGTTTTTCTCAAGGCAAAGGAGAGTGAAATCACACACGGCTAAGGGTACCCATGGTGCAAATGGTGTGGGCAGGTGTTCAAGTCTGCAAACAATAGCAATGACACTGGTGTTGAACCTGGGGCTGGGACGCTGCCTTGGGAGCAGCCTTTCTCACCATCCTTCACACCACAGTTTTGTCTCTGTGGTTTCGCTTACCTGTAAAATCTTTCCCAGAGGTTGCTGTTGTTCTTCTTCTTCTTTTTCTTCTTTTTCTTTTCCACCCTCTCTCACCTTCAGGGCATTTATTTGCCAGGGTGGTGAAAGTGTTAGCTTAATGTCATAGAAAACAGGATTTTTTGGGGCCTAATGACAAATAGCAATTGCTATGGTCACTTGGTCTTCAAAATGAAGGCAATAAAAAGAAAGAAGAGAAAGGTGAGTGAAGCCTCAGCAGCCCCTCATAACCATTTTTTTCCTTTGATAAATTAGCTTCAACATGCACCTGACTAAAACAGCCAAAACAGCCTGCAATCTGATTTTGTAGCTTCTGCCTGGTACCTTAACTAAGCCCTGATACAGTCTATACTGAAAACAGACTCTCAGCTGCATATTGACAGACACAGCAAATCATAAGTAATGTGGGGTTTGGTTTTATGTCCAGTTTCTCAGATGAAATTAGGTCTCTGGGGCTTTACTGCTGAAGAGGAGACATCCTTATTTTGTATCATTTGTATTTCAGCACATTGGTTTTTGACTTGGCAAAACCAATATGGGAGTACCAAGGAATTTTCCTTGCCTTAACTAAGCATCTCCATTTCAGTACCTTGATCAGTTGTGGACACATTTTTTAACATTTATTAATCATAAAGGAGACACTATATTTATCACAGTCCCCTGTAGGGAGTATATAAAATCCATGCTAATTGTGTTTGCCTGCGTTCCCCGAGCAGGAAAAGAAATAAGTAAATTAGCTTCCTGGAGCATCTGCCTTTCTCCTTGCCTGGGACTCCACTCATCAGCACACAATGGGCGAAGAGAAACTCCAGGACAGACTGCAGTGTGAGCCTGTGCAGTGCCTTTTTGAGAAGGTCTGTTTTTTTGAGGAGGTCTGCAAGTGCTGCCATGAATGCTTTGTGCTCTGCCAGGGAAGAGAACAGCAATGATAGTGCATTTAATACCCAGGAAAAGGTTACCTTTTAAAAGCCTGCATGTTTCCCCACCAGCTAACTGGGAGATACTGGAGCCAACAATAATTTGCCATGACTAGGTCATGACCCAAAATGGGAAAAATTATCTTTCTTTCCACCAGATAATTTAGGCATAGCTGATGAAAAGACCAGACTGTGGGTTTTAGGAAACAAAGACAAGAAAATAACTTTTCATATGGGATCTCATTGACACAGGCCAGCAGGGTAAGCAGGGTTCAGAGAGGGACTAGACAAACTCACAGGAAAATGGGTCTATGAGTGGCTTCAGGCACAAGGAGCAGGGGAAAAGACCATCCTCTACTGGCTGATGGAGTCAGCCTTGGGTGCTCCTGGACGAGATGTTGTGTATACAGTATTCCATGATGGTGTCTGCTTGTCTCTTTGTCGTGAGAGAGACACATACACAGAATACAGAGAGTCAGATAGATGCTGCAAACCTTATGTTGGCCCTGCATTTCTGGGTTTTCCAGCCTGGGGGGAACTGGTTTGAGCTGACCTGTGCCTGTAGATGACACTCCTCAAGCCAATGCTTCAGCTGGAAAGAGTATTCACTTCCACAGTAGACCTGCCGGGTGTTGTCTGACAAGATATATAAGGCAGTGAAATGTTCTCTTTTAAATCCTTGTAATGATCCTGCAGTGAAGCCAGAATCCACATTTTTGATGAGTGTGCTCTGCCAGGTGATGTATGACTTCAGAGGGAAAGCAAAGGCTTCCCTCTCTGGGGAAATATCCGAGTGAGCTGTTGGAGCACACCATGATATACTGAACCCAAGGCCTGTCTGCCCTAATCTAATGCTGCTCCACCGTGCTCCAACAGCAAATACCTAGGTTTTTAATGCCTCTTTTTCTTTCCAACAGGTGTTTAGGCAGGGGAGAGGAGGAAGAAGGAAGGGGAGAAAAGGAGGAATAAACCCACCAAGTGCTGGGGGACTCCAGAGTCATTTGTGTGAAATGTCAGTGGGGATGTTAGGTCACCTGCAGGCAGTGAAATGGCATGAGGAAGCATCTATCCAGTGCCAACATTGGACAATGTTGAGGAGGTTTTAGTTTGCATATGGTTGAGAGACGAAGCGATGAGGGACTCTTGCATCACTCAGGGAAAGGGGCAGCAGCTACTGGGTTATTTGGGACTTTCCCAGCTTTCATCCCTAGCATGGAAATGCCTTACCCTTGCCACTACCATGCCACTGATTTTCTAAAAGGTTCAAGTCATCTTCCTCACTTTCTTTAAACTGCACAGGATAGGCTAGGCATAAATTTGGACACCTGTCCTAAGTCTGAAAAACTGTATGAAGAAAATTTTGAAGAGTCAGATTATGGGTCAGTTACAATCATTTGCTACAGGCATTGAATGCTAGAAATCTGTCCACCAAAGGGCCACAAAGAGGACTGGAACATCTCTTATATGAGGAAAGGCTGGGATTACTGGGACTGTTCAGCCTGGAGAAGAGAAGGTTCGGGGGGGGGTGTGTCTCATGAGTATTTATAAATGCCTGAAGGGAGGGTGAAAAAACAGTGAAGCCAGGCTCACTGTGATGCCAGAGGCAAGGCACAAACTGAAACACAGGAGGTTCTCTCTTAACATCAGGAAACACTTTATCACTGTTAGGGTGCCTGATTACTGGCACAGGTTGCCCAGAGAGGTGGTGGAGTCTCCCTCCTTGGAGATACTCAAAAGCTGTCTGGACACAGTCCAGGGTAACCTGCTCTAGTTGACCCTGCATGAGCAGGGGGTTGCACCAGATGACCTGCAGGCATCCCTTCCCACCTCAACCTTCTTGTGATTTTATGAATTCTCTTCTGAGGCAAACTGAGGCCTATGTCACGGAGCAGCAAGAGTAAGGCTGCTCCCTCAGGGACAGGAGAAGTGAAAGCCCGGAGCTATGGTTATATGGGGGCTGGCAGAACACAAGAGGAGAATCAAAGCTGGACAAAGCACCCTCTGCTGAGGAATGTTTAGTTTCTGGGAGGGCTGGGATGTTGTTTTCAGGGCTCAAACTATGGTGAGGGCCAATGTGAAGGAAAAGTGAAAGCCTCCAGCCCACACTGGACATGTCACAGTGGGGCTGAAAGCTGCCCAAGGAAATTGAGGGCTGATACAAGAATCCATCTCTGAGAAATACTGAGTATCTGCACAGTGGAGACGCTGACTTACAGGTAAGTCAGTGGTTGGGGTTGAGAGAGAGAGAGAAAGCTCAGAGCTACATTTGGTGTGGGGCTGAGCAGGGGTTGCCACAGGAACCTGAGGGTGGCAAAAATAATCTCCCCTGAGGAGCTTTTAGTTGTTGAGAGGATGGGGTACCTACTCTGGGGCCCAGAATAGGGTTAGCGTTAGTCTTAGGGTTCAGAGAAGGGAAATATTTACTTTGCAGGGGCTGGAAAATTACGCCCCAAGTGAAACAGGCGGCTGACACTAGATACCTATTCTCATTTAATTTACTTCATGATTTACCACTGACATTTTTGCTGTATGAATGAGGCCATATTCAATGCAACCTCACTTGAGATTTCTTACTGAAAATCTAATACTCTTGCTTCAACTCTCCAGGCAAAACTCACTTTCTCAGCCACCTGCTGCAGCAGGGAGTGTTGAGTCCTGGTGATGCTGGGACCTTCCCCTCCTCCTAGTCTCTGTTTTAGGCTCCCAGATGCCCTGTTTGACATATGGAATAAAAAGAAAACAACATAAAGGAATCAAAACACTTTAAAACATCCCCTTAGGGCAGTTGTAGAGCATTTATACAATAATGTCTTAAGCCAAAACAAAACATTAAAATAAATATTAGGGGTAGGAACTGGAGGCTCAAAGCATACTTCTCTCCTAGCACGTACAGTGGCTGCTGCTGTCACCAGTCTGGGGGAGCACAGGTCCCTGACATGCTGAAACAGAGAGGCCTCAGCAACAGGGGACTGAAGCATCAGTGCCCTGGAGGCAAAAGATAATTTTAAGAGGTTTTATAGAGTTATAGGCCAACATTTTACAGTGCGGATCCCTCTGAGCACCTGAATTCAAATCAGGTGTTATCTAACACTCCTGCAAATGCTTGAACACAAGAGTGGTTTTGAGAGCTACTTTGTGAGCTTTGAAAGTGGGGTCTCCAAACTCAGCAGAAATGCCCTCAGAGGTCTGGGACCAGATGACCCTTGCAGCAGGGATGTGGTGACAACAGATGTTAGTGGTCCTCAGATGTTTGTTAGTGCTCCAAGGGCTCTCTGTCGCTGTGCAGCAGTGGCCGTGGCAAGGGAGGTTGGAGGTCAGGGTGTTTTCTTGTTACTCGGATCATTTCAGTGACAAGCTTTCCAGCCTGGCTGGAGAGAAGTACCAGGGCACTAGGAACTGCAGCACAGATGCCAGCAGGAAGGAAATACCCCAAACTGCTTTTCCCTCCAGGGAAATCTATTATGTTACCACCAGCTGAGCCCTTGCCTCTCCCACCGGGAGTCCTCTTTCCTTACCTTAACCTCTTCTGCTTCTTGTTCAAGCTGTTTGGATGCCATCCAGAGACCAGGGACATTACAGTGACTTTCTCTGGAATCTAATCCTAATGACTCCTAAGCCTCAGCAACTCCTAAGCCTAAACCACCTGGATGAGGCAAATCCACATGTAGTATTAATAAGTAATACAGATTAGCTCAATACTTGCTGCACTGACTGTGACCTATAATGTATCATTAGGTAGATGTACCTCACTCACTAACTTGTGTTTGGGATGGAAACAAGAGTGACGGCTGGAGCAGAGAGCTGAATTCCTGTGGGAGATCCTATAGCTTTCAGTGCTCCCCCAGTGCTGCTGCAGAGCAGCTACCTTTAACTATGCCTGCTCCCAGCCACAACAGTGGCCTGCATCTCCTAGCTCAGCTATCAAAACCTAGCAAACCTAGCAAACCTTGGCTGGGGAGCTCCTTCCTATCTGTGAAGACCTTGGTGAAAGCTGGCTCCGGATTAGGATTTTCCTAAGTGCGTAAATCTCAGGAGAGCAAATGTCTGAGTCGCATTCAATAGGACCAGCACACCTTCACGGGCTGTTTTCATCTTCTCCCCTCCATGTTTCTTCCAGCTCCAGAGACTCTGGAATTGCACTGGGATAACACCACTGGAAAATGAATCTTCTCAGGGGCATGGGGGTGTGTGTGCGTGTTTTTCAATCACTTCTTGTTAGCAGTTGCATCATGGGTCAGTTAATGCAAGGGAGTTGGCAAAAAGTAGCCATGGGCCAACGGGGAAGAAGGAGACAACTGTCTTTTCCACAGCAGTTAGAAACTTGGTCAGATCAAGTATGCGAAAGACCAGGAGACCCCAATTCACCTAAAAGTTTCTGAAAATCTTAACCACTCTCTTTTAAATATATAACTGATTACTCATTTTTTTCAGGTCAAATTCCTACTCAGAACAGTCAAATGCTGATTCCAAGAAGGGTAAGTAAAACATTGCCTTGAAACCCCACAGTAGGTTTTTATGGAACTGGACTTAGAGGATTTGTTTCAAGAAACATGAGGGAAAACCAAGTTGTCACTGATGTCAATTTTTTTAAGATCACCTTTTACATTATTTTAATTAACTTCTATTCAGTGTTGATGTTCATCTTCCAAATGGAAATATGTTCATTAGCACACTTATTAAATACCTCTGCTACACCATCATTAAAGGCTGTTAAGCAAGAAGGACCCCGAGTTCTGAGTTGGGCTGTCATAAGGAGCTCTGCTGCAGAGTGGTGCAAAAATTCACTTTGCTCAGTTACCACACTGAGCAGTCACTGAACAGGGTGGCAGAGCCAGGATGGTGGGAAGGAGCAGGTTTCACTGCAGGATGTCCCAGGGTTGCTGGCTTCCAGCCCTCTCCATGACCTGTGTGACATTGTGCCATGAAAACACAGCCTCTCACAGCAAAGCCTTAGAGAGAGAGAGGTCAAAGGAGATAGATTCATTTTGAGTGGTGACTTAAAGATCGGGAAGTTTCCAGTGACCATATTGGCCACACATCAACAAGCTGCCACCCTCACAGGCATTTAAAATCATCCGCCTTCTAAATTTCAGAGAAGTGGTGCACAGTTTTTACCTCAGAGGAAACAGATTGGGCACAAACAGCAGGCAAAAAGATGTCTGGAGAACTCCCTGACATTCACTACAGGGTGATCCAGTGATCATCAGGGCTTAGGTTAGATATGGACAGCGTGCCTGTCAGTGTCCTCCACCACAAATTGCTCGCTGCTATTCCTCAACAGCCCTTGAAATTCCACATACTTGGTCTTCAAAGGAGAAGGGACAGCTGGCCTGTGGCAGCAGCAGAGCCAAGGCTGGGGAGACCTCTTGGCCTCCCAAATGTGAAGGAACAATGTTGCTGAGATTTCCTCTGATGGGTTGGGGGTTGTATGCACTGGGCTGGGACCAGGTGCTCCAGCAGGGCTAAGTATGGAGCTGATGATTGAGCTGCACTGGTGAAAGGTGATAGGGAATGCAGGGACCAAGCGAGCTTTCCCAGACTTGCACCAGGGATACATCACAGCCTTGGGCTAGGATGGCTAAAGGAAGGCTGGTACGATTTATCTGGGATCAAGGACCAGGACAGGAATACAGGACAGGTGGATTATCTGAAATAGTAAAGTATGCCATGGAGAAGAACCCATCAAAAGTAGCTTCATATAAGCAATTTCTTTTCCCATTGCACTACTAGAGAGCGTTAACCTCTAAGTTTGCCATGTACACATCAGGTGACAAAATGAGAAGTTTCTTGAGATCCAGGAGTTCCTCAGAGCCCCAAAGACTGGACCAAAATGACTGACATTTTCTCATACTCTCTGTCATGCATTTGACAAAAGCAGCATAATGCAATCACCTTTACCTGGTATCAGGAGAGAAGGAATAGCCTGTATAATAAGAAGATAAAGAAAAATTGAAGGACTTAAAAAGGACATTGGTGAATCCTGAAAACCAGATGGTGTTCATTATCAGTGCATCAAGACGCTCTTGAGACACACATCCTTGGAGGGGGAACTTTATGAATGCTGTTGGGAACAATGAAATTCAGAGCTCTAACTCACCCCAATTTAAGAATACCTTGCAAAAGTTTGAGGATGTTGTATCTTTCTTTTCATTTTGATTTGCAAGAAGAGACCAATGAAGTTATGAATCAAGATTTGCAAGGTTTACCTCAATTAAGTAACATCGAGTGGTTTTATGACCTGATATTCTTTGCTGATATTTTCAGTTCTCTCAGCCATGACAGCTCCAAAGTCCCAGAAAATTCACATCTCCTCTGCTTGACTGTGTGAATTCA
This sequence comes from Gallinago jamesoni, assembly GCA_025769975.1. Classification (NCBI taxonomy): domain Eukaryota; kingdom Metazoa; phylum Chordata; class Aves; order Charadriiformes; family Scolopacidae; genus Gallinago; species Gallinago jamesoni. Next base: position 66,622,179 of record JAOQGH010000012.1, read on the forward strand.
CCTGAAGAAACATTGAAATGACTGCAAAAGTCCCATTCAAGCATGAACAAAAAAGATGCTAAACTCTCTCTCTCTGTGCCTTTATGGGTAGAATGTGGATCACATTACCTAAAGATACTTCTTGCAAACTAATTTTGCCATCCAGGTCTTGCTTTTGTCCATTGTAGGATACTGCCTGAATAAAATTGTGAGAACCCTCTTTTCCAACATGAATTGTCCACCTGCTTGCTTCCCAAGGAAAATTCCAGCATACCTTATCACTAACTGCTTCACACTATCCTATCCTAAATGAAATGAAATTAAATTAAATTAAATTAAATTAAAATTAGTTATCCAGGATGCTCATTTGTAGAGACTAATCAAAATTATCAGATTTGGAAATTTTACCTACAAGAACAAATCTATTTTTATTTTATGTCTGAGGAAATCCTATGGGACTCAATTCCTAAACCTGCCCTGACCAAAATCAGTGGGAGTTTTTCTGTCATTTCAAGAGCCTTTAATTACTCTTCCTTCCATCGGACTTCCCTGTAAGCATAAGGAGGTTAATTACTTCCTGAGCAATATCTGCTTCATACTATTATTAATTATTTAGCAATTAGTTATGAGGCACTGACTCTCAGGGATGTATGTAAGCTATAACAGGCACCAATGAAGACAGTCTCTGCCTGAAGGAATTTCCAATCCTTTCTTCTTATTTGGATGACCAACAAGATGTAGCTTCATTTACACAGTAGCTTGACCAAAACAAATGGAAAAAATAGCAACCTGTATAAGACTGGGGGACCAGAGGTTTACAGGATGGGTAACACAGGCGCTTTTTACATCTAGGTAACATGTTCACACCTCAAAACCAGGGAGCAACTACAAATGATGTTCTCTGAGAAATGCACACCTGGCATTTGATCACAAAATCTGCCTCTCCAGGTGGCTGCCCTAAAGGGACCATTCAGCTGGCACAACTGGAATTGAACATGGGGACCAAAAACCAGATGTCTCCAGGCAGAGACCAAAAAATGCTAATGGGGAAAATTGCTGTCCATCCTACATCCATGCTACAGTTCTGGACGTGAGCTCTGACTGCTGAAAGGCTGTTAAAAATATATCTCATTCTGAGGAGATATAACAGAAATAGCTTCCAACTATCCTTCAGCTCCTGCCAGTCTGTGCTGCAATCACACGGGGAGCTTCCGAGCAGGGGCTGCTCCACCACCTACTAATGTCACTCCAGTGCCCGCACCCTGATAAACACAGAGGGTAAATAGCATTCCTGCTATCAGACTGCACCCTGAATTACAAAAAAAAAGGCATCACAAGGGCTGTTCTTCTGACTCTGAAACTGGTAGTGAGGAGAGGGGAGTTCAGATGTATCAGAGCAAGACAGTATGCAGCAGACTGTCAGACTTGACACCAGCTAGGGATTTCACTGTTTAAATCCTAACTTCAGATTCAATCTGTGCGGCAACAGGCTGAAAATGAAGCAGCAGGCAGCTTTTTCCAATACTTCCAAAGTCCAGGTACCCAGCTGTTACACCCACTTGCTGGTCTTCCCTATTTTTTTCTTCCTTGCAGCAGACAAGCAATTGAAAACAGCATCACAGCTTAAAAGCTTCTGTGTAAAAACAAATCTGGTCTTCTGCACAATTAGGAACTCACTAAATCAAAGTCACACCATGACGAGTCTGGTGTCCTTTTAGAGGGTCTAGCGATGCTGCTCCCAGGGTTCATCATCCCTGGGAAGCAGAGACTTTTCCTTGGCATCACGACGTATGCAAAGCAGTGAGCAGCCTCCTGTGCAAAAGCAAAGCTGCCCTACTTTCTGCAAAGGCTCGCCCCTCAACCATCTTCACCAGACAGTCTGATTATATTTCTCATATTGCAACACAGCTGTTCATAACTTGTCATCTGCACCAAGAACACTGGCCAAGTATTCCAGCTGTATAATAGCTTTTTACTGTTGATTGAAGAGTCTCAGTACAAATTGCTTTCCCTTATATCCCTGGAAATCACACAAACATTGCATGAGGCAGAGAGTGATGCATTTAGAACCACCTCTGTGAAGTTCCACAGCAATGTTTTAATGAGGATTGTTTTCCTCCAAAGGCTTAGCAGCTCCCATTTGCCAGAGCTCCTTTTGCTAAGAAGAAACATGGAAGTGCCGTTGACACATCATTGCTGGGCACACTTTTGGATTTGGAGGATCCTCCTTTCGTGGTTGGGAATCCATGACAAAAGGCAAGTTATTCTGTGATGACGTGATGCCTTCAATTCTAAAATCAGCAATGCTGAGTACAAGGAGGTTGGTGGGAAAACAGAAAAACTCAGGAACAGAAGAAATGGATGCCATTGTAAGGGGTAAGGATGGATTACTCATTGTCCCTCCCAGGATACAAAGCAGAGGACGTTGAGCAAAGCTGGTAGGTTCAAAACAAAAATGAGGTTGGGGAATTCCTTGACATGGGATGTTATGGACATTAATTTTTCCATGGTTCAAAAAGGACTGAGTGGCTACTTGGAAGAAAAATCTGTTGAGGACTGTTAAATACAAAGACAATACATCTGATCTGCAATTTGCTGGAGCCCAGAGTTCCATCCCTGTGTTTCCTCTGTTTGTCCACTATTTCCACATTATCCTCTGTTGGCCACTATCAGGAATGGGATACCAGAATAGATGCACCTTTCTTTTAACACTGCATGGCAACAGTTTTTTTCTTAATGTGGATAAATGCAGTGATCACTAAAAAAAAAAGATAATTATAAAATTAATTAAATTAAACCAATTAATCACTCCTAGCTCATCTAAATCTATGGTGCTTACAATGGTGATAGGATCCAATATGCCTTTCTTCTTAAAAACTATAGCCAGTATGAAACAAAGTACAGTTGCTGGGGCTGGCTCTGATGCCGTTTGCTGGACTCTTGGCAGATCACACTGCCAGCAATGGCATTCTGTCCATCACCAGGGACTGATTTCCTCAGCTCTAAGAAGAGTTTGCTTTGCAACTCTGCTCTGTAAAAATAATACCTGTGGAAATAAAAAATCTCTCCCAGAAACATGTGCAATGCAACTGGTCCAAACTTTTCCCAGAAATCCTCTTGGGATTGAAACACCTCTTAGCAACCTGCCAGAGACCTGCTTGGGCACAGTGACTTCAGTCATCAAAAGTATTTTGACAATGATATTTTGCATAGTTCACAAGGACTCTGCAAAACCTCTGGCTGCACATATTTATTTATTTTTTGCAGGCCAAGCTCGGATAGAGGAAACCAAGATCTGTTCTACCTCACTCTTCTTCAGTAGCTTTATCACCACTGAAAGTTGAAGGATGAGACAAGAGTATGTACTGTTACCCAGAACACTAATAATTTAAGTCTTTGTGTACCCTACCACCTACCCTGTTTGAACAAGCCAAAATGCAAATTTGTAGACTTACTTCCTGAGGAAACTATGTCCACTATTAAGGTCTCTGATCATATATTTGTGTTTCTGTCACAACCAATCCCGTCCACAATCACTTTGGAAGCCATTGTCCAGTTTCAACCAAAATTGACAGAATGGGAAATATTTTTCTTAAATCTCAAGTTCCTACATAATACATAAAGAAAGAGAGACATCAATAAAATTAACAAATAAAAGTCACTGAGTGGTGAAAACAAACATGTTTAATCACCTCATTGAGGGGGAAAAGTGTAGTGTCAGTTCAGCCCTTACTAGACAGCAGAGTTCATTCTCTACACAGGTTCTACTACATATCCTTGTTTCTGCTGCTTATGGACATACTTTTTATGACTTAAAAATAGTGCATTGCACTGCCTGCAAGCTAAATGAAAAAGACCCCACCAGGCCCTGATTAATATTCCCCACTGACTGTATGATGAAATGAGAAAGTACCAGCAAGGCTAGATCAGGGAATAAGGAGGGAGAGGTGCTCTCACTGATGTACCAAAGGCAGAAAAGTATTGTGCCCTGAAAAGCATAATAATGTCTTAAGAGAAACACTGAAGGACATCTAATAAGAAAGAAATCTGACAGAGCAGGAGTGATTGAAAAAGTTAATTTAACCAGGGCAGAGTAGGACAACTGGGGTAAGATAATTATTGATAACTCCACCAACTCTAACAAAAGCCTAGAGCAACCTGTGCTAAACAGAGTGTTGCTGAGATATATGTATATGACCTGGTTCACTTTTTGACAATTTATCAGGGGCACGACAAGTGCCAGAGGTCCTGATGCTTTGGCTGTGACTCAGACTGTGACACAAGACCTCCTCACCAGCCCTGCATCAATGCTTACCTCTGCAAGTCCTGCAAGTTTGCCTTTCCAACCCATAGGTCCCCGTTCAGCTGCAAGCTGGTACATAGAGTTGCTTGGCCATTGGTGGGTGACAGAAGAAATGGGGCTTTCATTAGCAACAGTGCTATTTCTTACCCTTCTCTCTGGGGACCTTTGTGGAATGGGTGTCTGGCCACCAGCCACGTGAATCTTGCCAAAAGAAAATAGCTTGAAAACGCTGATGTTTTTCTTCTGGTTTTGCATCTTCTCAGGCAGGAAAACTCACTGTGACTGTCCTAGGGAAGCAGGAGCAGGCTTGGGTAAGGTTTCTCCCTGGCAGCACATATCACCCCAGCAATACCATCCTCCCATAGTTGCAGACAAGAGGTATCCTTCTTTTGGTCCTACCAGACACTTGGTACAAGTATAATGGCAAGATCTTTACCCCCCACTTCTGTGGGTTAGGTGTCAATTTTTCAGATTTTCTAAAGTCTGTGCCTTAAAATGCTCTCTGGTTTGTCTGCAGTTTTCAAAAAATAAAAGCTAATTCAACTGATGGGTTTAGGTGTTATCCTACTTCACTCTTGTGAGACTGAGATTTTTTTCTCCAATAAAATTTCTTCTTCCTCAGGCCAGTAGTGCTGGGATAAGGACTCAACAAAACTGTCCAGCAATCACCCACCAGCTATAATAGCCTCTCCACTTAAAAGGTACAGTCTTCCCCTTGTTTTAACTCCCCCATGTGTATAAAAGACAAACTTCCCCACAATGAAAGCAGGCACATGTTGGCTGCATTGAGGCTAGGGTTTTACACTGGATTAACCCTTTGAACAGGGATGATTGAATTCTGATTACACTGGAAGAAGACCTGAACTAAAGTCTTTCACCCTGTTTACTTTAATGCAGCAAATTTGAGTACCTTTAGCCCCTTGTTTATGCAGTATGGCAGAGTCCAGAGACTCCTTCACGTCAGTGTCTTTTGGAGCCAGCTACAGCCCCAAGCCTCAATTAATAAGACTTGCCTTTCAGACGAGCTAGTTCAGTCTTGGCTGCCACAAGCACGCCATTTTCAGTTCCTGAGATACCTTAAGGGGTTTTTCCCCTCACCCTGTTGGAGGCTTTGTTGGCTGTACAAGGGGTCCCTGGCAATTCTAGGTCTGCCATGTATCTATGGTTAGATATTTCAATGATTAAGTCATCCAGGTATGAGAGGGGAATATTAAGCCAAAACTTGAAAGAATTTCTCGATAGACACAAGAGATGGATGACAGGAGAAAAGGGTACATCCAGGGTCATTTGCCCCAGGGAACAGATTTGGTAATCAGGGCTGAAGTAATGGAAAAAATATTTCGTAAGTCAACCAATTGAGTCTTTTGAAAAAATGTTGCTCTCAGAGGAAAACAGAAGACTTCACATGCAGGTGAATCTATTTGCAAAGAATCCATGAGTCCAAAAGCTCAGTCAAACTTAAAAGGGGTTTCATGAAGCCATCAGAGAGTCCTCTTAAGCCAAAATGCATCTCTCTGCTTTCCCTGCTTCCCTGTGTTTCTGGACACACATTTATTACATTTCACTGACAAATATTTTCTCCTAACCTCCTGTCACATTTGTATTTGCAGTCGTCTCCTGACTTCAGTGTTGAGTTCACGTTCCCTATCTGCTTCATGAAAAACTTAATTTCTGTGGTTCCTGAAAGTTCCTCTTCTATGACGAAATCAGACCCTTTGCACAGAAGATGGTGTGTGGCTACCTGTGTGTAGCTGCATTTTTAGTCCCAAGCTTTGACTGGTTGGTATAAAGTCATTTGTAAAAGGACAATAACAAGCATGATGAATTCTAATGTTCTGTGTGTCACAGTGCTTAGATAGCTCATAGATAACTACATCACCAATATTTCACAAAGCTGTAGCAACTCAACTCTCTTTAAAAAAAATATCCTCACAAAAACAACACTTTATCATAATATTCGTGGACAGGTACCAAAAAAATCAATGGTTAAGGATCTACATCTATCACAGCTTGCAGAAAACCTTCTGCTAATATTGGGTCAAGGGAAGATGCTCTAATTGTCTGGATTCCTGTGTCAGCTCATATTCACTTGACACTACTCACTGGCATTAAAATAGATTTTCAGCCCCCTGCTTCATGCATCATAGGCAGCACTGAAAATAAATCAACCCTTTTAGAGATAGTGTTCATGACAATGAAGCTGGTGGCACAGAGATGTTCCCTTATTAGCTGTCTCTCTTGCACCTATTGCATTTCATGTCCTTCGGGGATCATTGAGATCCCAGAAGAACCAAGTCACCCTGGGAATTTGGACAGGCCCTGGTAATACACCCCAACATCCCTGATACCCTGGTATTCATTGTTTTCCTTCCAGCCTGGGAAGGCAGCACGTTCTATAAGGTTTTGAGGTACTGAACTGTGCTGTACCTTTGCCAACAGATGTAAGTCAGTATCAGCACAGACAAATTGCCAAGCATCACAGAAAATTAAGGGTTAAACAATAACTTATTATATAAACGTTATTATACCTAAAGCTTAATAGCAATTATATACTACTACTATTACTACTAGTGGGGTAAGTACATATAACAAACAATGATAATAGTATAATAGAGACTGCTCAATGGTCCTCTGTCTGCAGTGAGTGGTGCCTGTTAAGTAGAACGGCCAGTGAAAAGGGAAGGCCTCCTGTACTCCAGAAGTAATCATCCTTCAGGCACATAAAGCATCCAATATTTAGTGGGTGCTGGGAATAGTTTCAGTCAGTAAAATACTGACCATAAATCCAAATGGAATGGGATAAACCTTGCAGGAGGAGCAGGTTTGTAGCTGTTGGCAGCAGCATTCACTAGCCTGGTTCATGAGGAAGCTTGGCCTTGATCTTGCCACACTAAAGGGGACTGCACTGTGGTAATTACAGAGTGAAGACAAGAGGAGTCACCCCATGTTAGATGAGACACCCATCTACCCAAGTTTTTCCCAGTGACTGAAACCAAACGCCTGGGAAGGACCATAAAATGAAGTCAAGAACAGAGTGATACTACCTCAAGTATTTTCTAAGCCTTCAATCACTTTCAGCTTAGGGATTTCTTGAACTTGAGGCAAATCCTTTGTATGGATTTCTCTTCCATAAACATGCTTCACAATCCCTTGAGCTCACAGAAACTTCCTACACCTGTACCCTCCTGTGGCAAGGAGTTCCCACAGCCTGACTCTGCCTGGTGTGAAAAACTATCATCTCCTTTTGTGGACTTTGAGCCTGCCACATGCTAGCTTGTGTGTATGGCCCAAAGTATGAAGGAAGGAGTAAGGAACTGTCTGAAAGAGTTGCTACTCTCCCCTCCACACCATTCAGGCTCCAGCAAGCCTTCACCCTACCTCCTTTCAGTCTTGGAGGCTGAAGACTCCTAGTCTATTTATTTGCTCCTGTTGAGGAAGCTGCTTCATCTTTGTAATTTGTCTCTGCTGTAGTGTAGAGTCCTCAGTGTCTTTATGCAGGATGCATCCTCTGGGACGGAAAATGGAAAGGAAAATGAGTTAGGATAGACTCTGGTAAAGGGCTGGTGCACAGACAGTTGGGGACAAGCTCATGTGGAAGGCAAAGAGTAGAACAAAGACTGTAGCAAACACAGCCTTCATCCTCTGGGATGGTCATGGTGAAAAAATCCACATCTGAATCTGAAAGGAAGTGCAGGAGACTGATGGAGAAGAATTAAAAAGTGCATTAGGACTCTTGAACATGTCACCACAAGTGCTCCATTGACAAGTGCTGTCATGCTCAGCTCAAACAATGCTTCAGGGAAGCCAGGGCTCACTTCTGAGGAAGTGCATGAGAGCCCTGTGAGATCCCTCCGTTTAATACATTACAATGAATCGTTAATGACAGGGCACTTACAATAAATGGCAATACCCACTTCACTGTGAAGTGTCCCGCGACGCAGAGGGAATCCATTGTCTCCCCAGCAATCTCACCTGGCTCCCCGCTTTGTTCCTCCCGCGGAGAGAGGCATCTCACGCCGCAGAAGGTGCTGCTGGAAGACGGCACTCATTTCAGTAGTCACATAAAGGCAATTCCTCATGAAATATCTCATCTGCCTATTAAAAAGCAGCAAGACTCTAACCTCAGGTGGTTTCACCCCTGCAATCTGAAAGCTAATTTTAACCTACAAAGATTTTTATTTTTCCTCCCAGAAAATCTAGACACTAACTTCTATCTCAAGGCTCTTTCTGCTTAATAAATAGCTCTTTACAGAAAATGCTTAACATCTCAGCACATACCCTGGGTAAAGACTGTTTTAGCAGTGGAATGAGGTGATAATGTACTAGAAGCACCAAAATCTGCTGCCCCCCAAATACAGTTTGTCTGGCCAATCTTTCCCTAATAGATGCACCATTAAGCAGGAGGGACTTTTACTAGGGCATAGAGAGGGGAGAAAGGACTGAAATTCCAAAACTTTCTCAACCAACAAGGTGCCCACAAATAAAGGCATTAAAGTCCCTAGCACTTTTTAACCTTCCTTGTGCTGCAGCTCACTGTCCCCGCAGCTCAGCTGTCGATGAATCATGATATCATTTCTTATCCACTTTTGTGGTAAGTCTTCCGGGTTATTTAAGTCATCATCAGACACGTCTTACCTGTCTTTGTGCTAGTGTGTTACGGGTGCTCACACGGTTCACTAATAGACCATAGCTGCTGGGCTCAGTATGGTCTAGTTGGCTACAAGCAGCTACTGTTATGGGAGTCTACGGCCAGTGACCAGCCACTGTCACTGGTACACTCATGTCTGCAAGGTAATAGCCAAAATGTCTGGGCTTTTCCAGTTGATTTGTCAGTAATTAGGGCTGTCTTGCCTGATACTCCTCTACCCCCAGGACACTGAACAGGCCATCCTCACCCATTCTCCCTTTCACCTCTGAGTGTTGGGAGCGCCAGGTAGGTAAAGCTTTTGCTCTTTTGGCAGACCCTTAGCTGGAGGTAAACCAGTGGCCGTAGAGAGCTGTGAGCAGGTTTAGGGACAACACCATCAACTATTGGGATCTGCTTTTTCTTCTCTCTGCTGCTCAGTGTTAATTATGCTTCCATCACCATTAATTTTCCTAAGCAGGAAAACTCCTCCAAAGCTTCATTTTGTCTTGTAGCAGTAAGTGCGTTAACTAATTATAAGTGCAAAGAGCTGAGCTCAGCCCCTTGTTCAGCTGGGCCTGGTGTTAAAGAGTTGCCTGGAGTCAATCCTGAAGTTGCTGTAGCGAAACTTTGAAGGATGGCACCAGAGGGCTTTGTAAGTGTCCCTGAGTTATGTGACGCTCCTTGCCCATGAATCAGAGGATCATAAAGGACACTGCTCCTAAGTACCCAGATGATGACTTGTAGCCTCTCTCACTTAGCAGGCTACGCTCCAGGTACCGGGGGCTCCCATCACTCACCCGGGCAGCCTTCTGCCAGCACATGCGAATTGCCTCAGCCTGGCTGCTGAGTCTTAAATTAAGCTCACGCCCTTTAAGAAAAGTCTGATATCCTGCATCTAAATGTTTGCTTAGCAATGCAGAGTCCTCCTGGCTTACTGAGTGCTTCTCTCTCTATAGCACGCACCCAGACACTCATGCACACACATCCCCTGGCAGCTGTAAAAAGATGTGGGGAACAACAAAAGCACAGGAGGGTCAAGGATGAGCCAAGATAAGAACAAAATGGCTTTTCCTCCTTCCCTGATCGTCACAGTTACCTTACGTACTTCAGCTTTCCAGGATTTTTCGGCATCCTTTGATAGCTCATCTCTGGTTGTCACCTCTAGAGCCAGACTAAACCCTGTGCCTTGGCTCCATCCTTGCCTTGCATTCAAAGGTCAGAGCCTACTTGCATCTGGAAGAAGGAAAAAAGTGAACTTTCAGAGGCAGAATTGCAGATTTAGCTTTATTCCTCCTCCCACAGGAGTCAATATAAAATTATTCCAGGTTTGCCGAAAGCAGGGCACAGAGCGGCTGGTTGGCCTGGGGCTGTGGAGGGAGGGAGGGAGGGAGGGAGGGAGGGAGGGAAGGTGTTACAGCTGCACAGCTTGTATGGAAGGAAGCAGGGGAGATGCCGGCATCGCCAGCCCCTCTGCCTTCCTCCTGCCTACTAGCACCGCCCGCATATTGATCGGAAAGGATTTGCAGTGAAGTGGATGAAAATTGCTGGTGTAAATCCCCCTGCAGCCTGGTGAGAATAAATCCACCCCCCCTCCCCTCCTTTTTCACAGCCAGGAATGATATTAAGAGCGTGGGACCAAGGATTTCCAGATTTCAAACATTAAAGTATTTTAATTGCACTTCAGGGTAATTCAGCATGGAGCATATGAAACATTGCAGGCAGAGAAAACAGCTACTCTGGAAAACGTCTGTAATTTTCAGGGATTCCTTTTATTGCTGATTGCATCCAAATATTTCTGCCCTTGACTAAGTGTTCCCCACTCCCCTGTGTCCTTTAGCAGTCCCTGCAGCAACTGAGCAGAATAACACTAGAAAGAATAAACAGCCAAAGCATGGACATAAAGTCCCTTAATTAATGAAGGGGACATCTCTGTTCACTGATTTAGTACAAACAGGGCTCCTACTGCAGGCTCAGGCAGGGCTGGGCAGCTGCTTGTGCTGAATTGCAACAAGGACATGGAATTTGGGGAGAAATTCCACTTATGCAACGTATGGCCTCCTGCTCTAGATTTCCTTCCTTATGGCTTTCATGCCTCTGAGGGAAGCCTCTGCTCAGTCTGACTGTTCTTATTCATTATTTATGGAATGATGCAAATACGTCTAATGCAAGGATTATTTCTTTTTTTTTCCTAGAACCTTAGGGGCTGCCAGAATCAGAAGCAACCTGAAACTACTTCCCCTTCTGATTTCCCTCCCTCCTACTATACATTGGGCAGGCGCAGACACAGACCTTCACTTGCTGAAGCTCCTATACTGCTCTTCCTAGTGCCGTTCAGAGGTTGCCTTCTCAAGCTCAGTGACCGGGCTCTCACTCCAACAGGTTAAAATGTCAGTAAACACTGGTCTGTGCTCTTTCTAGATGTTTGTGATATAGATATTTGACATTTATTTTAGAACGACCTCAGGGTTTGGTACAAATCTTTGTAGCGTGGTAGCTTTCAGCTCTGTCCTCCTTGAAACAACAAGGATTACTTTTGACACCAGTTGACTCATGGGTTAATCCTTGTGTAGATGGGGTAATTTATACTGTAGCTGGCAGCGGGTGGATAAAGCAAACCCAGAGGGCCAGCAAGGCTTACCTCAGCTGGCTGATGCATCTTAGGGACATCTTAGGTTTGTCTTTTCCACACAAAGGTGTACAACTCTGTTAACAGTGCCTTCCATCCCAGAGAAGATAAAGTTTACCTGTCTCCTGCAATCACCCTGATGACTTTAAGTACGTGACAATTAATGAATTGAAGTTTACACACATGTGCACACACGCACACGTATGCGCACACACAATCAAGATTCACCCCAAGAACCACCAAGCAATGAGCATTTAGAAGAGGAAAAGGGGACATGCCCATCTCAGTTTCTTTATGGTATGGGCCCGCAGATATCACCCAATAAATACATAGGGGTATAGGCCTCTAGGTAGCAAAGGGAATTATTTGTGCTGTGATTTCTTTTACACTACAATTAGCCCTGGGACTAGTGACTTTTCTGAAGCACACAATGCCCTCAACATCCTCTGTCCCAGAAGACATGGCACTGAATGCTGGAGCTGGGCTTCTCTGAAGCCCAACCATGCCCCTTACCGACAGACATCCTCTTCTGATGAGATGCATATGGTCAGAGAGCTCCCAACACGGGTGAGAGCGACAGGGGATGTCCAGCCATTCCCACGTGCTGTGGCAGGATTAATATATCTCACCTGTCTCTGGCAGACCTTCATCCACTGTGTTTGAGGAATATTATTACATTTCTCCTGCCCATGGCTACTTCTTCCCTTTTCTGCACTAAAGAAACAGTTACCAGAACCTCTTTTCCAACCTAAATGATTCTATGATTCTATGATTCTCTTCTTTTCTGTCAAGTTTCCAAAACTGTTAAACCAATATGGCCTGCTCGTCTTTCCCACACCTACCAGGCTTGTCCTTCCCTCTGTAGTTTGTAAGTAGACTGAGCTATTTATTGGCTGCCTCTAGCCTTGGAGCCAAGGAGGGGAAAGCTCACATCCGTATCGGTCCTTTGGGGCAGCTCTCATCACAGTGAAAACGGAGCCCTTGCCTTCCCTGCCGGCTTCCCACAGCCATTCATCAGGTGGTGGGAGGCCGGATTACGTTACTCCGTTGTTTATTGCTCACAGGGTTCACATCATTCTCACAGTACTGTGTTTTGGTTTGTGGTTGGGGTTTTTTTGTTTGTTTTTTTTTTTAAAAAAAAAGGAAGTACAGGCTACGAAAGGGCACAGAGGACTGCTAGCTCCAGTCTTGACCCATGTCAAGGCAGGTAATTTCCGCCTTAGGATATTGCCTTAGGCAATAAGAGCAAAGAGGAGCCAAGGGCTCTGAACTGCAAGGAGGGGAAGATGAGGAGGGCTGCAGTAATAAGAAACTAATAGATGGATTTGTCCTCCGTATCCATTCAATAAGTTCATCAAGAACAAAATCAGGCAAAACCCTTCCCCTCTAAGCCGATGTCTATCATGGTGCGCAGTCCACTGTGTTCCATGCATATAAAACATATGTTTATATATGCATGTGTGCACGTATATATGTATGTACAAACACCCTTGCATAAGAAATTATGTCCTTCATGGCATTTCCTATTGAGTGGTGATACAGAAATCCTGCTGCTACCCCCATGTTTGATTTGCTCTTCAGACAGCCAGGTTTGCACCAGTCAGATGCACAGGGCTGACTCCTTGTTTGTTTCATCATGTAAGATTAGGAAGTGTTTAACAGAAATTATTGCATCAAGTTATTTGCAAAAGAGCACCCACACTGCAAGTTCCCAACTGTTTTCCCTTCTTACCTTTGCAACACCTGCCCTCCTAGAAGAGCTGAGTACCAGGAGTTTGTTGCACACCATGGAATGTCCTGAAGCTGAAAATAGGAGATTTGGCTTGTGTTCTTTGCTCTGTTACTGGTTTCCTCTATTGTCTTAGAGAAGCCATTTAGTGGACCTGTAGCTCACTTTTCCCACCTGGAAAGGAGCTACAGTAAGAACATCTGTAGAGGTCCTTGATAACGATTGATGAAATCACTATTAAGCCTAAAATAAGAAGATAAAAATTGTAAGAATTGTCCTATTGGCTCCTAGCAATGATCCATGCAGAAGAGTGCTCTGCCTCTTACAGTGGCAGTAGAAAATGTTACCTAGTGAGATCTGGTCAGCCTGGCCACCATCTGTGACCCGTTATCACCATCCATCCCCAGAATCTATAGTCATTGGAGTGAAGGAGCTGGAGGGTACATCTCTTTCTATCCCATTTAGTAACTATTTATAGACCTGTTGTCCACAAACTTGTGCCACGCAGAGAGTTGGCAGAGCTGTTTTAACACAATACTTTGCCACAAACCTGAGACATGTTTCAGCTGATGTCCTCCTCCTTCATCATGGTCTGTACCTTGCTTTCCTCACATATATTGCACTGTGCAGAGATGCGGGCAGGAAAAACCCCTGGCTGTGCTGAGGATAAATGGAAATCTCAAAGAGGGTCATGGATTTAAGAAACCAAATAAGTAGTAATTAAAAATAAGTGGGCAGAGGTTGTACATTCCCTTGCCCCATCTGGAAATGTAGTGGTGGATTTAGTATGCCAATATTGACATTTTAATTAATCACTGCTTCTAAAATGCTTTGTGGGCGAAAGCCTAACACAGTCAAAATTATTAATAATAATAATACTTTTAGTAGCATTTCACTTTTTATTATTACAATACCACACATTATTATTATTATATAAAATCATTAATTTCAACAATAGTCTGTCCTTTAATATGGGAAAGGGCATCTTAAGCTCTTTCCAGAATAAAAAGACAAGTGCTGCTTATTAAAGGCTTTCCCTATATTTTAGCCAATAATCACTTAATAATTTTATCATTGAAATTAACCACATAGTCACGGGCTGGGACAGTCATAATTAACAACAACAGAAAAAGAAATACAATACACTCCAGTAAATAGAAGCAGCCCCCTCCCACTCCCCCAAATGGTGCAAAATACATAGGGGACCCTGTTGTCATAGTAACTGGCATTACAGCTTGCTTTCGATAATTAATGGAGGGCTTTGCTATTACAGTATTCTTGAAATTTCACTTTCCCCTGTGCTGCACTGCAGAATGCAGTATCATTTCCCCATTCATAAATATTTCATTACCACAGTCTGCTGTGTTTCATCATCACTGATAACACTCAGCCTAATCCACCCATTGCTGAATTCATGTAGCCCTGGCGGTAGAGCAACTTTCATTTCCTCCTTCCACTTCTGCAGTCTTCATTTTTCTTGTTCAGTGCTCTCCTGCTGCAAAACTGTCATCCCAGGCTTACTACACAGAACTTTCTTTTCCTTACTCAAAAAAATAAACATGAATGGTAAAAGCTCTGCCCAAGCAAATGAGATACAGACACACACACACTCGCAATGCCTGTATCACTGATATAATTTGTATGTATCACTAAACAGAGATATTTGGATCAGAGACGGAGAGGAGAACTGCAATATGGCACTGTAGAAGGAAACTCAAAATCTGATTCAGCAAAATATAGGGGTACCTTTAGACACACACCTTGTCCCTCTGATGGCAGCTACAAGCAAAAGAAGTGATAATCTCATCCAGAAGATCGGTTGGGGCATAATGTGTTTTGTAAATAACATTTTAGTAGAGAATACCCAAAGCTAGTGGGGCAAACAGCTGTGGTAATACAGATGGCAAGGAAGGAAGAAATAGAGAAATAGTTTCATTTTTTTCCTTGGTGTCAAAACTATGAATCAAATTAACTCCATTGTGTTTACATACATAATTTCTTCCAATATCCACACACAGAGCACTTGAATTTCCTTGTTGAGCCTTGCTTATTTTCCATCTTTTTTGTTTTTAATACCTTTTTTTTTATTTTGCTATCCCTTTGACACAAGTTGGTATCTAAAGACAGAGAGACCTTAAAGAGTTAGCGCTGGCCCCTCTAATGCAAAGTGCAAGGTCTCTCTCCTGGAACTCTGTGACAGTCTTGCCTTAGACTGCCTTTACAGAGGAGGAGACTAGGGAGCCCAAAGGGAAGGGAAACACCACGTGTAACCTGTTAAAGAGAACGCTGCACAGAATTTGGCTTGGTTTGTAACAGGTATCACAGATGTGATGTGCTTTTCCTCTGGGAGGGGTTAAATTCTGGATAAGGAATCATGGTGCAAATGAGCATTAGTGGAGACCACTGCATGCATCTCTTGACAGGCGCTATATAAATGTACACGGAAAATTTGTTTCATCTATTCTGCATGTAGCAGAAATAGCTAGGTAAAAAATTGTACAGCCCATGCAATAAATAGCAGTTATTTGCTTATGCCATGAAATCTGCAAGACCTGCTAGGATGTCATTTATGTTGACACATTTAAGGAGAGAAGATCTGCAAATACATTTTCTTCAAGTGTCATTAAAAAAAAATCTACAATTTTTTCACTTATTTTCAATACAGACTCAGTAGTTTCATGTAGCAAGAAAGGAACACTAGAAGAGGATTGAAGTAATCTTGGGTGTTATTTAGCTGTTCGCAAAAGAAAACAAAGCAAAACAAAATAAAATATTCTAATACAAATTCCATTCCTTGCCAGGAACAGTAATGATCTTCTCTTGCATACTGTAAGTTCCCGACCATCAGCCAGGAGTGAATATATAGAACAGAGGAATGCACAACATACCAGGGATTTTTTTTTCCTCTCTGCGTGGGACATGATTCTGATGAACAAAACTTCATTTTTAAATGAGCTGGTGTAGTCTTTCACCCAAGCGTGTTGGGGTGGAAAGCCTCATGGAACAAAACAAGCATCAGTCAAAGTCAGTAGGGCCTGGGCCAACACCCAGCAGGGAAGTTTACAGTATCAGTTAAACACAGGACAAAGACACAATTTGCCTGTAGTTTGCTGTATGAACCTTCAAGTGTATGTTAAGAGATCATCTCTGGAAAGGAAAGTCCAAGCACATTTAGCATGGGCCCAAGCTTTTACTCATGAAATCCAGGCAGACTACACCGACCTTACCTGAGCATATGACGGCCCTGTTTCCCCAGAGACACACAAAATTTGGTCCCTCTGAGCAGAGCATTAGTGCCACAGCCAGCGGTGTGGAGGGACGGCACAAGTTTAAACCCAGTTGGCAGCCACCACTCTTCATCCTGCTGTGTAAAATTGCCATGCAGTCTGTAAAACCAAAAGGCATTAGTCTTGTGGGGTGTGCTACCCCCAGGCAAGAGCAACCAGCAGGTTATTTTCAACAATGCTCCTTGCAGGCTGAACATGGGGGTTGGGAAATCCCGTGGCTTCCAACATATTTAGGGAATGATATGAGCAGAGGAGCTGCAACCAGGTTGCCTGACATCCCCAAATGGAAAGAGGCATGGACTAAAAGCCATTCCTGTGAAGAAAAGCGAACCCTGGTTCCCCACACAATCATCCTGCTACCTCACGTTGCATTACTGGCATACAAATAGTTGTGTTCAGCCTTCATCCATCCAAGAGCTGTCAGCATGTAGCTCTTCAACTCAACAGTTCACAGGGGCTTTTTCCTTTGTTTCGTTCAGGTTTAGAAAAGGAAAAAAGCATGCGGATGAGTTTTGTGCAATATATCCACCTGCTCTGAGAATTTGTTGGTAGCGACATGTGAAGAGAAATTACTCTTGACAATAAAGGCTATGATGTCTTTTCCCTACTATTTCGGACAGAAAGATGTGCTTGAGTGCGTGGGTGTAAGACAGAAAGCAAGAGAGTGAGTGCATGCGTGGGCTTATACGCAATTGCCATTTTATCTTGTTTTTCTTTAAATTTCCCTATGCTTTCCCTCGTTTTTAAAGAGACTTCCTAGATCCCATCTTCTTCCTCCATCTTCAGAAGCTGTCATACTTTCACCAGCAAGTGAAAGGCCAACAAGACAAGTTTTCATAATTTCATTTACAAAAGCTATGGCCTCCACCCTGCAACCATGTCCCATAATGTGATGGATGCTTCATCATCAGGAAAGTTCCTGCTAGTTTTTCCTCCAAACTATACCATAAAAGCATCAGAGAGCCAGGAAGTTCATGTCTTTAACATGGCAACCTCCAACCATCAACCACTTGTCCCTCTCCTCATGTCCAAAGCGGCCTTTCTTGCACCTCCCTGCTTCCCTTGAAATAATTTTTAGCATCTCTTCCTCACCATGGCCTGCCGCCGGCAGACCGTTCAATGTATTCTTGCAGGCAAGATCCCAGTGCATGCAGCCCCGGGCCACCAAGGAAAAGGCCTCATGCCCATCAAGATGCAGCACCAAATGACCGCTGCATCCCTCCAACCACAGCTGGTGGCCTGGAGAACCAACTGCAGATGATCCTGACAACAGCAGAAATCACCCAAGAATGGGGCCCACATGTAAGATGGGTCACAGCGTTGTGGGCCAGGGAAGCCACACCTGATGGCACAGTGGAGACACAAAGCTGCAGTGAGCTGCTGTGACGTGAGGCTTCTCAGAGCCCCTCCAGCCATGAGCATGTGCTGTGCTGGGCACGTGGGCTTCAGGTGGTGGGTTTCCTGCTTCACTATGAAGGCAATGTTCAGGCTAAGAACATTTAGCATGAAAGGGCAGCCACTAAAAGTTACCCACACGGCATCCACCCTGAGAGGAGCAGCTGAATTACCTGGACCCTTCAGCAGCCAGTTATTAGGCAGCAATTCATCATGTTGAGCTGGTTCCAGCATGAAGTTTCCGTGGTTACTGTTGCCTGTTTCAAGAGGCCTTTGGCAGCCGAGGCACCACTGTTCCCAGTCCTTCCTCAGTGCGGAGGCACCTGATTTTGGCTCTGTGCAGCCAAGTTGCCTCCCCCGTGCCTGTTTGTGAGGCCCTGGCTAAAGACGATGAGCCTTTTAATGCACACCATGCTGCAGATGTCAGGCCCCCTTAAGGCCCTTGCAAAGCTTCCTCAGAGAAACATGGACAATGTGAATGAGCCCCTATAGGTTGGCATCAGGTTTTGCTAGTCCTCTCCCAAAGGATTGCCTTCCATTGCTCTGGGTGCTTCCTGCAAAACCCACTGTGAGGGTCTGGGACCAGGTCACCAAAGGGGCATGGCAATGCCAGAGCCTGCTGTGGGGTACAGACTAAAAGCTTCTCTCCAGTCTGAGGAGCCTGAACCATGGTGGAATTCCTCCATGCTGTCTGCTCAAGGCTCTGGGAGTGACTGATAGCCCTGGGGACGGCTAGAGGAAAAGTCCTTGCATTAGAAGTGTAGCTGACCTAGGGGCTAATGGAGCACCTGACAGCTGCGTGTATGAAATGATGGGTAGGAAGGAAGTAGGCCAGCAGATGGTATTCATCCACTCCCAACAACTAGTCCTTGCAGAAGGGGTTCAGAGATGCAGAATCCTTTCCCACCCACCCTATCAACAAAGAAGCCAAGGGAAAGGAGTTCTCTCACAATCACGACTGTCCATTTTTTGGCCCATATTTGTTCATTGTAGGTGAGCTGGAGAAGAGGAATCAAGGAGAGGAAATCCCAGAGCTCAGCAATGTGTCCTGCAAACTCAGACCCAGAAAGCTAGAGATATTTCAAAGTGCAGCCTTGATGCCATACGTTATCCTTAACAGAATATATCGCTTTTCTTTATTCCTGCCACGCTAAGCTGTTCTGTCGCCATGGTGACCAGCTGAAGTTCAGGGACTGTTTCTGAGTAGCCCTTCTCACTGTACTGCACCAGGTACTGTAAATGGTCCCTATACAACTGGGATGCGCTGTGATGTAAATGTAAACATCATCTCATTAAATATCCACACCAATAAAATGGGCTTACACCATGTGTTATCTCTGGAGCTCTCAAAACATGTGGCCAAGGAAAACTGGCATCGTCATTCCCATTTTGCAGACTTGCAAACTGAGGGGAGGTGACTTCTTTGTGGTCTGACTGTTCAGTGCCACCACATGAACTAAAAAGCTGAGCCCCCCACTCACTTTTCAGTCAATCACATCATTTATTGTGGTATTCTAGACCTCCTTGACCAGTCAGGATCTTCCCTGTGCTTGGATTTCAGAATCCGATCCCTCCTTTTACCTAATATGAATTTAGCATTTAAGTAGAAACAGTGATCTCTGACTCACTAATGCCGTGGTTTTGCTGCTAGATCCCAGATGAGATCCCCTTCCCATTCTTTTTCAACCTCCTGATACCAGTGGCCACCAAGCAAACAGAGGGAAGGGATCTACAGCCTTTTGCCAGAAGTCATCATTTTCCTAAAACAAAGCAGTATGCCCAGACTAATATCAGGTAACAGCAGCTGATGAACAACCCACACTTTGAGAGATTTTCTACCATATTTCTAAGAAAGGTAGGATTGCTGTCTAAATGAAAAAGGAATAAAAATCCTGTTGACAAAAAAAAGAAGTCTAGAAACCTGTGTCCTTCTGAAAGTCAAATACTAATCTGTAGTCTAAGACCTGGAAGTAGTTGAAAGTTTTTAGACAGAGAAATTTTCCATAAATGGGAACCTTCCAATTTTGGCAATCACGTGGTGGAAGCTGGTGGTGCAACTATTTGTCAGCTGCCATAACACCAAGAACCTGCAAGCCCTGGGAACCCCAGATCATGAAGATTTACAGTGGCTTTCAAGCTGACTTCTCACCAGCACATAAAGAAGTAGCAGGTCTTCTAATGTCTCTGAATACCTCATCAATCTCGGGGAGGAAAAAGGACTAACACATCAGTTGTTTTTAAATAAATATTTGTTGGAGCTCTGATATTTTGGAAGCATGAGAGTGGCAACATTTTGTCTCAGGCCTAAATGGTTATTTTGTTTTGTTGAAATGCTAAAATTTCTCATGGATAAAGTAAGAACTCTAACTCCAACCAACCCTTATGAATAATAAAAACATTCAAAGGAAAATTTTGACTGATTTATGTATGACTAGCTGACAGCCAAAAGAACTAAATCTGTGCTGACTACTGAACACAAATCTTGAATATTGGATAAATCTGTCTAAAAAATAAAGGTAGTCAAACTATACAGTACTTCAGCTATTCAGTGGTCAATGGCATATCATACAGGAACATTTGCCACCTTCATTAACAAAGAGATAGTGTTGGATAATTGTAAAGCCAACAAATATTATGTTAAACTTAGTGTTACAGATAATGTAAATGAGAACAAGTAATTTTTAATGTTATGTGAGTCAGTTCCATGGTGAGCATGTGGTTCCAAAGGGATGACATGTTCAACACGCAAGTTATCACCTAGCTCATTTCCTTCCTTTTTCAACTGAGATGACTCTTCAGGGCTGTCATCTAAGAAAGTCTAATTCCATGGTGGATAAACAATGCAGAACATCCGTATTCTGGCCACTTTTTAACTCTTTGTCTTACATTTGCAACTAAAAAAAAAAAAGGAAAAATAGAGTTGTTCTCCACATGAAAACCAACACACTTCTCTTTAAAATGACAATATTAAAAACAGTTAATAATATATTTCAGCTTTTCCAAATTCCTTTTCCTGGTTCCATACACAGACTTCACTATTTCACATTTCCAGAATTTGCTTTTCCAATAGGGCTTGCTTGATGTCTTTGATAAACTAAAGGAGAATCCCCTTGTCCTCCAGGAAGTCACAGCCTGGAAATCAGGACTTGCAAGAAGGAGATAAAATCTACACAAAGTGATGCAGCCTTTCCCTATAGCTGCCACATTCAGGCATCAGGCCCAGAGCAAGATATTATGACATGAACCAAATGTCTAGGGCAAGCAGCCTGGAAAATACATTTGCAAGAAACCTTTCTTGAAAACCCTCTGAGAGGTAAGAGTGTGAGGGGAACAAGGGGCAAGATAACCAGTTCAGTACTTCATGACCGGTGAGAGTGACCTCATGCCCATCCTTGAAGCCAGTGCAACGTGGCTGTGCTCATGGTCATGCTAGTTCAGCAGATTTCTCCCCGCCCACCCAAAACCAACCAGGGAAGCCAGGTTAATATTGCCAGACTCTGCCGCCTTCAAAGCAAAGACATGGGGAAAGGCAGTTGCAAAAGAAACTCCAGCCTAGATAATTCATCAGTTAATGAAATTCTGCCAAACCAAAACAATTCTCTTACAGCGTCAATTACAGAAGTTATTCTTTATATCCCATCTTAAACTGCTGTCCTGCGTTGTTGTTTGCTATTAAAACGGGTTGTTTCAGTCCAGCAGTTGCTACATTTCGGCATCAGCTGCAGCAGTTCTCCCATTACATGGATGCACACGTGCACATACCCAATCTAAAACGTGCTCTTGGATCCTTCTGGACTACCGGGGCTCTATAAAAATAAGTCATTACCATAATCATTACCAATGTAACAATTTTCACTTTCCCATTTGCAATGCTATTTTTGAATCACACCATCGGCCTAAGGAACTCTCAATCTGGCACTTTCTATGCCTATTAAATAAACCTACAGTTTTTTTCTTAGTGCCTATTGTTAATCTTTTTGTTCAGTTTTATCTCCTTGTTACCCTCTGAGCTTAAAAATCAGTCAAAACTCATTACAAAGAATATCATATCATGTCACAGGAGCTAGAAATGGAAAGGACCTATTAGATCACAGGTTCATTCTCCTGCCAATTAATGCTTGCACTCTGGAGCACCTTTCCTAATGCTTTGTCCGGTCTGGTTTTAAAAAGGACCAAACAGTTGGGCTCCTGCCCTTTCCCTTGGGAGACTGTTCCACAGCAAAATATATCTCACTGTCAGGAAATCTTACCTTACATTCAGCCTGACTGCCACGCTATTAGACCTTGTTATATCCCTGCGTGTCACACTAAAAATTCCTCTCTCACGCTCAGTAGAGTGGGAGGGTGTTCATACTCATCAGAGCGATACATGTCTCACAAACCACACATTTGTTAGTCATTCTTGAGCTAAGCCCTGCATCATTTTTAATTTGAACTCATCTACCTGTACTTCCACCTCTCTTGATCAGCTTTGTCACTCTCCTCCAAAAACTTTCCAGATTTGTCAGTACCTCTCTGGTTATCGAGGGCCTGGTGTTGACTGTACCAGTTATTTTGGGATTTGGGACACCAGGCAAAGCTAGATGTCAGGTTCAAAACAGTCCAAAGCATGTTTTCTTTCTAACACAGCTTAGTTAAACTGAGCTCGTGCCACAGGACGCGAATGGCAGAAGTTTGCATGGGTACAAAGGGAAACAGAATAAGTTAATGGAAGAAAAATAATACATCAAGAGCTTCTACGTACATGATCTTGTATTTAAGTGCCTGGACTGCCAAGCTATGCTCACCATATTGAGACAAGAACAAAATGCTGTTCAGCAACTTGATTAAATGCTTTCAGGTATGCTCACCAGGCTTTCACTAGAGATGTGTCTCAGTCACCACCATGACTCTTAGCTCTCATGGGACCCTATAAAGATGCATCTGAGTTAAGCTGTCCCAATACAACGAGACTTAGTGGTGCGCACCGGCCTTGGGGCAGGGAAGGAGCAGAAGGAGAGGAAGCAGTGTGGTTCTCTGCACCGTCATGTCTGGAGTGATGTCCCTGCAGGGCTATGCCTTATCACTAAGCATTCTCTCTCCCTCCTTACAGCAGTTCCAAGGTGCCCAAGAGCTTCTGACTGGGAACATTAAATCTGGCAGACCAGACACACTAAGGCCCCAAACAGCAACCGTGTAGCTCCTGACATAGTTTCAGTACACGCACCAGAATGAGTTCCTTGCAGAAGACACATCCACAGAGGACCAACGTCCTGCGAAAGTGCTGCCAGTTGCACTGTTAGCCTCACTCAACATGTGCTTTGAAAAGGGTTGAGAAGGAGTGGGGAAAAGTAAATGCCTGGTGACCCTCCTCGCCTCCCACTTTCCTTCCTTCATCCTTCATCTCTCAGTTGCACTTCTGGTTTGATTTTTGCAAATTTAGGTGGAGAAAGCATTCAGTGTAATTTTTTAAATGCCACTGCAATACAGAGAAGCACAGTAGTGAAGTGGGACCTCACCTTGCCCAGAGCTGCAAGGACCAGGTATCCCCCCTTCATTGCTGAGGGGACACATCACCTACAGAACAGGACTCTGGTACTGGATCAGAGGGGACTCTGGGACACCTGGATCAGGACTTAATCTGTGACACTAGACAAATCCCTCAGCCTCTCCAGACGTAAGTTCGTGTGTCTGATAAATGTGTATGGTTTGATCTTAATTTGAAAACCATTTCAAGATCCTTAAGATAGAATCATAGAATCATTTCGGTTGGAAAAGACCCTTGGGATCATTAAGTCTAACCATCTACCTTACTCTACAAAGTTCTCCCCTACACCATATCCCCCAACACCATATCTAAATGACTCTTAAACACGTCTAGGGGTGGTGACTCAACCACCTCCCTGGACAGCCTATTCCAATGCCCGACCACTCTTTCTGTGAAAAATTCTTTCCTAATGTTCAGTTGCTCCTACCCTGTTGGAGCTTGAAGCCATTCCCTCTCGTTCTGTCACTAATTACCTGCGAGAAGAGACCAGCACCAACCTCTCTACAGTGTCCTTGCAAGAAGTTGTAGAGAGTGATGAGGTCTCCCCTCAGCCTCCTCCTCCTCAAACTAAACAGCCCCAGCTCCTTCAACCGCTCTTCATAAGATTTATGCTCCAGGCCCTTCACCAGCTCCGTTGCCCTCCTCTGCACTCGCTCCAGCACCTCGATGTCTCTCTTGTATTGAGGTGTCCAGAACTGGACACAGTACTCGAGGTGTGGCCTCGCCAGTGCTGAGTAGAGGGGGACAATCACCTCCCTACTTCTGCTGGTCACGTTATTTCTAATACAAGCTAGGATGCCCTTGGCTTTCTTGGCCACCTGGGCACAGTGCCGGCTCATATTCAGCCTCTTGTCAATTAGAACCCCCAGGTCTTTTTCTGCCAGGCAGCTTTCCAGCCACACTTCCCCAAGCCTGTAGCGGTGCATGGGGTTATTGTGGCCCAAGTGCAGGACCTGGCACTTGGCCTTGTTGAAGCTCATACTATTAATGTTAGCCCAATGATCCAATCTATCTAAGTCTCTCTGTAGAGCTTCCCTATCCTCACGTGAATCAACACTCCAGCTTAACTTGGTGTCATCTGCAAACTTGCTGATGATACACCTTATGTCCTTATCTAGATCATCAATAAAGATGTTAAACAGAAATGGTCCCAACACTGAGCCCTGAGGCTCAGATATTGTGGAAAATCTCACAGTTATTGTCACTACTAAGAAAAAGCCTCACATTTATTGTCAAATTTGCCCCTCCTTTTTAGGTCTGTCACTAAGAGAGGGGGTTTCATAATAAGCCTACTGTAGCCCATTTACAGGTCGTGCTTTTCCAGAGAGCTTTCTGGATGGTGTTCTGGCTTTACTTACAAAATAACTCAATGACCATGCAGGAAAGGCCACTAGGATCATCACGGCATACTGTGGACCTCATGATCTATATGAGGATTGCACAGAGCCCTTTAATTTGAGGTTTTTTTTCAAATCAGGAAGACTGCAAGGAAGCTCTTGGTTTGGCTCAACATCAGTCTGAACTGCAGAGGTGGATTCCAGGTAGGGATGGCCATGCATGATGCCATCTGCATCTACATCAGACAAATCACCTCTTCCCTAGCAGCATGTAACAGTTGCTATTTGAATGCAGAGCTGCTGTCTCATGTGGATCATCTCACATCTCATCATCTCTGGGAAATTTCAGTACTTTTCTTTCCATTCATCATGTCTCCATTGGAACATCAGTGCTAGGAGAGGTACCACTGTGCCTGGACAACCTCTCCTCCAGCTGACCTCCTTCACAGGCCAGAGAAAACCGTAGCAATCAACAGGCCTTGCAAGTTAACAGCCACTTTCCCATCTGTCCTCTGCAGAGCCTTTTCCTCTTGGCAAGTAAAAAGGTTCCTTTCAAGGATGTAACTGATACACCTTAACGTGTACCTTAACCTTAACCTTGACTCTCCTGAACCACACTGAACTCAAGGTAGGAATTTCTCCTGCCCCCAACACGATGTGTTGTCATCCTTGGCTTTAAAATGGATGTCCTTCCAGGTGTCATGGGCAGCTCACCCAACTGTCTGGGCAGAAAGGTGCTCACAGATGCACTGGTTCTTTCTCAGCTTGGCAAACCCATGCCTATGCACAAGAGCCCTCCAGAAGTCTCTGCTGCTCCTGCAGAACAAGCTCCAAGCTGCAGGCTGGGCAGCCTCAGCAAGGTGGCTGGGCTGGTGGCTGCACAGGACCAAGTGAGTAACGCAGAGGGCACCCCAGGAGCTGGGTGCTTTCTAAGTCCTCACTCTCCCAGTGATGTATTTCACAGTAGCCTTAAGGATGCTTAACAGCTCCAACACTGTGAATAGTCAAGGAATTCAATCTGTAAAGTACCGCAGAAGGTGTCAGGGAATAAGCAGAGAAGGGGCAGCCAACAACTCCAGATGTGTCACCAAACAGAAAGGAAGCCAGAAAACTATGAAGCAATTTTCTAAACATGAAAGAAAGAGCCTTCAGTGGCAAAGCTGTCCTCTGCTGGAGCCTCACAGACGGCAGTGATGTGGAAATGTTACCACTGCACAAGCCTGCCCTCTAGTAAAGACCAAAACCAGACTTTTATTAATAACTTTTAAGAATTTGAGATTTTTAATTTTTTTTTTTAAATTAGTGCAGGACATTTAAGTAGTTCAAATTTATTTTATAAAGCTGGCCTTTCTATTAAGTCACCTTTCTTCCCACAAGGTGGAAAAAACCCTGCATTGTCACCATCAGCAGGTGTTGCACAGGAGCCTAAAACAGATGCCAGAAAGTCTTTCAGGCTGAAAGGAAAATGTCTCAAGTGGGAAAGGGAGTTCTTTGCCCAAAATTTGATTACTCTTTGAAGGGAGAGTGCTCAGAAGACTGTTGGCTCTCTGACAGCAGGAGGCATCAGAAAGTATTCAGAAAGTATTGAATTTTTCTTGGAAAAAGGTGATTTTCTGTGTATCGGAGCAAAGCAGCAGGAGAGAAAAGTCTCTAATCACACAGAGTATGGGGAACAACAACTCTGCTTTTGTATCTGCAGCACAGAAATAAGGCTCACATCACCCACTCCAACCACTTTCATATGTATGTGTGTGTACAGCACATGAATAACATAATTTGGCAAGGTGCTGAAGATCTCCTCAGCAATGCTGGGCTGCCCCCCTTGCTCAAAAATAAGAGGTAATGCTGCAAGACCAGGAACAATAATTTAATTCTTAACCAAATTCTCCTTTTTCAGTTTCTGGCAAGCAGAAAGGAATGAAAAGGGACGCAGACTATACAGCACAATAACATAGAAGCTTGTTAACACACAGGGAAGGCTGCTGCTATTATTTATCAAAAATACATTTGTAATAATTTTCTGGAAGTACATGCAGGGGACCATGCTGGGTTCTTACTAATACGCTGTCCCTCCTGTCTGAACTTTCAGTCAGGATACGCTTATTTATGATGTCAACCTTCATTACAACCTCATTATTTCTCCATCTCATCTTCCTAAGGAAGCAAGCATGTCTGCAATAGTGATGGTGTCCACCCTTCCACTGTCAGTGACCTTCACTGACTTTTGAACCCCCTGGAATAATCCCACCCATGCTGGACTTCAAGGTGAGGGTCTCCAAGGCATGATGTGCTGGCAAATTGTGAAAAACAGCAGCTGTGCTGAGAGGAGAAACCCAAACGTGCACAGCGTTCATCAACCAGCATGAAAGCCCTCTAAGCAAGCTTCTGGCAAGGCACCAGGCACTGAGTGGGGCACTGTGGTAGAAAAGGGTGAAGAATTGAGGTTTAGGGTCACAGAAGGGAGCCTAAATATATCTTAGGTGATTGTAGAAACAAGGAAAGGTTTCAGGGGGAGGCCCCGAGGAGGTAGGCTTACATGTATTATGAGCGCAGGACAGAAATTTGAAGGCAATCAAGCTCCATCAGCGTTGCTGTGCAAGGCACAGCATGGGCTCAGAGCCTCAGTGTCCCTGAAAGGGCTTTCTGATGGACACCAGGGAGACAGCTCTGGAGAGTTGCTTGGTGATCTCAGATGGCCTCATCCCTCTTGAAAGCACCTGCCAAGCTGCTGAACACCCAACAAAAAGGGCCTCAGAGTGGATACAAAAAGTTCGACTGAGTTAAACCTCTGTCAATCTCCTCATGATCAGGAAGACACAAACCAACCTACAGACTGACACCTCCATTCCCACACTGTTTTATTGAATTCCTATGCTGAAATCTGTCAATAAAGACCCTGTGAATGACTATTAGTTTCTCTACCAGCAGTGAGTAAAGATCTGGCATGAGAATCAATAACCCCTTAAATTAATCATCAGTTACAACAATAACTGATGACGAAAAAGCCTGGCCGTGCATGCTAATTATTTACTATGTTCCTGTGCAAAGGCAGGCAGCCAAACTCACATCCGTGCCTCCCAGCAGGGCTGTGGGAGGGAAGGTAATGCACCGCTTTGAGACCAGGACATCAGAAGACAACTCCTCCCACACAGCTACCATGTGATCTCTCACTAAACCTGCTCCCCTCTCCCAAAACGACACCAGTGTCACCACGGTCACCACATGCCGGGTTTCAAAATGTTTCAGTGACTAAACATCTGGACAGATGCCTGGTGGGACCTTCAAACCTGCGCAGACACGGACGAAGCCCCACAAGCAGTTGTCTGTGCCTGTTGGGGTCTAATAATTTTTTAATCCTGACCCTTCGTCTCAACGTGCCTCAGATCTGTAGATGAAGATGGTTTATAGCCATTCATGAGCACGCAGTGATTCTACTGAAAAATGGCTGCACAGGCACCACATCACGAGATGCATCTAACTGATGCTTTGCTGCAGCAAATACCAACGCAGCGCTTCTGGCTGTATCACACTGTGATACAAGCGAAGCTGCAAGACGCTAAAATAAAAAGAGAACAATCTACTGCCCACTTAAGTGGCAGCTGCCCTGGATTGACTGCGGCGCTGCCCAGCAAATTACTAAGCAGGCAGAGGCACAATTCCCTGGACTGCGTGTTAATCACCTGCATCCAGAGGGTGAGCACAGAGAGACCCTGCAGTAATGCGCCGTGGGAGCATGGGCTTTAGGCTGTGGTATAATAAATCTCCCTGCCTACAGCCTGACACTGTTTCTTCACCAAAGTTACACTGAACTTGAATAGCAAGAACTGTAAGGGAAGGTAAGCAAAACTGAAACAAGAAAGGTAGGTCACGGCAGAAGTGATTTTAGACACAGTTTTCCAAGTATAAAAGGAAGACTAAAGCAGACTACTTAGTTAACAGTGAGCATAAATAGAACAACAGAGGCCATCTGACAGAAGCACAAAAGCACAAAAACTGCCAAACATGCAAGTGCATCAGATGTTAATGATGATCAAACCTTATACAACAGATTCTGGAGAAGTCAGTGCCTTCACCCAGCATATGCCCATGCTCCGTGTTGAACTGCAACCATCTCCTCTGAGACACAGCTTAAAATTAGGATGTAATTGCAGTCATGTTTAAAAGCAGGTAATAAGTGTCAGTGGCTGGTTCCTTATGTGTCCCACAAATTTGTTCACGGTCCTCACAAGATTGCTTCAGTTCTGGTGGTCCTTAAAGGCAACAGTCACAAATCTTAAAATTTGATCAGGATAAGCGTAATTAGTCAATATGGCCCTGACTACGCAGAAAGCAAATCTGTTTTACATGAACAGTCTCCTCTTAGCAAAGAAGCACAGCAGACAATACCTGAATAGAGCTCTGAGCTTTAAAAATATGGCTACTTGTTTCAGAGCTGAAGTACAAACCCACTTTCTCTCCCAGATGGTAACAATTCTGATGGAGATAATTCAGCTATATCAATTAGCAGGCCTCAAATATCTAGTACAACCATTTTATATGCTTGCATGGAATTTGACAGAACTTCCTTATGCTTAAAACTACTCCTGCGTTTGTTTGGGGTGGTGGTGGCAAGACACAGAGTGCTTTCTGACCTTGGTTTAACTAACAAGTACCAGCCAACCTTCAGTCAGCCCACTACAAAGACAAGGTTATTTAGTTCTACTGAAATATGAACTCAATAAGATTGATATAATTCTGATTTTTTGGGTGAGACTCCCCATGTTTACGTCAATGGACATCAAGGAGTCTTGTCTTGGCCAAGAGTTTTACCTGAGACAGCTGAAATGCATTAGTCACTGCAGATAAAAACTATCAAACAAAAAACCCACAACTTTTTTCCCCCCATTGAAATTAAAAAGCTAACCCCAGGAAATTATTCAAGGACTTAACCAATTTTTCAACACTTCTGAAAAGCAATACAGCTGCACAGAGTAAGATGACAGTACATTCAGCACTGAATTATGGCCACTAACCTGCAGAAAGGACAGGAGTAACACTCAATGGAAGGCAAACCACCACCACCAGTGGCTTACTGATCTGATTTGGATTCTCGGTACAAAGCTGCCTTCAGACTGGCACAACTGTTTGATTGTGCCTGGCAACAGCAGAGGTCACTGAAGCCTGAAGGGTAAAAACACAGAGCAATTTACTGCTTATCTAGCTCACAACACTTTTCCATTGCAGCGCCTTTAACGAGAACATCAAAACCAGGTAAGTCTCAGCGCACTGTAAATTTGCTGCCAGTTTACTAGGAAGATCCCAAACTGGGTGTTAAAGCAAAATCTTTAGTCTTCCAGGAATCACAGCTAGCTTGAAAACCAATGGCAACTAGGAACAAAACCAGCACCCAGAACATTAAAACAGTACACATTGTTCAGTCACAGAAATCCCCAGTCAGTTCTCCTGGGGATGTGTATCTTCTTTTGCTACAATTGATTTTTTTTTCTCTTTTATTAAAAGATGCTGATAGAAAACCCAGCGGCACATAAAAATAAACACAGTCAGTTGATAAAAACAAGAAGCAGGGCCTTGTGCCTGCTACTGCACTAGTCAGTCAGCATGCACAATAATTACTCAAATGCCACTCCCCTTTGTATATCCACACAGCATAGCATCACTTGGATATTTAGGAACTCATCCACCTTTACTAGACTTGTAGCTCATCCAAGATTGAGAGATGTACAGGAGACAGACAGTAGGGTAGCAGAGAGAACTTACCTTGGCAGCTATGTTATTCTTGGTCTTCAAGCTAGTTTACTTACCTTTGTGCTAAATATGTCTTAAGAAAAGCCAAGTGACAGCTGAGGGTAGCCCTTTCGTTGACAAAGTTGGTCAGTGACTGTACCAAAGGCCTTCCTCAGGCAGGTTTTCTAAGCTCCCACCAAGGATCAGCCCAGCCTCTGAGATGTTACCATCATGTGTCTCTGACCAATGGTAAAATAAATCTATGATGCCCTTAGATTCCCATGGGGTCTCTGCTGCTATCCACAAGGGACTATATAGTTTGAGAGTCTACTGCTGCCCATAGCAAATTTCCCCAGTAAAATTAAGGTCAGGCTTTGAAGGGAAAGTCATATTTTCCAAAGGACAGCAGCATAAAAATGCAACTCTGATGTCTTTTGATCTGAGGTCTGCTTTGCTAGTAGTGGTGAATCTTTGCCAGAAAAATAGGTCTTTAGAGTAGACTAATCCTAGAATATATATGACAAAGGCTTACCTAATATAAACATACCGAAGTATTCATATTATGCTCACAGCCAGCCCATCTGATTTTACAGGTCTTAAAATCCTTCACATAATTGAATCATGCTTGCTCCTGAAAAAGCTGTTCTTTTTTTTTTTTTTTTAACCTTAATGATATGCATTTTTGTTGAAAGTTGCCGCTACCGGAACACTTACTCCAGAAGATGATCCCATGGTGTCAGGCCAACTTCAGGGAAATCTTTGCATTTCCCCCTTATACTATTAGCCCCTGAGGTTAATTTTTTATGTTTCAAAGAATACCATTGATCCACCAAGACCTGGCTGCTGCCGGGAGCCCCTCCTCACCAGAGCGCAGACAGCTCTGCGCCAGACACGTCAAACACAACTGATGTTAGTGGCTGGAGAGCGGCTGATTAAAGAACATCCAAGTTTCCTTGAAGAGCTGGACATGTCAGTCTGTGGCTGCAGTGCTGAAGGCTCATTGTCCCATCTTCTCCTCCTTTCCCCAAATTTCTGTGCCCCCAAAACTGGCTGTTCAGAATGAGAGAAGAACTGAAAGATTTGGGGAGCAGAAAATGGAAACTTCACTAACCAATAAATTAAAAGGAGAATCTTGCAATCTACTCCACCCCAGATAGTCTCCTGTTTTCTCAAGAGACTTAGTACTTGCATACAGCAGGCAGGTTTTAGTACTTTTTTGGTATGCAATCCCATCAGTTAACATTCACATAATTTGCTGCCCTGTGTGGTAGCATTTATCAGGAACAATTACTGCTCAGTGCAGTTCAGGGGAGTGCTCCTCCTCTTCAGTGGTCCTCACTGAGAATCCTGAAAAGGCAAAGGATGAAGGAGACAGAGAAACATCAAATTGGCTAGGTTGTGTTTAGGGATCATAGGACATCATGGTTTAAAAATAACCAAGTAGGTTTTTCTGTTGCCTACATGGCATCCATTCTTCACCTTGTAGAAAGTCTAGCATATTGCTTTCATAATCAAGTTATTTGGATAACACAACAGTGATTTAGATTAGGATTTGTTTACACAACTAAATATGTTGAGTAATGAAATTAAAATGAGCTCTCTGCTTCTGTCACATCTGCAATAGTAACTGGCTTCTTATGGTTGAATACAAGCCTGCTGCACAGATGTTTCTTGATAAAGTATAAATCAGTGTTAGATGCTGTTTAGTGCAGCGCTTTTACTGCCTTCTTCCCTGAAGGAGGGAATGTTGCCTGCACAGCAACCAGATGTGACCTGCAAGACTGTATGAAATGGCATTACAAGCAAAACCAGGTCCCATATTCCATATCAGCATCTGCAATAGCTCATCAAGTATTTATCAGACCATTTGAACACTTCTACAGGTCCAATCGTCCCTTTGCCAGAATTTACTTATTATAACCTGCAATGAAAAAGCCAAGCATCCTGTAAAGCAACTGGTATCTGAAATAGTAGGAGATCCCATTTTATTTTTGGTTTCCTGCCTTAAAAGGTCAAATTTCTGAGCAGGTACTGCTGCTGGCAAGTAAGATACTGTGAGAGACAAAGGCAGCTGCATTTCAGGGCATTGTAAGGAAGAGTTTCTCTTTTCTACCATCCTGCCCCATGGGGTATCAATCCTTTGATAGTGACAGGGGAACAGACTTACCTTGTGCTGGTGCCTGTGTGAGGACAACTGAGACAAGGGAAGGTGGCCTCACTAAGCGGCTCTGCTCAGCTCTGTGGGAGCAGGGGGATCCAACGGGAAAGACTCACCAAACACCCAGCATTTGAAGAGAACAAGGACTGACCCCAGAGCCAGCCTTCTCTGAAGCAGGTGAAAGCAATACCCCTGGGCTCTAAAAGTAAGAGAGCCAAACTTTGCAAGAAACCTTCTTGGAAGGTTTCTTGAAGCAAAACCTGCCATTTCTTATGTAAAAATGGGAGGGGGGAAGGAAGGATAAAGTAGTTTTTCTTCCCTGAGCTAATCTGTGTCTCTGATTTGCTCCACTCGTTATACGGACAGAAGAATCTGTCAACACAGAAATAATGCCAAGTATTTACAGTTTAATGGAACCCAGGGACCAATTAACAACACAGAAAATCACCCGGCAGTGTATTTCTTATTGTAACAGGAGGGAAATCTTACATTACTGCTGTTCCCCCATTTCTTAAAATAAAGCGCCAGTGCTTTGTCAATGATTTCTCAGTAGTAATGTTTATTATCTGGTAGTTTTACCATTGCCCATTTATCAATCATTTTCTACGTGCTAAGTTCAGTCACAAACCCCCTTTCTTTACTTGCACCCCCCCATCTCAAAAAGACAAAAAAGAGTAAAAAGAGAAAAATTTAAAGAAAAGAAAAAGCAACTGTCATTAGGGCTTCAGACCAGCTATGTTAGAATCTGCCCTCAACCCCAAGTTCTCGAACTGCTGATTCTTCAATAGCTTGATGGATGCGATGCACCTCCTCCTGTGTTAAAGTCCTCTCCGGGTGGCGGTAAACGATACGGTAGCAATGGCTGACCTTCTTTGTCCTACAAAATATAAACCAAAAGAGGACTCATAAATACACGTGCCTACAAATGCAAATACATGAGGCAAAACACTTACCCTCTGGACCATTTTTTATTTGCGGTCTAATTTTGTTCCTGTTGCTTGAAAATCACCTTAATGCTAAAATACACAGTCTGGAGAGGTGGAACTGAGCTGAATTTTAATTTTGGCAGAAGACTTTGCTGAAGTCCACCTAAGACCTAAACTGGTACTGTGGTATGGTAGAGCAAACAAGCCCAGGAGGAGGGCTATGCTAACATCCCTGAACTGCTGCTGACACCACAGCTCTCTCATTTTGGTGCTAATGAGGCTCCCTCGAGGGAGCACTGTACACACATAACCTCCTCCGACCATCACCCAGAGGTGACGGGCATAAGGAAAACACCACACATCCTTCTCTACGCTGGAGAGCAATGTTGCTAGCTAACATGGGGCACCTCACAAGCCTCGCCATCCAGGCTCTTGCCTGGGAGATGAGACTGAATACAGCTGCAAAACAGAGCAAAACATTTCTTTTTCAATTAATTCACATGACTATTTTGCCTTTGCTGGAAATGAGAAACAAGGCATCAGAGGACTCCGTTTGTGGGACAAGGACAGAGACGCAGGATGAGGGTGGCCATCACTCCTGAAATGGAGCCAAGGTGCCAGGCCAGCCCAGCAAACTTGGGGAGAAATAGGGCGAGATGGACAGCAGGCACATATGGCAAAATTTCTTCCTCCCAGCTACTATGGAAAGGAAAAGACAAAAGAGAACAGGGAAAAGGAATAAGGAAGAGGGAATGATAGGGAAAAAAAGAAAGTATTCAAGAGTTGCTGAGTTCTGCAAGGACAAGGTAATGGAAAACCAGGAGCAAAACAGTAAGTTGAATAAGAGAGCAAAAAACCTTCTTGCTCTTCATAGAAAACAGGCTGGATTACACAGCTCTTCCAAGAGGCATCTCTACAGTTGCAGAGCTTGTATTACTGCATTTAAATGGCAGTTGTGGCTTCCTTTTTATTTTTAGTTTCAAAGGGAACCCACATAGCTTCTTCTTTTAAAGGTAAACACTCCAGTGAAAGAAAGAAAATCTGAGGGGAAAAACAATGGGAAACCAAAGATCAAGCACTATGCAGAAGGGTGTCCCTGACTAGCATTTAATGGCACGCAAAGGCATCCAGAAAGCTTTGGGTCATCTCTTTCCTGAAGATTGTTTCATATTAAAACCCATGATTATTATGTCTATTTGACATCTGCTATCTGTGCTCATACACAAAGGTAACTCTCTCAAGATGCTCATTTCAACCTCAAATCCTACTAGAAACAGGCACAGGTAGTTTTCATCTCATAATAGCTATTTGATGGCAACTTTGACCCACACAATGTGGATGGGCAGCTTGCCTTGCTCCCACTGGCAGTTTACAACAAAAAGGTCATTTCAAATTAAAGCATTCCTCCTTTTTTTTGGGTGTGCTCTCAAGATAAAGCAAGTTAAATCTGCCTAGCAAAAGAAAGGGCAAACTGCATTTCATAGAGTGTTAAGCTGACTGCAGTTAACTGCTAAAAAACAGCCAAGAGCTTTCCCCAGGTGCAGGTTAAACACCGTAGAAAAGTGATCTTCGAGAAAAGAGGGAGAGGTATAACTGTGGAGAAGGTGTTGCTCTGCTCCGTTCCAGCTCTGCAAAGCAGTGGAGAGGACAGACCTGGGCCAAGCAAGTAATCAGAATAACAAGGATTTGGCCAGATGCTACATTGGAAGAGAGAAATTTTAGTAAGAGAGGGATAATGAATTGGGGCTCAACAGAAACAATTTTCAAAACGAGGCTGGCAAATACCATTACAGCTGGGAGTATTTCATGTTTTAACGTGAAATAAAATACTTTTAACAAGCTACCCACCTGAACAAAAACATTTGCAAATTGCTTTGGCTGGAGATCTGTTTAGGAGATGTACAGTCAGAGCCCTGATCCTAAAGTCTTGTACATGTTGGGAGTATATCCCATGATGGAAAACTCACTGCCGCTATTTAACAGTGATGTAAACAAAAGTTTGCTTGGTGTATTTAAGCTGTGGTAGAGATAGCTGCAGCACTGCTTAAAGTTAAAGGTAATGATTTCTCTTGACTTATGTCTTAAAGGTAATGGTCATGGTTAAAGGTAATGATTGCTCTTAATTCATGTGTTTAGGTATCCTCCTCCCTCCTTTCTGGTGAGCAGTTCATTCACTAGGCAAATTAAACAGGCCAGAATAAAATGCAATATTTTCTTGTGGGTGTTGTGGAAAACCTGCATCTTTAGGAGGCATTTAAATTAGGAAAGAGTAGAGGTCTTGCAGAGCACCACTGGACTAGAGTTCTTTTAGCTGCAGCTGAAGTTAAGCATTGGTGCAAGAAAAATAAAACAGAGATTGCATTAACAGTAATGTATCTAATTTTAATTATAGACAAAAAAATGATGTAACTACCAATGCATGTGGCACGCTACGGATCACTCATGTGGCTGGTGTGGTACATTTCTCTCCCACCTTTTAACTAGGTTTATTTGCATCTTTGTTTCTAGTTAGAAAAGAGGAGTATAATAGTTAAATGCTATTTCAATAAAAGGCACATGCATGTTTCAAAACCTTAAGCATTGTTTTGAGAGCAGAATTAGCTAACTTTTCAAGGGAGATGGGGAAGAGTACTTCTAATATTCCCCCCAAATACTAAGGCAATGTGATTAATCCCTGCCGTCAGCTGCAACTGGAAACAATTATTATCAGCAAATAATACATGTTTGCTGATTCCCTTTCTTGCTTTCCTTTTGTTCTGCAGAGTCACAGAGTATTTGCCTACCTTAAAGATGGCTCTGCTAATGCATAATGAACTCCTGCATGTCATGCTGCAGCCCGATGATACAGAAGCAGTAGCTCTCTATCCTGAGCAACAGAAAATTTGAGGCCAAAACCTAGAACAGCAGCTCCGCCAGGTTAAAAAAAACACACAAAACCAAACCAAAAAAAAAAAAAAAAAGTAGAAGCTTAACAGTGAGCGCATTGGGCTTTATTTCCCTAAACTGCAGCACCAGATGAGGCCGTGCAGTTCGCAGTCACGCGGACTCCTCTCCCATTAGGCTTCAGCTGATCTTCGTGTCACAAGTCTCCTCTGCACCAGCCTGCGGCTCTCAGGTAATGAAACGCACTGAATACAGCGGAGGGCTCAAAGGGCAAAGGAAAATAGGGGTTTATTCTGATGCCGCCGGAGGAAACAATCACACGGTTTGTGAACAAACACTGGAGTGAAGCTATGTCTAATGCTCTTTCAGACTTTTTTTTTTGGGGGGGGGGGGGGTAGGAAACAGCTTTGCCTCGTGATTCCTGGGAACTGTCACGCAGCTGCCCCCACGTGCCAGGGAGCTGCTCACCGCCGGGTCAGACTCACTGCACGGGCACAGCCTGAAGGTCAGCTGATGTGCTTCGGTACTTCAGCCTGGTATCTGAGCACAGCAAGAAATTAAGGGGCCTTAGCTGGCCACTAGTCTAATAAAACAAACATGAAAGCAACCTGACACTGGGACCAAGGCTGGAATGAAAGGGTTAGGCAACAAAAATGAATACCTCTCCGTTAGCTTTCCCTGTACAGAAGTCCACTGAAGGACGTTTTAAATACAACTGGGCTAGAAAGCTGATCCCACATGCTACCAACAGCAAAATGCTGAAACATACTGGGGACCTGCCTCAGTGGTTAGATAAGACTAAGACACAGGGTTCATTTGGTAACCAAAATGTTGCCTAAAGTATAAATGCCCAGTATTGGCATTTGTCTCATCCACATGCAGTACCGTAACAAGAAGGAAAATGTCTCCATTCTGTGAAGAGGAAGATAAAAGGGGCAGCAGTTAGTGGGGGAAAAGCCACTTTTAAACTGCCTTCCATCTGTCTTAAAGCACGGAAGCACAGAGACTTCTGTAGGGAGGTTACCCCTGCTCTTATGTGGTGAGGACAACACAGAATCAGACATTCTTCTAGAAAGCTGGATTTACTTTGAGGAACAGGAAAGTAGGGAAGACTATGTCCCCCACAGCATCAAGGAGTAAAAAAGAATACTATCTCTTTTGTACTCTGAGCAGTGCACTAAGCAGTACTATTCACCACCATATCTATATTGTACCTTTTCCTACAGAATATTATTTAAAATGAAAGATCTACACAATGGTAATGCAAGTATTTGAAACTATTTTTCCTATGTTAAGTGAGTCATCTTAATAAAGTTCTTTGGGGGTCTCCCAATTCCTGCCATAGCAGTTTGTATCCTATATCCCAACAAAAGATTAATCATGCAATTACTTTTATATAAACCTTCACACAGTGCTCAACGACCACTACATGCTTTACAGAGATCACATCATGCTCTGAGTATGCATGGAATGACCTCAGGGAAGAGAAAGGGATGGTGATGGGAAGAAATGAAAATACTATCTCATGTTACTAGCATTGTAGTTGCCAGAGCCATGCAGAGTGTACAGCTTTGGTTTTGCTTTGTGGTTCCAACAGTTCCAGAATGGTTCACATTATAAGTGGAAACAGGGAGGAATATTAAACTGCAAAAAGAAGAAGATGTAATTACCTTTTCCTTTTTGTTTCATGCCTTCAAACGACATCTACCACTATGATAGTAGGCACAACTGCTAAATGTCATACTATAAATTTTAAATTGACAAATAGCACTCTTTGCTAGGAACCACATCATGGAAAATGGCAAAAGGCTTGTGCTATATACCTTACTGTCAATGGCAAATAATTCAATTACCATGGTGATATAAACGTAGAATATAGCAGTAATTCTTTGAACAAAGGCCTTTCCCCAAGATGCATTCTCATCAGTCCTTTCAAATGCTAATACTCCATTTCTCTGGAAGAGCATATTGTATACAACAGCATATTTTAAAAAATGAACATGTTTTTGTTTAAGGTGCTAGTGAAAGACACTAGATCACCTTCAGAAGAAAGAACTGTTTTAAACCCCAGAAAGCAGGGAATGGTCATTTCTGTTGCACATCTTTTGCGGCTGACACCTGGCAGAAGGATGGTTCAGCTTCAAAGATAGTTCAGGTCAACAAAACCATGTTGAAATTGTCTACATTATTTGACCACTGTGGATTTTTTTGGTGGTCACTTTAAAAGAGATGCATGTTCACTGACAGACAGTTGGACCGAAATATTGCTCTTCTATTTCACAAAACTGAGACAGTAATGGACTTTTTGCTCTTTTCTAATTGGACTTGGTGAAATCTGTATCTGAATACCAAACCCTGAACCTGCTTGGCCTTTTCATTTGTTCCTTAATATTCATTCCACTTTAAGCTTTTCTCTTAATGTAGGAAAAAAAGTAAAAAATTCTGTTAATAGCCAGTTTACTGAGAGAGATAAAGAGCACGGTATGGGATGCAGTGGCAAACGACATAAATAATACCTGCTAGCTAAGATAATGAAAGGTAGCTGAAAAATGAAAACACTTGAAAACTTTTCAGATTCTCAGTCACTGAGACACTGTTAAATAGCTATAAATAGAATATAAGCCATTGTCAAGTATCCAAAAACACTGAACTGGTTAGAAAGTTTTGATCATGATTTTCCTTTTCTACCTAAATCTAACTTCTCACGCACAGGAAAAGATACAAACAGATATATACTGAAAAGATAATTCATAAGCATCACCTGAAAGAGGAAGTCTCCTGGCTGTACGATGTTCTCACTAAAAGTTAGTGAAACAACTCAAGCAATTACTTGTTCTTTGGCCCAGCACTTTGGCCCTTAACTTTTTCCCATTTCAACAGACCACTGTGGTTTGTTGATACATGCCAGCAAAAGAAGAACTAACGTGAGCAGCGTGGGGCTCTTTTCCACCAGGTCCCAAGCAGAGGGAACTCTGGTAAAGAGACCGAGTTACACAAGAAATGGAGAGAGTATTTCCCTTGTGTACTCTTACAGCTGTCTCAGTAACCAGCCAACGATACAGTCAACCCATCTCAGATCCAAGCACTTCCCATTAAAAAGCTCTTAAGCCTCACAGCATTAAAAGTAATGGAAAACATTACATGCAGGCAACAATGAAATATCACTAGGGTGAAGAATAAGGAGAAAAATATAATTCTCCATTATACCAAAAGAAAATGCACAGGATCATA
This sequence comes from Gallinago jamesoni, assembly GCA_025769975.1. Classification (NCBI taxonomy): domain Eukaryota; kingdom Metazoa; phylum Chordata; class Aves; order Charadriiformes; family Scolopacidae; genus Gallinago; species Gallinago jamesoni. The sequence continues at coordinate 66,661,911 of JAOQGH010000012.1, forward strand.
AGCCAAGTGTGACACAAACTTTTGCTGCCATGGGAGGCCAGAAAAAAGCTGCAAAGCCTTGGGGTTTGGGATTGTGGGTTTTTGTTTTCACTTTTAACACAATGACTCATTGATTCCTTGAAGAAGGCAGTGATCAATGGTTGTAAAGCTGGTATGAAACCAGTTCTCAAAGGGATGGATCCCACCATCAGTGATGACTGCTTGTCCTCGAATTCCCCTCTCTTTGGGAAAATCATCTATCAAGCACAGGCGACAGAATTCCCATCACATCTGATCTACGCCAATACTGAGGAATCCAGTCCACACGGATTTAAACTTGGACGTGACTGAGATTTGTCCCTCTTCTAAGACAAGCTCTGTGCTCTCAGTTCACACTGGGCCTCCTCAGTTTTTAGGGTCTCACCACTCCATCTAGTGAGAGAGTTCAGAATCCTGCTCTAAACCCAGGAAGGTTCAAGAGTGGGCTAGAGGCTGAGTATCTTAAAGACATGCCTTGCAGTCAGCACAGTAACCCAGGAGCACTCACCGTGCCAGACAGATGCACTTTTAAGGGAATGAGTCTCTCAACTTACTGAGGCTGAGGCTTTCAGAAATAAAAGCAAACCATACAGTGGGCATGCACACAAAGATCAGAATGTGTGCAAGCCCGTGAGGCTCAGAATAGAGTATAAAAACCTACTTTTTCTTCAGGCTTATCACTATGACAAGGACTGCACAGGTGGAATAAAGATAAGAAAAGGCAAACTTTCTGATACAAAAGCACACATACAAAATCCAGTGAAATAACTTCTACCCATTGCAGATGTGGTGGCAAATGAGAGAAGGTTGTTTGGTAAAATACTTGAGAGACTTAATTTTATGTAGTAAACATAGAAAAACAATTGGATGCTGAAAGTAGAAAAAGGCAATAGTCTCAGCATCAGACAGGTCAGAATACCTGTTCTGTGTACAGCACAGTTTTATTTAGCTTCATTTTCCCTAGGTTTGCTTGAAAATGTTCAGTGCCAAATGCTTTTCAATATCTAATCATGTTTTCACCAAAACAAAATGCAAGGGATACTGCTTTTTGTTATTTGTTGTTTAAAAATTGACCACTAGAGGCTTAAATATTCATCAAGCCAGCAAACAAAAGAATAAAATAATTCGATTTGGATATTGTACCTCATGGGGACTGCCATCTAAGCTCCTTGACTTTCTCCTTCCCTGTGTAGTTCAGAACCCATGGCAGGACTCATGAGAGGCCAAAGCCAAAAAATCCTATGATGGATCCCTCCCCTTTCTGGAAAAGAAACTTGGCTGACATAGCTGATGATGAATCAGAGCATATTGAGGAGAACAGAAGCACGCAATACCTGGAAGTCCTGGCTGCTGAAGTGCTTTGGCTGCTAGCCAGAAAATTCTTACAGAAAAATTTACATTTTCAGTGAGTAAAACCACAACAAATCAACATAGTTTCTGCCATTGCTGGCTTTCCCACTTTTTCCACATTTCTCTCGGCCTCCAAAATCCCTTGTAACTTAATGGGAGAATGAGGAAGCCTCAGCAGCAATAGGCTTTGTGGCTCTGGCATAATTTCATGACTTAGATACCTCTTTCACAATGTCTTGTGCCTTTCCGGGGTGACTGGCCAGTACTGGAGCGGTCAGGGACACAACCTGTTTGCAAAGAGTAACTCTGGAAGATGCACTGCATTTGCAGATTTGTTTGGCTTCTTGTGCAAAGACATTATATTTACTTCCCCCTAAGCCACTGCATGAAAGTAAGAGGATGGAAGAGGCACTGGTCCTACTTCTGTCAGACAGCAATATTAATGATTCCATCACTGGTCATTAGGAACAGCAGTATCACTCGAAAGTTTCCAACCACTGGCAACTGAAATGCCATCTGGAAGCACTTAAGAGTGACAACCTATCTCAATAATCTGAACAAATCCAACATGAGAGATGAATTTGGACTCTTTCAAATGCTATCTAAAATATTTATAGTAAAAATGTTAAGTGTGATACCTTTTCAGTTCTTCTGAGTGAAAGATCAAAGAAGAGAAGTATAAATATTTAGCAGTTTTTTCCCCCAACTAGATGTTAATACTAAAGGCTACAAAAAGTATTTCTAAAAATAACATAGCTGTCAAATTAAAACATATTTCATAATCGAGTGAAAAGTGAACTTACATGAGAATTTAAAACAATTCATTCTCCTATGAAATGAAGATGGATGGGAGTGACAGCCACTTCAGAAGTATCTCCACTGAGCACCAGAAGAAATCAGGGTCTACAAAGTTAGGTGGCAGAAAAGTGCATGGGAAGGACTGGATGCTGTTTCAGGTACTTGTGTAGATTTTATAGATTTTATCCTTGAGAATAGGGACTTTTGTACAGGAGCTAGGTGTTTAAGTGCCCTTTACACCTGCTGAGAGTTGAGGTAAAGACAGACATGGCTCTGGACTCGGATAAAAAACCTAAATAATTATTCCAGGGCCACACAGCAAATCAATGACAGAAGGGGGCTTGGATAAGTGCAGACACCTACCCTTTGAATTACCATTCTTTCAAGTTACTCTTCCCTCCTCACCCCCTCTGCATCCAGCCACCATTCTTTTCTGCAAATTGTACAACAGCCCTGGAAACAAAACAGGTTATGGCAGGAAAAAGCAACTAGGAAAAGTGGAGAGCTAACATCAGGATAACCAAATGTGCTGTTTGTTAAGTGACAAACATCCCAAATCAGGAGAAGAAAGGAGGGGAAGAAGATGAAAGGAACAGGAAGAGATGAGTTAGCTGGAGACCAGAAGACAGGAGGGACTTAAAAGCACAGGTTAAGAAATCACTTGCCCTTTTTGTGTAAAAGCAACAAATTAAAAGCACCTGTCCCTCTGGGCAGCACTAGAAGTTAACTTGAAAACATTTGTACCACTGTGTGTGCAAATACAGGGGGTTTCTCAATGGGATGGCTTACATTATCTGGTGGAAATTCTGCAGACGCTTGCACAATTAAGCGTTGTTAACTATCTCCTTCCAGTCCATACGTTATTTTTCCTCTCAGAATTGTCAGGTTTTATGAGCTTTAATCTGGCTAACAGGATTTGTTTTAGAGATGTAGAAATTCCCCACTTTCCCTCCCCTAGGGTAGTGTGGTTCCACACAGACAGTCACAAGAAACCTGTTCTCCTTGCTTTTCTGACAGTTGCTGCCTTGGGAAGACAACTCAGAAAAAGTCCTCAAAGTAAGGATAACTACTGGCCAGCAGATTAAACTACTGTTAGCACACAGGAAACTGGCTGGCTGTTAACTGTTTCTCTTGCTGGTTCCCATTTGCACAGGTAATACATTTGGATCAGGAGCCTGTGTCTTGTGGGTGAGGCTTGCCTGGTTATTTTGAACATAATGATGGGGAAAACGTCACAACATTATTGAAACTAGCCAAATGATGACAGCACATACCAATCAGGTCCACTGTCAAGAACTTTTACAGCTATCAAAATGAGCATTAGTTTGGAAAACTGTAACTGCCATGTTTGGCATGTTGCATCCTTAATATTATGGCTACTCTTTATGAAACGACAAATGAAAAGAAAAATGAGAATGTAATAGGACGTATGCATAGAGAACATCTCCTAATAACACTAAAATAATCACAGAATCACAGAATCACAGAATCACAGAATCACAGAATTGTGGTGGTTGGAAGGGACCTCAGAGATCATCG
>JAOQGH010000012.1:66665715-66676684 GCA_025769975.1 Gallinago jamesoni
GTGCAGGACCCTGCACTTGGCCTTATTGAACCTCATCCCATTGGTCTCAGCCCATCCAGCCAGCCTGTCGAGATCCCCTGTCGACATCATGCAATAATACACCATGTGGGCATGAAGACTAAACAGTCAGGCCACAAAATGAGATGCATCATTCTGTAGGTATAATGAAATTATTAGGCTGACGCTCAAGAAAGGAAAGAAAGCCGTTGAGACATTAGACTAGGAAGATCAAAATAGCATTTTTGCTAAGACTTTACTAAAAAAGGCCAAATGATCCTCTCCCCAGCAGAAATTAATACCAGCAAAGAAGGGATAAGATTTCATCCCAGAACAGGGAATACATAGGGAGCACTAGAGTAAATCAAATGTTCTCAAATTGTCCAAGAGATGAACTTTTCCCTAAGATACTTTAGGAATGAACAGAAGAAATCTCAGAGCTGTAATCAGTTGTCTTTGAGAATTCATAGAAGACAAGTTAGGTACCAAATGTTTGGAAAAGGTCAAACAAAGTGCTTATTTTTGAAAATGGAAAAGAAAAAAACCAAACCCTATGAAGCCATAGGAGCTATATGCCATTGACTTTTACTTGAAATTCCCAGAAAGGCTCTGGTGCAGATAACTGATAATCAAACCACTTGTAAGCACACAACAGAAATAAAAAAGACAAAAAATAGAAAAGATGGATCCATTGAGAAAATCTAGTCAAAACAACCTAATTTCCTTCTATTGTGGGTAACAGGCTAATAAATCAATAAACGTAACAATAAATTGCTGGAAGTAGCAAGCACCATGGGGGACGGGTGCATGGGTAGGGGTGTGAATCTGTATATGGCACATACATTCATAGTCTGCTAAACCAGATAAGAAAAAATGGTCTAAGATCAGTATGCCACAAAACGTGGATCCATTGGCAGTTGCAAGCAGTTTCAGACAAAGCTAAAAGATCTTAGTAATATTTTCTAAAAGTTATAACAAAAAAAAAAAAAGGAAGAAAAATACTAAATCCAGTTTGTGAAGTTAGGTAGTAAAAAAAACTGTCTTCCTAAATGTTTCACCTTGGAAGGAGCTGCATGAAGGTAGGTGAGAAAACTGGTGATCAATACTATTACCACTAGAAGGTGATATTCCAAATGGCTGGAGTAGCTGCCAATAATTTGTTGCTTCTGGAAGCAGATATCCACAGCCCATAGCTAATCTGAAGGATCATTCTTGTAGGGTTTTTAATCCTGGCTCCTATAGAATGGAATATTTTCATTAATGGAATAGAGGTTTTTAATAACAAACAATAATAGTTTGTTAGCTGGCAAATTACATTAAGCTGGGTAAAAGAGTAAGTTTTAACTTACTCTTTCACCTGAGTAACTGAGGACAAGATTAGAATAATCTTGACTGAAAAAGCTGAAGGATACATTTCAATCAGGACAAGTGAAAGCTTCTGTACTTAGCGAAAAACAACTAGCTGCATGCATGGAGGATGAGGAACAACTGGGCACACAGCAGTACTGCACAAAGCATCTAAGCATCGCACAGAATCACGAGCTGAAGATGAATCCATAATGCTGCTGTGCTGCTTTACGCTAAGCAAGCACCACTCTGGGATAAACTGCTGGAAAGCAGCCGGAGTGACATCCTTCTGCCCTACTCAAGACTGCTGCTGGCTCAGCTGAAGTACCCCCTCCACACCTCAAGAAAGATAAGACAACTGGAAGGCAGATCTCTGGGGAGCAATGAAAACAAGCAGATCTCTAGATCACACAATTATAAGGAAAGATGGAGAGAACATAGGTTGCTCAGCCTAAAGAAGAGAGAGCATGAAAACGCCCTTCAAATACATAAAATGCTCTTGCACAGAGTTAGATAATAATCTGTTCATCAACATTCACAAGTGGCAGGAGACGGAAGTAAGGAGCTCATATGGCAGAAATGTTCAACTTGAAAATTCACTTGGAAAGGCGGTGGGGTCCTCGTTGCTGAAAATCTTTAAGGACTGGTTATACAAGAGTCTGTCAGAAATGCTATAAGTAGAGCTGATCCTGTTTTGGAGTAGGAGGATGAACTAGGTGGCAGTACTCTTCAACTCTTTAGCATAAAATAATGTAATGGTCTTTAAAATGCTGGAAGTTACTTGAGTAGCAAAGACATCTCCTTCCAGCTCCAACTGAACACACATTGTGTATTTGCTTATCGCATTGCGTTAAAAGGGAATGGGGAAAAAAGCCCAGTTCAGGAAGGCAAGAAGGTAGGAAATACAAATCATTGCTGCTATACCTGGCAAAAGAGCTCTGTGTTGTTACAAACACTACATTCCCAGGAAATAAAGCAAACAGACTAAATCTTTTGAAGGGGAACAGCAGAGACCAACAGACTGAGAGGGCAAAGGAGACCCCTGAAAGTGATGTAACCTCTTTAGGCCAGCAACCTTTCCATTAGCCTTATGGGCCAATGCTGAAATATAGCAGATAGGAAAGCAAAGTGTTGCTGAGTTACCTATCACTGCCTAAAGCCAATAAAAAAAAAACAAAGAAAAAATCCAGAAAAGTCCACTCTGTAATACAGACAGCATCCCAAAGGGACAATGTCACTTGGCTGCTTGTACCCTTTGCTTCAGGGCTGAGATGTGTTAGAAAAGCTCTAAGGAACAGCCACAGAAGATGATGCTTATCCTTGATTTCTCTTTTATGCTTTTCTGAGTTTATATCAAGAAGTTAATCCTTTGCTTTCAGCTTTCCAAGTTCATGTTCAACCCAGGCAATCTTAAAATAAGGATGAAGTCTTTCTTCCAACAAAACAACGCTGCAAACAAGCCTGTTGGAAATCTGCACCCCAAGGCAATTTGGGGAAGTCCAGGGACAAGGAGACATCTGAGACACCATTCCCTGAATGAAAGCTGGTTAGCCCTGAGAAGGACAACAGCTCTGGGGACTGCGGCCTTTTGACATAGAAGCCAATTAACTTTATGCCATTGCAGGCAGAGAGACTGAAAAATAGAGAGGAAACAACAAGTCTAAGGACATACTGCACATCAGCTAATCTCATAATAGAAATACATGAAAACTAATAGAAATCTCAATATAATGTTTCCCTTGTATTATCCTGCCCTCCCCATTCTCGCTCACTTGCTGTTCTGTATTCACTTCTTGTACCTCTTCCTTACATATGCAATAGCTGCAAGGAAGGAGCTGCCTTTCATTTTACCTACCTACACTGCCTTTTGCAGCAGAGAATGAGAGGCCGTGACTCTGCTACAAGGAAAAGTAACCCCAATGTACTTGTATAAGAATAGGTGCATGTAAGTGTATATATACATTCATAACCACTGCTGAAAAGGCTGGTTTTTTATTAACCTTTGCAAGTTTCCTTGGACTGATATGATCCCCACTTTTGGGAAAACATTGATGTTTGTTAAATCTTTTTCAGGGATTAAATGTTGATCTCTAATGCAAAGATCTCTAAATGTTGATCTGGAAATGCAAAGTTCCATTGCATATGTGTTCTTTCATTCTTACATGAAATATGAAGTTGCCAAGGAACAAATAAACTATTTATGACTTATGCCTGTACAGTAACGAAGAATGGCTTAATGGGGGCACGTACTACTCTGAAAGTACTGCACTCTGTTGTTGCCTGAACTGGAGACTCTCTTAAAGAGGTTTAAGAAGTATACTCTCCTTTCTCCTCCAAAAAAAAAATAAAATCAAAAAATCAAATTCTGTACATGATTGTTTAAGTCATAGCAGAAAGACTTATACATGCCACAGGCTCCTGCACCACAGTCCCACATACCTGCCTCACTTGTAGGTGAATCAGTGTAGGTTGCATACAGCTGCACATAAACAGCAACTGTTAATCCAGATAGCTAACTGGAATGAACTCAAATTATTCTTACATTACTGACTTTAGAGTTATAGAAGAGGAGACTGGTATTTATTATACATGAGGTGCAGCAATTTGGTGATATGACCTTAAACACCACCATCTCTGCTAGTAGATGTCCCTCACTTGAACTACAGTAACAAACAAGGAAGGAGATGCTACTTCTGAGATTACAGGTAGCTACACTTGAACAGTCACCTCACCAAGTGTCACTGGGAGGTCACACCATTAGGATCAGCAGAGTTTGTGGGAACAAACTTTGCCTAACTCTTGTCACACCTGACCAAGGTGGCTGGTGTTCCCACATTGTGTTTTGAAATAGTACCAAAGACTATGAAAATTATTGGGCACCCACTGCTGACTAGCACCCACAATGCTACTCATGTTCTCTTCTGAATCGTCTGCATCCACAGTGTCTCTCCACTGCAGCCACATGCACAAACTCTTTTCCCCAGCCAGCGACACCATCTCTCTGCAGATACGGTTGAAAAACCACAGGTGCTGGTTGTGGGGATTCAGTGAGGGAATATACCTCCTTAAAATGGAAGAGATGCAGCCCTTAAAGAGAAAGAAGAAGGAGACTACAAAATCCATGTGTCATCTTACGCTGTAGCCTCTACCAAAAGGTGAAGACACAGAGATGCAGTTTGGACAACCCAGTAAGATCAGATTGCTGAGCAGCAAGAAGTAGATAAAGGGAGGGAGACATCTGCAGCTACCACTCCTGAAACCCACACGCTTTTCATCCACAGGATTTAATGTGTATTTAATTATGATACTTGATGCTATTGTGATTTTACTTCAGCATCCATATGACACAAGGTTAAAATGATCTCACCCTTCACTGGGATAAACCCACCACAGAATCATAGAATCATTTCGTTTGGAAAAGACCATTGGGATCATTGAGTCCAACCATCTACCCTACTCTACAAAGTTCTCCCCTACACCATATTCCCCAACACCACACCTAAACAACTCTTAAACACGCCCAGAGATGGTGACTCAACCACCTCCCTGGAAGCTGAAGCATCAGTCCAAAGCATGGGTTGCATAGGACGTGGACAGTTATGGGATAGTCAAAACATTTACAAGCACTTCAAAGTTGGATGAGAGTTTTCTTGTATTGCTAGCACATCTGCACTGGCAGGGACAAGCTTAGTCTCTTGTATCTCAACAGATTTCAGTTCTGATTCTGTATATCCCACAAACATCACAGAAACTCCACAGAAAAGCAATGAAAGAATCTGGATCAGGCTTAGCATTCACTTACAAAGCCCTTTCTTAGATCCATACTGTGTTGGATCAATCTTTGAGTCTTTTCTTTTTTTTCTTTTTTTTTTTAAGGTTGAGCCTGTATCTATTTTCTTTTCCCCAAATACTGGGTGAGCATTTCAGTAGCACATGGGTGAGTCAATAAAACTGAGCAGCTGTGCTGTTCGCACAATTCTTCTCCAACCCTGTCTCTAAGCGCTTCTCCCTGCTTCTCAGATGTGCCCTAATGTACTAAACCAGCACATCTGTCTGAGTGGCTGCATAGGTGATGAACCACACCTAACAAGCTGACGTGGTTGAAAAATGACCAGGGAGAGAAAAGAAAGAAAGACTTAGATTCCCAATCTGGTTCACCGGATGGCCACACCAGTCACTGTGCCAGCACAGTGTGGGGGTGAGAACAGCACAAACTAAGTCTTACGCTGCCAAAAGAAATGCATGTGGAAACAGGGGCTAAAATCACAAGTTGGTAATTTCCATGTAGGCTCTAAAGCACATTCTCCCTTTTTTCTGCTAAGTTCATGTAAAAACATGTTATACATTATGTTCAAAATGAGACTCAGACACAAGGAGGAGGAAGAAAACCCATCTGGCTGTCCCCAAACACCGCTGAGTCCAGTCTCCTGCCTGACCTGTTCCCACTGAAGGCAATGGGATGACATCTCTTTCTTCCAACTAAGGTTTCAGCTGACGTTTACAAAACAAGAGGGACGGGTCCCTGGGTAGCAATGTTTTTAAAACGAATCAGCAGAAATAGCCAGTCAGATCCTCTTCTTAAAAATGATGATACACCAGTTTAGTTAGGAAATGAATGAATGTGTTCAGGACAGCATGAGAAGAGGTAAGCAAAAACAGCTATGACAGCTGAACTTTGCAAGAGTGCAAGCTCTTTTGGCACCAGTTAAGCCTGAGCTCAGTGGTCTGAGCCAATCTTATGTGTGCAGGGTCCTTTGTAGGACCTCTGCTCCAGCACAAATTTCATTCTATGCAAGCCAAGTTCTCTTTTCTGGCAAACGTACGTAATATACTGGAAAGAGAGACCTGTGCTTGTAAGCTCACTTTTTCAGTATTCCATCAAATATAGAAGCAATACTTAAGAGGTTACTTCCATTAAAGATGAATCTGTTCAAGACCATTGCTTTTAACTACTCCCCTGTATTGTGAGACATCAGCCCAAGCTCACTGTTGGATTTTAGGATATTAGGAAGCAAGGCTGGATAGAAGTAGAGTGTGGAGATCAAGAGAAAGAAATACTAACAGTGAATCACTCCTTTGCTGATAGAAGGCACAGTTGCCTTTAATGAACAGTTACATGGAGGATGAGAGATAATCTAAGTGGGCCTGTTATGAAACTTAACTATGAGATACTTTGAGTAACGATCTATAAAGCTGCTAACTGGATTCAGTAACTTGTTGAGTCATTACCATATAAGACTGGTTTTCTCTGAATGGCATATGAAATCCATATGGCTAGAGACATTTGAGTGGTTTGCTTCTGGTTAAGGAAGATGGAAATGAGGATACATGTATATGGATTTCCAAGAATAAAGAATTAATAATAAAAAAATAATCAGCTGCAATTATATACCATCAACCTTAACATTATTTTGTCATTTATATTTTAATTAAAGATGCCCTGTGATTGAGAATTAGCAGGCATGAAATTAGCATGGATTTTTAATATTTTGGGAAAAAATTCTGTATGTTCTCTTCACTGATGTATCTGTTATGAAATCAACTCAAAGTAAAATAAGGACTGGGCAGAAGGATGCTGGGTACTACATATCAATCCCTGATCTTTCACCTCTTAGAATATTTTCACATTCAAAGTGAGATGCTAAATGAGCTCAGTGCTTAATGCAAAAAAGAGAAGAACTTACAAAACCACCACTATGGATATAATTTATTCTGGAGTAACTACTCAAGCAAAGACCTAGGGCTGAGCTAGTCAGACAACTCTATTATCTTCCACCTGAAGAAAGTGTGATTAATGGAGGAAATGTCACATTTACACTTAAAAATTGTTTCAAAGACAACTTGTATCTTTTGGCACAACTCAAGCCATTTGAAAACTATTGTAAGAGAGAGAGGCAGAGATGGCAAAGAGCACTCCTTTTTATGATTTCTCACTCTTGTATTAAGCCACTGAGTTTAGCCTGAATACTCAGTATCTCAGCAGTCGGCACTTCCCAGGCAGAGGCACTGAATTGCTCTCTGCTGATCCTGAGGGATGCAGTCCCGGGGTTCCTGGAGATGAAGGCTCCCAGCAGAGTGGCTGCTCCCTGCAGCACCAGCCTGTGGTGCAGCACCGAGCGGCAGCACAAGGAGCAAAGGGGAGCCCCATCTGCTTCACGCCCTCTGCTGCAAAGGGGGAAAGGTGGTCTCTGCAGCCACTCTATAGCATGGAGAAAGGGGACAAAGGCAGTCAAACTGGATGGGGGAAGAACATTTACTAACAAATAAGCTTCTCCAGTGATTCTCCTCAAAGGTGACACTGACAGCATTGCATATAAAATGAGCGTCTCTTCTGAAAACGTCCTTGCTCACTCACCACAGGAAGAATTGAAACATTATCCCAACTGCAGCGTTGTCTTGAGCAGTGCAACAATCACGACCACTGCACACAGTCACTCTACTGCCCTTACGGATTTTGTGGTTGCATTTTGTTGTGTTTGGTTTCTTTTTTTCTGAACAGCAACTACTCTCATTTTCAGTCTTCTTCTTCTAGCTTTTCACTCTTTTTTTTCCCTTCTGCTTTCTTTTTGGCTTGGCATTTGCTGGCATTGAGCTGTGAATCATATACATGGAGCCAACTGAAGTTACTTGGGAAATTCAAACGAAAAGAGCTGTAAAATCTGCCTGAAAACTACTTTCAGCACAGAGGTACCAACTTCATGGTCACCCTCACTTGTAACCCCCTGGAAACATCAGGCAAACCATAGAAGCATAGGACAGGCTTGGACAGGATTCCCAATTCCATCTCTCTGCTGTGTTTGTACTTGGCACCTCTCTTTCAGCTTCCTATCAATAGCAGCTTTGATGTACGTTTTTTTTTTTTTACTTTCCAACCCTTTTAAAGACTCTTGAAAAAGGGCATATTTTTTCCTCTATTCTTTATCTCAAACAGAATACCACAAAAGATCAACTTGATCCCAGTTGAAGTATTGTGTGTCTTGCAAAGGCTACCACTAGAATACTGAATGGACCAGGACAAAACCATAGAGATTTGTTTTAATCAGGAAATGAACCAAACCTGTGCTTTGCTGAAACTTTACCCTCTCTAGTGTTATAAACATACCTATGCACATGCAGTAACTGTGATGTTCACTAGCTTTGCCCTTTCTATTCAGGACAAACACATCTGTCTTGTCTCTGCTTTCTTGAATGATCAGAAGCTAGGCACACTTGGTTTTAAGAGGTAGAAAAGAGCAACAAAAGCAGGCTCAAGGTAGCAAAGCAACAACAGAAAGAACTAGTTGATCTTTTGATAGAAACCAAGAAGAGTTACAGGCAACGCCAAAATGAGATTTAAATGTACTCACGTACCGTGATGCTTGAGCTACAGAGAATTACTGAGCTACCACTCACCAGCTGAACTGCTTAAAGCAACCATATCCATGTTTCTATCCATACCAGCAATAGAATAAAATACATTAGCTTAAACAGCTTCAGTAAAAAATATTTAAGAATGTGAAAACTTCCCACCTATGCAGATGAGACGAGAGATGGCAATTCATTCAGCTACAAGAATTGGATCAATTCCAATTACAAGTTCATACCTTATTTATAGCAGCCTGGCCTGCCTAAACTAACATGTTAATCTCTGACAAACGTCAGACATCTCTGACCATGGCAGGGTATCAGAAAGGGAAGCATGGCTGAGAAGGACAGTGAGTGACAAGGACTTGCTGAATGTCACTCAATGAATCATTTAACCTCTTTGCCTGTCAAGAGAGATGCAGGCACCTCACTTAGCTTTCCTAAGAAGCTCAATGCAGTAGAAGCTCCTGTCCAATAAAGAGCTCTGAAATTCCTGGAGAATTAAATATAAGCATTTGACATATCTCAGTTTCATGTGAGGGACCACCTCTGTGAGTACCTGTAGTCCTGCTGCAGGACTGCTCAATTCTTATGTAACTTGGCAGTGTGGAGTGGCAAAACTAGGGCAAAACTCCTACTACGAACCTTGGAAAATAAGAAGGGTAAAACTTTGTGCACAAATGCTTTACAATAAATTTATTGAAGCAATATCTTACCTGTTTAAATCTCCCCCTCATCAGATATTTCAATATGGAATAAAGCAGTCTATTATGAAACATCTAAGCAGACTAAATGGGCACTTTATTAGACTTGAGAGCAATGCCTTGCAGTTCATCTGTCACCCTCAAGCTTAATGGGTAAATTAACTCTGTTTCCCTTCGTTCACCATGGTGAGGAGAACAGTAGGTCTACACACAAATATGATTAGTCTAAACTGTAATCTTTGATGTGGCAATAGCTGCAAAGGTTACCTGCAAAATGGAAAGGAAGAAACCAACTATTTTTGCATGAAAAAGGCAGCCTCCAAGAGAAGGTAAAGGGCATCCGTGTGACTTCCCTGCTAGATATCCTCCAAACCCACGGATTTTTCCCTTCCCACAGCAAACACCCCAGCCTCTTCCTCTGGAAAGAGCAGGCAGCAAGGTCTTCAGCAGCCACAGCAGCTGAAGCAGCCCTTGCCTCGCTCACTCCTGTGGCTGCACCAGCCCTGCTTTGTGGCCACACAGCCGGTCGTGCAGACAAATGACACCCATGTGGATGAAGCACAACCCTCCCTCCCCACTTTTTTTTGAAAGACAGGTTTTCAGCTAGATCAGTCCCCTGATTTAGTTCACTGATTTGGATGCCATAACGCAGGGGATGGCACAAGTGCAGGAGTGAAGACTGGGAATGGTTAATCAAAACACAGGTTTTTGCCACAGCTTAAGTTCACAGTTCCACAACCAAACTCAGAGAACCTGCTAGCGCAGCTCCTACCTGCTTTTGGCTCTCATAAGCAATTGCTGATGCAAGTGGTGATATCTTCAGTGGGGACCACCTAGGATCAACGCTTCAAAGTCTTAACCTGGCCTTTATTAAGTTTGACTTAAAACATCCTTCATATCCCTCTAACCTCAGTGTGAGTTAATGCAATGTAGATGACACTGCTTCCCATACGAGAACAGTGAAGCGATTTCACCTTGTAATACGTTCATTTTGTAAGCAATTCTTTTTTGCTGTTTCTCATAGCTGCAGAGATTCATGGGAGAGCAAGTAGAGGCTTGTGGGATTTGGGATGTTTGTCTGGCTGGAGGCATAAGAGAACCTGATTCATTTGTGTCTCTTTTCAGAAATGCAATAGCCATCTAACAATCACAAAATAGAGCCATGATTAAACAACTGATCACACACAGTAAACCTGCTCTGTACTGCTGTGTTAGACTGCTCCCTGTCCTCAAGCTAGCTCATGCACAGGCACTCTAAAAGCAAGGCAAGCCTTTCATTTATATCTTACATTTGCATTTAGATTTTTAAAGAGACAGCTGGGATTTTCCAAATAATTAATTAAAAGAGCACAAAGAACCCACACTAATATTGGAATCGAATTTGGGGCAAACAACTAAGTATCTTGGTTTCATACTGGTAGATCTTTATACCGAAAAGCAAAGTTAGTGTAACTGAGAAGATGGAAATACAGTCTTAACTGATGTGTGTTATTTATCTTATCATCTTTCCACTTGCCCTTGCACAACAAGTACGGGGCACTGGAGGCTGAGAGTGAGGCAAGTGAGAGAGCAGAAGA
>JAOQGH010000012.1:66678479-66696117 GCA_025769975.1 Gallinago jamesoni
AGGAACGTGTCTGTGAGGAAGGCCTATTTTTGGGAAAAGGGTGTCCCCCAAAGGTTTCATACATCTGTTTTGATGAACTACCCTGAAGATTTTCTGTATTGGTTTTCCAGAAGAGGAGGCTGTACAAAGCACTTGCAAAGCTTGACTTTCTGCAAAGGCTGCTACCTCTACTGGAAAAAGACAAGCACTGAACGCACATTTTAGTGTTACACAAGACACAGTTTAGACTATGGCAGCAAGGCAGGCAGAGAGAGACATTTCAGAGCTCCTACTTTCCTTTACAAAAGCAAAAAAAACAAATCAAAAAATTGAAGAGCCACCCCAATTCTCTCACCGACAGAGAGAGCTTGTTGGTGCTTAACAGAACAAGTGTGAAAATGCAAAATAAAAGCAAATAGACCTGTTGAGAAAAGTGCTTGCCTGGCAATTGCCTCTCCAACTCCAAACAGAGACTTAAGCCGTCTTCCATTCACCTGTGAAACTGTCAAAATCCCAAATGAGGGTTTAAGCCCTGGGCTTTGGGAAATGCGAAACCCAGAGCCTGGCACCCACATGGTGCTGCAAGTGTATTGAGAGGAGCTCATCCACCTAAGCCCATAGACATAAAAACATATGTACATGGACGCCCAACACCTGCACACTTTTCTCTCTGCCTGACATCCATCCCGAGCTGTTTTATTGGCTCTAATGACACAGCCTTCCTACTTAGCCATGCAAGGAAGCACACAGGCTACGAAATTGACTTTCGGTGCTGGTAGGATTCTTCTGCTAATTCATATGGGTTTTAATTCCATGCCCTTTAGGTCTATAATAAATATCACCCTTGACAGGTTGGAGCAAGAATTAAGCTAATATTGAAAGAATCTGTCAGACTACTTATTTATTGTTTTAATTTTATGACTGTCTTGATGTAAAGCCTATTGGACATTGGCTAGTTCTAAACAGAAATCACTAAATCACCCAATGTACTAATTTGATGGAAAAGCAGAAAAAGTAGTATATTAAGTATGTTACAAATGAAGTTGTTAAATCATTCACTACTCACGGGTTTTGAAATGCTTTTTGTTGAGTGACTAATAAAAAAACCAACTCTAATAATGCAATATATATTTTTCAGGACATTTACTATGTCATATGTTGAATTTACCTTTTGCCCAATGGAAACATTCATTTATCAGCACTTAGATAAAGTTTATCTAACATTTTCCACACTGCACTGTCTTTGTAAAAGACTTAGCTGAAGAAATATAATTGTATTCGTATTCAGGAAAAATTTACTTTGTGTGCATGGAATTTACTTTCATTGTGGATACTCTGCATAAGAATCTGATCTGCAGCTTGCAATCATCTTTATCTCTCTCTAAGTTCACTGAGCTGAATGCATGTATCAGCTCACAGGAGCAGATCCAGAGCTGGATTTGGAAAATTGCTACAAATTTTCATTTTGTTATTATTTACTGCAATAAACCTCCAATATTTTCATTTGCAAAGCAAAAATACCACTCACCTAGGGGAAAATTTTCTCTGCAAAGATGCAATTGTGCCGATTCGAGAGGATTTATTGAATTCAATTACAGAGGATATTTCTCATTAGCCAGTTCGTCATCCTATGAGCCCAACAAAAAACAAGTGGATAAAGAAGGAAAATAGATAAGGCTGCAGGGTAAATTTAAATTTAAAATGCTCAGCTGTTATAGCTGTTGATGTTAAGAATATCCTTTTGATGAGATCAGCATTTATGAAAACTCTGTAGTCACAATTTATATGCGAGTCAAAGCTGAACTGCATTGGTACCATTTAATCTCTGAGGGAGAAGGTTTTTCTCTTGAACACTATCATTACAGTGAAAAAACACCACGTTAATACACTGAAAGGAAGAAAGAAAGGGAAGGGAGAAGGGAGAAAGCCCTTCAAAATGCCAGAGATTTTTTTCATAAATCTCTTTTCGTTACTTAACACAGAAACAGTGGCCAATCCCTGTTCTGGTTCGACCAAGGGGACCTCCCCAACAGGAGACCCAACTTTCATCTTTAAAGAAGGAAAAAAAAAGAAAAAGAGTTAAAAGGCACCTGGAAACTTTATCTTTGTAATCAAATGAGGAAAACTATTCTGTGATCTATTAATACCTCCGTCCTCCTGGAGAGAGGATAAAAAAGTTATTGAAGATGTTTCAAAACTTCTCTTTCACTGTTCCACTGGGGATCATGTGCTCCAATATCACTGGCAGTCCCTTTAGGGAAAAAAGGAAAGCTCATCCTATCATGTCCTTGATGGCATGCTGCTCTCAGAAGGAAGGGACAACACAGGATTCTAGTCTAATAATACAAACCCAGATTTTCTCCTTTCCAGATAATACCAGGCCACAAGTTTTCAAAAATGGACTTAATCATGGGAGAATCCTTTCACTGGGAAGCACCCTGCAGTGAAGATATTTTTTAGGGCTCTGAGACAGACAGGAGTTCAAAGGTAATCTCTGCCATTTTAATGGCCTTCACGGAGGCCAGTGATGAAATGAGTGACAGCATCGCTTAGCACAGCCATCCCTATTGGCTTCACTAACCTTCAGCAACACCTGAGGAGGTAACACTGAGGAGGAGACAGCTGCAGCAGCGAGGCTGGGAACTCCCAATTTAAAACACTCTTGAGGTTGCTCTAGCTTACACTAGTTCTCTTCCTCAGCCTGAACAACCCCAGCTGTGTTGGGGTCATGTGCCATGTGTTTGAGATCCCTGATCATTTTGGTGGCCTTTTGCAGGACTTGCTTTGTCAATGTCTTCCTTGTACTGTCACAAATCAAAGTATTTGATTTAGCCCACCTTCCTGTGAAAAACTATTTTAGGTTGGAAAAAAATCCAAATTCTGCTTTTCATTTCCAGTTCCATACAGTGGATTTTGCCTCTGTGCGGGATTCCATTCTTTTCTGCTGCAGTGGGGTACCTTTAGTCTCTGACTCTAAATTCAGAATAACCTAGGAGCTGTGGCTGTGTTTCCTTCAGCTTATATCCTTACACCGTCCACTATTTTCACATCACAATCATCTTTGGTTTCATATCACCTTAACCATGCAACAAAATGCCAGCTCTGTAATTTGCTACTTCTGCAACTGCTACTCATCCAACAGCTTTTAATTCAGTATAAAAATAGTTTCTTCCTGAACAACCTCAACCTTGCTAGTGTTTCTGGTAATTTTATTGATTACAGCGAAGTTACCCAAAGATAAATCTAGCTGAGTTAAACTTCAAACAAGAACCATGTGCTTCTTTGATCTGGAGGTAGTCATCTGCAAGTGAGTTAAAAATCAGTGTTTTGCTGTACCACAGAAAAAAAGCCTCAAATAGCAAAAGGTGAAATTTGTGGAAGAGCCTTAGACAATTTACAGTAACAGAGGGATTAGTGCTGTAAATTAGATCAAGAGCCCTCTGGTCCTTTCAAGCATCCAGTACCAGTTGATTGAGAACGCAGTTCCATGCCAGATAAAGAACAGTTCTCTGATAACAAGCCAATACAGGAAGAATTTTCTTATCCATTAATGACTGTGCTTATGTACCGAAGCGGAAAGATTTCATTCATACATTAGTCTAATCTTCTTACAAACCCACTGGAGCTCTTTTGCTCAAGAGATTCTTGTGTCAGTGATTATTTATGCACTTCTGTCATAAAAGATTTCCTTTTAACCGTTTTGAATGTGGTGCCTTCTAATTGCATTGGATGTTCTTGTTATATCTGCAAATCAGTAAGTATGAGCATGCAGCCAGCCTTCTCTGCACTATTCATTATTTTTACATTCCTCTATCATGTCACCTGTCATCTGCTTCCTCCCTAACCTAAGCAGTTCTAATACATTTCATTCATCCTCATGTCTTGTGTATTTTCACATCTCAGACAACTTCTGCTGCCTGGGTATTTTTTTCCTGATGTTTGTCAAGATGCAAGGATCAGCTATGAACACACCTTCTCATAAAGAGGACAAGCCCACAACTTATATAATAGCATCATAATATTTACAGCTGCATGCAACCACTTCATTTCCTTTAATGAGAAGAAGGAACAATCAAATTGATAGGAAATTAAATCAAAGTGCAGGATATATGACTTCATCTTCAGCTGAGAAATAGTTCTCCTTAAGGACTGCCAGTGAGTTGAAAAGACTAATCTCTCCTACATCAGCAGAACTACCTACACATACAAGCACTTGCAGTGTTATGTAGCACCCTTCTTTATGCTAAAGTGATAAATCACAGCAATCCTACTTCCTAGGCCATCAACAACAATTTGTTCCTAAACTTACTCTGCATATTTAAAATTCATCAACTTCTGCAAGAACTACAAAATATTCCTTTCTGATAGGCATTTATCCCTCTTTAGCCACGTTCCCCAATATGTTTTATTGTTGTCACTGCTCTTCTTCCCTGCAATGAGTTTAGCTCATTCGAAAATAGGGCTTAAGGGTTGTAGGTTGCACAGGAGCTGAATTTCCCAAGGGATTATATATTTTTGTTATCAGCACAGTCACTTCATTCAGCTTGAGATTCCTTCAAAAATCCTGGCAACTTGCTGCAATTTACAGGCTTATATTGCTCCAACTTTCTTCCTTCTCAAACACGTTTAAGCTTTATTACCCCTCCCAGAGCTACTGTTTGCAGGTATCTTTCTGATAGATGGTCCATCTGCAGTACAGACAGCAGAGCAGTGCGGAGGTGCCCGAGCTAGCATTATTGGACCTAGGTTTGGAGCAGAAACAATCCAGCTGTAACAGCACAGTGCCTGCCACAGGACGATTTGCCCTACTTCTTCATAGACAGATCTCCCTACATGCACCACAGTCTTCGATGGCTAGTCTATTTCCAGAACAGGACGACTCATTTAAACACGGCTGAGGTACCTGAGGGACTCAGAAGCTGATCAAATTGGATCTCCCATGAGCCAATCAGTTAGCTATTCTGACACATCCAAGGCATCCTTAATGTCTCCCTGCTTTGATGGCTTCAGTGGCTTTCAGTGAGATTGTAGGGGTGTTTTGTTTGTGTAAGGTTGGACTCGGTGATCTCAGAGGTCCTTTCCAACCCTGACGATTCTGTGATTCAGAGATTCTGTATTTTCCTCAGTCTTTCTAACACTGCATGTACGTACTCAGACAGTCATTCTTCAAAGACCATGTCACACTCTCCCTGCTGTCCCCGGACTTCACAGGTGAAACGTCATTCTTGTTGAAGTCAATAGCAAACTGCTGCTGACTTCTCTTGTGTTCACATTTCATCCCATAAGGTCAGAAAATTGTTCAGACTCATGATGGTACTGATTCTTACAGCTCTCCCCCCAGAGACTAATGGGGGATATGAAGACAGGGTATGAAGCAGGTTTGAAAATCAAGGCATCCAAGACACTCCTGAACCCTTGCAACAGGCTGGTACCAGGGGTGAAATCAGAAACAAACAGGGATGTTCCTGCAGCCCAGTGTCCTCCGGATGGCTAGCAGTAGCTGGGTTGCCTTGGATGAACAAACCAGCTCTGCAGACTCTCACCCAGCATCCTCAGAGCCCGTAATCAGCAAGAGAGAGTAACGGGGAAGGCTTATGCTCAGTAATGCAGAGGCTATGAGTTCAATTGGCCCCATGGAAATTTTACCCAGGAACATTTTATTGCTATATGTAGCAGTCAACCTGGCTCAACTACTTCTGTAAAAGCAAGACAAACAGTGCTTTTGAAGACAACACATTCTGTCTCTTCTTAAGTGCCCTTTTCAGGTAAATTTTAAAAATGGACCAAGCCGGCACCTGCAGGTCAAACTCTGCAGTTCCTTCAAAACCCAGGAAAACTAAAGTGTGCCACACACACACAGCTACTATAATTCCCCAGGCTGGCACTTAGTCATCAGTCAATGCTACTCTCACAGCACAGAAGTAGAATTCTTTCCCCTACATTGCTCTCTAATGTTATTGAAATAAAAATAGATAGAACTGTGATTTTTCACATTTGATGTTGAGTCCTTGTTGAAGTATTAAACTTTGGCTTCTTTTAGAAGATGCGTCTTCTATAAAAATACACTACATCTGTGCTGGAGCTTTCTTCATAATTCAAGCAAAAGTTAGCAGCTGTTACAGCCTGGTACACACACACTGACCTACTTCATGCCGTTTACCAGAATGAAAGGTTCATTCTGTGTTTGCTTTATCAAGTAGCTTCAAATTCTTTTTGGCAACAGCAACAGTCATTTTGAACAAGTCTTTCTCTCCTCCATGGTTGTACATTTTAGCTTAAGAAAGTAACCACACTTCAAAACTTTTACAACACAGGGGAGACCATAGGGGACACAAGCAGCTCCAATGCTCAGGAACTCCTCTGGTATTTCTAGCATTACCTGTTCTGCAGGGCATCCAAGTTTCATTAAGTAGAACGTGGAACATGACAGGTTTGTTGTGAAAAAGATATATAATGGGGCATGATTCTAGAATTGCTGAAAATGGGTACAGCTTTCAGAAGGCCATTTGAGAGCTCAGGAACATCAGGTCTGCTTTCAGGGAGCCTGAGGTCCAGATGCACAGGAATGTGCAAGCACCTACATCCAGCTGAATCCAGAAGCAGGAAAACCATTATAGACCTAAGCTGTCAGTAAAGTCACTTTGGAAAATTTTACTCAGTATCTCAAATGTAAGTATTCCTTCACAACATTATTCGCTTCCAAGCAAGTAAAGTGCACAATTCAGTAATGTACACCAAAGTTGTTTAAAACCAGCACATCAAATAGAAAAATCACTTAGCTTAGATGCCATTGCTAATGCAACAGCTTGATGAATTCTGAAGTGAATAAAAAAGTTTTGTTAACTTTTTCATAAATTTAAATAACTTTTTGAGAAAAATGTATTGTTTATGATCATATGGAAATCACAAGAATAAATAAATAAATAAAGGTTTGGCTTGTAAATAAATTAAATTTAAATCAACAAATAATATTTAAGGATCATAAATAAATAAATAAAACCCTAATGATAGGGTTTCAGTCGAAATTTGCTCTAAGCTTTTTTGAGTTTTCTTCTTTGCACAAGACCCATGAGATGTGGACCCATGTGAATGGGAACATGGTTTACATGACTCCCCATGATCCAAACCCACCATGTTTTATTCAGTGTAATAAATACTGGCAATATTAATTTTTTGCCTGGTAGACACATTTACAATACTACAAGGATTTTGTGAAATCATATCACTTTTGCCTAACCGATGATGCTTAACACTCTGTCTCAAAAATGCATTACTTTATGTTCCTTGAGTTTCCCTCATAGCCAATGATTTTTCCTCTTCACTGTCACCAGTTCAATCTGTGAATTTAATTTGTACCAGCTACTACACTGACAAACTTCATTTTAATTTTACAGGTACGTGCAAAGAGTTATTGGTCGGAGGTAGTTTTTCATA
This sequence comes from Gallinago jamesoni, assembly GCA_025769975.1. Classification (NCBI taxonomy): domain Eukaryota; kingdom Metazoa; phylum Chordata; class Aves; order Charadriiformes; family Scolopacidae; genus Gallinago; species Gallinago jamesoni. The sequence goes on from JAOQGH010000012.1 coordinate 66,685,893, forward strand.
CAAGCACATGAAAGCATGCAGTGAAATGCCACAGGCATTCAGGAGAGAAACACAGCCAGATACAGTGGCTTTTCTTCTGTGTGACCCGAGGGATTCTCTTTTTATTACTTAAAGCTAGAGTTTCCCCCTATTTTATTGTGACACTTTCCCTATCTTTTCTCAGCCCTACCCTTTTTTGCTCATCTGCCCTCTGTCCACTTTCATATTTGTACAATGGATCTCACAATGAAGACCTGCTCTTGAATATCATATTTGGATGGTATTCACAATCCCTCTATCTCCATAGCCTGGGTAAGAGAACCAAACTCTCCCTCTGTGGAGTTCCTGATAAAGGAAGGGATCCCCATTCAATTGAACTGCTATCCCAAGATGGATCAAATAGTTCCCCATAAACAATCAAGCAAACACTGAGTAAAAGCTGCACAGAATAAGTCACAGCGGATGGTGTGATATCAAGTCTTTGTCCATGTGCGGTTGGTACACAGAGCCTGAGCCTGGCACGTTCCCACAGGAGCACAGGGAGAACATTCAATTCCCTGAGAATGAATAGCTCAACAAATGAGCTATTAAGAATTTAACTACGCAAGTCTCAAGAGAAAACCATTGAAGCCTATTAAAAATGAATTTGAAATTGCTCCTTTATATGGAAAAGACACCAAGTGCCAATGTTGCAGGACCTCCCTGGCCTAGGAGAAGGTTTGTGGGCCACTAGCAACTTTCTATTCCAGGGAGACTGAGACAGCACTACAGAAAGAAGAATCCACTCCATATTCACTGGAAAGTGCCAGACTTAGAGCAATGCCCCCTGAATTATCCCACCAATGTCAGCTAAGCTATTCCAGGTTTAAACTGATTTTACTAATATCAAAATTTGGCCCATAATAAGCAACAGTTCAAGCATCTCAGTAGTCAAATCAACTTCTCTGATTCCCACACCTCTTGAGTGGATGGACCTCAAGACAGGGACTGGGGGAGCAAAGTCCCTCCCACTGTAAGAGAAGATCGGGTTTGTGACCATTTGAGGAACCTGAACATATATAAGTCTATGAAACCTGACAAAATGCATCCCAGAGTCCTGATGGAACTAGCTTATGTAGTCGTCAAGTCACTCTCCATGATATTTGAAAAGTCATGGCAGTTAGGTCAAGTGCAAGGTCCTGCACATGGATTAGGGCAACCCCTGGTATCAATATAGGCTAGGGGATGAAGGGATTGAGAGAAGCCCTGCCAAGAAGGACTGGGGGTACTGGATGAAAAACTGGACATGAGCTGTATCCTAAGCTGCATCAAAAGAAGTGTGGCCAGTTGATCAAGGGAGGGTATTCTGTCCTGCTGTGGTTGGTGAGACCGCTCTTGCAATACTCTATCCAGGTCTGCAGTCCTCAGTACAGGAAAGCCATGGTCCTGTTGGAGCAGGTCCAGAGGAGGTCAATGAAAATGATCAGAGGGCTGGAGCATCTCTCCTATGAGGACAGGCTAAGAGAGTTGGGGTTGTTCAGCCTGGAGAAGAGAAGGCTCCGGGGAGACCTTATTGTAGACTTTCAATACTTAAAAGGGCTTATAAGAAAGATGGGGAAAAACTTTTTAGCAGGGCCTGTCAAGGGGTAATAGCTTTAAACTAAAAGAGTGTCGATTCAGACTAGATATAAGGAAGATATTTTTTATTATGAGGCTGGTGAGACACTGGAACAGGTTGGCCAGAGAAGCAGTAGATGTCCCATCCCTGGAAACATTCAAGGTCAGGTTGAACGGGGCTCTAAGCAACCTGATCAGGTTGAAGATGTCCCTGCTCATTGCAGGGGAATTGGACTAGAAGATCTTTAAACGTCTGTTTCAAACCAAAGTATTCTATACCCAAATGATTCTCTGATTCTGGAATTAGTGCTTGCTGTCCAGGCTAATCCACTTGGGGTTACTGCTGTGTGTCAGCCTTGGGAGACACCAGGGATTTTGGGTCTGAAAGAGTGCATGGTGTACTCTCTGGTCCCTGGCACACTGCTTGGTATATAGGCATCTGCAGAGGTACACAAAAACCCAGCCCATGCCTTTTAAGACAGCTTTTCTGTAGAAACAGAATGATAACACCTACACTATACATGGCACTTCTCTCCAGTTACAGTTTTCTGGGAGAATATATTGTTCACATACAGGTACTGTACTTACTTTTCCAACCTCTACTCTTTATTTCACCTCTACTTGAAAACAGTCTGATTAGAGGAACGCCTAATTACACTCTGCCACTACACTGAAGAAAGACCAAGAAAAGCGGTCTCTGTGTTGACTTCATGCCCTCTGTGTCACTGTTAATGCCTTTCTTTCTCTCTTGAACAACCCACTTTTGCGACTCAAGGATTATCTGGGGGTTTGCTTTGCTTTTGGAGTCGCTCAGTCTATGATGAGCTTCTGTATCCTCCAACAGTTTCCTGAACAAGATATTTGGGTTCCCTGACAAAGTTATTGTCCATTTTAAAGAATGCAAATTGAAGAGTGCAGTATCCCATAGTGTATTTTTCAGGAACAATGTGCAGACATTTCCAGCAAGTGCTCTTAATGGAAGCTTCTTTGCCAAGTATTGCCTCCTTCCCTAGTTGTGGTTTTGAGAAAGCACATTTGTTCACAATGGGGAACAGCAGAGCTGAACTTTCAGTCCTGTACACTTAATCACTGTATCCCCTGGTAGATGAACTGGACGGGCTTCTTTTTTCCCCACAGGGTCTACACATGTGAACAGTTAGTCCTGAGCTTATACCTACCAGTCAGGATGGTAAGATACAGTGAAATTCAAATCAAAATCATTGAAAGTGATATCCAGCACTAAACCCAGCAAGCTGAAAGCAAAGACCAAAGAGGTTTAAGTGCAGCAGAATCACTTTAGAAAGAAGAACAAACAATGCAGGAAGAGCAAGGAGGAGAAAGGGACAGAGGGGTTAAAATTGTGAGAGAAACAGAATACAGAAAGCAGAAAAAAGTGAAGCTCCCAGCCAGGTTCAAGAGCAGACTTTAAAATGGCCTATTCTGCCAAACAAAGGATATGCCATTTATTTATTTATCCAACTCATACTGATTTGGAAAACTAGCAAGAGTATTGCAAAATAAAAACAGCATTAGAAAAGCCTACATTTGATTAGCTTGTGTTGCCACAATTTGCAGAAGTGCATTGACATTATGTGTGATGGGATTCAATAAACAAAATTAATATAACATGGCTGCCACTCAACATTTCCATAACATCTTATGCCTTCATACCACTTTGCAATATAAACTTAATAAATTAATCTCCATAAGGTAGGCAAATCTGATTAGCCCTATTTTACAGATGAGTTAACTGAAGCTTGGCAGAAGTGATGTCACACGAAGTAGCGTAGAGTTGAGGGGAAAGAGCAGCAATTACTAGAGCAGTTTGGGCCCACAGAGACCTTGCCGTTCATTCTGGCCAATTACTGTGCAGGACTCCCTCATTCCTACTGCAGTGTAAAATTTAGAGATCTGCCCATCTGTCTGTTAGCATTTCCATCTTCCCTCAAAGCATTATTAATAAAGAAACACACACACACACACAATCTGACCGAGGCACCTGGGTTCTACTGCACGAACCCAAACCAGACCCTGCAACCCTCTAGCTTAGTCTGCCAAATTAACCTGGTCAGAGGAAGAGGTCTCCTGGCCTGGTCCAGCCAGTAGAAATCTAGGCAGTTCACAAAAACACATAAAAAAGAATAATCCCCGGAAGAGAAGTGGTACCAGCAGCAACCCACCTCCTGAAGACCTTCCCCCCCCACCAGACACTGTGGTGGGCTGTGCCCTCCTTCACTGGAGGCACTTCCACGTGTTCCCCTCTCACTGCTTAATTCTCCCACTGAAAGGCGTGCTTGAAACGGCAGCCACTTTGCCAGTCTTCCACCCAATCTCTGCGGAGCCACCGCTTTCTGAATTCACAAAGGTGTTTCAGTTTTCCCTGAAAGATTTATGTTGCCATTGGCATTTATTTTGACTGAATATCATGTCACATCCGTTCAGTGGAAAGGAGAAGAGAGGATTCCTCTTAGCAATGGCATTTTCTATTATGCTAGAACAGCTGTCTAGGGGAAGCTACATCCAAAGAGAAAAAGGGGGTCTTTCTACCAGGTATCCGAAACACTTAAATTAGTAGTGACGTAGAGTGACTACCCCTCATCCAAATATACATTTCCTGATTTGCACCTTTTTCTACAGAAACTAAAAATCTCTACAAGCCTTCAGGATATAAAAATGTCAACTGCCATTATATTAGTTCAAAAATGTGACAGAAGTGTCACTCAGGAAGTAGGAGTAAAACACCTGCAAAGAAAAGGGTTTCTGAACAAGCACAAGATAGACAAATACAATCTCGGTGCATCTCTCAAAATTGGCTTGTCTGCTGGCTGTATGACACAAACCATAGCAGGTGGGTAGTCAGGTAAGAACACAAGTATCTGCTGTATCATCATTCAGAAAAGCAAACAAGAACTAACCTGGTCCTGAATTTTGGTTTTCTGTTCTTTTTTCCACTTCTCCTGAAACTTACTGTATTCCATAATAGCAACACCTCTTCCAACAGTTGCATTGGGGGCGGGGAAAATTTGTGTTGCACACTAGTGCCACTTACCCATCAGAGCCGCTCTATCACTCCTGCTCCTCAAATGGACAGGGGAGACAAAATATAACGAAAGATTCGTGGGTAAAAATAAGGATGGGGAGAGATCATTCAGTAATTATTGCCACAGGCAAAACAATTTCCTTGACTTGGGGAAATTAGTTTAATTTATTACCAGTCAAATCAGAGTAGGATAATGAGAAATAAAACCAAATCTTAAAAACATCTTCCCCCCTGCCCCTCCCTTCCTCCCGGGCTTGACTTTACTCACATCTTTCTCTAACTCCTCTCCCCGAGTGGCACAGGGGGATGGGGAATGGGGGTTGTGGTCAGTTCATCATATGTTGTCTCTGCCACTCCTTTCTTCTCAGGAGGAGGACTCCTCACACTCTTCCCCAGCTCCACCACTGGGTCCCTCCTGGAGGAGACAGTGCTCCATGAACTTCTCCAATGTGAGTCCTTTCCACGGGCTACATTTCTTCACAAACTGCTCCAGTGTGGATTCTTTCCATGGGGTGTAGTTCTTCAGGAACAGACTGCTCCACTGTGGATCTCCATGGGCTGCAGGGGGACAGCCTGCCTCACCATGGTCTTCACCATTGGCTGCAGGGGAATCTCTGCTCTGGCACCTGGAGCACCTCCTCCCCCTCCTTCTTCACTGACCTTGGTGTCTGCAGAGTTGTTTCTCTCACATATTCTCACTCCTCTCTTCAAGTACAGTTTTCTGTTGTACAGGGTTTTTTTTCCTCTTTCTTAACTATGTTATTACAGAGGCACTACCACCATCACTGATGGGCTTGATCTTGGCCAGCAGTGGGTCCATCTTGGAGTCAGCTGGCATTGACTCTATCGGACACAGAGGAAGCTTCTAGGAGCTTCTCACAGAAGCCACCCATGTAGCTCCCCCACTACCAAAACCTTGCCACGCAAACCCAGTACATTCAGTAAAGGTGACTTCTAAGAGCACAGGAACACTAAAACATTTGCTTTGCCTAAATTTTTCTCTACTTGTGTCCCAGGTAATCTGTTTTTGTGACATTTTAATGGTAGTTATATAAGATTGGGGCTTTACTTACGTTCTAAAAGGAGAAAATAGAAAGAAGTAATTCCCAACTCTTCCTTCATTTGAAAGAGCCCTGCTTTAGGTAGAGCAGGTGATTCACTGGAGAGCTGACAGAACATGTGCAGAGAGGAACAAAGTATCTGCACATGCAACAGGTATAAAATATCACTCTAAAACCTAAACTTTCTTCCACCCAATCTCCTATCTCTTTAGATTTGACTGCTGAACTGGCACAAAACAGTATTTATTTGACAAAGATCAGGTATTTGGTCATGAAAACTGACCAGAATGATCGTATGTGAAGAAAAATGTAAATCGTCATTGGAGAAATGCCAGTGTAATGTTACAATTGCTGATAATACTTCATACATACCCAGACCAATATACACTATCCTAGAGCAGACAACCACCACTCTCACTTTATGATCATCTAAAAATCTGAAGTAGGAGCTTAAGGGTAGTCTGAAACCATGGTATACAATATGTATTATGGAATTCCCTCCTGTTACCTTCAACATGAAAAAGCTAGAACTGAAAAGTTGTATAACAGATGGAGTGGAATACGGACAGCCTGGGCCATTTACTGCATGCTTGAAACCAGGTTCACCGCAAAAGAGAATTGGCTTCATCAGAGCTCGCAATGATCAAGTATAAGTGGCATGGCTGGGACTAGCAAAGTGATGGAAAAAAGAACAGATTGGATCAATTACTCCCATGAGAAAGAGCTTACCTCAAAATACCTCATTTGCCGGATGCACTCTGGTCTGGAAAGAAACCATTTTCTCCACTCAGACCTAGGAGACCAGACCACCACTCACACAAAAGAGTGACTATTGCGGAAAAGAACTTACCCATTGAGCTTAGGTCAATCATCTCAATAAAGAATCAAAGGCAGTCTAGAGCTGGTATTCAGCTACATGAGTTACTGTCAAAGACATTTAGGGAGACACTTTGTTTCTCCACTATGTTTTTTTTAATTTCACAAAGAGATTGGTCCAATTCAGAGAACTAGGAACTGGTCACCAGGTAACAGGCCAGTCCAGTTATTCTTTTATCTTCCTGCAGACTTTGGAATTTGCACTCTTTTTTTTTTTTTTTTCAGAGCATGGCAGAGTTTGGTTCAAGCTAATCTCTAGGACATCCTTTTGCTCTTCAGTAGTCCTCCACAATATTCAGAGGCCTTGTTTATTTATTTGCATTGATTTTTCTCTGTCCCTGGAAGCCAACAGCAGTTCCCAGATGAACAGCTGAGAGGAATGACTGCTGGGAGAAGGACTGGTTTGGTTTTTCCATATGATGAAACACAAAAAAGAATAAAGGTTCAAAGTTTGCCTGTTAGCATAACGTTTTCTTGAGGAGCTTATGGCATTAAGGACGCACTCACTGAAACTGCATTTCAAATGCCCATTCACAACCTGCAGCAACTGTTAACATATTCTAAATCAATTCATAACGTAAAGCTATAGCAAGCAAAAATGGCTTGAGTGAACTGAAAACATCTCAAAACAGCCTGCTCCTTCCTTCAACCTAAAATAAACTTACCCTGTAGGACATTGGTAGATGGGAAAGGTGCTGCCAGATGACTTAAAAAGAAAACAAACCCAAACCAGTGCTTAGTGTTTTCTTGAATCTTTTAGTGCAGACCTTACATGACATGAGATACGCTTTATGTCTTCAATGTGGCAGTGCAAACTAAGTAATTAATCCTCCCAAAGTGGGACAGGTCAGTAGTACCACACTGAGATAGACAGGTTAACATTAAAACTCAGACCTACGTCAGTGCCTCAAATGGCATCTTGAGCCCTTCTGTCCATGTCTTAAAGGCTTCAAAATCAAATAGTCTCTCTTTGCATGTAATAAAATTATATTATTTCGCAGCTCGAAAACTCTCTGAGTGGTCTTTTAAAGACAGTTTCAAAGTGAGTGTTGCTCTCCTCTTTTTGTACCTCTATCCTGCTAACCAAAGGTACGGAAGTCATAACATTTGTCTTGCTACTTTGTTTTCTGATTATGTTCTCAATACAACTTGACCCACACAACGTTTGGTACTTAGCAGTCTTGAACACCAGGCCACTTATTTCTGAAGGCTGAAAACTGCAACTGACAGTTTACTGCAGATGAGAAATTTGTGCCAGGCAATTACGGGATGAACATTTTTCCTTTTAACTCATGACAGGTTTTTTTTTTCGCTCCCTTCAGGCAAAGTGTTAAAGTGTTGCTCTGCTCCTACCACCAACTCTGTGAAGTGACACTGTAGGATTCCCATTTTGATTTCATCATTTATTAATTTGTCAGTTTGCAAAGCAAGACATTTTGCTAAATGCCAAGCTCTTCCTGGAGCCTCTTCAACATCTGTGTTATCTTTTCATGTATCTTTCTCAACAATCCTGCACTAGAGGATGGTACTGCTGAGAGCGCCAAAACTCAGACTCCAGCTCACCTTCCCACAGCTGTGCCACCTCTGCAGCACTCGCCACATTAAAACTAAAATCACTGCAACATCAAGTTTGGGCCAATCCTCGGGTGAGACAAGTGCTGCTTTCATGCAGCTCAATACCAAGCCAGGCCAAGCGAAAGAGCTGCAGAAGTTGCTGAGTGAGTGCATACTGCACTGGAAGAGAAAGCATGAAATTCTAAAGCAATAAATTCTGCAGAAAACTAAGACTGACATGGTATCTTTGGATTGACCGCAGGGAAGGGAGAACAAAGCCAACGACTCGATCCAAGAGAAACTGCTGCAGAAGCTTCTAAAATCGGACCCTTGGGGAATTCAGAAAATTTCCTACAGTTCTGCCTGGACCACCTTTCCCTGAACTTGTTGGCTCCTGGCTCTTCACCTCAGCTTCGCTCTGCCTCAGAGTGCTTTAAGCCATTTTAGTGTTTGTTTTCTTCTCATGTGCTTGGTCTTTAGAAAGCTTTTTCAAGCACACTTTGTTTTGGCAACAAGTACTATCATAATGAGGCCCTGCTCTTGGTGGTTCTTCAGGCATTATTGTGTTATGTGTAGTCACTCACCAACACGGATACTGATAACGTAATTTTTACAAAAAAACCCTAGGTATCTTTACAAAGATACCGACTCAGATGCTCTCACCCTACTGCAGAGTGAGGGAAAGGGTGATGCCCAATACTCCAAATTAACTTTTTAAAGCATTGGTAATACTCTAGAAATAGGAAAAGATGGCTTGATTGGGAAATTGACAGTGGGACTATGATTTTTTTGGCTCATTCACTTACTGACACTATGTCTTCAGCTAGGATGCTGAAACAGCTTGGTTACTTACGGTCCTTCAGCCCAGCAGAAGAGTTCAGAAGTGAGTCCTGGAAGTAGCTTCTGAGGACAGGGGAAACTGGCGTAGGCCGTGTCAAGTATAGCATTTTCACTGCCTCCTGAATTGTCTTGCCTGGCAGAGGCTGAAGGTCCTTCATGCTCTCACTTTACTATGGCACGCTGCTGATCTTTAGTGTGTCACACAGCCTCCTTCATAGCTATTACTACCTGTCTGTTTTGATGTGATCCACCAAATCTTTGAGGCTGTTGATTCAGACCTATTGATGTGCACAGTTTACTTATTCTCTCTTCAGCCCATTTGTTGGCCTAAAAAGACATCTCTTTAAAAAAAAAAAAATACAAATGGAAACATTATTATTGATCTTTTGCATTACAAAAATTGCAAGTAGTAATTTTATTTCAGGAGGAATTTTCCACATGGTACAAAACTGAGCTGAATGGTTCAATGTAGACCACAAGTCTTAAAAAAAAAAAAAAAAGCAATCCCATTAATTCCAATTTAGACTTGGCGAACATAAAACAACCAGAAAGATTTATGTGGATCCACATATGTAGACTAATGCACATTATCCTCTTTGGCCTCCATCCTCTCACATGCAATATTTGCTCTGGGATTTACTGAATCTCTGCTTTCCATATCTTGGTGAAAGCAGTGCTATCATTTTTAACCTCTGATACAACACTTAGTGAAGCTATTCCCAAGGTTACATTCACCATTTTCACACTACAGCCATGCAGTGATTGTCATTAACTGATTAGACAAACATACTCATTTGCTTAGTCCTTGTAATTTCCAGCCCTTTAAGTATCTGTCCTTCTTACGATATATCCCGTTACAAACAGTGCTATCATCTAACCTAGTATATTGATTCAGTTCTAGTTTAAACTCCTATTATGAGAACACCTTTTTGCAAACTGTCTGGTACCAGTAACCACTAAGCAACTCTGATATAACCAGTCTCCTCGCACCACTACCCTCTCTGACACCATCAGTGCACCAAGCAATGTAAAATCCAAATGAGAATGAAGCAACAGGTGAAAGAAAAGTAAAGATAGTGACAGCTGTCTGTGGGGACACTCCTATCTATAGGTACAACATTACATTGTGCATATTAATGTCATATATATTGTTTAATATATAAATGCTTTAAGAAAGGGGGTTGAAAAACCAAAGAACATCAGAGAATTCATTCTGATTGTGAATAATTTTATGGTCCATAGAAATTTGAAGTTATAAACTCTATACATAGGCTGAAAC
>JAOQGH010000012.1:66696217-66731226 GCA_025769975.1 Gallinago jamesoni
GAGAATTCATTCTGATTGTGAATAATTTTATGGTCCATAGAAATTTGAAGTTATAAACTCTATACATAGGCTGAAACCAAAGAATTGCTACAAATTCTGTCTCTGACAGCACACTTGGTTTCCAAATCTGGGTAATGCCAGCGTGCAGTTCATTCTTCAATAGCTAATGAAGAGAGTGGGTTTTTATCAGCAAAGGCGACATCATCCTACAGTGCTGGAGCTAGGCACAGGCTGCTAACTCAAGACAGGGTATTGACAGGAAACTGCTGTGACAGGTTTGTTTCCCCAAGCAAATATGACAACAAGGTGATGATATCAAGCACTGCTTGATGCAGGGGAGTAAGGAAAACAAGGGAAAGTAAAAAAAACAAACACAAACACCAAACCCAAGAACAAGTCCAAAGAATTGGGAACTGTTCACGGGCCCCACTAGCTCTTCTATTTTAGGCATGTTTGTTGGTTGGTTTTTCAATTCGCTTTTATTCCTCAAAAGGCTTTGGTTATAGCTAAAATTGCTTTACTCAGCACTCACTATATTTCATCTTCTTTCACCTCAGGATGAAAAATTCTGCAGCAAATGCATTGAAGGATTTAACTCTAATGTAGCTCTCCCATTACTGCTAAAACTCTTCAAAATGCTGGCTTATAGTTTTTCCTGACGATCCTCTCAACAGTAGATCAGGTGAACTGTTTTCTACTTTCCTGATTCCAGAAACTACTTCCTGTTTCTGATGCTGGGCTTCCCTCTTCCACTCAGTCAGAAGCCTCCTCCTCCTCCTTACCTTACTTAACAAACCCCAGTCCAAGGGCCCAGAACTAGAGGGATGCTCCTCTACCACAAAGAATAAAAACCAGCTCCAGTAAATATGCAAAATAAGAACCAAAAGGCACAGACAACTACAGAACTTTTGTGCATTAAACAAGACCATGACCCATGAGATCAACTAATCTGGGCTGCAGTAATGCCTAAACTGGGCATGTGAGCAGCCCCAGTAATTAGCAATTTGCTCAGTCCAAGAGCTGAGGCGGCAGATGGTATGCTTGATGTTGGGGGATCCCAAGAAGTGGGGCTGCAAGTTAACTGTGCCACAGATGAAGAGACATCAGAGCTGGCCCCATGTCAGCAGCTCAGGTCCAGATGGATTTATTCACTCAGAAACAAGACTGTTGAACGCAACTTCACTGCTTCCAGGGCCAGCTCGGCTGTCCCAGGCAGAGCAGGGTGTTAACAAGCCCTTGCAGACCTAAGCTGGCTCTGCTCTGCACAGCAGTCCCCAGCAAGTCTTGGCATCAGCCCCTATCACCCACAGGGTGATCAGAAATTGTCTGCTGTTTGAAGTGCTTCTGTCTCCAGACCCACAAGTGAAAGCAAGCTGGTAATATACTTAGTTCATTGCACTGAAGAAAACTCCAGTTTGCTCCCCTAAATAGCTCGACCGGGGAACAGAAATGCTCCTGACCATGGGGGAAGGTTACTAATCCCCTCTTATAACCCTTTCTTCTAGGTTCTTTAAATATTTTTTAAAACACCATTTTAAAATAAAAAGCATATACAGCAATATAACTTTGAAAAATGGTCAAAGCGTGACTACAAGCGCTCTTGCTCTGCTCTATGCTTGGAAAGGACCAGAGCGATAAACACGCTTGTACTGTGTCTTCAGCAAACGAGCAACTGGGAAGAGGGCACATAATTAATAGCAGAGCCCAAACCCTACTGCTCTTAACCCTTTTTGAAGGCTTCCTGTAGAAAAGGTCCAAGGGTGAAATTAGCCCAGCTGTCTGGGCAGATGAAATGCCATCTGTGCCATGAAACTAAGCCTTTGGTGCCTGGGGCTAATAGCGTGAGTAGTAAGTAACGGTTGTGCAGAGCAGGAGAGCTTCCTGCCTAGAAATTTTGTGCTTACCGTAATGTGGAGCCTGCCCTCCCTCCTTGCCCACATTTTATATTCCACCTTGGAGAAGGGAGGTCTTGCTCCTTCCAGAGAAATAACTACGCCTTTCTACACCTTTGACAGGCTCATATTAATCACACAGCTTAGGGTTTTCTGACAGTAACACATGAAAAATAATTACGTGCCCACAGGCCAGGTGAAAATAAGAGGAATTAATGGGCATTACCTGCCCCCTGGGCTGTGTATTCACTTTCCCTGATCTGCCCAAACACGTGGAAGACTGAGACTATAGCTAAATAACTAACAGTTTTTCATAATCACAAAAAGGTGCTAGTACTGTCTATAAAAGTAGGTAAATGCAGAAAACATAAAAATATAAACCTACATCATAAACCAAATATTTATTTGTTCTAATTTCACCATTCCAGGTTTCTTACCAGTCGACTTCCAAGTTCAACTTCACTGTGGTTCAGCCACAAAGATTTCAAGTGCAGAAGCATCAGCAGGCCCCATATTGCACATAGGGCATGCTTGGGTTAATTGAAAACAAAGCTTGCCACCCTCCAGGAGTAAACGCCTTTCTGTGTCTTCACACCTAGAGGCTGAGATGAAAATCTGTCTTCCCTTGCTCAAAATACTAAAAAACATGTTACTAAACTAAAAGAAAAACATTTTGAAAATTAAATTAAATTAAATCTGCTGAGGGACAGATCTATTTTGCACTCTGGCAATTTTCTTGAGGTTTTACTTTTAATGTTTATTGTTTAACTTCATAAAATTGAATAACTAGCATAACAGCATCTCAAATGCCTGAGAGAACCAGCCCATTAAAATATGAAGCATCTTGTTAATAAAATACACTCATCAGGACGCACCACAATTCCCCATAAGCTTGTGTAGTTTTAAGGCTAGTAAACATTCTAAAGATCACCAGCAAGCTGGATTTTTCTTCAATGGTTCATTACACCACCTCTTTCAAAAAAGGTCTTGACATTACAGGTAAGCAAAAAAGCAAAAGAGAGACCCTCAAATATGCCAAATTGTTTCTTAACTTTCCAGGGATTTGTGGAGCAAAGATGCAAGAAAATCCTGGCAGTAACACCATGGCCTTCCTCCTCTCATTGACATGATCTTCTGCTACACCAGCCTGGGACACGCAGGCAGAAGAGTTTCAAGCACAAGGCAGAATGGGAAAAAGACACAGTTTAAAAGAGAAAACAAGCATCTCAGTTTTAGGTAATACTGTGCTTCAGCTATTGGTGAACCTTTTGAGAAAAAAATAAAAAAGAGACCAAATATACTATTTTTTTTTTTCTCTGCTTGGTTATCCCCGGTTCTGATACGCAGCACCAATGAGATGAGAATTACCTGTACAACGTCTATGTTGGACCAAGAAGACCCTGAGAGATGCTATTAGTTTCTTTTAGGTTAGCAGCTTCATCAGTTCACGATCACAGGTTAATCCAGCAGACCAAAAGCTTTGTCTCCAATGAAAACACACTACCAAACATTTCATTTTTGTTGCTATATATCAAATGTCTGCTCAAGATGAGGAACTGACCACAATTCCCATTGTTGGGGCACCACATCTTCACAATCATCAGACAGACATCTTTTCTTCCTCACAGGCTTGCAAGGAACAATACTGTGCAACACCCACAGAGCACAGAAAAATAAATCACATGTACTCACTGCAAGTTTAAGATCCTAGACCTGGAGAAATCTATCCTCTTTAGTTGACCAAAGACATAGGCTGAAATGTCTCTAACATTGAGACCTATAAATGAAGCATTTCATCACAAGATTGTCAAGACTAATTAACAAATTCCCTCCATGTCTTTGGTCCGCATGTCAAAACTGACATTCTTTTTAAAGGTCTTATTTGTCAGAGGTCTGCTGCTCTTCAGCCTTCTGGGGAAAAAAGAAATCAGTCTTTTTAGTGTCAGCAGTATTTAACAAGTTAAGTTACGAGTTGATTCCTGGGGTCTTTAGAAAACATGAGTCCTACTCATTATTGATCTCCCTGTATAAAGTTGGGTTTTTTTCCTTCTTCTGTCTGGTTTATTTTATAGAAAGATTGCTACAATTGCTTTTATCGTTCCTCCTGGAGTCATTTCAGGTTAACTCACTTTGATGGATACACTTGCTTAAATACAGCCCACATTTTAAAGTCTTCTTTGAACATAGGCTGGACATAGAAATTCAGATGAAAAGAGCAAAAGTTCAAAATAGGTTGTCTTAGCAACAGGGTAATTGTTTTTTTTTGAAGATGACAATCTTGCATTCTGGAATCCATAGTTAATTGCAATTGCAACCTTAGTTAGGGCTCATTCATTATAAGCATTACTTTAATTTTTTCTAAAATATGCTATTTCTCCATCTGAAAGTCACTTTTCTGTAAAATGACTTTGACTTGAAATATGATCTTCAAATTAAGAAAACTTCATTTAAAAAACTCACACACACCAGTGTAAATGGCCAGTAAGTCTCCCCACAGAAAACTAGGTAACTTCTCAAGAATGATCTCTAACTCAGTATAGTTTTTCTAAAATCCATTTGGCTAGGACTTTTTTTGTAATCCACAATATTTGTTTAAGCATTCAGGATAATATTTTGGCTCCATTTCTGAATGAGTATTAAATGTGAAAATGAATGATACATTTCAGAGACATATCGTCTCCCATCTAGAACTCACCCTGAAATTAGCCAGGGACTTCATATTTGAAGTTTGCAAGTGAATGTAAATCAGGTTCAGTATGAGTATGATATTAAAACGATGACTTAAAGACACTTCAAAGGATAATTGAAAGCTGATTAATCTAAATTTTGTTTCATGTCTTTTTCCTTTGTGCACCGAAAGCCTTCACAGCTTCCTGCAGTTGCTGCTACAGGACTGTTCTTCAAGAACATATTTCTCTTAGCTGAATTTTGCAGTTAAAAAGAACATAATTACACAAGTAGTATAAAGTAGTATAGGCTGTCGCAAGTTTTCTCTTCCATGCATACTTGCAGTTTACAACCAGCACATTGTAAGACAGATTTACCAGTAATATCCTCTTCTCTACCCATCTCTGTAGCCCTCTCACCAACTATCACCTGCTGGAACCATATACGTGCTCCAGCAATTTGAGAGAGAAGTTCAATATAGTACAGCTCTATCCTGCACATTGCCTACATCTCCAGCTATGCTTCCTCATTAGAACAGGTTTTCTGATTAGGTCAGGAGGCTTTGGAGCACTATCCATCCTACGCAGTTGCTAATAAGGGTGTATTTCATAAGCCTTATGTTCAAAAACACCATTGTGGGGTCCTTGTCTGATCTCCACCCACAGCACAGACAACAGAATTTCACCCAGTGGTAACTTGCTTTGAAGTCACTGACTTAATGGCTTATACTAAAGTATTATCTTTCAGAAAATATCCAAATTTGGGTAACAGATCCTTTTCTCTCTCCTAGGCTTACTTTAAAATACAGAGTTGCCTTTTTCCTGTCTCCTTGTCCATTTGCTTGAAATTGGGTGCAGGAACTTTTCCCCTTTTGCCACTGCTTTTAACAGTTTTTAAGAAAAAACTGGCCATGCAGATCTGTTTTTCTGATCTAATTAACAAAGAAAAAGAATCTGTAAGCTTGCATTGGCCTCTTCTTTTAGCGGGAGGTGTGTTGTTACCCAGCACTTCATGGACTCTCTACAACAAAAAGAAGCAAACTTGAGTAGAGTTTTTTTTCCCCTCCTCTGCTACATTTTCAGAAGCCCACGCTGCTCTAGGCACCATCCAGAATCCCGTGCTGTACAGCGAAGGGTGCAAAGGGTAATTTTAGCATGTGTCTTTCACTAGCTGATCACATAGCAAGTGATATGCTTCAGACAGGCCACAACACCCCCCTGAGCTGCAGGGCTAAGCGTTCACACACCATGTTATTTGTCCAATTTTTACAGATACTGCAGCTGAATACTAAAATCGGAGTCAAGATTTACACACAAAGTATACAGGCTAACAGTCAATAAAATAAATAAATCATATAGTCACGCAAAGTGCAGAACAGGCCACGTGGGTCAAATTATTATTGTTTAAAATATTTCCATCCTCAAAAGGATCTGAAAGAAACACAATGCAGTAAGAACTTTACTAATGGGATAAAAGTCCCCTCAATACAGAAGGCTTTTTTTTTTCTGCTTCAGCTTCCTTCTTTATTAGTGCTGAAGCATCCAACTTGGTCAGCCATATCACATTTTCAACTGTGTGGTTTTTTCTAATGTACATCACCTCCAGCTACCAATATGCCACCTGACCAGATATGCATTGTCAGTCTATATTTATCGCTTCATTCCCTGCCCCGATTCTTCTGCAAAGGCCACCTGAGCAGCAGAAAACACGTAAATGGGTGTCATGGTTTAGGCTGACATGACCAATAATGGCAACAGATGATCTCCCCCCACCTCTTGCTCCAAGGAGAGGAGGAAGAAGGATAAAGAGATTTACAAGTTTAGAAGGAACTAAACTATGTCGATGAAATCTTAATAATAAAATAAAAAGAAAATAATGTTAATAGATACAATATGTACAAACCTGTATCAAGCTCCCAGGATGATGTCACCGATGATGTCACTGGGAAAGTCCCAGACTGGAATCAGCAATGGATGGGAACTGGACTCCAAATATGGATTCAGGAAGGCATGGACTGACATCAAAGGCAGGCAAAGGGACAGGAACCTCTTATGACATCAGCCATTGGAGAACGAAAGTTGACCCTTTGATCCCTCAGCTTTTATACTGAGCATGGGGCAAATGGGATGGAACACCCCATCAGTATGGGGGTATATATTTCATATAATTGCAATTGAAATTGGCCAGTTTTGGGTCACCTGTCCTGTCTGCTCCCCCCTGCAGGTGGGACCCCTCTACACTTTTCCATTTCCGACTCTCCAACGGGACAAATAAAGAAATTAGCTGACCTTGGTTGTTACAGCAATCCACATAGGCAAGAGCTTCTCTGCATACCGTTCCTTGGCATCAGCTATAAACATTTGTCTTATCACTCTGAGAAGAAACAGTTTTCTGCACAATATGATGTTAATTTCCAAGAGTTAGAAGAGGCCTAGCTAAGACATAAAATTACTGAACAGAAAGCTGGTTCTGTTTTACCTCAAAACAGGACAGCAGGACACTATCTGCAGTTAAAAATAATCACCGTCTAGTTCCTGCAATGACAAGACAGTAGAGTAACATAATACTCATTTGTAGATGAAAATTGCACTCTCTGCTGCCCTCTTAGCAGAGGAATAATGGCAATCTTGGTGCTTTTCCCAGCAGGGCTTACAACAGAAGCAAAGGCAGGAGCAGACCAAAGCACTGATAACCTAGAAGAGAATTTAGATGGGGTATGGTGGAACCAGCAAACAAATGCTACTGAGAAGATTAGTACAAATAGATGTGTCACCAGTATTTATGGATCTCACCAGCTACTGCAGATCAACAAAACCCACATCGTTAAAATGCATACACAGTACCTATCGAATATATAGCATGTGGAATTCACAGCTCTGATCAACTTTATAAGATGCCTGTGAAAAAATATTTAAAATTTATTTAAAAAGCAAATGATTATTTCAACAGCAGGATTTTGTAAGGAGCCTTGAAAAAAACAGTATTTTGACAAACTACTTTATTCCTCCACGGCAAATTACTTCAGCTTTATTTCAGTAGAGGCTATTTTGCAAATGCAAATAATAAATGAATCCCAAAAGCATTACAAAACTTCCGTTGTAAAAATGTAAATGGATTATCCCTCCATTAATATCTTACTAAACAGCAACACTTTAAAAGCAATCATTCTTCTGTTGCTCACAATATAAAAGCCAAATGATATTTTCTCCATAAATCATCTGGCTATTACAAGATTAGTGTAAAAAGGGGTTGGGTCTAAGACAATAAAGTCTTTAGATCATTTAAGATCATTACAAATGCCACATAGGTGCTTTAATCTCTTCTACGCTGCAAGTAACATCCAACATTTGTTCATATGACTATTTTAGAGAAGAGCCATTTTCAGCACTAGATTTGAAGTGTTATCACCAACGTTGTGTTTACTTGATTTTCATATAATTGCAATTGAGAATACAAAATAACTTTTAATATTCTTTTATTACAGCTGTCCTGTAGCACATCTTTATGGAAGTGTTGGGCCTCCTGCTAGAGTGGAACTAAGCTTTAAGGTCAGTAAAGAGAGAATTAAGAAAAACAGTGTTTTAAAACATATTTGTGACTCTTTGGGGTCAGCATCAAGATAAATTTATTCACAGAAGCATTGGTTCCAGCAAACAACAAAAGTTATTTCCTTAAACACAAAAACTCCACATTGGACCAGCAAATGTTTATTTCTAGGACTAGAACCAACTATACGCCTCTCCAATGTTAATTCCCTCCCCCCGGCTCCCACCCCCATGAAATGAAAAGGGTAATCTCTTTTTTTCCCTACATAACTGATCTAGTTAATTTCTGATTACCCACTTTCCACTTCAGTAGTATATTTTCATGTCTGTGCTTAAAATGAACACACACATTTTATGTTTTCTCTAAATTGCATTAACCATCTAATTCATACATAGTGCCCTCTTCTCCCTTTATTCTGGGGTAATGCATTGGACTTCACATTCGTGTGGTACTGCTAGGCTCAAAATTCACCTCGCTCATAACAAAGGCATTACTTTCCATAAAACTGTGGCTGACAAGGATGTTCAAACACACATCACTTCACTCACATTTGTGTATGCACAGTCAGTTAATACACACAGACACAAGTGTGCATAAGCCTCTGCCTCCGCTGAGAACTGTTGCCTTTCTTCGTTTTCCTAGATTTTCGCAATCCTCAGCTCTACCTTCCCATGCAGCAATTAAAAGAGGTAAAGTATTTCAGGTTCTAACTACTTAGAGAGAAGCCGTAACGCATATTAATGACACCAGTATCCAGACGAGGTCTGTGCGTGCTCAGTTTTACAAAAGTATCAACACAATCACCTCAACTCCAGCGCCACAGATATAGGTCCTCTGCTGTAATTACTGCGAAGTGGCTCAGAGTCACTCTGCTAAAGGATGAGGGACCAATGCTGGCCTTTGGCCACCTGGGCACCCATCCAGTCACAGCCTGACTGTGCCCGGATCCAGTCTCCCAACATATGTTAGAGCACCAGGGATACTGCTCTGACTTGCACCAGCAGGCAGGAATCAGCAGAACTAGGGAAACCTAAGCTATGCTCTCTCCCCTTATTCATCTTATTAACATAGGCCGTGGGAAGAGGAACGTGTCCCACACGTGATGACAGAGTTCTACACTATCAGGGAAGTTGCATATGGGTAATATAATGGATCAACCTCCTAGGAGCTGACAACGCCACAACATATTTGTTATTTGATTCCCGTGTATCCCTAATGGTACACTTAAAATACTAACCACTTTAAGCTTCCAATCCCTCTTGCTTATAATTTCTTTAGAGCTAGAGAAGTATAGCCTTGCCCAACAGTAAGCAGTATCTCGCCATGTAATATAAAACTGCTGATCATATATATTTACTAGGTCAAGAAAGTTAAGTTACTTCTGCTACAAATGCAGCACTAAATGAGCCATGCAACATTATAGTTGTATTTTCATCTGCTTTTATGCATCAGTCAAAAACCTGTTTGCAAAATTCTGAGTACAAAATATTTGCTGATAATGATGCTTAAAAAGAGGAAGAAAGCACATATGTTGATTTTAGATCCCAGGTTGACTGCAGCATAGGAAATTAGAAATTGTCTCTTCCTTTAAAGCATAAACTGAGTAAATATGATATGCAAGTCATTGAGAGAGAACCTTACAACGTCATTTTTACAGTCACTATTTCCTGACTCACTTTCCTTGGACAAGAACTGCAGGTTTTTTTACTGTATGATCTTTCAGATCAAGTTTGTGTATTTGAAAATCTCTTACTGGAAACTTATGTTTCACCTCCTTGAAGCACTGCAAACTTTTCCTAGATTATTCTGTTTACTAGTATTTCTGGACTATCTGAGCCTATTCTCAAAACCAGGCTCTTCCAGAGACGCATTCTGATGCTCTTATTCATGAGAAATAATTCTTTATCCATCAGTGGCCTAGTTGTATTTATTCAGAGGGGAAAGTTAAGGTATCAGTGTCTGACCTTCAGTTGCAATTAACCCTTCAACTGACCATCACATCTTTGCATTCCAAGGTCCACAAGACAAAGCAACAAAAATTTCTATTTTAAGCACTACTTTTTCAACAGTACAGGTTCAAAACTGGTAAATGGCTTCAAAATTCAACTTCTTCCTTACCGATAAAGAAAATTACACCTCCACATCCCCACAGCACTCTCAGCCATCACCGGCTCTGAACCGGTAACTTCAAATTGATTGTTTTCATGCCAGTTCACCAACTGATTGGTGTGGTTCCCTGCAGTGCTGATCAGGTACGAGGCCGCTCCCCTGACTCCCACTTAATGACAAACTTTGAAAAACATCAGATATAGAGACACTCCCCAAATTTTAAGATAATTGCTATTTGAGTACCTCAAAACAATCAGAGTACTATAAAGACAGGCTGACCTGCTATTTAGAAACCTGGTGTTATACAAGGGTAGCAAGTTGGTAAGAAGTAACAGATAGTCTATTCCAATTCTGTCTGGAAAGAGTGGCCTGAACACAGAAATGGTAATCTGAAATGTTCCAACATATAATCTCTCCTGAGATTAGGACAGACCTATCATCACACGGGCATGCACCATCTACCTCTGCTTAAACATATTTCAGTGTACTCTCTGAACATTCATTCTAATCCTAAACCACAACCCTTTCCATATTTCAGTATCATGCTAGGTAGCCTAGTTTCTCTTCCAAAAAAAAGTGATTTCTCTCTTAGACCATACACGACTAAGGCTTTATCAGTTAAAGGTGTACCCACCTGCACAGCAAGTCAACCATTCTGCAGTTCTCTGCGCACTGTATACAGCAAACAACAGTGTGCAAACTATCCTGCACAATTTTGGGGAGAGATTTTCCTTCCAACATGCCTCCTCAAGCCACCAGACTTCGGCAATATGGACTACAATTCTGCCATTCTCAATGAGATGTCCATGAAACCATAGTTGGAGTGACTAGTTTCCTCCGAACTTCGGCTGGTACTCCTAGAAAGGTTGAAGACTGCGGGAAAGATGCTCTTTCCCAGAAGTACTCTAGCAAAGATGCCCTGCCATTCGCTCCACCTGGCAACTCCACGTGCCGGCAACAGATTATTTACATTCTCTTGAGGGCTGCTGTAACATAGGCAATTATAAAAGAACATCACGTCCCTTCATTAGCCTCAGTGGACTTTCTAGTGCACGTTATCTTCTTTCATCCTCATCAGGCACCCTGTCTCATACCACTACACAAGCTCTGTTACACACATGGCCACTTTAATCCTTGCTCTACTCTAAAAGCAACATCGACCCAAAATAGGCAGGCCATAGCCTGGATCCCAAGGGAACAGCAAACAGGAGCACACTACACAACTGTAGCAGCTGGCAAGATGCACATGAACCTGGACAGAATTAAATAGCAGACCTGATCTCTACTCCATGCCTCAAAGGAACCATTCCTTTCCCTCTATTCTCTCTAGACACAGGAAAGGTCACCTTACATGTAAGATATGATATAGCTGCAGGCAGTGCCTATTACACAGCAGACGGATACAACTTGATTTTGTATTCTTCTGAATACATGTCCACACACATCTACATATATTCTCTGTTCAGTTTGTCTTATTTTTCATGTTATGGATTTTTATCAGCAGCAGCTTGGAATGCATGTTTGAGAGAGAAAATTTAGGTCTTAGTACACACCATGATCTGGGTTTGAAGACAGGCAAATATCTATCTAAGGTGAACGATCAGCATTAATGTTTAGACCATATTCAGCCACCTGCAAGCCTGTCAGAGATGACTAGCGGAAACAGCAGATTTCCCAGAATACAGGATATAACAATGCCAGTGTCCAAAGACTCAATCACCCAGGCCAGCTGGAGTATGTAATTTCTAATAGAATCTTTGAGTTAATAAGAGCTTCGCTTGTTACTGAAGACTAAACGTACAGACTAAATCAGATTAAGTGCTTCTAAAGAATTCAACAGACAACTTTGCAAAATGAGATTTTCATATTCAGAAGTGAAATTCCAACTAGAATATTTACTGTAAAACTGCGCACTAAATCATCTAATGCATGGTAATAAGGCTTATAACATATAGGTCATTCTGCCACACAGGTCTATGCAGGTGTCCCAATATTACTAGCTACATACCTTTGAGTTGCTTTATTTATAGATCTCTGAAATTATGCAAACTTCAGAATGTTAGACTCCAAAACTACACATGAATGCCATCTACCCGCATGATTTTTGCCAGATTGGACACAGAGTGACAACTGTGCACAGGCACTTAGATCTGCTTAACAGAAAGCCTGTGAGTACCCCCAAGGACTATCCACGCCACTAAAGGTTACCACTTGCAGAGATGTCTGCGGATCGTAGCCACACCATGAATTTGTACTGTGTGAGCTTACTGCTTTCTGCACATACCAAGTTTTAGAGTAGCAGAGCTCCACTTCATTCAGGCATCACTCCTCACCCCCTTAGGATTCAGACTTAGCTGCTGGGAAGGAGGCTCAGCAGCCCTAGGCAAAGGTGTCACCGCAGCTCCCCTCAGAGTCCTTCAGATACCAACTGCCAAGTAAGTGCTGCAGATATAAATCTCAGGAGTAGGAAAGTCAGTTTAGGCAAGACTAAAACATAACAACCTATGATATTGCCACGTGCCTTGCTTCCCTTCAAAGCCTATGTTGCTTGAAATATTACATAGGTGATTTGGTAGAGAAAACAAATTGCAATCGAGGCATTTTCAAGTCAGAAGCAGTTATAAAATGAGAAGCGTATTGTATACTGTTTGTCAAATGAAGGCACGCATAATTCTTAATAGGTTGTCTACTGTGATTTTTTATTAAGAAATCCCCAAACTAATTTGTATCTTTTCTAAATGGAAGCTTAAATTTGCCATAATGAAAGAGTTGAAGTTTAAAATAACAAAGAAAGGAGTACATTTAACATTTGCTGAAGGAATATATGCTGTTAAGCAGTTGCAGAGAAATAATCTTTGTTTTTACAGAATTGGTAAGTGTGTGACAGGATGAATCAAATTTGAATTACATCTTTATCAACAAAGATTTTCACTAAGTCCCAATGAAAATGTTTGCAGTCTAACACCCCAAGAAAAAAAAAAAAAGGGCTGAACTTAGAAACTTCACATTTGATTATTTTTATGGAATAAAAGTCAGACAAACAGCAAGCCAAGTTTTTAGAACATTGATTCTGTACTTTCACACCTGGAATTTTAAAGTTGGGAAGACTCTCAAAAAACACATGCTGAGTTTGGATGGCCATAGTAAAAGAGCTCTGGAAAAAAAAAAAGAAGCTGTTGATAAAACTGGCTGGAAATTATGCCATGCAAGAAATCTCCTATGGAAGTGGATATTAAACCTTCAGAGTAAAGAAACAATCTTATTTGAACACGACTTCATTTAGTATAATGCCTACCACTGTCTAAAGAACAAAGGAAAGCAAAATTTTGAGGTCGGAATCTCTCCAGTGCCTCATGGATGTGCAGCAGGGAGCAGAAGCTTGTTTTAGCATGTACTTTTATAGGTAGAAAGAACAGCAAGACAAGTGGAAGGTGAAAGCACACCAAGCCTTCTCACTTCTGTTGTTTGTTTGTTTTTTTTAGTTAACCATACATGAAATTTGCAACTGTGGCACAGCAAGACAGTTTTAAATCCATAGCACTTTATGATTTTCAAACAGGTTGTCAGAACTGAGTCTTTCTCTGTGAGTAACTATGATCTGTCTTAGGCCAAGAACTGGGAAATGCCTGTCAAAAAAATACACAGAAAACAAATGTTAATGCTAGCCACAATATTGAAAGAGGTCCTAGAGGCACAAACCTCTGCAGAAGACTGTGAGGTGCACAGACCTTTTTTTGATTTTCCTTGTAACAGGGAGATTCATTGCATGGGAAATGTGGGGAGTAAATCTACTCCTGGCCTTGGCCATCTCCCCCAAAAAGGGAGGTTTTGCAGGTAAAATACAGGACTAGCATCCCTGGAAGTTTGCACTAAAGATTGTCCCCAGGACTGCACACCCTCCAGTAAAGTGTTTTCCAGGTTTGTCATTGGATTTGGACAGACCTACAATGGATTAACATTAAAATGACTCACTACATCACTATCCCACTATTAAAGGTACCTAAAAGAGAAGAGAAGAAGGTTTCTTAAAAAAATTAAAAGCAGAATTAAAGTCCCATTCAAAGTAATTACAATAATCACAGAATCACACCTAGGAGTCTAATTTGCCCCTGAATTTATAAATAAAATTATTTTTTCATTTAGCAGTAATCTTTATTAAATACCACCATTTACAATTAAAAGCACCATCATAACTGAAGAGAAAAAGAGCTTTAAAGTAAGATCTGGAGATAAAGTGTTATTCAAAGGTTGTGAGGGGAAAAAAGCCGTAAGAGAGAATTTTTGATAGCTGAAGAGCCTGAGTAAACAAGCCCAGTGTTGGGGTGAGGAAGGGAAAGCCAAGAGGAGAAAGAAAAGCGTGAGCTGGGAAGGAAATAGGGTCATGCTGGGTCAGCAAGACAGTGGGAAAAATGCCTAAAGAATCTTGAAGAGGATTTTATTAATCCTTTACAAGTTAGGTGTGTTTGATAGAAACTGATTAAAACAGGGAGATATATAATGGAAAAGATTGTATTTCAATAGTTTGATAGGTTGTTGCACAGGCAACATATCCGTTAATTATTTAAGCACTTTCAATCAAAGACTTTATGCAGGAAATAACTGGGTTTACACAGTTCACAGAAACAAAGACACACCTAGGCAGATGCAGAATACAGAGTAAGAAAAAATGCACCAGAGGAATCTCAGCATTGTGAGTGGCCCGCCAATTAACATGCTGCCACTTTAAAGGTGCTTAAAGCCTCCTCCTTCCCTGGGCCACTAAAGGATTTTGCACAGTGCTTCTTCAGTAGTTCAGCCAAATTTCTTGCAAGACCAAGGCCTTTGCCAATAAAATACAACTGTATCAGTACTAACTCAATAATCATTATTCTTAGTAGAGCAGTAAGTGTATTTTCATCTTCTGCTAACTACACTGCCTACAAAACCAATGTAGGATTCATGTGGACTGGTGCTAAATTAAAGCTGTGAATTTGACAAAAATGCAACAGCTTCTCCTAGGTTTGAGGTTGGAGTTGAATATGAGGGGTGGGTATGGTCAGAAGCCTGAAAGGAGAGAACTCAACCAAAAATCCAAACTGCAACCCAGAAAGCCTGGGGACTTCTGCTCTAGAGAGCACTCTGTTTTCTGCCTCCCTTCCTTACATAGGAAGACAGATGGACTCACACAGACATACGTTCCTTTCATGTAGCAATCTACTGTATAACCATTTATGGATCATTCTGAAGTACATTTTGATGCTATATCAAGATCATTCAACTTGATAGAACACAGACATTTTTTTACATTGAGTACAATAATTTGTGGGAATAACTTCCCCAGGGATGCGGTAGAGTACCCATCACTGTAGGTTTTCAAGATGTGATTGGACAGGGTACTAGATAACCTCATCTAGGCTCCTTTTCCCACAACAAGTTGGACCAGATGATCTTCCCAGGTCCTTTTCATCCTGGGCTGCCCTATGATTTTTGTCAAAATATGAAATTTGCAAAATTAGAATACTAAGAGAAATTTTTGCAAAGGTAAAGTGTAATAATTGAGCTGAGAAATATGTATAGAATTATCAACACAACTTTGAGTCAGAAACATGCTATTTCTATATTTTGTTGAGCTCTCCATTTGATTTATTGAATTATTCTCATTATTATTTTCATTATTCTCATTTAATACACAATGAGGATTAGAATAATGTTGATCGTTATCTCTCTCACAGGATGTTGTGAAGAGTGATTTGTACACATGCATTATTTCAAAAATGCAAGACAGAAGAATAATGTTATGCATTATTAGCACTGGTAGAATAGTAATACAGTTTTATATTAACTCAACATTCCACATACAGATAGTAAATTGCTACTCAAAAGGTCTCTTCTCCTTCCTCTGTTCCTCCCAGATTTCTTCCAACTCCCAAGCTGGTTATTGAACAAGTTGTAATGTCATTTTAAAAGACTAACAGGCTTCCCTAGGGGAAGAAAAATCTGAAGACAAAACATCACAAGCAAATTCTCCCATTAAAACACTTCTATGCAGAGATACTTAGAAAAGTTGAAATAAAATCACAGTAGAGGCAATGATGTTTCTAGTACATTCTCAACTGTGCTTAAAATGACCGAGAAATGTAACCCTATATAATAAAGAGGCCAGCTTTACAAGACTGTCTCCTGATGGAATTCAAAGATACATTTGCCTGCTAATGAACATCCACAAAATTGCAAATAACTTTTTTTTCATCACACGTAACATATTTTTCAAGTAGAAAACGCAAGAAACCATGTGCCATTAAAATGATCACCTTGATAGGTAATTACCTGAGTATCATAACCAACAGACTCCCCTGTGTGATCAAAAGAAATAGAAGACAAAATTAAACCTACCATCTAGTCATAATTTAGTGTTTCATGATTAAATTTATTGACCCCTTTTCCACACTGAATTGATACACTTTGATTTCACAATTAAAGAAAATTAAAATATTTTTAAAACTAAGCCATTTTCCCCATAGGAGTAAACTGACATTGTCACCCTATTTATTGTCATCCTGTTCAGGCTAGTAGAGAATTTGTGCTACGGATTTCCCAATCCACCTGCATCCTTCTAGTTCTTGAATAAAAGTGTAGCCTTACACAGAAATAATTAAACACGTGTGCCTTCGGGTCTAATACAACAGTTCAGTCCCTCACCTTTAAGTCAGTTGGGCTCCTGTTTCATTTTAATCACCATCACCTCCTCCACCTATGATGAAACCAGGACCCAGATGACCCTGTGCCCAAAAGAAACAAACTCTTCCAAAACCAGAACTGTCTTCTGGCCAAGTATTTTATTTACATCTCATTAACCTAATAGGCATGTCAGTTCCCATTCATTTCTCCCCAGTTTTTAAAGTGCTATACTGTGCTTGTAACACTAATGGTCCAGTTCAGCTTGCGGATCTAGCCAGCAGTGCCACCGCTCCCTCATGCCTGGTGCCACAGGTCTGAAACAAGACAGAAGTGTTGTCTTTAGCCATAAAAGTACTAGATCATGCTCTGTGTAATGACAGACTGATTTTATTGATCAAAAACGTTGACTGTAGACACAAATCACCACCAAAGGCAAAAAACTATATAGAATTAAACATAAACTGGGCAACCTCCTCTAAGTGAACCAGCTCTGGCAGGGGGGTTGGACTAGATGATCTCCAGAGGTCCCTTCCAATACCTACCATTCTGTGATTCTGTGTGATGCAGAATGCAAGAAAAATGGAGGCTGGAGCACAGGCCCCATGGGGATGGGCTGTGGAGCCTTGCTGGAGGGGGACACAGCTTGGGAGACCTAACAGCTACTTTTCAGTACCTACAAGGGGGCTACGGAAAAGACAGCATCAGCCTGTTTACAGCAGTGCACAGGAGGAGGATGAGTGATAACAGTAAATCAAAATTAAGTGATGGTCAGGTCAGATATTTGGAAATACTTTTTCACCATGAGGACAGTCAAGCAGTGGAGCAGGTTGCCCAGAGACGCTGTGTGGTCTCCATCCTTGGAGGTTTCCAAGAGCAGACTGAATAAAACCCTAAGTGACCCAGTTTGAAGCCAGTGGTGACCATGCTTTTAGCAGAAGGCTGGATGGCACAACCAAAATCAGGAACAGGTCTGTGGCCTCAGAGCGTGGGAAAAGTTGGAAAATGAGCCAGGCAGGGGCACAAACACACACCTCCTGCAGCAACATACTTTCTGGAAGCAGGGATTTTGTCTACATTTGAAGTAGTTCAAAGAGAGGCATGCTGCATAAACAGTTTGAATAGTTCAAACAACTTATTTTAAAGGCAATACTAAGCAATACATTTCTAAGCACTAAGAGATAATCTTGAATTCTTTAGAATTTTATCACATACAAAAATAATCAAGTTATAGAAATATATCAGTGTTCAAAGATAATCACTTTAAAGAGTCCACAATTTAATAAAAAAAAATGTAATACAAAAGTTTACTATACAATTTAAAGTCATTCTACTTAAGTCTGGTTTTTTGCTGTGTAAGTTCTACCTGAAAAGGTTATCTTCTCTAGACGAATTTACAGAAATTGCACAGAAAAATCTCTTCGAGCCATGTTTTCTCCCAGGTCCATGATTGCCTAATTTGCACTCACACAGTCCATTTCAAAAACATAACCACCAATTTTTCCAGGCACAGAATCATAGAATAGTTTGATTTGGAAGGGACCTTTAAACGTCTTCTAGTCCAGCCTTCCCTGCAGGGACATCTTCAACTAGATCAGGTTGCTCAGAGCCCCTTCCAACCCGACCTTGAATGTTTCCAGGAATGGGGTATCTAACACATCTCTGGGCAACCTGTTCCAGAGTCTCACTACTGTCTCACTCATTGTAACAAATCTCTTCCTTATATCCAGTCTGAATTGACCCCCTTTTAGTTTAAAGCCATTACTCTTTCTCCTATCGCAACAGGCCCTGCTAAAAAGTTTGGCCCCATCTTTCCTGTAGGTCCCCTTTAAGTACTGAAAGACCACAATAAGGTTCCCCTGAAGTCTTCTCTTCTCCAGGCTAAACAACCCCAACTCTCTCAAGCCTGTCCTCATAGCAGAGGTGCTACAGCTCTCTGATCATTTTTGTGGCCCTCCTCTGGATCCACACCAACAGGTCCATGTCCTTCCTGTGCTGAGGGTGCCGAAGCTGGACTCAGTACTCCAGGGGGAGTCTTACCAGAACCGAGTAGAGGTGGCTCTTTGGTTTTCTATGCAGTAGTGCTACACTGGAAGTTATTAATAAGCATTATGATACACAGACTGTGGTTAAGGTGATGACACAAAGAGACTTTTTTCATACTGAAAGCATCAAGCAGTGAAATGCTCGTCTGTGAAGTGGCAGTTAAAACAGTAAGAGGATACTGCCCAAAGTGAAGCACAAAGTGAAGTCAAACCATAGACTAAGGGGCTTCCTTCGTTTGAGTTGATTCTAGTGGGCTGGAGTGACTGCAGTGCTTTGAACCCTGTATATGAAAAAAAAAAAGCTTTTGAGAAACCGTTGTGAATATGGAGCTGAGAGACCACAG
This sequence comes from Gallinago jamesoni, assembly GCA_025769975.1. Classification (NCBI taxonomy): domain Eukaryota; kingdom Metazoa; phylum Chordata; class Aves; order Charadriiformes; family Scolopacidae; genus Gallinago; species Gallinago jamesoni. Next base: position 66,715,475 of record JAOQGH010000012.1, read on the forward strand.
GGACGACAGTCAGGGGAACACAGTTCCCACTGAGAAGACAGCCCTAGAAATCACAAGCAAAGAAACTGCCCTTCTCTCTTTGTCCCTACTGTATTTCTGTATTTGCAGAAACAGGCTGCTGCAGGAGGAAAGATCTGGCACGTGTCCTGGGACATCTTTCTAGGACAAATGACTCAGCAAGGTCCCCCAAGTCCTCCTCTTTCAAGTCCAAAAAGAGGCAATCCAAAACAATTCTAGAAAGTTTATCTTATATATTCTGAAAGTTGTAGGTTAACTCACTGTTTGAAGAAGCTATTAAAATTTTCCTGGAGTCTGTTTTTCTCCAGAGCCAGCACCTATATCCCCAGTCCTCGGGAATTTTGGGACATGAATCATTAATAATTTAATGGAGAAAGAGGAATTTTGTCAGATAATAAAGACAAAAAAACCCACTGGTTTACTCATATTATTACGTTCAAAAAATGCACAAGTGTCCATTTGGAACTGCAAAGGAAAGTGATCTTAAAAAAAACCAACACAAACAACCTACAAAAAATGGATTTCCAGTCATGTTTAAAATACAATCTATGCCATTTCATCTTTTTTCATAGGTGCTACTGCATCACTGAGCAACAGGAGTGCAATGGGGAGTTAAGTGGCGGGGAGGAAAAGGGGACAGTGTAGGGACAACTACTCACTGTTACGACAGCTATTGATCTTGAGAACACAGGCATGACAGCTGTATACAGTATTTTGGGGGCTATGCAGTTCATCCATCATTTACTCCTCAATCTAATCTCCAAACATGCTGCCATTACCCAATTCCCATCAAGCTGTGCTAAATGATTCTTTCCGCAGAAGCTTACAGGGCATGACCTGCTCCTCCTCTGCCGGCACCACAGATGTGTCTCTGTCTATTTGCAGCCCCGACAGCTTTCTACAGCCACCCTTAGCATCCTTTCAAACCAAATTCTTTCTGTCTCCTTTGGAATTGCAGGACAGGCAGACAACAGGGAAGCGGGAAGATGCTAACTGCAAATTAGCTGTGCTGCAGGTCTTCCCCACCTCACTTTCATCTCATCAGTACCTTCTCACCCTTTCCTTTTCTGGCTGCACTAGTCTGTGTCTTGATTGAATTCACAAAAATGCTTGGAACCATTACTGGTGTGACAGACAAACAGCAACCATGTTCTTGGCATGAAAAAGCAATTTCAAGTCTCTGTGTCCTAAGCATTTCTCAATTAAAGGAGCACAAAGTGGATTTAAACACTCCCTTTACAGCACCAGATTTTTATGTAATCAAATTTCAGTAGGTCTGTTTTGTTTTTTTTAAATCAAACAAATGATTGCAAATATGGGGATACAGGGGGAAAAAAGAGGCAATAGCAAAACCACTCAGATTTCAAAACCCTGGAAAAAAATATCTCAAGGTACTGATTTACACCATTCAAGAACACATGAACAGCTGTTTTGGGCCAGACCAAGGATCTATATAGCCCTGTCCTGTCTGCAACAAAAACTATCCCACCACCACACAAACTCAGACACACAGTTAAACAGTCTTGGCAAGTGGATACCTTAAGTTAAAAATGAAGGCAATGCGTATGTGGATTAGCACAAGCCTCTGATACTCTGCTGGGCTCCAATCTGTTTTCAGCACAAAGCATTCCTGTGATGCATGTCACTTTTATGTATTTTTCATGTCTGAGTATATTCCTCTGCATTAGCTCATTCAATCTCCCCACGTGAACTATGACATCTACGTCACCCTCCTGCAAAGAGTTCCAGAGGCCTTGGACTTCATCCTGCTTGCTGTGAAGCTGGTTTCTAGTACTGTTATTTGAAGCATGCTGTCTTCTGTTCCAGAAGAAGCCACAAAGCCATCCTCCTCTACCCATCCTCTCCAACCCACACATGGTTTTCTAGATCTCTATCATATTCATCCAACAAATAATTTCTACCAGAATTGGTTTTCTCAGTCTTTCCTTTGCTCTGATTATCTCCGCCAATTTTCTCTGAACTTCTTGCATATCTGTGTTGAAATGGAAATCCTAGACTGTGAGCAGCATTCAGCCTACATACAAAAGGGAGCATGAAAGCCTACATCCTCATCTCCCTTCCCACATGCCACCAAAGGACTGGTAAGTTGGCAGTAGCATGGTGGAGCCACAGCTTCCTATTCTTTCCAAAGATGAGAGTGGAAACAACACAAAGCTTAAGGCACAGTCACGTCAAGAGCAGCACAGAGTAAACAATTCCTTTGATGGGTCTCAAGGTGGCCCAGTAGGGGTTTGGGGCTTCCCTCCAGCCCCCTCTCCAGTGCTAACCTGTTCCATGGCACCAGAAGTCCCACTGATGCTCTGCCAGTGCCCCTCTGTTCCAGGAGCAGGGCTGTAAGGATGCATCTCTCCCTCACTGAACTATGCATCCAGATCTGTCTATAGATCAGAAACCATGCTTATTTATTTCAAATGAGAATTCCAATTATAGCACCAAATTATTCTGAGGGGGTAACAACAAAGATGCTGCTTTCGGTCCAACATGGATTTATTTCAAAGCAATTTTCGACATGCTGCTAGGCAGCAGAAGTTGTAGAATTGTACAACACAAGGCGGGCTGCCAACGCTGAGCTCTGCTGCAGCTGAGCAGGCAGAAGTTCAACATAAACAAAAATAACTGAAAATGAAAACTGGGGGGAGAGGGAGGGAAGGGGGCTAGACAGACAAACAGGCGAATGCCAGTGCTAAGGAAGAAAACCCTAAAGCCCACAAAAACTTTCTCAGCAAGAAGGGAGTATATTCCCTGTTTAAAACACAGTGCGAAGAAGCCTCCCAAAATGAGCTTGTCCCAGCACTGCTAGAACTGTGAGAGCCAGTAGAAGATTTTAGATTCAGCTGCAGCTAAGGTGAGCTACTTCACAGGCTCAGAAACTGGCCACACATTTTCAGAAGGTAAGAGCCCAACCATCAGAGTGGCTGAAACTGAAGGCCTCCAGAAAGCAGGAGCACAATTAATACCATATTTTCTAATTCTTATTAAAAGAACAGCATTTAGCTTACAGAGATAATTGCTTAAAAGTTTTGAGAAACTATTCAGTCACCTTTGCAACTTTGACTCTGGCCTCAAGTGTCTGTGCCACTCACTGGGAAAGGCTGTGGAACTAATGTCAGAGAGACTTAGGAATTACAAGCTCGTGTGATCCACACCCATAAAGTGGGAAACTAAAGTTGAAAGATTTTGCAGATAATTTACTTGGTTTATCTACTTTGAAAACATCTGCTCTGTTGAAACTTTAGTCAAAACTAACAAAACATATTAGCTAGAGACTGCTCCTCCATGGGTTCTGTAGTCACAGTCCATGGAGCAGCACCGGAGGATCAGCTGCTGGAAACGATGGAGAGATGGACACTTCAGGTGAACACTGGGACCAAGGGCTGATTAGGGAAGGAGGGGTGGGTGTCACAAAGAACCAAGCTTTCTTCAATGCTCCCAGGCCAGTAGAATAATTGCTTTGGTACCTTAAGGACAATTTTTACTGAACTATTATCATAAGTTGCTATTTTGTGTCATTAAAACATTGTGCCTCAGTAGCTGTTCAATGGAATTTCAGGAAAAAGGCACCTAAAAAAGCACTACTGCAACTGAGGAACCAGGCTGATCTCAGGGAGTGCTAGAAAGAACAGTCTTAGATAACCTTAAGGAGGTGGAAGGAATTTCCCTTAAAAAGTGTTACGCAAATATATTTTATTATGGCTTTACTACCAATTTCGTGTATGATTTATATACTGCTTTTCTCAGCATGTTTTCTGTTGCCCACAGACCACTGAAATGACCAGAGGAAAAAAAAAAAATGTGCTTACTTCTCCACACACAGCAATAAACTGTGAAAGAAATAAAGCCCCACAACTGAGCATTCAAGGGCCAAACCTTTTGTTGACAATAACTGAAAAAAAAACCCCACACTTGAGACACCACCACCCCAGATGAACAGTGGCTTTATCTCTTCCCATCTTTTGATCCCAACCTCTAGTCCACCCTTTGACCAAGAGTACACAAGAAACACTGGTAATAAAGATAAGGTAAATAATCAGATTACAAAATTTATTGCTGAAAAAATAGGCAGAAATAAAATCCAGCAACATAATAGGCAGTTCATTGCAGGAAAACCCTGCACCATCCCTTAAAAGATCAAGAAATTTTCTCAGCACAAACATGGCAAAAAAAAGCTAGAATCTTCCCAAAGGAAGAAGAAAAACAAAACACTTAAAATATTATAAAGCTAGCATAAAAGTCAATGTCATGTGCTCACCTTCGATACAGTTTCACTCTGATCTCCACATCTAAAAAATATACGGAGGTAATAAAGGGTCCTAAAGTTAGGCAGTAAAAGTCATTAGTCAAAGACAGACAACTGAATTAGGAATGACTGACAAGATCGAGGATGTTTATCTGAAAGATAACCAGAGGACTGAATAAATACACACAATATAGTGAAAGTTAATTAGGAAGTATTTTTTACTTGCCCTCCTAATACAAAGTCAAACACAATTAAATCACATTTCAAATTGATACTTTGTTTTAAAAACAAAGGACAGATAATCCATGGAACTCATTGCCACAAAATACAATTGATGCCAAGAATCAAGAGGATTAAACCACAATTGGATATGTATACGAATAATCCCCGCAGTTCCATTATAAGCAATCACTAACAGATGGAGATTAGCAAGATACCCTATAATGGAGATATCATTTCCTAAGAGTTTAGGAGAGGATTTCATACACTGCCCTCTGTAGCACCCTAGACTAGCGACTGCTGACAACATGACATCCAACTAGAGGGACATTCCTCTGATTACTCCAGCTCTCCCTGGGTTTCCACGGCCATGCTGCTACCAGAGCTGTTCAGTGGCAGCACGTACTAGGTGCATCTCAGATTTTACATTTGAAAAGGATATGCAAATCATTTAAGGCATGTTTGGGCTGTTATTAAGCAGTCTTCGTTAGAAAAGTCAAACTCTGCAGTTAAGGCAAACTTCCGTAATTTCACTTACAGCCCTTCTTCATGCTTAAGCAAACTAGTCCTCACTTTTTGGTCTTCTGAGAGTTTGTCTTCCATTCTGTCATTACAGCTTTTAATTTACTGTAAAAAGTTATTAGTCTTGGGTTTTTTTTTTGAGACCCAGGAACTGATTGTAGATAAGAACAAAAACAAGAACAGTGCACCTTGATCACATCTTTGTGACACTTACATAAGCAAACTCACAGAAGCTTTTCCAAAGCAAACATATTCCTATTTAAGACAGGCTCTCCCAAATGTAGTAAGATTATATTTATGATATGATATAGAGGGTATCCTTCAGTAATGGAAATGTTGATAGCCCTGTCAGCACCCCCAGATGCCTGTCAATGGACAAAAAAATAAACCAAATAACATGATAAAGAAATCTGTTTCCTAGTTGCACAAAACTGGCAAAATTGCAATAAAAAGTGAAAATTCAATTTGGCAAAGTTGAAGTCAGCAATGGCTCCTCCCTTCCTTCCCAGCTACATGCTTGCAAGAGTTGACATTGCCATATCTAGGAAAAAAAAATAAAATCTTAGTTATAGCCATAGTTGCTCTTTCTCTGTAACTGGCTGGTCTGATGTCACGACATGAGAAAATTCAATAACGAATTGGTATTTTTATTTGCCCTTAATGGAGTTGAGGATGATTGATTTTTCGGTCAGAGGTGATGAGTTTTCACAATGCACAAAAATGTCGCTAAGCAGAGTGCAACTGTATTGCTATAACATCTACGTACCCTCTGTAGTTCCAAAATACCAGAAAACTGGAAGGACTTCTGAATGCAACTGTAATGCAAATCTCGTTATTAACTACAACTTTACCCTACTGAGCAAATATCAACATATCCCTCCTGAATAACAAGAGTATATGTAACAGCAGTCATCATATTTCTTAATGGAGAACTGCATTCACTGGCAATAAAGTCCAGGTTCCCTGAAGAGAAATGACTCTGTGCTCTCTGTAGACAGACTGGGTTTTAATGAGCGAGGGAATCACACGGGGCCTGATCCTAATCCTGCTTCAGTCAATGTGGTGGTTTCTACTGACTTGGATGGAGCTCTGAGGTCCTGATTTTGCATCTGTCACCTCCCAGCTTCACTGAAACCAGCAGGGAGTTTGAGTGTCACTCAAAGAACAGTTCACCAACTAATATTACTACTTTCTCCAACAAGGAAATTCTTTCATTTTAAGCAGGAATAAATCAATCGCTGGGAATTTCAGATTGCATTTTCCAAAAAAAAATAAAGAAAAAGAAGACTTTTGGGGATGACACTTAGTAGGTTCATCTTATGCCAACCTTGATTGTGAAAAAATGCTCCAGATGTATTATAACCTTTTCCACTATCACTTACAGGTGCCTTGCTGACAGCATATTTTATTTTCAAGTCTCCTATTTTAGAAATCCTTTTTTTCCAGCACCAGAATGATCTGTTCATCTTGAGCTGGTGGAAGGTGTGGGGGCAAACTAATACACTGGAATAGTAACTTAGCATGGATGAGAGGTTACAGAGGACTTTTTAATTTACAATCTATAATTGCAGAACAAGTGTTTTTCAGAACTGTTTCACAGCATTTCCTCCATTTGATACCCTTACCAGTCATGGGTTTTAGCTCTTGCCCATCAAACTTGTAACAGCTATGGCTACTTGGTTATCACAGAATATATGCATATATATTCATAATTACAAGAAAAATTACAAGCAAACACCAGATATTCTCCATAACAGGATTAAAGAATAATTAGTTTGAATTTGCAAGTCAAAGCAGATCTATTTCATAAAGAGGATTCCTGCCAAAAATAATCAATAAATAAAAGAATAAGAGAGTCAAAGTTTTTGAAAAGATACAGGTGTTTGTTGAATTATTTTTTGGTCTCATTTTCAGAAGTGCTAAACATCAACTTCTGAGAATCATGGCCCTTTAAAGCTTCTTAATTCAGTTACCCAGAAAAGGCAGCAGTCATGTTTGAAGATACTGGTCTTTTTTAGTTACTGTGCTTTTTCCTCATGTCTTTTTTTTCCACCTTTGCTTTCCCTTCAGCTTTCCTTCCTTTCTTGGCCAATGCTCCAGGCAGAACTCAACTGCAGCAGAAATACTGCTTTTAAGGCATGCGAACACACTACTATATTCAAAATTGCAAGCTGAAAGTCCATGAAGAACCACTCTGAATCCGTGAATCATTCTGAGCCAGTTTGTGTTAGTGGATGGGAGCATTTGGTTTTTTCGGACCTTAAAAAAATTAATACCATTAGTAACAGGAGAAACTATTTGCTTTAACTTCTTCCCCATACGGACATTGTTGCTTCAGCTAAAAAGCAACCATCTTATGTCCTGCTTTTTCTGTGCTGCTGCAAGGATTGCAGAAGAGGAAAACAACATAAAGAAAAGAGATGTTGAAACCATAGAAAAAAAAAGTGAATGGGTGAAGAAATATTAATTACACAGAAGATAACTTTAAAGCAGGTATATATGATATGTACAGATTTTCCATTCTGTATCTGCCTAGGTTGATAGTCCTCCCTCTAGTATACAGAAATGTTCTTTTCTCCAGAGAGATAATACACTATATGATGGAATTGACCTCATGTGATCGAGGGAAGATTAAAGGGAAAATAAGCATGGGTTCCAACCAGATTTCAAATATAGTAGGTTCACAACACATATAAAACTGCACAATTGTACACTACTAAAGCACATTAATTTACGTGTACCAAACCAGCTTAGAAATGTATCCCTAAAATATTCTTCACTGAGCTGAAAGTGGATTTACTTCAAAGTCAACACAAGTGGGTTAGTAATCAGGAGAGTAGAAGACCTTGAATTTGTAATGTTAAACATCTACCACTTTAGAACTGCATAAACACACATTCAACTTGGTGGCCCATAACGGCTATTATCATGATCTAGTAGGCTAATATTAAATTTCACAACTAATATATAACTGCAATTCATATTTATAAAATGATCTGTAAAAGCCGAAAAGGAATCACTGAGATCCACTAAGGAAACTACTGTATAAAAAGGGAAGTTTGAGATTATATAAATTTCTATATATTTAAACATACAGGAAACAGATATAAAATATAAGACGACACAATTTAATCTAGCACCTTGCTTACAGAATTTTTAGTAACAGATGTTTCAGGGCTGTACAAAATACAGCAGTGATTTTATAAATACTGTACGTCCATAATTCATACTGGGATTTCATCATGACCCCAGGCAGATGTCACTTATGGTCTGAAACATGAGAATTGACAGCCTTTGCAATTTTGTGTAACCAGGAAGTTTATTTGCCTGAAAGATATCCAGTACTGCAGACATATTACACAGTATGCTGCACATTTTAGTTAGCTTTTTGCATGTTTGCTCTTGGACCGCTACAATGAAGAAAGATGGTCCTACTGGTTTCTTTCATCACCTTCAGTTTTTTTAAGTACCTCTCATGTATTCTCTTCGCTTTTTTGAGATGAAATTACATTATGTTCAATAACCTTTTATCTCCTCACATCAGAGTATTATCTTCCTCCAAAAGCTGCATATTGAAATACTCATACAACTTGACCTCTTAAAACACTCTGAACAGGAGAACTAGCATTATGATAAAAAAAAAAAAGCTAACAAAACACAAAAGATGTGAAGCTTGATTTTTCATAGTGTTGCATTAAATTGTAAGCATTTTGGGATACTCTATGAATGACAGGAAAGGCGTGTTTTTGAAATGTTTGGAGTTTCCACAGTACCCAGTGATTTTGGTGGGAGTTGCTAACACTCAGAGGTTCTGAAAATAAGGACTCATTTTATAAAGCCAGACCCAGGAATATCTGCATTAGCAAAAACTAAGAAAAACATCTGCCTAAGTGACACAACCCACAGTTAAGCACTTGTCTTTGTGAAATTGAGTCTAGCTATTCACTTAAAGAAAAACTTGATCTCCTGCACCATCCTGAAAGTGAAAAGTTGATTTTTACTTTCTCAATACACATCCCAACACAACTGAAGGCAATGTTCTGAACTAAACTGCTAGATTTCCATTGTAGCTTGTCAGACGTGTCTCTTAACACTTTGGTCTTCTCTGTTTCGCTGGTCCATGGGATGAGGGTGGAAATATATCAGCTGAGAACTAAAAGACCTTTATATATAAAGGTAATAAAAAACCTCACATCAACTACATTAAAATCAGTCTTCATCTATCTCCTCTCTGGTTTTCATTCATGAAGTATGAACACAAACTATTCAAATGTTACAAGTATGAACAGTTATTCAGTTCTTTATTATCCATCTGTCCCACATACAAACTAATAAGCATGAACATACTAAACATAAATCTTTTCTTCATCCTTTCAAAGGCACCTTTCCCTTGCATTTCTGTGTGATGCTTGATAAATAACAGAAAAGTTGCATGGCGTTAGTGTTAATATTGGTGTTACCAGACGGTGTTTGAGAGAAGCAGAATAGAAACTTGACTACCAGAGGAATTTGGAACGGCAGGTGTCACCACCCAGATGTATGTTTTGCAGGTCCCATCCATCTCTACAGTATACAGATCTTACAGGGTGCACAGTCCCATGAATTTCTATTCTACTTACTCAGAGACAAGGACGCTTAGCACCTAATAGAAGTTAGAAACACTTTTCTTAAACAAATTATTTAAAATTAACTGGTAGGTTAAAATAAAATAGTCATCAAGAACAAAACAAACAAAGGAAAGATACTGTGATCTGTTTCAGGAATGCTGACATTTGTTTGTTCTGAAATTAAAGAAACCCTCGTTTCCTCAGCCTAAATGTTGACATTTTCCAGCATGGAGATAAATAACCTTTGAGCTGCTTAATGCTTTGACTCAGCTTCAAGAACTTCTTCCTGGCCATAGGGCTTTTTTCCCTACAAATATGTGTTCTGAATCCATAAAATATAAAGAGCAGGATTAATTATTTAGTGCTAAATCCATTTATCTTCTGTGCAGTAATACTAGGAAGTGAAGAGGGGAGTGACCTTTTTCCTCTCCTCTCCCAGCTTGGCAGCTTTATAGGATGTATGTTTGGCTGAATCCAGCCTAAGAATGAGGGGCCTGGCCATCCTACTACCAGCCTCAACACAGTTCTGTGAAGGCCTTGTCAAGAGACGAGTGCAAATGTGTCCAGGAACCCCACTCATGCAATTCTCAACACACAGAGGGCAGTAATGTCCTTGATCATGCCAAGAAATGCTTGGTGTGGCTGTCTTAGTACTGTGGCTGCTTTCTGTGGCCAGAAAGATTCGTGTAAGAGATAAGCAAACAGTACCATCTCTACCTTCCCATGCAGACCTCTGTTCAAGATTTCAAGAGAATTTGAGAGAAACTCAGGATCAGCTGCAGACATGTTGCTTCTTCACACTGCTAGGACACTATACAAAACAAAGATACCATACTTTCATGCTAAAGTTCATTAAAAAGCTGATGGAGAAGAGGGACAAAAGTTATATGAAGGAAGTATCTATTGTTTTGTTTTGGTTTTTTTTTTCAAAAAAACCCAACTAGTTTCAAGCACAGATCTGAGACCTAGCCAAAACACATTTCCCTCCCTCATGCATATTCTCTTGCAGGGAGTCCCAGCACGGGCACTCATCACTGGTGGCCTTGACAGGACTGGTCCACCTTGACTTCATAGCCTGCTGGTGCACGTTGGTCAGCTGTGGTATTATTGTGAGAGAAGGGATGGGGCAAGGGTAGATCCCAAGAAAAGAGAGGAGAGGTGTTGCATCTCACCCTCAGGCAGAGAGCAGAGCAGAGTGATGAGTGTCCCAGGCAGCAGCAGGCAGAGACAAAGCAATGGCAAAGGCAGAGAAAACCACGTCAATGCAGAAAGAGAGGGACAGAGCACCAGGTGAAAGAACGACTCTTTGCCTCTTACGCATAGTGAATTCTTCCCCTGTCCTAGCTGCTGAGCAGAGCACTTTCAAAAGGCACTGCAAGATTAATCTGATTTCAAGCTCTTCAGAGAACACAGTATTTACAATCTAACAAATATGATTACAAAAGCTTTCACTCTATGTCTAACATACTCAAAGCCGTTGCAATGCTCCTCACACTCTAATATGCTTACAATTACGTACCAAGAAAAACAGTTCTGCATAGAAGTAGTCCCAACCTCTGGTCTATGAGGACAGCGATTCACTAGAATTTCTCTGAACTCAGAAGCACTCACAGGCCTATTGCTATCCCCCGTGCATCCTGTGGCAGCTGACTCCTTTATCCATTTTTCAGCAGCCCAGTGCTTGTCAATAAATCACTGTGCTAATTCCTGTGATGCCTCCTGTGAAGTGCTTTGGGAATTGTGGCAAAGATTTCTGGGCTGCATCTGAGGACTGGTGGTGAATGGCTGACTCTAGGTTGACATGATAAAGAAAGGTTAAGCTCTTCAGCCAAGCAGCCTCTTAGAAAGATTCATTGTGACTTCAGCTATCCCTTTTCTATACAGCAAGGCTATCCTCTGCATCTGCCTGAATACGTAAGGGAGTTGACATTTGTCTTCTGTGTGGCTCACGTACTTAAGTCTTCCTCTCTTCTCATTACCCGTGAAGGGTGATTACATTTCCTATGGAATATCGCTGGTGATACATCACACTTCAGGGCTGTGTTGCCCCCCCATCCCCTAATGGGAACCTGTGGTTACTTCATCTTTTTCCTTTCTTGAATACCAGTCTTCCCACAAGCCTGCGTGTTAGCCACCAAAGAAGAATAATGGGACTCCTACTGAAGCTCATTAATAGTAAATTATTTTCAGTTAGTGAAGACGATTTTCTTGGTGAAGTCTCTGAAGAGCCAGGGACGGTACAGCAGAACACTGTCTGCCACACGATTGATTTGAATACAGTGGTTAGAAGGAAACCTCAGACTTCAACAGAGAGCTACTAAGAACAGCTATTTGTATGGTGCCTGTCTGAGCACTGAGGGTAGGAGGGAAGGTAGAGTCTGTCTTTCCTAATCAGTTGATTTTTCTTATTTTTTTTTCCCCACCAGATGGTCTTAAAGTAAACACTGGCAGCAGAGGTCTGAGCTGTGTAAAAAGCTTTTTTTTCACAGAACCCACATTTTATTTTATAATGCAAGGAATTTTATTTTTTTTATTTTATTTTTCTTTTTTGTAAAATGAATTCAAGGCATTTACTAGTACTTTTCAAGTCTATCTTTCTGTCAGACGAAGCAGGAAATGCTCAGGATAAACAGATGCCAAATAGTTCAAGGGCACGCTGCTTCTACAGGTTAGATTTCTCTGCTCCTCCTCTCACTCCTCTCATAGTTCTTTGTGACACCCTTAGTTTTGGGCAGGGAACTGCCATTTGAGGGAATTTCAAAGCAACCCCAGGGGATTAGGTATCTGAATCCACACTGGAATTCAAAAGCTCTAGGCCAAACATTTAAAAACCTTTGAAGAGGATCCTTAAAAAAAATATGCAGGCAGATTTCAGGTCTACACATGTATACATAATAAATATAGCACTGAAAAGGTTCACTTCCATATCAAACAATACTTTCTGGCTTGTGCTATAAAAGTGCATGCTCTTTTTTCCCAAAAATTTTGCTCATTTTTGATATCTCTGACTTCACTGAGTAGTTACTATAAAGAAGCTGGAACAGAGCTGGTTGAAATGCAGAATTTCTAAAATATCTGAAAAGGTCTTTTCAAAACAAAAACGTGTGCATATTTACTCAATTCGCTATATTCATTTCAATCTGGAATGGTTTTGGTGGGGAGGAAAAGGAGGAATTAAAAGCTTTTCAGTTCAATTTCCACAAAAATAAAAACTAGCAGGTGGCTACCCTGAGCCCTGTGAATGCTCCTGCTGCTGTGCAGGGTATCTGGGAAAGCCAGGCTCTGACAGTCTCAGTCCTGGTGGAGGACAGCAAGGCATCAAGATTACTATAAAAGTGGGAAGTGCAAGACCCCCTGGAGCCATGTAGCAATCAGCATGGCAGGGCTACCTTGTAGTTACCGACACGAAGCCCAGGTCCGAGCTCCTTTAAACCTCTAGGCAGCTGTGATGAAAAACTCACTGTCTCAGCCCTCAGGTGGTGGATTATCTGGGCTCTGGTGAGCAGAACCCATATGTCTTCATAAAGCATCTCTCTCTGGGCAGCCCAGTCTTTAAATCAATTTGGCCAGAAAGTCCCTGACCACCTCTAAGCAGGAGCTGCTGTGAGAATAGAGCTGCTATTTCCACACAGCTGCTGTTTAAAGGAGAAAAGGCAGCGAAGAGGAAGAAGCAGAAGAGTAGTTGGGGCTGCTCTGACTCTAAATCAAGCAAATGCCACTGGCTGTTGGGTTGGTCTGCGGCACAGAACGCCTGACACACACCCACCAGGAGTGAAAGGCACTCAAAAGCATTCAACTTCCATTACGTATCTCTTTTCTAAGCTGAAGGCCATAAGACAAAAAAAATTACAGAAAAGGTTCTCAGACATGAGAGAAAACAGGTGGCACTGCTCCTGGCTGGGACAAGAGAAGGAAAAGAGAAGAGTGACCAGGGTACTACTGTCTTGCTTTAGCTAGCCACTACACAGTCATGCTCTGCTCTGTCAGCTGAGGAAAGGCTCAGAAGTCAAGCAGTATCCACTGACAGAGCCTCCCAGGAAGTTCATCTATTGCAAAAACATTAGTCTTATGCTCATTTGACTAAATGAGAGAAAAAAAAATCCAGAGCTGGAGAACACAGTTCGCTGATAGGAAACCAATCCTCTGCTAGCTACTGTCAAAAACAGCTTCTGGGTTGTTTTTTTCTGCAGAGAAGCTGCTGCTGGGGCTTTGCAAGTTCAGCAGTTAAAAGTAATCTCAAAGAATCCCTCAGCAAATTGTAAAGTGCTCAGGCTGAAGAACAACAAGGTGTTCAGGGACTAAACTGGTTGTTTTAATTTGCGTAATACTAGCAGCAAGCAGAGCTTCAGAATTACTCTGCTTAGTTCACCTGTTCCAGATGCAAGACTGCATCCAAGCCAGCTTCAATAAATAAACAAGACCTAAAAGTATTTGATTTGATCTCCACCTAGATAAGGAAAAGTGTTAAAATCTGGCAATAAAAAGGAAAATGATGTTATTACATTGTTTTTTCTATATACTAACAAAGAGCTAGGGGTGTGCATTGACACAACACAGCAGTCAATAGGATCTGACTCTTTGCTGTCAGATCTGTTCCTTTTACTATTTGGTAAAGAAGAGACACAGGTCACCTGTGTACTCCCTGTCTCTAAAGATGCTGCCACAGTGCACCTTCCTTCCTCCCGCACAGCAGCCAATACATTTCCTCTCACTTCATTTAACAGACTGTTACAAATGAGCAGAGCTCACCCCACAAGTGGGCAAGTAATTCACTCAAAGGCAACAATAAATCCTTTCTTACCTATTTCCCACTTAGATTTTTAACAGCATAGCCGTCAAAATGCAACAAATCAATTTTTTCCCCCTTGCTGTCTCCACGCAGCCTTTTCAGGGTATTTTTAGCTGTTCTGATTAAAAATTTACCTCTTAAGTACCGCTGAGGACACAGTGCATTTCTTTATTTCAGTTTTGTATACTTTTTTCAGCCTACCTATGTATCTTCCTTTACAAAGGCAGATGTGGAGGCATATGCTGCCTTCTTTCCCTGCTTTTCCTAACAAGTATAAAACTTTAAAAAAATCAGGTCTCAGATTGTAGGAAAACAAGCTCTCTGTAAAATGCAAAAAATACTTTTTCAGAATGAGGATGTGAGGCCATCACACCTGACAGGATTATGCAAGGTACCTAGGAGAAGAGACACAGCGTGCTAAGCTGAAAAAACCCCACATTTGCAGGGCTCACCCCAAACAAATGTAAGCAGCCTTGGCATTTCTGGATTCTCCTTGTGGTACTCATCCCTAAACTCTTCTCTCTCTCTGTCATCTTCATCAGGGACAACTCAGGTGAAAAACATATTCTGCCCCTTCCACCACGTATTTCCTCTATTAGTTTGGACAAGTGTGCTTTCACAGAATCACCATCTCTGGAATGCCACGTGTGTGCAGTCACATTACTTACTTGTTTGTCCCAGAAATGCAAGAAATGCTCTTACTAGAATTCTCTGCATGGCAGCACTTTTGATTTTCTTATTCGTAGTGGGCAGAGACCTTTCTACCTTTTCCACTGCATTCAGCCAGCCTTACTTTTTCCCTGTGAAACTTGCTTCCCTTCTGAAACTGGAAAAGTCTTGACCATTGAAAAGGAGATTATTTTCTGATTTAAGCTCTGAAGGTCATTTATATTGATTAGACAGCTTAGGCAAGTTGAATAGTAGGCGGCCTGAACTTAAATATATGGAGGGTACAACAGCCATTGCAAAAAAAAAAAAAAAAAGAAGGAAAAAAACCCCTGACTTTCTTTTCTCCCTTCAGTATCAATATAGTTCAAAATATTCTCTTTGTTTTTGCAAATGTTTGTTCACTAGAATGTTCCAAAGGGAAAAATGTCAGCCACAAATCCTCACTCATCATGTATTTGCACAGCAATGCTTAAAGGTCCTTAAGGATCTCCAAGGATTTGAAAGAAATAATTCAGTCAGGTAGCAGACACAGTGCCACTGCCTTCCGGTGGCTGGTCGCAAGGCTCATGCATACGACAACTCAAGGCAAGTCACAATGAACTAATTTACAGACCATGCACAGAAAAACACATCCCACAAAACAAAGGCATGAAAATCTAAACGTTTGCAA
>JAOQGH010000012.1:66731326-66754744 GCA_025769975.1 Gallinago jamesoni
CAATGAACTAATTTACAGACCATGCACAGAAAAACACATCCCACAAAACAAAGGCATGAAAATCTAAACGTTTGCAACTAACGCATCAAGCAAAGAGAGTGTAAATCCACAAAATGGACTGCTCACTGCAAAGGGATATCTCTTCTCAATTCTGCTTGTCTTGCAGATAACCCTGCTCCTGTTCTTGCCATAACCACCAGTTTCACTCATTTTCCTTGGCATTTCAGCAAAGCCACAACTTGTTCTTCATAACTGCTCATTTATTCTTTATATATCTGAATAATGGATTTGTTACAGCCATGTTTTGTGTTATTCATTGTGGATGAAGTTACACCTTAACTGTCCATGTTCTTCTTCTGTTCAACACTTTTGACTCAAAAAGAAGAGTTTAGGGTGGGTGGACCTGTCTGGAATTCTTTACAATACTGGACATGGATTTCTTTGGTCTGTGAGGTCTACCTGTTGCATTGGTGAACAGGAATTTAGAGAAATTTAGACAAAATTCAAGAGAGGTAAATACAGAAATGTCTACATGTCCTATCAAATGTGCTGCTAGTACATTATTTTCTAATACAGAATATTTATTTTTTGACCTCAAAGTAACACATGACTTCACTAGGAAATAATTTTCTGCTTGAACTATTTTACAATTAACCTAGCTCCAATAGGCTGGCACCTATTAGAATTAGTTTCAGCTGTAAGGAAAAGAAAATACAATTTTTGCAGGCTAAACTGAATCAAAAAGTTTATTTTCTGGAAAGCCTTCTTCACACATCACACATAACTCAGTCTACCTCAGTCTACCTCAATACTGTCTTGTCTAGTTAAGTTTATATATAAGCAGGAGCTGTTCCTAATTACTCTAGCACAGTAAGTTGGCATTCTCCTAAATTTGTGCTTTTCAGCAATAAGATTCCTTCCTGCTGTATTTTTTAATTGCCTATGCTTTTGGAAGATGTCTCAACTTTATCACCTTACAAAGTGGATAATCAAGATTTACTTTTTTTTCCAGACATTCCTTCCTCGTTTAAACAATTACTTGTCTCAGGCTCTTTTTTTGCCTTTTCCTCTTCCCTCTAGAGAAATACATTTTCACTGCTAATACACACCCTAATTGCAATGAACTGGAGCACTGTTATCAGTCCAAAGCCTAGTGGAACTTTGAAAGGTTTCAGAACCACAGAAAAGTCTGTAAGGTAACCACACAGTATCATACAGGCAGCCTCTATAAAGTATATTAGTTAAAAGACCTCTTTTCTATGTTCTAAATTAGTTTTAGTTGTACAGCATTTTCTGTTTTCCAATCTTTATGGTCCTGTAACTAAGAAAGGTAGTTTAAGGAGGAAAATAAGACTGCCAAATGTCCTAATTCCTCATGAAACTGCTAATTTTAAAGGATGAAAAAGGTCTGAATTTTAAATTCTAAAAATGATTAATTACAAGCATGAACTTATTAAGCTGCCTGTAAGTAACTAACATTCAAGACAGCAGCACTGCAGGCTTCCCTATCCTATACACTTTTCTCCCATTCTCCACAGCAGAATCACTACAAATTCAAGATAAAGATTACAAGCATCTAGATCTGTAGCACACAGAACCATAGCAACACTGAGGACCTCTTATGTTAATTTCCGTGCCCAGAGACTTTTCTGCAACACTGAATTAAAGACGCCACTGTATTGTTCCTGTAACAAGACAATTATCTTGGAATTAAGACTAAGGCAAACACTCTTTTCAATGAATCAGCCTTCCAAAGGCTTTAGAGAACAGACAAAATTACTTACATGGCTTATGTCACTGGTCTGCAAAGCTACATTTCTGTATGCACCCTGTTCTAAGAACAAAGGGCAAAGTAACCATTACGTCATAGTCTTCATAATTCTTTTTTTAATGGGGTAGATAATCTCCTTGAAATTACTTTTTTTAATGGGGCATTCACAAAGATTTCTTTTATTGTTGTTGCAGTTGAACAAACTAAGACTACTACAACATCACTTACCAGCAATCTTTAGTGTCACCACCTAAATTCTTCAGACATGAAGGTGAGAAATGTTTCCTTCTTGTAGTGTCAAAACATATTTGAATGTCTGCCAAATTAGGGTTTAATGGCTTTAGAGAACAATACTAGTAAAAAAAAAAAGCCCTAAATCTGTATGACAATTCTCAGCGAGCAGTCATCCTTCCCATCTATTTGCAGAAGTCAGAGGGAACCAGAGGTTTATTCCTTATGAAGGAAGAAATGATCTTGTACTGAACTGTCACCCCTGACTCTTTAAAGAAGAGGAGCATGGCCCATGAGCTGAGCCATGGTGGATGCAGTTGGTGAGGTCTTCCCAGTGTATGTGGATTCCTCCACTGAGCTGCAAGAGTAATCACAGAATAGTGCCGCCTATGTTTGAGGGAGCAGGGAACAAGATTTCTCCAAACCTTCAAGCCTTGGAAGACCTGCTTAGACTACACACAGGATTTCACCCCAAGAGAAGAAGTAACAACAAAGATGATCACATGTTTGGTATCGTCAGAAAGAATGTGGACAAAATGCGGCAATGAACACAGAGGTGGTATACATACATTAAACATTCAGCATGAATGAATGGAAAGGATCAGTTCCAAAAATGGGTCCAACATTCCAATTTTTACAAAAAACGTTGATTGTACTATATCAGAACCATCATGATTGAAAACAATTACATTTTCAGCTGATCCACATGAGCAGCCTTCAATGTCTATGCACTTGTGCTAACTGATACTATGGTTCAGTCCAAATGACAATAAGAAGTTATCCAAATCTGCAACAACCTTGCTTTTAAATCTCTCTGTAAGATAGTGTCTTGTTGTTCTCTACAATGAATAGTACTCCTTATCTTATACCAGCCTATATTGCTCTTGTGGACATACTTTTTTGAGTATAGGGTTAAAATTCGTTTGCATGATTTGCATGTATCACTCAAGAATTAAGGACTCAAAGCTTTCAGATGCCCACACAAATTCCATTGGTATTTCTGTTTCTTCAAAGAGCAGAAATAGTCTCATATAACACCACACAAAAATGTAAAAAGGAAATAAACCAAATAAATTTTAATCCACTGAACCACCGTGAAAACTAGGCCATAGAATAATCTATCCATCCAGTCTGCAACACACAACAAATTCAAAAGAACAATAGGATCAAATACCTGGATGTAGAAAGAAAAAAAAAAATCTATAGGTTTTGGAACACAACATGAAGCATTTTCCTATGATCTTCATAAAACACTGCAGTTAGGTTTACTACCCGCCTTTTTACAACACACCAAAAAAAAGTCTCAAAGAAGAGAAATCATTTTAAAAAACAGTTTTAGAAAGTTGTGTAGCAGCCAGCAGCATATTTACTTCTTGATTTGGAAACGGCACATTGAAAAACAGTGCATATGTAATAACTGATTCTTGTCAGGTTTTGAGACAACTTATAGTATCACTTGGATAAGTAATCGTGCACCCAGTGGTCATGTCAGTGCTGCTACATCCATAAGAAGGTATTCTGAAGCCTGAGAGATTGTTCAACAGTGTAAATAAGTGCCAGAAAGAAAGGAACAAAGTCTATTGTTTTCTCCCTGTTGTACACCACCAATAATGTTCTGCAACAAATCATTATTAGCCCTGACATTTATAGAACAGGTCTACTAGGGAATTGGGATTAGAAAAAGAAAGGAAGAGAACAAGGAGACAAACACCAGTCACTCAGTTAAGAGCAGGACTGGAATATCAGACATGTTATGGATAAGAGTGTCACACATTGGCAGATGTATTGAGGAATGCAGTTGTTCACTGTCGCTGTGATTAACTGAGCACAACACACTGGGATTGCGGTCCGAATGCCAGAAGCTGAGTACTAGTACAAAACTCAAATATAAGACAACGTTTATAAGTAATGGTACTTACTCTTGCAAGTGGTGTAAAAATGTTTTAGAGTTAAAAATTAAATGTGCAAACACTGTAAGAATCAATAATTTATTGGTTCACAGAATGAAAGTATTTATAAAATACTTATATTCTGACCACAGGAGAAATGTTTGTAAAGTTTTACTTACTTTGGATGGGTAAATTCATCCACTAGGACAACCTTTTCTATCAGGTCTCCGCCAACAGTTCGAGCCAAATCATAGAAATCATTCTTCGAGTATGTCTCAGAAGGCAGCCAAAAGGAGATGTCATTGATCAAAGGTGGGTATCTGCTGAGGGGCTAAAAAAATAAATAAATATACCTTTATAAGTGGCTGGAGTTGGTAGGTATTTCTACAGCTGTTCTGAACTTGTATATTACACATAGCACAGAGTTTAGAAGCTTTCCAAAATGCTTTTTGAAGTGTAAACTGACCCTGTAAACAACTGAGAAACAAGACTTTATATTAGAAAATGTATTTTAAAAATCCCCTTATAACCACTTTGATTCATTCATTCAGAAGAAAAAACTTGTTTTGTTTGCTAAAATCAGCATTTATAAGCCAGAATACACTCTTGCACCAGAGCTGTTTATAAGGAAGAATCATTTTAACATGGTTATTCACTGGGTAGCACTGCAGTTTTTGAAAGTATTTTTCAGTTTTTTTACAGATTCAAAAAATCTTATTACATTCATGTATAAAATCTATATGTATTTCGTATAATTCCTATCTAACACGATATGTTTGTTATTTATACTGTCCAATTACTAAGAAACTCTTATCAATAGGCGCCTTCTTATTAAAAGGTTACAATAAGAAATAATGTTTGGCTTAAAAAGAGATCAGTTCACTTCCCAGTGTTTTTTATACATATCCAAACATCTACAACAACAACAAAAAAGCCTTACTGTTAGCGTAATTATTAATTCCACAAGTATCACAACAGACTCTTAACATAAAGAGGCATCTTTGCTGCAGACAGAAAGACCTCATCTTGTGGTCAGAACACTGCAATTTTTTATTCGCAAAAACAGGAAGAGAAAGAGAAACAAAACAAGACAATTATTAATTTTTCAGTTTTGATGAAAATTCCTTGGAGTCAATGGATTTCAGATCTTGTGTTTGCTGAAACGCTTGCCGCTTTGAAGAAAAGAAAATGGTAATGCTCTTTTTTCGTGCCCTTTAGGTCATGCAATATCTTACTTCTGCCTTCCATTAATGCACTGCAGTTGAAATAAGTACTTTCTCACAAGATTGTTTGGGTCTGCAGAAGAAAACATCTTTTCTTATTTTGCTTATATGTATATGACAGTTGATCTGTACAACTTGGTCCACACAGTATGTTATTTCACTCAAAAATGTATTCCATGCTTGGCAACGTTTTATGATGGATCAGTGAAATCCTAAGTGAATACCTGCTAAAGCCATAAACCTGTTAAAAAGGCAAATTTACAGCATGCTGATTTGCTCAAAGCCTGTTTTGTACAGTGTTAACCAGTCAATAAATATCTGATATGGAATACAGTGCAAGTTTTAAATTAATAACCCCCCCATGAATAAATTTGTGAATCACAAATGATTATTCAACTTGTTAAAGGAATAAACTTGTCAAATTAATTCATATCACTAAATTAAAAAAACCCAACTCAATAAATCCATCACACAAGAGCTTTTGGTAAAACACTAATGAATGAAATGCAAACATCTCCTCTGCCATACAAAAGTCACAGCTGCAAATGCTGAAGATACTCCTCAATCAACAACCCAATACATGTGTTAGTGTAAAGGAAGACATAAACTTGTAGCAGACCTCTATATTCTCACCTCACCCCTTTCTACCATTATATTTATCACTGCTATATTTCAGCAACCTACTGAACACACCTCAAAGTTGCAGGTACTAATCCAAAACTGACTGAACTCCCTGTTTCAGAACATTTAATTATTCAACCAGAAGATGCGGGTCATGAGCCTAAGCATGACCACTCCATTTGGGCAGGTGCCTACTTTCATTCCCAGAGGTACAAGGACACTAAAGAAAAATTACATGTTCAAGTAACTCAGCAATATCCTAAACCCCGAAAGGAGAAAAGTGCCTACAGCTCTTAGTGAGTGAGTATTTGCTATCAGTTTCAAAAGAAGCAGGATTGTCAGGCACATGAAAACAGCATTCTTTTTCCCCACTTAAAAGGAGATGTACACAAAGACTCAATGTGGCCAGATCTTGCAAGCGTACCTGGAACAGTCTGACTCACATTTTCAGCATGATCAAATTCCTTGTAAGCAAAGTTACTCAAAGATGTAATAAACCATAGGGTCTAGCCCTCCTGGATTATCAAATCTGTAATAAAAATTGCTTCTTTGCCTCAATCCATGACATTAGCAGCCTAGACACAGAATTGTTGCAATTTTGTGTGTGCGTGCATGCGTGTGTGCATGCTTCTGTGTGTTACAAAGATGGGAAGGACAAATGATTAAATCAGTAAGTGTAACTTTTTTATTATTACCTACTAGCCTTTTCACAGAGCGTTATAGTGCAGAAAAATCTTTTATGGTAAAAGGCAAGGCAATAATCCCATATTATACTGTCCCTTCACCACCTGGTGCAGTCAATATCATTGCAGTAAGTATTATATCAACACTAAAGTTAGTGTAAGGATAAAATTCCCAGTTCTCAAATGTATTGATCTGTTTGTTGTAGAGCTACGTGAGCTACATAATTGTTTATTAGCTACATCAAAACATCAAAATCATGAAGAGGATGGGACAAGTGCCTCCAACTGGCAGGTCAAAATGAAGCTACAAAATTTGCATTCAGGCACCCTAGCAAATACATACGGTGGTCCTACAGATCCTGTTGCCATCACTGTCCTCCTTTCTAAACTCTCCTGCTCTTAAACAGAGTGGTCTGAAGCCCATTGACTTTGATCCCTTTTCAGGTTCAAGGCAAATGGCAGCCCCAAAGACTGTTTTCTTATGAATTTACAGACACTTTAGAGGCTCCCCTTGAGAGCAATGTGTTCTCCCCACTATGTCTTCTGCTCTGCTGCCACCTCTAGCCACCGCTTCCAGCTACATCCTCTTCCCAACTTAGGTGTGCTCCAGCACAATGCTTGGAGAAGCTAACAGGACACTGGCTGGCTCTGCTGCCCGTATGTTGACTGACTCATAGGATGCTGCCCAAGCTTGGAAGCCCTGTCATCCCTCCTTCCACTGCCTGACCATCCCCCTTTAGGTTTTGGGGGAACTGAAAAGAGATTTAGGAAAAGGTAGAACGGATCCCACTTGCAGAGTGCTGCTGTGAGGCACTGGGGAGGTCTGACATACAGCACTGCTGATGCACAGGCAACTCTGCACCCCTTCCTTGGTCCCATCGGGGCTTTGTCACTACAGCGCTACTTTGAATGTCCTCTTTGCTTTCCAATTCAAACACTGCAGTGCACTATCTTTGACATTTTTCAACAGCCTCAGAAAACACGAGTGCTTTCCCAGTAATTACACTATCTATAGGCCTCCACTGAGCCCACGTTGTAGGGAATATTGCAAATAATGACATCGCATTTTTCAGTCACCCAAGGTGAAAGCATTTAGGAGTACTGAATTACTATAAATTTTAATAATAAAATGCAAGTTTATGATGATCCACCCTCAATGATACATGTTTACTAGTCATTAGTCACACTTCCTTCTGTGGTTAATAAATAAGCCAAGTACTTACTAAAACTGCAAGCTTTTCCCTCTCAGGATGCTAATTTTAGTGTAGAAATGAGTAGCTGGATGCCAGCTGGACCCTGCTCTGCCAGCCTGCCTCGTCAACGGCTAGAGGTATTGGTGGAGTGCCTCACTGAAAACTCCTTGGGTTTCGTGGGAACTCTTCTGCATGGGCTTCTGACAGTTTAGGGCATTCCTCATCCCCAGCCCTCTGTTCTACCTTTCTGCCCAAGTTTACTGCCTGTGCAGTGGCCAATAAAGCAAACACAGCCTGCTGTGGCCAGCTGAAAATTGCCTCTCAGTGGTTTATGCTAATATATTGTGGATGAAGCATTGCAGCAGCTTGAGGCATTGGGGGACAGCTGTCTTAAGCAGCAACAGGATCCATCAGAACTCATCCGTCAGCATAAAATAACAAATACTTGGGCTCTGCGTATGTTGCCACACTAGGGCACTACTCTGGCAGTGGGAATCAAGGGGTTGCTGTAAGAGTAGTCACTGTTCGTCCATACACGGCAAAGGATCATCAGCTAGCCTGGATCCAGATACCTCACAGCTGCACAGGGCAAGAAAACACAATACATGGCAGAAGCCACGTATTCTCTCTGGCGGAGAAACATCTGGGGATAATGCACAGCCAGTGCCAGCGAATAAGCCTGCCTAAGGCCACAGAGTGTCTTTACGCAGACTCCCAAAAACCAGAATGAACCGCAACACTTCACATTCCACAAATATTAGGAAAAACCTCACGTTTTCCCCAATGCAGTAACTGTGAGTGCATCCTGCCTAGGGGACAGAAGTTTTGTGCTGTAGCTGTTCAGCCAGTCCCCTCCCCGCTGGTGCCTGCAGTTGGGGGCACACACCGAGCGCACGGCAAACACTGCGGAGGAAAAGCCTGTACCTGGGTTTTGACATCAGCGATCCAAACACAAGGTTAGCGATGACGCGTACCAAAAACGGGGTTAGCAACTCCACAGAAGCCAAACTATCAAAAAGCCAGCCATGTTTTACTGCCATCCCCAATGTAAGTAAGAAAAACATGAGACTTAGCAGCATCGTGACTATCAAGCTTTAACAGTCCTGCGTTGCCTATGTTTTGGAGAAGTATGTACATAAACTATACAGTTTTAATGTAATGTTATATTCTCATCTAAATGAAAGCTACAGTCCTGTAATAGCTACGCCCTTCTTAATATATTCCATGGTGAAACTACATTAATTCAGTGTTATCATAGGAAATTTAAACACGTAACAGGCATGAAATTCAAATTTGCAATTTTACAACTGTAACTTAGCTCCCTTGCACATAATGAAGTTGCCTGTATTAGCATGTATGCTTCTAGATTTACACTTGCACATTTATGACCAGCACAGACAAATTATGGTTGCTGCACAAAACATAATTTTGAATTTCTTGGCTATCATGGCTTAAAATTCGCAGTCACAACGTTCCATTATGATAAGTTTTCTAACTTCCCTTCACCAAATCATTTTTTTCCTTAGTTATATATAGGAAATTCTATGTATTCATACATGTATACATACAAATACATATTCATGTGTAAATACACACACACATACCCAAAGGAAGAAATGGAGAAATTTCAACAGAGAACTCCTATGAAGCAGATGTACAGCTATGTTCTGGGATTAAGCTCTTAAAACCAAAGCAAATGGACCAGTTTGGGACTGATGCACTGTTCTGTCCTCCTGCAGTGAACAGCAAAAAGGAGTTAACCTCCAGTGCTACTCTGAGCTTCTCAGGGAATGAATACACAAGTACAATCAGGCCTTTTTGGATGGCAGTCTGCTGCCCCAGCAGAGCTCTTCACCTCTACAAGCTCGCATACAGGCACAGGGAACACCATGTATCCACGGTGTCATGTTTTCCCTGGATTTCAGGCACTCTGCTTGTAACGTGGACTATTTTGAGTGGAAGAGGTTTTCTTTGCACATGGGTGAGAATATCATTGCCTCCTTGGTTTGAGTATCATGTCAGTGCCTTTGAGTGTCCCAGATGGCTTCAAACCATTAATTCATTCAATATGGAAAGGGAAACACCCTTCACTATTTCTCACAGAAGCAAGGGGAAAAGAGGAGAGACACCAAGGGAGGCATGAGGTTTCAAATTAACTAAAGGATGCTTTTTTTTCCCCCACACTGTGCATACCGTAACTGAGGATCTGTTAAACAGAACCAAAGGGACTAAACAAATTCATGGTGGGTAGATCCTCTAGTCACTATTAAACAGTGATCCAACTGCAATTTTGGTTCAGAAGGTCTCTTGTGGCGTTAAGCAGGATCAGTAAAAGCAGAGAAAGATCATACTGCTTTCATACTAGCTCTGCTGTTCTCTGAGCACTTGCTGTTTGCCATCATGGCCATGCATACTTGAGCTGGATGGGTAGGTATAGCATAACAGGTCTTTTACTCTTTAAGAAAATTGCTTCTTTCATGGCATTCTGATAATGACAATGCGACCAACCCAAATCTCCTCTCTTCTTTTAGTTTAGTGAGTTCTCATCTTAAAACAAGTATGAAGGACAGCATAAAGTCATTGAGCTACTCAAGAGAACTGGGTGTACACCACCTTAGATACAGCTCTTCTTAGGCATGGCAGCAGTACTACGCAATCAAGTCCTCTAGAAGCTCTAGGGCTGGAGGTAAGATTGCCCAAACATTCCCACATTTTCCTCCCTTGTCAATTTCTAAACAGCTTGTTTCCTATCCATTCCTAAAGGTTTTAATTTGTCATGGTTGATGGAAATGTTTTGATTTCTAAGTTGTGTTTAGGAGCCCTGGTTCTGCTCTTTCGTTTCAGATGAGCTACCACCAGCCACAAGGAGCATTTATGCCTACAGATACTGCAGCTGACTAGACTCACCTGCAGGTCAAATCAATCAAATAATATCCCAGTTTCCACTCCAACTAGTGCAGTTCACAGCCCTTCATGGGGTGAAAAAGGGGGAGGGATGTCAAATTCCCCTCTAGAGATCAGTCCTTTGAAAAAAATCATACATTTGGCAGAAAGACTGGCTTGTTTGTCAGCAGCAGCCTGCACCATCAAACCAGCGTTGGCTTACAAGTCATTGCTGTTCCTCACCTTGGCAAAGCACTCTCTTTGCCTTTACCTCCCACATCCCTCATGAAAAACAATCATGGAATTATCAAAATACAGGAAGTACTTTGCAGAAAATACAGGGAAGAAAACAATTTTATCAAGAAACACAGTAAAAGAAACTGTTCTCAAAGATGAAACACCCGTTCTAGATCCAGGTTGAGCAGGGAGGTGTCATGGGTCACAGGCTATCTTTCCAGGTGAGTCTCAGCCTTTGAGGTGGGATGAAGCAGCTGCAGCCCCATGGCAGGAGCTGCAGCTTTGTGCCTGACCAAATTTGTGGACCAGATCCCTTTGTACTATGCGGTGCGTGCCACCATCTGAGCTCTGTCCCCTTCCCACCTAAGCTAAGCCCTATGAGGTCTTGCTGAAGATAAGAATTTCTCTCTTAAGCTGTATTACAAGTTCTGTTAAGTTGCAAAACGATCTTAAATGTTTCCGTTCTGCCTAAGTGGTCACCAGCTAGCTCTCCATATCATCTCCTTTAGTCACCTTTCCCAATGCTAGTGAAGCACCTTTCAATAGAAAAAAAAACCAAAGACTCATCACAAATGCACACACATGTGCACATGCACAAGAACAAATACGACCTTTCTTGCATGCTAAAAGTTACAGCGTTTTATTAGAGGAGCCCACCTGACAAAGGAAAGTCGATATCTAACATGACACTGAAAAATTAAGATGGGTAACAGCCCACAAAAAGATTAAAACTTCTCAGATAAGCTGCTCCACCTTTTCCAAGCACCCAGAAGAATGCCGAAGAGGACTGGTGCTGTGGCAGAATAAGTGAATAGGAAGCTTGCTGTTAGCCAAAAGTAATGCTAGTTACTAAGCCTCTGTGGTCCCACCAGAAAGTGACACTGTGTTCTCATGCACAATATTATTTTAAATTGCAAGCATTTCTAGTCAAGCTCATTTAATTTTGCCATGGACAATACTCCAAGTTTATAGCCACAATACACTTCTCTGAGTGCAAATATGTATTTTAAACTGCCCTGTGGTCAACAAACTGTGAAAAAACACATGGCTTTTGAGATGCTTTCCAGACCCAAAAGGATCACTTCTACTGCCACTGAAAAGGTTATTTTTACGTGTTTAGTAAGGAGTTGAAAAAGTGCAGGAAAGACATAAAAAAATGAAAGGATTGACCTAAGCCAATTAAAAGCAGGATTGTTGTAGTGTACACCTCAGAGTGGTATTTTCAAATACCCATGCACTTGGGCATTTGGATATGCCTTGCCACTTGTGATCTGATTACAAAAAACACCAAAAGATAAATATAAATTATTCCTAAATACTGATGATGGACTTTCTGCTCTGTGCTTGACTACTCAAAAACAATTTCTCATTCCCATAGAACAGATAGGAGCTCACAGGGAGAACTAACAAAAGGGATTGATCTCTACTACTCACTCCCACATCTCAGCTTCTTACACCCCCCTTTTAAAGCACTGGGGTGAAGAAGAGATTAGTCTGACAGGTTCCTGTAGCGGTTCTAGGTGTACTGTCGGAAAATATGCATTCTCCTCATGCTTACTCCCCAGCCTCCCAGTTGATGTCCTGCTGAGCTAGCTGGTTTCATGGAGCTAATCTTCTCCCGTTGCAAACACAGATATATCACTGCAAAACAACTAAAAGCCAAGAAATACCTTTTCTAGTATCTCTTTTTCATTTGAGCAGTTGCTACCACAGAACTGTTGCGACACAAAAAGGAACAGATGGGACAATCTATTTATCACATTGTGGTGTTATCTATAGAAAACAAGCAAGCTTGTGTCCCAGGGAAGGAACCCAGTTATTTGGAATCACAAAAACGGTAAAGTGGATTCTCATACCAAACCTAATAATCAACACTTAAGACTGCCTTTTGCACAAGCTCTTCATATTCAGTCTGTCCTTCCTACTTAAACCTCCCACCCCACAGGCAGAATCACTCTCTCGGGCTTTTGAAGCAGGGGTAAAAAGGGCAGAGAAGATACAGACCTCAGAAAACAAACCATCAACACGTAAAGACTGTATGCATCAATCCTGCACTTTTCTAAAAAAGTATCTACCACGCTTGCAAGCAACAGGCTATAAACTGGTATAAGTCAGCATAAACCCAATTTCTCAGCAGATACTAAGAATGTCTTCTACTGCAGTGCTAAGCACTTGCAGTTCCTGCAGAAGGCATTCATTGATGCAGGCATCCAATGTTAGCCATGTTCAGAAGTCAGGTTTCCTACTTTCTGATGGTTTGGTTCCTATGTGTTTTCTCATTATGCTTAATAATAATGCTGAGATAAATAGCTCAGTGGGGTAAAATACTGCACACATCAACAATTCATATAAAAGATTTATATCTAAATAAAGAATGCAAGTATTTGGAAACAGACTGCAGCAATATGAAGATGTATTTCTTCCAAATACATAGCATAACAACGGAAAGAAATTGCACCCAACATTTTATTTCAGCTTAGACGAAAAATCTCATATAAAGCACTGTTGATTATATTTCCTTTTCTGCTCATTAAATCCACCATTTCAGAGAGTTATTGTTTAAACAGCAGAATCTCCAGAACACCTGAATATGCCTTACACAAAAATAAGCTGGAATCACAAATCTTACAGGCACATGCAACACCTGAAAAAGTCCTCCTTCCCACCTAACAAGCTGTTGTGTGGGGGTTTTTCCCCTCTCTCCCTCTTCAAATGTACAACGATTTCCAAGACAAAGTCAATGATGCTTCGTATCTTTTTGACCAGGTGCAGCTTCACATAATGCCCTGGACATTGCTATGCTACAAAGGAGTGTCCTCATCTTTCTACACTTCTCAGATTTATGCCCTAATCTGGAAAATGCTACTGCAGATACTACATTATAAAAATCTAGGCTCCCTCGGAAATTAAAAGAGCTTAACTGCCACATACAGCAATTTACCTGAGCAGATTACTGGTGGTTTTGAAATATTCTTCATGTTTTCCAGTGCCACTAAAATAGCTGGGTTTCCTTCTTCACTTAGGGTAACTGTCCAAGTTGCAATTACTCTTGGCAAAATCAAGTACTTTAGTTTCCAGGGTAGTCAACTTCACTTTTCCCCCCTTAAATATTAAATTCATACAAATCACAACCTCCAAAGTGCAAAACCAGTAATAAAACACCAGCGTAGTGTAGCAAGCTAAAAACCAGTATCTAACTTTAAAGAACAGTAGGCAAGCTAGACAGAAACAGAAATGAAAGGCTTTACTTGTTCCATACTCAGAAGAGGGAGAAAAGCCTTTAATTTTTCCTTTCAGGTAGACCCTGAGCTTTCCTGAAGCTATACTCTTGTTAAAGAGTAACAACACTTAAAAACAGAAAACTACAGAGAAGCCATAAGGCGAGAACAGACCGAGCACAAAAAGCACACTAAGCGTTTAAGTATGCAATAACAAAAATGTAAAGAACATTTCAATATCTACAAGTAGAATCCTTGTGCAGAACAGGTATTTCTTTAATGCCTTTTCCTATTTTACAAGAATCAGAAAATGGGTTCACTATTGCTGATTTAGGAGAACAGGTCACATGTAGGAATAATTATGCAAACTGGATTTAACACGTGTGCAGCAGCAGGAGGATGCAAACAATCCTCAAAAGAGGTGATTTTTTCCTATTATTAATTTTTAGAAAACTGCAAAAAAAATCCTCTGTAGCATATGCACCCCAAAGCATTACTTACTTGTCACATTTTGGTTTTAGGCTGTCACTACTACGGTCCATGCGTCTCTCAGACTAGCAAGATGAAGGAAATTGAGGACAGGTATGATAAGAATAATACAGTTCTTCCCAACTGTGCCTTCTGTTGTTTGGCTATTCTCTGTAGCCTAATTCAAATTCTGATCAGAGAAGTGGCAGCTGAAAATCAGGATTTTTTTATTAACACCATGTACTTCAAAAGGTGCTCCTGTTCACACAAACACACACATACACCCAGACTGCTCTCCCCAGCCCTCGTTTCCTAGGGACACTCTACAGCTGAGCTGCAATGGCTAATCATGATGCAGATGATAACCGTAGAAGTTTAGGCATGATTTTAGAGACCACTTTATCAAAAGCTCTTTGCAAGATGTGTCTTTTGCATATATGTTTTACATTGTTACAAATGTTAAAACATCTATCAAGTAAACTCATCTATGATGAAACCCAGCCTTTAATCCAAAACTGGTAAGAAGAATTAGAGCATATTTCCTACCGGTTTCAAGATCTCCCCCATCCCCAGCCCCCACCCTCTTTATATTTCTCTGGTTATGTATGCATCTGTACCTCTGAAGACACAGACTTGCATAGAGTAAGTGCTTAGGCATATTTTCAACAGTTTTTTCTTACATCAAATGCATAATGTACTTTCACAAAGATGTATTTAACCCTGCTGTAGGCATGCAGATATTCAGATTGTGATAATTACCCAGGACTGCCAGCCAGAAACCAGGGTCCCATTAGGTAGATGAAGCACAAAATAATAGCCCCTGTCCTGAAGAACTTTCCACCCTAGGATAGTATTAGAGAAGACATACTGAGACAGGAGGTACAAGACAACTACAACTGTAAACAGCATGGAAAACAGAATTATTGAGGAAGGAAATCGAGTCACTTCTCAGGTCAGGGACAAAGACTATAGTCAATAGAGTTATTGTGCCATCCTCCTAGCCAGGATTCACCACATGGTAATTAAACCAATATTGGAAAAATATTGGCAAAAGTGTAAGGGTTAGACTCATTACCAGCTACACACTTTTAGACAGTAAGACTGAAAGCTCTGAACATCTGCAGATTCCTGTCAAAACCACCAGCAGCTGG
Organism: Gallinago jamesoni; assembly: GCA_025769975.1. Taxonomy (NCBI): domain Eukaryota; kingdom Metazoa; phylum Chordata; class Aves; order Charadriiformes; family Scolopacidae; genus Gallinago; species Gallinago jamesoni. The sequence continues at coordinate 66,746,895 of JAOQGH010000012.1, forward strand.
TTCTCATAGCTTCACATAACCACTATGAATTCTATTGTTATTCTAGATTTCCAGGTTTACTCGTTCACCTAATATTAATTTAATGTGGGTTTCAGCATATATATCACTGCTGGAAATTGCTCCATGGCTTATTTAAGCACTTTGTATAACCATTATACTTCATCATTTGGGATGCAATAAAGACTGGTTGATATATTCAGCAGCAGAATTACTCATTTGTGAGCTATTTGTTTTAAAGAGCCTCAAATAGTCAAACTGCAAATCTATGAGGTTTAGAAATCAGAGCAAACCACAGTAAAACATGCTTTTTGAAGCTTACTGCACTTTTTGCTAAGTAATCATTTAAATAGTATCAGGTGTACTTTGACTGGGTTGCATTGGCTTTTGCCTATCAAAAAAAAAAAAAGAAGGCAGCGGCATTTGTAACTGGAAATTAATTTTTTATTTGCATCTTGTTAAGGTGAGCTCAAAATTCAGTCAAGGCTATAGTTGCTCCTTTTTGTTCAAAAACAAATTGGAAGGAAGTCCCTGGAGGTTTGTTCCCAGTTGCTGGGAATCTCCATCATTTGTGTTGATGACACACCTGCTGGGTGTAATACATTCTCGACATATTCACCCATCATCCTTTAAACTAATTACATGCTCAGCCACACCTGAGGTGGACATTCTTGAGGCACTATTTTCTTCCTTTTGCTTATGCCAAAGCCTTTCAGGGGATGTGCTGTGAATGCTATCATTCTTCAAGACTTGTGAGAGACTGGGTTTCTCACATTTCATTCCAACTTCCCAGACTACAGAGAGGTGGAAAAAAAAAGTGATCTTGACTCTTTCTTTTTGCAATTGTTGTTTTTTTTTTCTTTAACAAGTAACATTCTTTTTTTTTTAATGTGAAAGTACTTCTACATTAATTGCATGGAAGAACAATGGCAAACACCTGTTTGGGAAGATATAGAGAGCCCAGTCTGAAATCCACAGGACGCATCTACAGACTTAGTGGCCTTTGGATCTCGTGAGTGTTGCACTTTGTGTTTCACTTGAGATGCTGCCACTGGAACCTAAGTGACAAAAACCTTTCAACAAGAACAGCTGTATGTCTTCATCCAAGTTATTTTGTCCTTTCTTCTCCAGTCCTTGACTTTTCTTTCAGTTACTTCTGGACTCCTTCCTTCCTCCAGAACTGAGGTTTTGGATGTTCAAGGTACACAGAAGGAAAAGGTAGAAGCCTCCTAGCTAGCAAAGGCTCCTCTTTCCACCCAGGCCATTCACATCCCTCACTGATCCATGACCTTTCCCTTGTGCTGCTTATGCATGGAGGCCACAGTGCTGTGGCACGCTATTCAGTGGCAAAGCCACCTTCCAGATTTTTTTCCTCCCGTGTTTCTCCGCTCATAGAATCATATGGGGTTGGAAGGGTAGAGATCATCTAGTCCAACCCCCCCGCCAGAACGGGTCTACCTATAGCAGGTTGCACAGGAACTTGTCCAGGTGGGTTTTGAATGTCTCCAGAGAAGGAGACTCCACCACCTCTCTGGACAGCTTGTTCCTGTGCTCTGCCACTCTCATGGTAAAGAAGTTCCTTCTCACTTTTAGGTGGAACTTCTTATACTCAAGTTTGTGCCCATTTCTTCTTGTCCTGTCACTGGGCACCTCTGAAAAAAGACCAGCCCCATCCTCCTGGTACCCTTCCTTTAAGTACTTGTAAGCATTGATTAGATCCCCCTAAGTCTTCTCAAGACTAAAAAGACCCAAGACCCTCAGCCTCTCCTCGTAGGAGAGATGCTCCAGGCCCCTAATCATCTTTGTGGCCCTTTTCTGTACCCTCTCCAGCAGTTCCGCATCCTTCTTGAACCGGGGGGCCCAGAACTGGACACAGTATTCCAGATTGGGCCTCACCAGGGCAGTGTAGAGAGGCAGGACAACCTCCCTCGACCTGCTGGCCATGCTCTTTTTGATGCACCCCATGATGCCATTTGCCTTCTTGGCCACAAGGGCACACTGCTGGCTCATGGTCATCCTGCTGTCCACCAGGACTCCCAGGTCTTTCTCCTCAGAGCTGCTCTCCAGCAGGTCAGCCCCCAACCTGTACTGGTGCTTGGGGTTATTTCTCCCCAGGTGCAGCACCCTACGACCCAGTCACTTCTGGTTTTAACCCACCTCCAAAAAGTGCTGTCTCCTCAGCTGTGTCCACCAAGAAGTGGATCAGCGAACTGATACGGCTTTGAGAAACTGCAGAGGCCAAAGGGTCCTTGATCCACCTCACAGTATAGCCACAGAAGTAGATCCCGTGATACAACTGGAACAGGCAGAGCAAAACAGTACATGGGAATGAACAAAAAAATATGCTTCTTATTCTGATACTGTGAGAACCAAGGCTTTGGGAACAAGCGGTACACAGCAGTCACAAAACCATGAAAATCCTTCAAAAAGAAAGAAGTTTTAACTGCTGTCTCTGAATTGATCTGCAATCAAAAGAGAGGACATCTTCCAGGTGAGCACACTCATATTTCATATTGCAAGCTTTCAAAAATCCCTCTAGGTTTGTCAGTAAAGCCCTGGATGTCCCACATGGCTGACAATTTGAGGAAACACATAATTACATCCAGGTTTTAGAATTACCTGCCCTGTTGTCATAAAAACTCTACTGGTGGTTTAACTGTGTGTTAACATAGAAAACTGAAAGTAAGGGTTAAATATTTTGCTCTTTGTGTATATATATTCACACACAGTCCATTCTAATCAAATTCCAACTGGGACAGTTGTGTACAAAGTAGAAAACTTGCAACATTCAGAAAGAACAGCTCAAATCAACTATTTTGCTTTGAGTCACCACCAGCAAGACCAGATCTGATATTAGCATGTGACAACGTAACAGAGGTGAGCATGAGAGTTTTCAAATATTCTCAGACTGTGAAACCAACCTAGAATTACTTAAAGTATTTTCAAGGAACACAGGTGATGGAGAGAAAAAGAGACATGTTTTTGCTAATGAATATCATGCTAATGAGTATCATGAACATCTGACTATTATCAGGTAGCTGCTAGATGGATGACATAGATTTGCTTCACCCTTTGGTACCTCAGCAGACAACAGATGGAGATACTACGTAAGATAAATAACACTAATCCAAGCACAAAGGGCTATTGACATTTTTCCAAGTACAAGCAGAAAGGAATTAAACTATTGCTGACTTGTCCAGGTTCAATGGGAGGCTATCAGTAAGAATAGATTGCCATGGGTGGGCAGAGGAATGGAAACAGGGTATGCATGAAAACCTGCATCATCAGGTATTAGCTCAAAGGGTAGCAGCTGGATTGCTGGGAACCACATCCTCTGTCAGTGGTTATTTTTACCAAGATTTTCAGTAATAACATCTCAGAGCAACCTTAGTCATGGGCCTGGCACACTAAGAGCTTCACAAATCCAGAATCAAAACGTGGAGTCAAGTGATGGTTCCTGCCCCTAAAAGCTGAAGTACTAACTGTATGACAAATGACAACAAGCAGATGAAAGCTGGAGGTAGAATCCAATAGAATCCACTGGAACCATGAAATGAAACTCATAAAAAAGACATATAGGTCTCTCAGCTCTTCACCACCTCAGACATATGCAGCCAGCTGTTTGGTAAGTATCACAAGAAATGGGGAGCTTGCAAAGCAGAGGTTTGAAAGAGTACAGGAAAGTGTATATCACAGAGAGCTCCTTCCCAGTGTGAGAAGCAATATCAGAGAAAACCCAAAATGCTCACATGAACGCTTAACAAGTGGGAAAAAATGTTGAAATCGCTGTCCAGTTTGATGCAGGCATTAGTTTCTGCGTAAGGACTACGAGCTGCTAGATGAGAACAGGCTATGAAGGTCACTGAAAGTGAAGAAAAGCAACATCTCCTTGATAAGCCACAGAAGGGTTACCAAGAAAACATGCAAAGAACTCAGCTCTGCTGAGAAGGACCTGGGGGCTCCTGATGGACAGCAACTGGGCATGAGTGCACCCTAGCAGCAATGAAGGCAAAGAGCAGGAGCACAGCCTGCAGATCGAGTGGAGGGACTATCCCTTCTTTACTCAGTGCTTATTAGAACACATCTAGAATACTGCATCCAGTTTTGCCCCTCCCAATATAGGAAAGGCATTGAGAAACTGGAGCAATTGCAGCAATGGGCCACCAAGAAGATCAGGAGGCTCAAACATTTACCATGTGAGAAAAGACTGAGGGAGCTGGGTTTGTTCAGTGTGAAGAGACAGCTTCAGGGGAACATAACAGCAACCTGCAAGTACACATAAGGAAGCCATCAACAAGACAGACCCAGGCTTTTCACTACCATGTATGGTAGGAGGATGAGAAGCAATGGATGTATGCCAAAACAAGAGAATTTCAGAATAGATATAAGATAAAACCTTTTTTCACCATGAGTATAGTCAAGCAGTGGAACAGGTTGCCTCAATGCAGTTTCCATCATTGGACTTTTTCAAGATCCAACTGGATAATGTCTTGAGCAACCTGGCTTGACCTCAGAGCTCACCCTACTTTGAGGATGCGGTGGGTCTAGAGATCTCCTGAGGTCCCTTCCAACCTGAATTAGCCCTAGATTCTAAGCTTATGAAGATGAATGAAAGCCAAAGGTAATGATGTGGTGGGAAGATAAGACAGGGTACTCCTTTCATTCCCATATGGCTGTTCATTCCACATTGAACTGATACAGCCAAGACTCTTCAACACTCTCCCATATCTGCACTACTGTACAATGTCAGACAAAATCTCTCTTTTAAACAAGAGACAATCAATCTATAGAATCTATTGCTGTGGAAAATATCCTCACTCGGGTTTTACTTGGCGAAATAAAAAGATAAGAATAGTCAGAGAAAGAGAGAACTGAATGTGGTTGGAAAATTCATTACCTTGAAAGGCTGAGCACACAGGTCCAGTTGTGCTCCAGTGAAATTGTGTGTGTCTGAGCATCTCTTTACAATATCATATGATGGAAAAGCCACTATATTAGCCATTTGCAGTTCACTGGTATGTAAGCTGCTCGTTTTTTAGACCTGGACTTGAAAGACCATAAAATGAAATTAGGATAGGATAGCATTGGATATACCAGTTTTCATCACTCCTGTTTTTGAGGTATACCTGAGTTTTGGAGAGCTGCTATAAATCTTTCAATCATTACTCTCAGACAACACATTCCTTGCTTTCAGCACCACCTCCTACCCTGGGACTGATGATAATACCTTAAAGTAGAGACTTGCTTTGAAGGCTTGTGGTCATAATTTTTGTGGTCACTATACTTCTTGATTTTCTCAAAATGAAATCACGAGTAGATGTGTACAGTACAAAGTCTGTGAAGACTTTTTGACTGATTTAGAAAAAGACTTTTGAATCAGTCTCAACAGGTTTCTGCCTTAAATCTACTCTTCTTTTCTTGTCTTCTCCTCTTCCTGCCCTTCTTCCTCCCCATCTTGTTTAAATTTTCTTGTTTGCCCCTAGACTTTTTCATATTGTCCCCAATGCCCAAAGTACAGCTCTTCTCTCTTCTACATTGCTCTTATGTTGTCTTATCACAGTGCTTTGTTTTTCTTGCATCCAGTCTCAAGAGGTTGTCCATCCTCTCTCTCTCTCCTCATTTCTGAGCCCCTATTTTCTTCTTTTCTTCCTGTGTTTTCAGCTTTAGTTGAGAATGGGAATTCATGTCCTGTTTACCCTCCAGGTGCTTGCTTGTTGACTTTCTTTACCCAAGTGTGGATCAGTAAAACTGGCTTGGATCAAAGATTTTGCAAATGAAGTTTGTGGTTTGTCAGATTAAACTCTTATTGCTTGTAACAGCCATTTTGAAAGCTTCCTCTGCTTCAGCCCTGCAAGGCGCTGATCCCTCTCAGTTGGATGCCAGGAAGTACGGTGATCTCTGACCTGAATCTATTTAAGCATTTAAAGTTATGTTTGAGCACAGGAACTGTCCCATTGATTTAAATGGGACTACTTGCAAGTTTAAAGCTCAGCATGTGCTTCAGTACTTTGCCTGACTGGGGCCAGAGGGCTCAGGTTCCTAAAGCTTCAATACCAGCACTGGCTATAAATGATACAAGATTTAACATCCTGATGAGAGAAGACTTGATGATCAAGTGATTCTAATCAAGTGATTTCTAATCCAATCGTGCAGCATCTCCACAATGAAGAAGATTATTTCTGCCTTCTTTCCATGGCTATCCAACACTAAAAAAAAAACAACCCAGGAGTTTCACAACGTTCTGCAGAGTATACAGACAAACCTGAGATGATATGCATGACTGTAAAGGTTTCATTGATGTTGATTTAAGATGATCTACGTAAGTCACTCGTAAGAAATTCAGCCTTACCAAAGTCATGCCAATAAAATGTTTCTGCTACACGATCATCTATTCTCTGTTGTACCTCCACATGCATGCATACACACATTATATATCTTCAATTACAGTAAATGTAATTAGACAATAAATCACAGTCATGGCTGTACCTCATTTGTTCAGACATCCAAGTTAAATTTACATACTAATGGTTGCGTATTTGCCTTTAATAGATCCACTATTAGAAAGTAAACATAATAAATGAATAACCATTTAAGCATGGAGTTACCTAATCTTGATGAAAAATATCTGAAAATGTAGCAGCCAGTGAATCTATTTACTTTTTGTTGGAAAATAAAGCTAATCACAGACTAAAGAGAGAAATATAAATTATATGGGGTAGCATACTAATGATAGATCAGACAGACCCATCCTGTGCAGTGAATTTAATAAGATCAAACTGGTTCAAATGGCTGGGTTATACATTATATATTCTCCTTCTCAAGCATGGAATAAAGGATATAGACTAAGATGGTTTAATTTGCAAAAGTCTCCCCTTGGACCTGCCAGTGCGTTTTATTTTCAGCATCTTCTAAAGCTTTAGGACAAGCTATATGTCTCCCAGCAACAATCAGGTATATGCACAGGAAAGATGCACAGGGATGATGACTGTATCAGAAGGCTGAAAACTGCACGGTAAGGTAAAAAAGTTGTACTGTGCAACTGTGTGAACAAGAGGGCTCACATATGTAGCAAATAGTGCAAACTGGGCTGCTGGATAAATCCTTTGTCACTAAAATAGGAGCTTGATTCTTATGGCACACTGAGCAAAGACAAATGAGAGTGAGTGAGGCTCAGCCTTTGCTGTCTTGTCCAGGAGAAATCATCATCCACTTTGATTTCCTTTCCCAAATCACTTTTTTCCACACAACTACATCTTTCTGAAGATATACTTTTTCTCATTTCTGCTAACCTTGAGTGTTCACTTTTCAAAGCAGAGCCCGTCTCCTAGGCATGGGCCACATACACCATTTTGGCTACAGCTGGTGAGGTGAATGGTGTCAATTCAAGCTGCTTGTCTCCTCACTCCACTGCTGACGGTTACTAGCCTCTCAGGTCTCCCAGCAGAGCTGCTATAGAAGCTTTGTCTATCCTGGTGCCATCAGAACGATCCTGGTTAGAAAGCTTATTATTTTGAGTATTCAAGCTAACCAGTTATTATGAAGAAACTGAGTTTGGAGAGGCTGCATGTACCAGCAGATACAAGAAAGATGCAGCACCTGGAGATGATGGAAGGAGGTGTTAAAAAGTAGGTGCTCTAGGCTTACTGCAGGTATTGCAGATGTTGCAGAAATGAGGAAAAGAAGAAAGCAACTCCCATAATCTCACAGAGGGAGTCTGCAGTTTAGCTAGGAATCTGATCCAGATTCCTTCTGTACCAGTGTTTCCCTTAGAATCACAGAATCATAGAATCATAGAATCATCTGGGCCGGAAGGGACCTCCAAAGGCCATCTAGTCCGACCCCCCTGCAGTCAC
>JAOQGH010000012.1:66754844-66814206 GCA_025769975.1 Gallinago jamesoni
CCACACCCAAAACACCACCAACCCAACACTAATCCATATCCCTGAGCACCATGTCAACTCATCTCTTGAATACCTCCCAGGAACAGCATAAACATGCTTCTGCTTGACCTCAGTCCGGGCCACAATGCTCATCTGCAATCAAAATAAATAATTATTTAAAACAACAGCAGCCACAGCCTCCAGCAGCACCAAATGAAAGTGACTTTGCAAGGAGAGAATGCATCAGCAGTCAATTGACACGACATGCCGCTCGTTCATTGTGGCTGTGACAGCGAAATGATGGAGGTACCAGGAACTGTCCTGCTGCCAGAGCCCATTCGTTTTAATCAACACCTCTGGGCACTCTGCACTTCATCTGAACTGTGAGTGCCTTCCTTCCCTAAATGTCATTTCATTCTTGTACCTTTTCTTGAGAGTTGTCAGCCCACGGACACATGTTTGGTTTTTTTTGGTATGAATGCTGGCTCAGCATGAACTGGAAAGCGATTGCATGGAACTATGCTCAGAGCCCTGACGAACACAGACGTAACACAGCGTACGAGATCAGATCTAAGCCATTGTTTTATTACATTACTCCTTGCAGATGCTTAGTCTTTCCTGCCCTGTCCCTCCTCAGCCTTTCATTTCACAGACTGAGCAGAAGCCCTACACAAGTGATTGAAGGCCTCTGATGCCCCACATTGCCTTGACTCGTGTCACATTATAGCTAGAGCGATTTGATAATCCAAATCAATGCAATAATCTGATCTGTGGGGAGCAGCACTCTAACACTGCTGTGCTGAGTGGCCACAACGGTACAAGCACTGTCAGCTTTTCCCAGCAGCTTTTTGACCTACTGAAGCCTGCACGCCTATATTGAGCAACTGATGGCACAGGGAAAATTGTGACACATTCAGGCTGTTAAAAGGCACAAAATATATACTTTTAAGTTCCAAGAAAATGCTCCAATTAAGTTCCATTTTTGATCAAGAGTATATTTAGCCCAGCTATTATTAAATACTACTGCTACGTAGTGTGAGCTTCATGTATTTGAAGAACATTTTAATGAACAATAATGAAAAATATTTATGTTGGTGGATAATACTCAGATTATAAGAAAGGATGAGGAGAGTATCCAAAGGTTGAGAGGTCTCAGTTAAGCACATAAAGGATGGACATTTACCCAGGCCTTTAGAGGCTGCAGGCTTCAATTTGTGTAATGAAAGGCTCTCAGAACACCTGGTCTGTCTTGGTTCAGTTCAGTCAGGCTGAAAAGTACTGCATGGCCTTGCATGCAGAAAATCTGAGGTTTTTTTTTTAATATCCATTGAGATTTCTTACAACATCAACACTGGTAGACAGACTAAAAGTTTTCTTTCAAATATGATATGAACAAACCATGTGAGTCATTAATTATGACTCTTTAGAAAGCAGACAGGTGCAGAAGGTCTGCTGACTTGGTTTTACAGCATAATCAAAAAATAACACAGGACAGAAAAAAACCCACCATGGCTTATTAACTCCCATCCACCCAAGATTTTACGGTAGGACAAAAGATTATTTCACAGTATTCTCATTTGAAGGGTCATTAACGCTTTAATAAGCAATGCCAGTATCTACTAGAAGTATGTACAGTATTGAGCTCAGAAAAGCTCAGTGTAAGATATTACAGGAAAGCTGGATACAGACTTCCTTTTAAACAAAAAAACAAGCTTGCCCCATGTCTCCTATATACAGAGACACAGTTAAAAAATATAAGTTAAGAGTTAGAAAGACCTAGTCTACCAAAATTGAAGATGGGACATAAAAGTGTGTGTGTGTATGTGTGAAAAGGGGGAAAAATAAACAAGGAAAAAAGGTCGCTAAGAAGTGCTTGGTGCCAAGGTAAAACTTTGTTTCTAAAACACTGGCCATATCTTTTCTGTAGAAGGGAGAAAGAAAAGATTGATAATAATCCATCTTTCCACCTCTGCTGCCCCTCTCCCATATCCTTAATTCTCCCAATCTATATACTTTTCATTGGCCTATTTGTTGGGATACAACAACTGCCAACACATTAATGTCATAAAGGAATAGTTAATGTCCTGGTAATATTACCCCATTCTTTCCCTTTGGTCCAGGTTAGAGCACAGCGGCAACTGACTATTTCTCTTCCTTGAAGTCCCCCACCTGTTGCATCATACCTCCTGATTCATGCTATTACTTCAAAATGTATCTCAGCCAGCAAGCCTCAGCTTCATGACTCTTCATCAGTTCAGGGTTGCAGAACTTTTCTCCCTATTACAAGTTGAACCAATGCCAGCTGAAGCCAACGCTACTCAGCAAGAAGACACGCTTAAAGACCTACCAAGACCTTGTCAACACTCTCCTATTGATGACACAGTTACCCAGCACAACAGTGCAAAACCATGTGCTCACAGTGACTCCCGCTCAGCTAAGGTTACCAAACAGCACCAATTAGGAAAAAAAAAGAAAAAAAAAAAGATTTCTTTCACTTTTAGTTTACTAGAAACTGTGTCTTTACTTCTGAGACTACCCACAATAACCTATGCCACTGTCAACTTCAGATCAGCTTCACTACACCTGACTACCTGACTTTATCTGCAGCTGTACATGAAAATGATATGGAACTCCAGCCCTCTCTTTGGCTCACCTTCAACATCAGACTGTATCGTTCTGACAATCTGGGCCTTTTCCCAAAAACCCAATCTGCTGCTAATATCAGTTTGAGTCTTGGCTCCACAATTTTAAAGCAAGCAAGAAATCTCATTTTATTTCCACCAGAGATCAGTTTGCAATCTATAAACCAAGAAACAATCCGTGCTCCTCGGGAGCAATGCCAATCAGAAAGATACAGGCTGATAAGGACACTTTTCTTGTTGAAAAGAACAACAAATATTCTGCAGGAGACAAGGAAAACCTACAGGCAGACCCACCTTCAGGAACAGTGGCAAAAATCTATCTTCATTCTGTAAGTGATAATTACAATCTGTATACCCCAATGCTAGTATCATCAAAAAACCCCCAACCAAAACCCAACCAAGAAACCAAACTGAAACAGAAAAAAAATCAACCAAAAAAACCCCAACTATCACACCCCCCAAACCTATCCAAACACCATTTTGACTTTTTGACTCTACTAGAGAAGATGGCCAGAACTGCGATGAATTAAAAAAAATGGATGCTGCTACTGATTTGATGTGGAGCCTGCTCAAATATCATCTGAGCATTATCACTGTTGATTTCCCCTTTCATATTTCAGTTCTTAAAAAAAGACATAATCAAGCTTTCCACAAACAAAGCAAGGGAAATGGTAAAAGGCAGCAGCAAAAAGTGTTTTGCTGCTTTAGTACTTCAGACTCAATCAAGCATCACAGCTATGTCAACTAAACTCCCCCAAAGACCAGATTATCAAAGTAGCATTTCCACTCAATCCAACTACAAAAATCACCTCAATAGAGGAGTTACAAAAGAAATACAAGCTGAACCTGCACTCTACCCCCACTACACCCGGAGGAAACAGCGGATACATTAAAGATGGCGAGACACATTCACAAAGCATTTTGCCAAAGTTTGACAATGCAACTCTCAATGACTTCAATGAATGCAGAGTAAAAACAATGGGAAAAATTAGGAATATATTACACTATTTGAACACTTAGCATCAAACACATTTTTATAATGAAACAGAATAATGGACGCAATTCAAGAACATACCCAAATCAGAGACAGGCCTAAATCGATCCCTATTCTGGATACATTTAAAAGTTAGATAGACGCTTAAGCATTGATCAGAACAGAGATATCAGCAGCTCTGGGTATCAGCAGCAACTCACAACATTATCTGTCTCACAAAAATGTTACCGTCAGAAGGTGAATTTTATTGCAGTATATCAGCAAATCATGATAGCTGGAAAGCTGACGCTTTAAAACCTGTTAATGGCACAGAATTTTAATTATGTGATATTCTCTAGGGACACATACAATTCTTACTGACAGATAATTATCATATATATTATTTTACCTGGAATTTTATTTTTTGCCAAATGTGAGGCACAATAAACTGCTTCAAGAAGCGTTCATCTTCACTCCAGAAGAGTCGGATGTCAGGGATATTGTACAGGATCATGGCCAGCCTCTCCAACCCCAAGCCAAACGCCCAGCCAATTTTATCTTGAGCACCAGCTGCAATAAACAAACAAACAAGATAAAAATTCAAGAGCTTAATTTCACAACATGAAAAATTGCTGAGAAAATGTTCACCAATTTACCAAGGAAGAAAAAAAAAGGTGAAGTGGCAAGACAGAAAAGCCTACACACAACTGCAAATGCTAGATCTAAAGGCTGCAGGACAGCTCCTACTTCCATCAAAAACTGCACCAAGACTGGGCATATCACTGAGTTCAGGAACCAAAAATGGTAATAAAATAAAGCCACACCCTTGGCATCTTGTGTCCAGTGCTTCAGACAGACTTTAAGAAATGCTGCATAATGCTATACACCGCTTCCCTCTACTATCCTTAGATCTGAGCATTTCATACCCAATTCCGTGATGCTCGATGCAACATGTAAACATGAATTTCCTGTTCAGAATACTTCACTTGGGCTGACAGACCAGGCCAAGCCTACACAGCATTAAAATCATTACCAACATCTGAAAGGATCAAAATCGCCTCTTTTGAGGCATCTAGAAGAAACAGGGCAATGGGATGAGAGGCGCTGCTGCATTTGCATCACACTTCCAACCAGGGAACTCCTGAGCCGCTGCCCCTGGGACAAGTCCCTGCTCCCACATACTCAAGTCTCTTTTATGCTGCACTAAATATAAAAAGACAAGAATATTTAATACAGAAGAGATGTACAGATATTAATGATTAATGATGGAATGTTTCTGTCAGGAAAGTAAATATTCATACCTTCCTTCACTTACGGGGCAGGAGCATTCAGTCATTAAACAGGGATTTTTAAACCATTAAACCAGAACCAACTCCATGCTTAGCCATCATCCTGCTGATTTTGAAATAAGCTGAGAGCCCAGCATCTCTGGCAAAGGCTCAGAGTTTTTTAAAACTTAAACAAATGCCTAAATAAACACACTTAGCTGAAAGGACACATGCATGTGTGACAGACTTGACTCTCCACCATCAACACTGGCAGAGTGCTCCTGAGTCATATAGTATCACTGTCCATCTCACAGCTATCCAGCTAGACCAAGACCATACTTGTTCTGCGCCCCCCCTCCCTCCCCCCCCCCCATTAATTTAAACTCTAATTGTTTTGAAAAATTGGACTCAACAGCTTCCCCATCATCATGCAGGAGGCTGGAAGCAGAAGCCTTCTTTCTGACCCCTGTCTCTGCTATCAGAAAGGAGACAGCTCTTGTACTTTGGGCATTGATGACATCCTGGGGTATGCTGTCACTTTCAATGCAGAGACAATCCAGTCCAAAGTCCTGTTTAAATAGAGGCAGGCATAATGAGCCTGGGAAAAGAGACACAGTCATCACTTTGATTCTTTTAATTAATTTGAACCTGCCTATTTACCTAGAATACGAAGTCCTCAGCAGAACCCCTCTGTGCCTCATCTGCAACATCAACAGTACTGCACTGCCACAGGAACGTGGTCAACTTCGTTACAGTACTTCCCAGAGGAGTCTGAATATTCTGCCTTCTCCCTTCTTGCATGCTCATAGGCAAGATTTTGCACTTTCTGACCTTTGAAAGCAGACAGTTTATCAACGGATTTGTGGAAGTCCTAACTAGGCACTGGGTGTGAACTCAAAAGGTAACCTCAGAGCTGCTCAAACTAGTATGTTCACACCTACCAACCAACAGACTTTGACCTAACCTGACCTTGGCAACCTACAATCCACATTACCTTACATAAAGACTTGGGCAATTTGCTACTGCTGATTGAGTTATTTTTAGAGAAAGGATAATGACTACACAGAATGAATTGAAATCTGTGTTTGGGAAAGATTTTGAGCTTTGACTTTATGTGTAGACGATAAACTATTTCTTTTCCAACCTGAAATTATTACCTCTCTCCTTACTCCAGTATATAAAAGTAATTATATTTTTATGGCTATGAAAAAGGGAAAATAATTCATTGCAATGGTGTTACTTCCCTAAACTTCCAGCTTCTCTTTAGATCATCAACTCCTCTGTTAGTAGCAAAACTCCTACTCATTTCATAAATGCCAGACTTTCATACATGTACGGACATTTCTGAAGACTGATTAAGACAATCCATACCCTCCTCTAGAAGTAAAGTAGAGCACCTGGAGAAATATTCATGAAGGTTCTGAATCTCAACAGAGGCATTAAACCTCAAACTAAAAGATAGTGTCAATGTTGATTATTTCACTGATGCTCATTTAAGTATGTATGATAGGAGGTGATGATCCACCTTCCACATTACTGATGATTACTAGTATAGGGAACAGGAAAAAAAAAGGATATGACAGAAGATGAGCAGAATGGGTGTATATTCTGATAAGCAGAGCTATACATTTAAGATTTGTGCCAAAATGCCAGATTACAGGGACCTGGTGGGGCAGTCATAGCATAAGTGCTTGAAAGAATACAGATCAATGGATACAGCTTTCCTGACACACGAGCTTTCCCCAACTGGCCCTCAAAGGTTTGTATGCTGCCAGACTTCTGCTGCCTCATGTGAAAAACTTGACAAACCCACCAGAATAAAAGTGCTGACAGCTTTGCACATCAGGTAGTCAAAGTTGTAAAAAAAAAGGATAAAACACTTTGATTGACTTTCCACATTGGGGCCTCAGATAGTCCAATCTGACTCCAGAAGGTTGCATCATCACAGCTGAGTCTTACATGTGAGCTCAAGAGTCCTTATCTTCCTTGAGAAGTCATAGCTATCTGTCTTGCTCTTAAGCTTTGAGCCCAGATGAATTAGTTCACACTTAAATGTGGACGAAGCAAATCATTCTCCAAAAAATGTTGGTAAATGAAAGCTAAATTTGATCAGCCAGGATGGGAAGCTTCACAACTACTCATTGAGGCATACATAATGACCTGCCAGAACTCATGTATTATATGCCACTGAATCCTCAGAAATACCCACAGACAGAAACGTTTACCCTCTCAAGGAGTGTGAGGCAAAACATTTTGCACTGTACAAGATTTTAAAGACATATTTTGCAACACAGTAGTAGAAACAGGTTGACAAAACTTTTTTGTTATACACTTCAGTCACACTTACTCTTATATCTATGCTGGCTTTTCCTTAACATTTTTCACTACTCCTGTAAAACTGCCAATAAAGAAATCTTTCTTTCAATAGAGCCTAAATTGGGACTTTAAATTGTTATACTCAGCAGTTACTGAGAAGTGAAAGAAATTAAATTTTGATCTTGGATTGAGGCAAAGTCAGGAGCACAAAACAGCCTGCATACAAGGTGTTCTTCACAAAACGCCCCAAAATTAATATACCCAAAGTATGTGTAGCTGAAAGCTGGGATGAGTTCCAGAAGCAAAGATCTGAATTTGATCTCCTGCTTTCAGTCCAAGCCATGGCTGTTAATTCAGGAACTAAAATGGTGGGAAGAGAGGTGAGCAGATTCTCAAGGATGCACAGACTACACATCATGTTTTATAAAATAAATCAGTGCTTCAAACTGTGTAGAAAGTAAGTTATAGACATAATGAACATGTGACTTCACACAGACCAACAGAAATTCCTGAAACAAAGACCTATGCCCACTTTTGAGTTCTATGTGATTAATGGACAGCTTATGAACATGGTTTTGAAAAACAGCGTCTGCAAAATAAATATTTACTTATCGCTAGAACTGCATATTCTACATGAGAGCCACAGTAATGGGTAAGCCATGTTTACCCATGCTAAAAATAAGCCATTTCAAATTATTTTCTGCTTCAGACAAAATTCCCATGTGTTGGGAGTCAAAGGTTTTAAAAAAATAAAATATTAAGGTGTCAGTCTAATACAGAAGAGCTCCTGAAATTGCAAGGTCAGGTGCCTGAGATGCTATGCAACTGATGCCAAAAAGCTTACTGAAGTTTCTTTCTGAACTGCTCTCTTCAGTGAAAGCAAAAATCAAAACTGTCATATTATTCTCTAACTCAGTTAAATTGATGCATTCAGGCTCCGTGTGCAATTCAGTTTAAATTACCTCCTAAAATAAGGACTTGGCTTTCAGACTATGCATGCTAAGTATGCTACTCCTCAAGAACTCAAGAAAAGAAGTAAACATTCAATTATGCCTATTCTGTGGAAAAAGAACTTATCTTTCTAAATCTCATATGTGGAATAATTTTCTAACAATAATAGTCACTTTGAGACCACAGCTTTGTCTCCTGGGTCAGACTGATCTGTTCTGTTTGCTCCACTTAAAAACTAAGTAAAAGAACTTTAAAGGCTTTGATTGAGTTTTTAATATGTATGTTTATTTTTGTTCCATAATCACAATAGCTGGGTACATACTAAAGGAACAGCCTATTTAAAAAATTCACCCAGGGAAGCCATCCACCAGATTCAACTTTATTCTAATATGTAATTAACGTACATTCTACCATATTACCAATGTTTCACGAGGTCAAATAGCTGGAATGAAAATGTTTCTGTTAGGGAGAAATGGATGACCAGAGCAGAAGAGAACAGGAAAACTAGATTAGCAAGAGTGAACGAAAGCAACAAAAAGGAAGAACTTTCCCTATTTTTTCCCACCTTGGATTGACACTTTTGGTTTCTAATTCTTTATCTTTCTACTTCTGAAGTTATGAATTCTTCAGTCCTCCTCCCCTGCTCTTTTCCATCTTCCTGTCTTTGCCCAAGTCCCCCTTTCCCATTCCTACAAGCCCTCCTAAGCATTCACAACAAAATCAATGACAAAACCACCATTAAACAGAATCTTACTTCAGATATTTTTTCAAAGTTAGTAACCATTCACTGCAATAACATTTAACCTTTCAAATTATGTAAGATAAAGTATTCAGTTATCTCCCAAGTGAAATCCAAGATACTAGTCATTAACTACAAACACTTTAATGGTTTATGGTCTTCCTTTTTCTCTCTGCTTCAGCTAACATATCAAATGGCTTGCTTAGTTTTTGAGGGTTTTTTTTTTCCTTTACCCCTGCATATCTCAATCCTGGACATTCTCCATGGAGGACAGTGCAATTTGATGTACTAATTTATGCCATAGAGCAAAACATGTATTGCCTCTTTGGGTCTATTTCCCCTGGCTCTGCCTGCACGCTTCAGTACTGCGCATTTTGTTGTGTGTATGTAAAAGCAAATTCTGATTCCTTTCATAAGGAAAGGAAAACTTTTCAGGCTAAGTTGGATTTTGAGGTTTTGGGTCTTTTCATATCTTTTAGTACTGTTAAATCTCCCTAGACATTGGAGCCACGTAGATTTGAAAAAGTATACATGAGGGGCTGCCACTTGGAAGAAAAACAAATCTACAGTCCAGTTCAAAAATTGAATTGTGAATCTCAATTTTTCAGGGGTATAAGTACAGCTAGACAAATGCACTCGATATATATTCATTGCCCTCAGATGCAACTTTCTTGGCAAAATTTCACCAATGCCAAAGGTGACTGTTTTTTGTCTTATGAAATGATCTCTTCTTCAAGAACAGGCAGCGCAAGGAACAAGAACATAAAGACCATCACAATGTGATACAATGTTCAAGAGACTAGGATATCCTCAAAAGACACAGAGGCAGCAGCTTATGTATCATAGCACAGGATGTTATTAGCATCTGATTTATATTCGTGTTCAAAAATCAGAATTGCCAGAACACCTGATATATTAAAAAGTTAAAACCTGTGTTCAGCTGATAGTAGCACAGTCTCATGGTTACTCCAAAAGCCTGACACAACAAAGTAAATCCAACTTTTACAGGCAGGGACTGACACCACATTTTGTGTTTCTACAACATCTACCATAAAGAAGCCTTAGGCTCATAACTGGGGTTCCTTGACTCTACAATATATGAAAATAAAAGACAGGTATGGTTTATGATTTAACAACTACACTCTTCTGCTGCAAACTCATTCATTGGAAGAAACTCACAAAAAGCCTCGTGATCACATAGGCATCACTTGCCTTATAACTGGGGTGAGGATAATAATCCATTTCTAGAATGATTTAGGCAAGACACATAATAAATGTAAAACGTTACATTTCAAAATCTTTCTGTCAATAGTAGCTAAGCATTCTGACGGTAAAGCTATAAAAAGATTTCATACTGAAGTACATCATATATACTCCAACACAATGAACTCCAACATAATCCCACTACAGTGCTTCATGGCAGTTCTGACAATGTTCCAGGTACACATAATTAATTCATTTCAAAACACCACAACAGAAAAGGTACCAGTGTACCTAAACACATTGTCATAAAGCACAGCCTGGAAAAATCTTTGTTCAGAAGCACTACCCCCAGTTTTCCTTTCTTCTTACTGGAGAACTACTTAACCAGTCCTGTGCTATAACAGTTTGAAGGGTGTTTCTTACTTCTGCTCACAAAGGGCTCTTCAAAGAGTGACTGGCTTCCCAAGCCGTGCCTGCTTAACTGATCTCACATCCAAAAAATTCGACCATTGCACGTTCTGGGGCAAAATCATCTTTGTCAACAGGTCTCATGCTATTCGAAGACATGGATATGTTTTAAATACATAATTACAGGAAGGAAGACTATATCAGAGACACTACCAAGTGACATTTGCAGACAATATCAGAAAAGGAATCTCTTGCATTTCTCTCTACTTTGTTCCTGAATATAGCGTTTCTAATTGGTGTTTGTCAATCTGTTCACCTGCAAACATCTTTATCTGCACCTATAACATACCTATGGACGCTCAACTAGTCTCCTGGTACATTTCATACACAAGGCATGAATGAAAGGGAAAGTATATAGCTGTAGCATTAACGGAAGCCTCAGGAAACGATGTAGTGAGCCATGATCTGCTTTTCTGCCTGGGCCTAAAATCTCCTGTTTCTTCTCTCATGCCTATGTTCCCAGGAACACCAAGATGGAGCAAAACCTGAACTTACAAATGAGTTTCTTTAGCTTGTATTACGCTGCTTGCCTTCTATGCAGCCACAGCTCTTTGAGCTGCATCACCTGGGAAAGGACTTGAGCTGTACCAAACCCTGTTCCTGCTCAGTGACACCATGGAATGGCACTGCCAAGAGCCCCAGCACTCTTCTGGGGCAGGAACAGAAGGGCTTTCCTCAAGGCTAGAGTTCTCTCTCCTACTCAGTTCATCTTTTGAAAATATCCCTGGTCATTATCAACTTGATGGCTATTACTGTATTCTCTTTGGATTTGAGGAGGCTTCCAAGCAGAAGCAGAGATAATCTGCATGAAGATGCTGAGCAGAAGCCTGATTCTGGGGGACACCATTGGCTACTTACGCACTACACATTGCTGGGAATCTGGTCTGAGCCAGACCCTTCAGCTCTACTGTAAATGGCAAAAGACAATCACGAATAATTATTCACTCTATCATAAGACATGTGCAGACAAAACATGTAACTTTTCAACAGGTAAATCAGATTAGATTATTTTGATCCTCTCTGCCTGCTTCAACTTTTATCACGAAATAAGCATTCCTGTATAATTATGATGAAGAGAACAAAAATCGTTCATCTCAGAGTAATCACCACACATTAATTTATCTTTTGGATTTCTTACTCAGATTTCTTTTAATTAGTTTCATTGTTTCTAATAGCCTCTTTCATGATTTAGGAACTCATATGACACAAATACAATGGAAATTACATTTTGAGTACTCTCCTGTCCTCATCTCCCTCTTCCTGCACTGCACAAGGTGCCTATAGTCACTTTTTAAAAGATTTATAATTTATTTCATTTATTTCAACTCTTCTTATTCACCAGTAACATTACAGGATCACAGCCAGACCTACGTGCTCTTCTTGCTTACAAGTAGAACATTTAGTTACAGACTTCTTTAAAAAAATTAAGCTACCATGTTCATATGAAACAGGTGAAAATAAAATATTGAAGAGGAAGTAATTGTTCCTTAGAGTTCAAATTAACTCTTTTTCCTCTACTTTCTAATTCATATTAAACTCCTGAGTTCTGGCAGCAATGTGTTTATTTCTAAAAAATAACAATTTCTAAAAAAAGTAACAAAATGTTTTATAATTTGCCATAAAGTGGTTGAAGGAATTTCACACAATACAGTATTAGAGCTTCTACACTACTGCAGTTGGAAGAAATATAACATAATGAAGTCCCATTTAAATTCTACAAGAACAGCTTAGGAAAAGACACAAAAAGAGGTTTTGGTTGAGGTCCTTGAAATAATTTGTGGAAGCACCTTAGTTGTACTTCTGGCAGAGGCTTCTTGACCTTTCTTGCCATGCAGCTGACAGGGCATGTAAAAAGATGATGGAAACAGATGCAGAAGCAATAAAATATACAAGTGAATAGATTATGCTCTGCAATTCTTTCTAGCAAAATGGCATGACTGTAACAACCCTACAGTAAACGAAATCAATAGAAAAGGAAAAGAATCCTACAAGAACTTGCTTTTCCTTCAGGGACTAATATCTTGACAAGATAGCACTGCTCTTTTATACCTTCAAAATTAAGTTTATATGTAGTCGTTGGATGTACATCTTTAAATCCCCCTTTTATGCTATCTATCTCTAATGACATTTCCTAGCAAAGTGTATCAATAGCAAAATGTCTCATTTTACATGGAAGGCCATTTTCCCAGGTATGATGGGCATTGCATATACATGGCAAGTATATGCTTTGCTAAAATGAAAACCAAAATATTACCTTGTTAGACAACAGCAATGTGTCCACAACAGAATGAACTAGTAAAACTCATTTTTGTTTGGAAAGTTTGAAGATATTCTTCTTAACAATGTACTTTTTCATCAGCAAAAGATCTGGGCATCACCCTTTTCCAGCAGCAAGAAGTTGGCTCTGCTGGTATGAAGCACATCTACAGCACACCTACACTGGCCAGCCTCTCCTGTCCCGGGCTGGGGAGTGACACCCACACACAAGGTATGTGTTACAGTAGATTATGTGGTACACTAAGTTATTGATACACTGATGATGTCCAGCTGGTGCTGTACACATGCTTATGTAAACATGTTAGCATCCCACAGACCATCTCTCGATGTATTATGGGAGTTACAGCTGGTGAGTAGAGTTATACCACTAACAGCCAGATACGAAGGGAATGCTCGTTGCAAAAGGATGGGCTGCAGGAGAACCCCATAACTACCCTCTCCCTAGATATACATATTGTATAGAACAGTTCACTCCTTTACACAGGGACCAACACCACAAAACAAAACAGCTTTATTTATTTTTGAAGGAGGGAATTTCCTCAGAAAAGATGTTCAAAGAAGGCAAAGACTGCCACATAAAGCACTCCAACTTCCACAGCTGCTTGAAAAAAAAAATCATGATTCTCCTACTACGTTCACATAAACTCTTAACTATATCTAATATTTTGTATGTATAATAATTACAGAGGTATGCACACACAGAATTACTCTACAAAGCCTGTAATTATATTACACTGATGACTCATAAGAATGTGGTGATATACAACAGAATGTCTCCATTTTTCAGTTTTCAATTTAAAACAACCAGGAAATGGCCCTCAAAAGTGTGCCTTAATACAACACTTGGCGTTTCGATGAAATCTTCACATATTCTGAAATGCTAGAATTAAGGTTGCCTGAGGAACACTAAGACACTCTTATCTTAGAAATACATTACAATGCTGTCTTCAATGAGACAAACAAGTATAAATCTTTCCACAAGACTTTGTTCTGTTCAGCACAGCAAAGAGGCAATGGTTAATGATCCCTATTTGTGCTCCTTGCATTACCGAACACGTTCCCCAAGCGTCTTATGCACTGAGCAATATTCAAGCAGAGCTCTGAAGAGACATTCTTTCTTTTATGAGCTTCCCAATGAAGCTTTCAGACTCACAATATTTAAAAGCTTGAAAAATATTAAGGACTTCCTTTCCTTCTTCCTCACGTCTCTGTGAGTTGAGGAAGTATTGCTGCCTCCTGTATTGCAGACTGGGAACCTGAGCACAAAGACTTTAAGATCAAAAGCATCTGTTAATTTTTCTCCCAATCTGAGATACCTGGGACCTCATGTTTATGAGCACCAAGCATTACACAGTGTTTAATATGTTCAAAGTACAGCTCCCTATTGCTGCAGCTGTGAGCATTCAACACTTCTGCAAATCAGACCCCAGGGTCTCAAGTCAGACACTGAGACAACAAAAAGCACACAGTGAGCGGCCACATGTGAAAATTTTAAGTTAGATGTTCCTACACTGAACTAGGAACTTTTTTACTCAGGAAGGAAGAGAAAGCAGAGCAGTGTTCAAGCACACAGACTGTCCTTTCCTGCTGTCATTAAAGACACCTCTTTCACGCTTTCCAACTACTGCCCTAGTGAAACAGAGGCTTGAAAGAGCAGCATCCTCCACCCAGCAGTCCCAATTCAACCACAGAGGAATGATCATCCTGGGAAATGAATCAAATAGCAGTCCTTCACAGGAGAAGTAAACTTAGCAATACCCTTTGCCTCTTAAACTGTCCCCCCCACCCTCCACCTCTCTCCCCCCGAGACTCTGACTTGGCAACCAAGAAGGTTTTTCTCTCTCTTGCTGGGATGGAGCATGGAGGTTTCAAGGGAGCGAGCCTCCTGCATCCTGGAAAGGCGCTGATGGATGCAGAGAGCCTGACTCAGCCTGTGCCCAGCTCAGGGTGGATGTGGGACAGGTCCAGCTGACACCATGTCATGGGACCACTGAGCCTGCACTGACTGCGAGTTCCCAGAGGAAGCCAGAGCCAGACAAACTCCTGTGGATAAATGTGTCTGAACCCTTCACCCAGGTAGTGCTTTATCTTACTCACAGGCACCACCTCTGAGAAAGAGCACACTATTTACTAAACACAGGTACATAACTCTGGGATGCCTTTTTTTTCCCCTCCCAAAACAAAAGCCTCCTTCAATGAGCAATCAAAACTGTAAATAAGGTGGGCTAAAGATGTAATTAGAATTGACTAGAAGTTGATTGAAAACTACAGGAGTATATAATCAGAAGCTCATTGAAGACAACAGAGGAAAAAACCAAACACGGACTTCAGTAAGGTATGGAAAAGTTTTTTCCTCACCCAAACCCATCTTGTTCCATGCACAGGGCAGGGGGCAGAAGACAGACCACTGTCTTGTCGGTGAAAGAGACAGCCTCAAGTGTATAACTGGTGTGTATGTATGTGGGTATCACAGTACCTCAGTGGGAAAGATCCAAGCTTCACTCAGTGAGTTTTGTATCTTCCTCACAGACTATATGAATGGAAATATTCTGATATATATACAACATAAAAGCAAGGTTACTGCTTTGATTACACGGTATTTTAATTTGCTGTTAAAATACTTTAAGGAACTAAAAGAAAAGACTATTCATCTGCTTTTCTTTCTGGAGGAATAAATATATTAAGAAAAATAATTTCACTAGCTCAGTTGAAAAACTGCAATTTAAACTCCCTTATTAAAGAGATTCCTTTCTCAAAAAAAAAAAAGAATTCACTAGTTCTCCAACTAATGTTCCTTTTTCACAGTGGGTAATTAATCTGTTGTTATGCACCAAAGTTAATTTTGGAAAGGTAATGCCACTGACACTTAAAGAAATTAATGATAAAAGAAATATTACACACCCTAATTCTATAATTACTATGTAATGACAATTAAAGAAATACTATTTTCCACTGGGAGTTTTTTTAAGTGATAGATAAAGGGGCTGCCGTGCTTCTAAGATTTATTCTTATGATCAAATTTTGTCTCTTATAGATATCAGAAATATAATTAAAAGAAGACTCTTTCTAGACAAGAAACCTACAGATAGTTTTTCATTACATCTTGTTTCCCTTTCAGTTTGAAAGTTGACAGCAATTGCTACAGAAACTCCTAACTGTGTCTGGTAATTTTTGCTCTGCACTCATTTAGAGAAGTCCATGTTGAATACCAGTCCCACTTGTCAATAGAGGAGAATCTGAAATATATTAACATTTAGTTTTACAGGACAGATACTAATTGGGCTGTTATTTTGTCCCTGTGTAAATTTTTAGTGACCTTTCAAAAAAAGAAATAGCAAGTCAATAGAAACTGTTTCTTCTTGACTTTCTTCACCCTCTTTTTAATTATTTTTTTTTAAAACAGCAATCTGAAGTTTCTTAATCCCTTTCTAGCTACACAGAGTTTCATGGGTTTTTTTATATATTTTTTTAATATATATTTTTTAAGTTAGAAAGTATAAGTAAGGAGGTTTTGTTCTTTTTTTTACTTTCCATTTTACTTTAATGGAGGTTTTCTAAGTTGCTACCTCAACTAACATATTCAATATTTAAAGCAAACATCAGATTTTCCAGCACAAAGTATCCTAAGAATTCATTCTCCTCCTCACCGTCTCCCTCTCCCAGGAAATGGAAAAAGAAAACACCACAAAATGAAAACACAGAGGGGTCAGCTTTCGGCAGCTGATGCACATTTGCACATCTTGTGAAGAAAGAACTGAGCACATCTAATCAGTTTATCTACATATACCCACTGAACTTACTAAATAACTGTATTTGTAAATACAAGTTTTATCAACATAGCTGTGGATAAAGACTGAATCAGCCCAAATCCTATTACTTGCTCTGCACTCTACCACCGTCTGCTTGACATCCTTTCCCTCCAGTAAGCCAGGGGTCTTGCTAATATTAAAGACAATGCAAACCCACAGCCATTTCAGAAGGTGGTGTAGCCAGCTCTAGCAATACTCTCTTTCCTGAAAGCAAAAGAAGATTGAACACAAACACACACAGTACGGGAAGCAAACAGGAGAAATTAAAAGTCTAAGTGCAGTTGCAGAGCCACAACCTCATCGGGATTACAGACATGGTGGGACAGCTTATTTTACTGGAGTGAGATGGGTACAGGTGTTTTTGGGAGAGATTTAAAACTTGACTGAACAAAGCCCTGGGCAACCTGTTCTGCCTGGGCTTGCTTTGATCAGGGGGTTGGACCACAGACCTCTGGAGGTCCCGCCCCCTACATCCTAGGAACTGGTAAGGAAAATGAAATTGTGGCGATTCTGTTGAATTATAATATTTTAATACCAAGTCATGCCTGTGCAAGTATGATTTTGTGTATGTGTGTACGTGCATGTAATTCTTTGTTAGGAAAATCATGCTCAATCTTTGGTAAGGAAAAAGCACAAAAAACCTATCTCAACAGAAAACTTCATGTATAGCTATTGCACAGGATTTCAGTGGATTTAAAAAGAGTCTGGAAGACTGTATCATAACATTGTCCCAAAACATGGAGGTAAAACATGACTATATGATATTCTTTCTCAATAGATTATATTTTAAACCAACACGCTCCGAGGTCATTTACATGCAAACTCTGTCAATTCTTCCTGCAGTGAATGGTTAAGCATGTAATTCTGGGTAGATGAACTGCATGCCTTTCATGTGACAATGTTTTAAGTAGCATTTTTGGCTTGCCTTCCTCATGAAATCACAACCAGAAGAATTTCAAGGCACAGTGGACAAACTAGTTAATATTTAACGCAGCTCTTGGAATTATGGCATCATTTCACAGCTGAGAAAGAGAAGAGCTCTGACATCTCCTTTAAAGGCAACTGCTCAATTTCTGGGTGCCCGTCCCTGGGCTTTGGGGAATTGTGAGACCTAACAAGCTCCTTCCATAAAGGTTCTGCAAACTGGATATTAATTTACAATACATTCGAAGAACTCTTAGTTTTGCAATCCATCACTCAATACAGTCTTTTTGTTTTTAAATGTAAACAAAACTCCATACATGCACTCACACACGCCTTTGAGAATACTGCAGTGGGATGTTTACAGTCAACAAAATAAAAATGTGAGATTTTAGGGGTTCCCACAAGTTACTAAAGATATAAGATGTCCAGTTACACAAGACACTAAACTTTGCATAGGATTACCTAACATGGTGTTCAGTTCCACACCCTATAAAATGTATGCAATCCCTGCAAATAACGTTAAATAGTCTTTTTTGCCTTCTTTCCTTAGGTCTTCACAAATAATTATTTGGATTTTACTTAAATATTTTGGAAAGCAGAAAAATCTGCCAGGAATACAATACTTCACATCATAATCCTGATATAAATCATCATTCACTCAAATCAAATAGATCCTGATGGAAACAAACAAAAATTCCGGGTCCTCTGGTCCTTTCAGTTGTTCAGCAAACACTGCATTGATTTTGATGCTACATTTTCATTAATATTCTAGTTCTGAAACTCTCACAACACTGATTGGAGCTAGATTTCTGCTGAAAAAAAAATAAGCATGAAAGGATATGTCGTAACACCTACTAGAAAAGCAAATAAAATTTAAAAAAGGACAAAGCAATGCATGCTGTTGTGGTTAAATTCCCTTGACATTTCTATAATCTTGTTATTACAGTCTGAAAAAAAAAAAAAGTCTGTAAAGGTACCCAGATACTAATTAGCAATTCCATGTTTAAGTCTATTTGTTACTTGGAAACTGGCCATTTCCATACTGTGCAGTGAGTTTGGATTGAAGTTGAATATAAGAATCAGTAGGAATTATCAAATCAATGCACAGGTACATAAAACTTACTAGACTAAAGGGGATTACACGCTGCAACTCCTCCATCACTAATAAGGGATTGCAACATTGATAATGCCAAGCAGAAAACTCCCTTAACAAGGCGACCTCACCATCTGTCTCATCTCAAACCCAAAGGGAATTAAACAATAAACGATAATAATTTTCCAACAGTGATGCAGCAGTGCAGAGTGGAGGACAAGAACCAGCTAGAGCCTCGAGACCAATGTTTATGAAGAGTTTTATAGCATAGTTCTTTACATTTGCTTGCAAACACCAAGCCTTAGGGAAGTACTACAATTAACCCTGCCTTAGAAATTATGACATTTGAAGCATACTACTAATTTCCTCAAAGAAAAAAAAATCATTAACTAAGTGAATAACACAGCTCAAAATTATTCATTTCTAGAACTGATGTCTGAATCATGAAAATACACTTCAACAGAAGCTTCTGTACTCTGCTCCAACTTTGAAGCTTTTGAATTTCCAAATGTATTAAATTCTACACAACAATGCTGAATTAGCAGAATCTTAATTCTACAGTTTTAAATTACTTCATCTAATCAATTACATATGTGTACTGTTTGTAAGGAATTTGTTATGATAAACGGAACACAAGTTAGAATCCAGAACATGCATTTAAAATTCTTAAATAGTCCATTTTATCAGAAGACACTGAGACTGTAAGACTTACTCTATAACTTAAGATTAGCCATATATGAAAAAGCTGCACTTAAAATATATGATTGTGAGTGTGCAGTATACTGTACATATGGGAAAATAAGCATCATCAACTTTTGCCTTGTCAGCTAACTGCTAAGCATTCCTGGCTAGAAAAAAACACATGCAATATTTGGTTATCACACTTATCTACTGTAGGTTTTTCCCATGTTTCTCCAATACAAATGTTACTGGTCCTGAAACAGAAGAGGGAGATGGACCACTGCTCAGCTGGACCATAGAACTTGCTCACTTTCTTTTCACCATGTCTTTTTCATTAACATACTTTTAAAATATGCATTTTAAAGAATGCAAACCACAAAATACTTATAGTTGCACAGGAGTGATTTGGTATTAAAATATTATAAATTCGACAGAATCATCACAATTTCTTTTTCTTTGTCAGTTTCTAGGATGTATTGTGCACCAGTTGTGCATAATTATAAGAGGTTTTGACTTCTAAGCACTGTTTTCATCATCGTTCCCTGCTTTCCTGAACAATTTAAAATGTCATCAGCCATTAAAATACAACCAGATTAATCAAGGTGTCCTCAGATAATTATCACGTGAAGTTTGCACATATGTTAACATAAGCTTGCTTTCTACAAAATGTATGTAATTCCCTTAAGTCAGATAAGATAAGATACGCTCTAAGGCATAGTGATGCTTGAATGAATGTAAACCTTCCTACTTTTTGTTGTCACAATAGAAATAGAAGCTCTTACTGAACTCTAAGAATCAGCAGCAGCAGATTTCAGTACATATTAATTTTGAGTTCTCAACAATCAAAGGAAATAAATAGGGCTTGCCTAACCAGAAATGTATTCAGCTATTAATTTGCTATTTGTATTATTTGTTAAACTATTATTTTCATAGAAAAAAAAAAAACCTATAGAAAAGTACAACACCTCATTTTGGATTTAAAATAAATCCTCTACCGATCTGTGCAACCTAGAATCAAAATTAATAGGCTTCTAAGATTTATGTAAAAAAGCTCTACTCTGAAACAGGCTTGTAGTTTATGTGCTGTCAATTGTTGAGAGCTGGAACTTGCACATGAGAGGCAGAACAAAAGATCACCAAACACAAGAGCACAAGATGGAAAACAAAATGAGACGTAAAAAGCAAAAAAAAAAACCCCAACTCACATTTGCACAGACTGGACTGCATAACAAGCTCAGCTGGTGTGAATTAGTATAAAAGCTCCTACAACATCAGTGAAGCTGTGCCAATTTAGACTAGATAAGATCTAAGCTGTCATTAGCCAAATGGCAAAATAAATTAAAAAAAAATATGGCCCAGTTATTATTTATTCCAATTTCCATGCACGTGCACACAAAAATATACCATTGGCTTCACCACTGCTATTCCTAGTTTCTCACAGCATAATTAGGAGAAGAATCAAAAGAATTGTGTTTCCACAGGTTTGCTCATAAACATCTATTGACTGCACAACTGCTTGAGCTATCCAACAGCATCCTGTAACAACATCTCAAATCAGATTAAATTCACTTTACTTCAGATTTCATACAAAACCCAGAAAGTCAGGCCAGGCAAAGCAGGAGGATTTCTGCCAAGCTATAATTTTTATCAGAAGCCATATGACAGGCTTTGGAAAACTTAACTCTTAAAGAAGTAAAAAGTTCAAGGCTTGTAAGCACATAGAGAAGACCAAGAACAGCAGGAACAGGCCAGTGCCATCCCCTTCCCCAACACAGGGAGATGGAAGGAAGTTTGGACCAGCATCTGTGCTTCATCACTCTCCGACTTCTCACCAGACAGAGGAGTCCAGCCATTACACAGTTTTCCACTGCTGGTATTAACCTAATCACAGCATGACGAGGAAGCTGAATTCAGTAAAATTGCTAGCCACATTGTTCATTCCTTGTTTTAGCTTTAATCAATATTTATAATATGTTTAGACAATCCTTTCAGAAAAACAAAATAGCCCTTCCTCTGCCCATTTTGCTACAGGAGAAACCGCAAGAAACAAAAGCTAAAGGTACACAGGCCACTTCTTGAACAAGCCAATTCAGTTGCTAACTCTGTTCTAGGCAGGTCAAAAGATAACTCCAGGAAGAACAATTTATCCGACTTCTTTCTTGCTGAGGTAAACCAGCCAGCTCTGCTACAGCTAGTCTGTTTGTGGCAAACATATCTTGAGGATTTACTCATCTGCCAAGATTGCAGAACACACCTGCTTCTTCCAGTCACCCAAAAAACTGGTGTCCTAGTCCCCAATCTTCTGCTCCTACCACTAATCTCAAGATAAACTCATCATTATGGCAGCTTTATTAGACCAGCTAAAATTGGCAAATCTACCACAACTGCGTACCGATCCACGCAAATTTTTGATCTCAAAATTCACAGTCACACAGACATGCTATGATAGAAACTGCAAAGTCTGACTCTACTGATCCTTACTCTCTCCAAATCCACATAGTACATGTAAGAAAGGAAAATGAATTTACACAACTGCACTTCAAGCAATGCACACGAGTAACTACAAAGATGTAACTGTTCTCTGTCCTTAAACTGCTCCTTATTTTATGACCATCAACACTGCCAGAAAACCCCAAAGCCTACCCCAGAGTAAAATCTGGACAATAAACTTCCAAAAGACTACTTGCAAATATCTCCTGCTCCTGCCAGCTAACACTGAAAAGAGAAGGTAGAAACTCTGTATTTCATATCCATTGTAAAGTCAGTCTGCCAACCCAAACTATTCTGTGATTCTGATTGTGCCAAAAAAGGAACACAGTACAAGGAGATGATTAAAGGAAAAAGAATAGTATGTTGCAGAAGAGCACTGAAGATACCAAGTTTGACAGTGTTTGATTGAGCCAAGAAACATACACTTGGATCCTCAATATCACTAGGGAACTCTTCTATGTATTTGCCACAGTTGATGGGTTCGCGTTAACAATTCTAAAAATTTGATCTAAAAGATTAATAAAATGTAAGACAAGTGAAAATTATCAATAAAGATTTAAAAGTATCCCAAAAGCTTACAGTGGTCTCTTAAGGTAGCATAAGCATAGGCTTCACCGGTGAAATAAAGGCGCAAGGCTATCACTCAGGTTGTTAAATGGAGCCTGTCAAAAAAAAGCCAGGTCTGATTAATTCAACAGCAGCAGCCAAATCCATCTGGTGCTCAGTGACCATCCAGAAAGCACTTACAAGCTTGAAAGGACTGAGTTACTATGGCACATCCTCAAGATATATACACGAAATCATTACTAATCAATTTTTATTTTCTAAGAAGTTTTCTTTGGCCTTCAACCTTAAAGCTCAACTGTTTGACAACAATGGTTTGTTGATGAATTCAGAGTGAAAGGGTGCTAAGGGGGTACTTCTGAAGCCAATGGTAAACACTCTGCACCCAGAGCCATCCTGGTTCTAATTTTGTAAGAGCGTTCAATAAAGTGTCTTCCAACAGCTGTGCTTTGGGGGAGCACAGACATAACAAAAAGCAGCTGCACATCACAGCAGCTCTGGTTTCCTATGCCTGGTGGTTGCAAAATTCAGAAAATGTCTACTTTTGGACATCAGCTCAGCTACAGTACTGCAGTTAGAAGTGCCCAGCAACTGTGCATCACTGAAACTGATGATGCTCTGAGAAGGGGAACTTCAGAGACCTTGCAAGAGCAGAACGATAATGATTTAATTATCACACACAATAGCAGAACTAATCACAGTGGAACACAAAAATATCAAAGCAGCAAAGGAAAGAATTCTCCGTAGAACACCTGTGCAACATACAAAAAAATCAGAGAACGGCTGAAGTGGAAAGGGACCTCTTGAGACCATCTAGTCTAATCCTCCTGGCTCAAGCAGGGCCAGCTAGAGCCAGTTGCAACTGGGTCCAACTAGGTTTGAGTATCTCCACAGATGGAGTGACAAAGGTCAATAATCTCCAGCTTGAATTAACTAGGACACCTTGCCTTCCTTTTTTTTTTTTTTTATTTTACTTTTCCTTTTTCCCTTTTTTTTTTTTAAAGTAACAGTGAAGAAGCCAAAAAAGTCAAAACCCTGGAGAAGACTGTGTCTTACATGCTCGGTGAAAGCTATAAGCCTCACAGAGCAACTCCTGCTTTCTGAAAATGAGCTGTGAAAACATAACCACACAAGCCACTATTCTATATTGTAACAAACACAATGGACAAGCAATTTGAAAAGAATTAATGGCAATGTACAAAGCAAGAAAGTTGATTTCCACAAGTAAGGCATAAATACCGTAGGGTAAAGCCTCAAATCCTTTACAAGGATATTCAGCTGTTTGGGATTCCAGATGGACAAGATCTCTCCACAGATCCTGTCTGACATCTTAAGATTTTAATACTTACGAAAAGATCCTTTAAGCAATAAGAAGGCCTGTAACACCTTCGTTATTTAGAAATTCCAAAAAATTCCAATAGGAGGACAATACAAAAATTTTCATCTTTATGAAAGACCTCAAATAGCAGACAAAAGCTGCTCTACATGACACCCAGCTGCTCTTCCATATCAGCACAAAAAAAAGAGAAAAAAATTTTTAATCTATCCTTCCTGGCAGAAAACGCACAAGCTAATGTTTCAAAAGAATAAACAACATCTGCTTTGGATGGGGTAGACTAAGAAAAAAAAATCATAAGCCAACCTGCAGATAACCTAAATGCATGGATTTATAAGAGACAATGATAAATGTGTGTTGATTATTTGCTTTAATACATCTGGAATACATTTCCTCATTTATGCAATAGGATGATGGGTTTTTTTCCCCACAAAGAAAGATCCTCCACTGGGACTCATAAAGGCTGTAATATTTTAGGAAGCTACTATTACACTAAGAATAGTAGAGATTGTCTTGCATTTTCTTGTTCACAGCTTTATAATTAACAAAGTAAAAATGTAAGCTGTTATGTTTGATGGAAGTTTCCCCAGAGAGATCAAATAATCTAAAGCAGCAACAGCTTTCTATAATTCTGAATATAATTATAAGAATGAATTTCTTTCTGTGGTGTAAACAGTCATAGTTAAGTAGATGGGTCTTAGTGGCTGCCACTTGCTTTCCTAAGGGCACTTGCAAGAAAGTCAAGCTGCTCTCTGCCACGTCTTAGGACAGTTACTAAAGTATTAGTGTTAATTCATGTCTTATTAACAAATGTGTATTTATAGGCAGGGGCACTTTATCATTGAGATTACAATGCTGAATCTGGAATCAGTAATGCAAATTTAAAGGCAGATAATCAGAATATCAAGGACAGAATAAACACTTTCATGGAAACAGTTTTACCAAAATCTTGCCCTTCTTATTGTAAAGGAAAAAACAAAACAAAACAAGCCAATAAAGTCTCTGCTATGCTTAGTGCAGTTAACCATGTGATTGCATATACACAACAACGCATATTTATATATTTACATAGACAGATAGATGTGTATACATCACACAAAACCACACCATCTTTCTGAACTAATACTTTCAGAGCTATAAAGAAAAAACTTTTTCAGCCCAAACAACTGTTAAGAACTAAGTGTGCTGATGAAACACACAACTTCAACTTGAGGGCAAGGCTTAGAAAAATACCCTGTAAAGGAACAATGCAGCACAACAGCTGGAAGAGGCAGCCTGAAGTATAATGCCAAGAGAGGAGAGCCAACACACACCTCCTCCTCTCTTTTCCTGGTGGTCTAAAAGAATGCTAAACCAGACCATGCCATAGGCCTTCAAGGTACAAATTGTGATGGCTACCAAGCAAGATAGTACTTCCAGCATTTCTCCCTCAGTGCTGCAGGGGCATATGCTCCTACAACACGCAGGACCAACATCAAAGACACTCAACATCTGCTATGGTTGCAGATACCACAGAAGCTCCTCTCAGCCTGTAGCTCCTCAACAAGATTAAATTCTTTATCTTAGCCACACACAGACGAAAACCTCTTTTTTTCACCACTACAACTCTGTCTTGCAGAGAAAAAAATCCTCCTGCACAAATTATTCCTATGCTCTGAACACCCTTCCATGTTGAAATTTCATCACCTGCCTTCCTGATAACTCCAGCGCTTTCCCTCTCAAGATCCATGTTGCCTGAAACCAAACTGCAGTCTGGAGAGAGGCGGTGGCTGTCAGCAGGACATGGTGGAAGCACAAGCATTAGATAGCCGTACATCAACATTTCTCATTTTGCTTGGTCCCTCTACTCTTTGGCAACCAGGTACAATGATGAAATTGGGGATGGACAGTTAACTTAATTCTTTTCGATGATGTAACATGACAGCTATTGAGCGCTCCAGGATTTTCAAACATACACAAGCCTTTCCTCACCCACTCTATTATACATTATCCCCACGAACATGCATGCAGCTTAGCAGTACACTCTTTAAAATGTATTACAACATACATTAATAGATTTCAAAAAAAAAGATAAACCAATCCAAATTAGAAGAGAGGCTGGAGCGGGGAGGGGGGAAACCCTAGAAAATAGTAATGATCTTGGGCAGAAAAATCAAAGAAGATGGTAAAGACAGTCAGATTCTACCTTACACTTGGAACTAAATCCCATGGGTAAGCAGGAGAAAGGGCTACACTCTCATAAGCATTACCTTACTCTCTTCTGTAACACAGACCCTCTGTTGTCCCTGAGTGTCATTCAGGCCAGTGGCCACAAAGGAGGGAGCAGCTATCATGCAAGGAAGTATTGCATTTACATACAGTCTTTTGTGGACCCCAAAGATCACACATTCAAGGATCTCTTGTTCCCCAAGTACTCTAGAAAAAATATATTGAAGTTTCAGATACTTTTTTGTTCTGCAAAAGAATATACTTAGAGGGGAGGTGTGGGGGGGAAGCAACTAAGGTAAATGATTATCAGGTTTGCCCTTCTTTTATTTAATGGGGAGTATCTGTGAGCAATACTTTTCATTACCATACAATGTTCTTGTATCATGTGTGAATGTGTCACTGCATGCAGTTATGCTTCTAAACCAGCATGAATAAGTAACACAAGGAGAACAGAGTATTCAGCAAACACCTAAGGAGACCATCACATTAAATTGATTCATCTGGGAAGGAACTATGCTACACAGAAAAGCATAATTATGAATTTTGTCTTAATTAAATATGCTCTTAATAGTATAACAGAAAGTGTCTATGCTCTTTTCTTCGCAGAGGATGTGTACATAGTACGGAGCTTAGAACTAATATGCCTCACCTGCCAAATATAAAGTTCAGTACATTTTGGTCTTTTTGTTAACCTGTTATTTACAATTACACTGGTTTTAACACATTTACCATGTAATAAATGCAGCAGCTGAGAAGTATCTAGATTGAGTGGTTATTCATACATTCAGTCATCCAACAATTTAAGGACATTCAGTAGAATACATTAATGCACACACATATTAAATAAGAATATGCACCACAAGTTTTGTATATAAAGAATTGCTAAGAGGAGGATAGAAATCTTTCTGAAACCTTGAGGGCTTTTTTTTTTTTCCCCCAAGACTGTAATGTAGCTAATTTATTATAAACATTTCAGCCAATATTTATGTGAAAACGGACAAATGCCTCCTTGGTAGGATTCAAGAAATTATTTTGCTATTCCAGCATCCTATAAAACTGTCACACAATACCAACTCTGTCAATCAACAGTGTCAACTTTTGAAAGCATCTCTCTGTTCTGACTGGTTAGTACTACTGCATTTTACAGAAAAAGGTTAGTCAGGTCAGATTTCAAAGATGACCAGCTCTTAAAATAATCTGAGACTTCAAGCAGCAGAGAACAGAGAGCATTAAAGAGTGTAGCCTGCAAAATAAAATCTTTTGTTGAGAATTCAAAGTCTTTTTTCAGTAGGAAAAAATACAAAAGCATACATTCTTTGAATATACATTTAGCCTCTTGGCCTTACTCCACAAAGCTGTTCTTCAGCACCAAGAGCACAGCCAATAATTTGTTGTTACAGCCTGCCTTTCCTGGTACCATTTTGCTTTTAACTTCTAAAATGTTTTGGTTTTTTTTTAAATATAGTCTGTTCCATTTTTGGAACATAATTACTAAAAATAGCCCTCATTAGCATTATATAACAACAGGGAGAAAAAAATAACCAAAAATTCAAAAGAAACAGCTCTGTAAATTTTGGGCATTGACTGCGAAAAGTACAAATGAATCCATCAATTGTGTCTGAAGCAAGCTGCCTGAAGAGAAACATCAATTTCAGAATCACAAACTGGTTTTGTAATTATGCATAATCATAAACATATAACTTACAACATTCTGAATAGAGAGGTATGGCCAGCTAGGGTACAGAAAGATAAGGAGAAAAAAAAATAAAAATTAGCCAGTTAGCATCAAGATGCTAGCATCAAGAAGCATAACATGCCTTTCTTCTTTTTCCACCAAGTATCTGAGCTCTGGAAGTGGAGAACAATGTATCCAAGGCATTTTCATGCTTTCTTAATTAACATTGCCTAAATGTTTAATTTCTAGTCCTGACAAAGTAT
Source organism: Gallinago jamesoni (assembly GCA_025769975.1). Classification (NCBI taxonomy): domain Eukaryota; kingdom Metazoa; phylum Chordata; class Aves; order Charadriiformes; family Scolopacidae; genus Gallinago; species Gallinago jamesoni. The sequence goes on from JAOQGH010000012.1 coordinate 66,782,704, forward strand.
TCTTTGAATTACTTGTCAACTGGATAGAAATGAGACCTATCACATCTGAAGGTCCATATCTGCTTGCACTGCCTCTGCTAGCTACATGCCCTACAGCAGGTCGGCCTCAGTCTTCCTCAGTACATAATGCAGAAACATCTTCCTGATGCCAGGAACTATTACTTAGGAGCAAAAGAACCGCTAGCCCTCAGAATTTACTCTGTTGTCAATTATGACTATCATTTTTATTTATACAGCTAGATAAAAAGAAATAAAACTGTGCTAAAGTGATAGGTTACTTGGAATAACTATCCTTACCTAGTCCCCTACTACAATCTTAACCCTTAATAGTTGCTATAAGTTAATTGCCACAGAGTGGGCCACCACTCCACTAATCACTTTCTTTCAAGTGCAGTAGAGAAATGGGTCATCCTTCCTTTTTTTTTTCCTTCTTCCCATGATACTATCAACTTTTTTCATGCTAGTATCACCCACCTTTACGTCCAGAAAGACCTCTTGCAAAATTGAGGATAGTGGTTAAACATCTTCCAGTCAACACACTTTGAGCCTAAAACTAAGACTGACTGAAATTTGACTAAATAAAATCAGAACTCTGGGAATGCTGAAAAAAAGAGCACCTCTGTGAGCAGATTGATCACTCATGTTCTAGGAGGTCCCTTCTTATTTCAGATAATCCTGAATGAAGAGTATTAAACAAATATCCTCTGTCTCCTTCACAGAAAGGCTGTAGTAGGAAGAGACCTCTGGAGATTGCCTGGTCCAACCCTTCCTGCTCAAACTGGGGTCAATTAGAGCATTACTTGGGACCATGTTGTACAGTTGTGTTTTGAGACATCACAACCCCACCATGGAAGCTGTTCTAGCATTCAACCAACCTCAGAATAAAAAAGTTTTTTCTTATGTTTAAATGGAATTTCCTGTATTTCAGTTTGGGCCCACTGTGTCTCCTTGTGTCACTGGGCACCACTCCATCTTCTTTACCCTTCCCCATCAGGTACTTATATACACAGAGAAGATGCCCCTGAGCATTCTCTCTTCCTATGATTTTCCCCTCATAGATGTTCCAAGTCCTTAATCACTTCTGTGGCCCTTCACTGGACTCACTCCAGTACGTCCATCTCTCTCTTGTGCTAGGAAGCCCAGGACAGGACGCAAATCTCCAGATGTGTCTTAACAGTGCTGAGCAGAGAACAAGGATCACCTCCCTTAACCTGCTGGCAAAACCCTTTTTAATGCATCCCAGGAAGCTGTTGGCTATCTTTGCAGTGAGGGTGCATGGCAGGCTCACAGATGGCATGTTGTCCACCCAACTTCTTGGATAATAAACAGATACCCTGAGATGCAAACTGTATCTTTCCCTGTCTCTCCCACAACTGATGTCATCCTTTCTCTCAAAGATCTTGTGCATTTCAAAAAAAAAAATGGAAGTGCTGTGTCTCTCCAAGATGATTTTGCTGCATGTGGAGCTGGATGGATTTCTTTATTCCTTTCTAGATTAACCTAACCTGAAATACACCTGGTCTTTGGTCTGTAATATCTAATTTCATCACCTGGGACTGGTCCTTGACATAGCACTCCTTGTATAATGAGACTGAACTTGCAGTCACGTCAAATCAAAAGGTGGCCCTAGACAGATTCGTAACTGTTCTTCATTCAAAGGGCATTTCACATATTTCCTAAACTCAACACCTATCAGGACAGTAACATAAGACTCACTTTACCAAGATTACTTATTTCTCCATAATACACAATATATAGAAAACAGAAGACAGGATACAAAGAAGACAGTCAGAATTTGACACTGCCTGTGACAAGCATGAAACATTCAAAACCAAAAGCTGTCTTCTTCAACCATGAAGCTTGAGAAAGAGATCCTGATTATTGCTTACTGGAGAAGTTTTTTTCTCCACGAATGTGGCATCACGAATTAACACCCTAAATTTCCTCCAGCAGTTTGCCAGAAGGCATACTTATCAATACATGAGAACACCACAACTTGTGCTGTATCAAGGAGACACCCCAAAAGTATGCTAAACCCACTGTGAAGAATAAGCTGCTTGGAATTGCTACTTCAACAACTCATGTAGAAATGAGGAGAGAGAAAAATACAAGGATTAATAAAGAGACTACCTATGCTCCCCAGGTCAACACAGAAACACTGGGATAGGAAGAAGCAGAAATGCAAATAGGTGAGATAATTAAACAGACTTAATTCTTTCTGATGATTCGACTTCATTTTTTGGTGTCAGAACAAGATTTTTCCTGTGCTCCTAAAGCTGAGGGCTTATTCTGGGAAGCATTCTTGCTGATGAACACTGCTTTGGAAAACCATGCCTTGTTCTGGTTATAGTCATTGATTTATGCCTTTACTGAAGAAACTATGGAAAACAAATAGAAGATCAAAGGAAATCTTTGACATCTTTATGATTGTATTTGGAGTTTCAGAGCATGCCTCCCTTAATTCCCTACTAACTTTGGAAACCTCTTAATGTAATGATTTTGCTGATGGCAGCATGTGTGAAACTATATTAAGCTTGAAAATACATCTCTTTGATGAATGAAAGGAGACCCTGAAGTGCTAATTCCTCCAGCACTTTTCTCATTTACCATTCTTCAAGAAGCTGACTGAACAGTAGCTAGGAAAAGCTGAGTTGCATCACTCTGCAATTCACATTCAGGAAGAGTGTGCAGGATAACAGCTTGCTTTAAACGTTCTGGTTGTTATATTAACACAAACGTTTTAAAAATTAAGGATGGCCATTAGAACTCAGTTTCCCTTTGCACAATTTCCTGAATTTAGTTACAAAGTACACTGTATGTGGACTTTCTTCAGTCTGGGGGTTCCTTTGCCACTCCAGTCCTCTGCCAGTACAAAAGGAACTTCTTTTGCTTGTGGCAATGCTTTATAAAGCACACCATCTCGGAAACTGAAAGTTACACCTACTATTTTGTATCATTATTACACTTGGGAGTTCTGGGATACAAAAAGACAAAGACCTGTTCATAAGAACTATGAAAATGGGAGTAAAGAGCACAATATTTGTCCCTTGGTTTCCCTCATCACCGAGACAAAGCTCAATCTAGTACAGCGAGACTCAAACAGCAGCTACTGCACATTCTTTCTTTGAGAGATAAGACCACTATTCCAGCCTCCTCTGCTCATTAGCTACATAAATCTAAGTCATTAAGGAGGTAGACTTTCTGTAGCAGTTTGTAGTTTTGATCCTCTCCAGTTAAGAAAAAAGAAAACCCCTGAACAGTCACTTACAAACTAGGAAACCTCAGTCCCTTCATTTCTGAGGGGAAAGAACAAGAATGGAAAGGAAAAAAAATCAAAATACTCCTCTGAAAAGACACTATTCATCATTTTAAATGAAACAGCCCCTCTATGTTCAGCAAATTCATGACAAGTTATCTGCTCAAACTCCACCAAGAGCTGGCAACCTTCTTTATACTGGGAAGCTATAAGAAGCCTGCTTGCTAAGTCCTCCCTACAACATACTCCTTGTCCTTTTTTACCGTAACCATAGCCCAGAATGACAATTTTGGATGCAGGACACACGTTTAAACACACCTTGCAGCATGTACACAGTTTTGTGTACATGGCTGAGGCGTTACTCTTTCACGGCTTTTATTCTGGGGACTGAGCTTTACTTCTAAGCAAAGGATCTAGGATGAATAGGATCCTAGTTCTAGAAACGCTTCTGCAGTGTAAGAACTAAGCTGTTTCAAATCTCTAATCTGGAAAAAAAGAATGGTTTTCCACACTGCCCGCTCACTTAGTTTGACCAAGTCTTTCCAGATTTAGCAGACTTGTTTGTTCTTCATCTCCCAGATTCTGACATTAGTATATACAGCTTTCAGAGGTTAAAAAAGTAATGTTTAACTCTTGTGGCAGTGTAAAAATATGTCTTAGAAGCAGAATCAAAGAAAACCAAATCCACACCTAGCATTTTAAAGCTTTTTTTTTTTTTTTTAAATGCTTGGCATCATTTGTGATATCTTCAATGACAACTAGCATTGCTTCTAGTGAGAAAGAAATCACAGCAAGGAGCTGGAAACAGCTGTATTACCCAAGCATTAAGCTTCAATGGACAACTTTCCTCTAAATACTCAAAATTCAAAAGAAAACGTTTTGGTATCAATTTGCAGTAGTGAGCAAATTCAGAAATATTTGACATAGATTAAAAATGTGGAAGATATATGAAATTTAGTATTAAATACACACTCAGCTTTTTAGGTTTTGAAACAAGGAACTAGCAGTGCCAGAGTTCTCTGCACTGAACTAAGGTTTTGAAAACATTAGAGCTGGCTAAATTGCACACTTGGCAAATGGAGAAGGGAGCAAGGAGCAATACACAGAAACACATAGAGCTGTGAAGCTACTCCCAATTGTGCCATAGACATCACTTCAACGAAGTGGCTTAAATAAGAGCCCCTTGCTTCTTCCAAAAGCCTGACACTGGAATATCTTCCCATGACTTCGAGCACACATATGTGACAGCACAACTTAGTTGCTTTAGGCAGGTTTCAAGAAAATGCTAAATGGCTCTCAAGTGAGCCCAGACATTGCCTTCCCTGCTGCTCCAACACTCAGACCATATAAAGTAAATATCGTATGTGCTTTGCTAAAAAACGTTCAAGAAAATCCAGATACTGCAAGCAGTTCTGATTGTCTTTATTACTGCGATGGCCTGGTTGAAAGAGATGTCCCATACGGGACTGCAGACCCATGTTCCTGAGCACTCCCATAAACAAATGCTAAGCACTCCAAGGAGATTACAACCTAAACAGATGAGAGGAAAGAAGCATTCTTAATCCCAGTTTTCAGATGAAGAATTGAGTCATAAAGCGATATAACACATGCTCAGCAAAGACAGTGAGGCCCTTTCTATGTGCCTATGGACAGACCACAAAGGACCATTTATCTCTGTGCTCCCTCATCCTCAGCTTTTAAAAAGTGCCTAGGAACCAAATTTCCCTCCCTTTACAGGAACAAGATGGCTCCCACAGCTCCAGAGAACCAACTCCATTATGCACAGAGCATCACAACACTCAACTACCTCAGGACAACCTGCCCTAAATGACCTAGACAGTGTCACACAAGAAGGCAACAGCAGATCCAAGACTTCTTGCCTCTCTGCCCCCAACACTGCTATGGTTTTTATGCTATTTCATAACCAATGTTTTTCAACCTTGCTATATATGTTAAAATTATCTAGTAACTGAGAGGGGACACAGAATATTGATAATGCCATTACTTACACGAGCTACAAATCAAAGTACTGTTTGTGTCCTTTAAAGATGGTGCATTTCAAAAAAGGTCAGGACAGTATAAAGAAAAATTCACTTTTGCAGCATTAACTTCTACTTTATTCTTTTACCATTCTGCATTTCTCCCACAGCATTGACATGTCCTGTTAAACGGCTTCAATGCTGCCAAAACATAGTCACAATCAGCAATCTAAAAAAAATAAACCTTGTACTTAGAGAACATTTTAAGATCTGAAAAGACTATGTAAAAAATCTCTTATTTCTGTATCTTTGCTGATTTGTCTGCATGGAAAGGTAAAAAAAATTCTGAAATAAATATTTCAAAACCAGGTTGAATTAAAAAGTTAAGTATTCAGTGTTTTACGTTTCAGTTTGTTGCCTTGGAGCTGCTTCTTCTGAGGGTTAAAATCCATAAACTTCAGTAAAATTACTGTTGATTTCCATACATACAAACTGAATAGGTACATTCAAAATTATCTTTGATCCCTCTATTATTAGATATGACTATCAACTTCAGCGAGAACACAAGAATTTCTAGATGCTATTCTGATAGTAGTTTTAACTGCTTCCAACACCAGGGAGAAAAAAAAAAGAGAAAAATAGCAAATTTGCTTTTTGAAAACTGCAGTAATTAGGCATATTATTTCTAAATTGGAGTCAATTTCAGCAGGGTATGAGGTATGGAACATACGAGGAGGAAAAGTAATTTGATTCCAAAAGAAGCAACGTGAAATAAATTATGGGTGGACAGATCTCTAAATACTACATTTAAATGCTTATTAATTCTCTATTCTTGTGAAATACACAATGCAGTGACAAAAAATAGTTTTATGATTTTTTTTTTAAGAACATAGAATTCCTCAGATCCAAAACTTAGACAGATTGGTACATTATGCTGAGCATTTAAGAGATATTAAGTGAATTGAAAGAATTTTCAATGATGCTAGTGAAATTCATTTTCAATGTTAATAACCTATTTACCACAATAGCAGCTTAATAAGCTTTTAACTGGCAGAAATGCAGTATGGCATTATTATTAACATTATGAAGAAAAATACCCCACAGTTCCTTGCCCTCATCATTCAGATATTTTTATTCTACATTTTAGGGACAACATTAGGAGATATTTTCTCTCCTCTTTCCACCTATTCAGGAAAATTCTAGTTCCATTTGTTAGGATATAAAATCCACTTGGGCACTGCATCAGGTGCAACCTGCCTGTCATCTTTGCAAACCTATGTTCCAGAGTAGCCTTTTTTGTCTGTCTTTCATTCTGCACAAACCCACAAATGCTAAATACCACTGTTATAGTTTACTGACCATATAGGAAGCTTAAGCTATACAAAATAGTAAGTCTAACCCTCTCCACTGGATTTAGAGGCTTCAATTCCTATCAGGTAAAAAGTCCACCTATCTTTGAAATCCAGATCTATGTAACGTGGCTGAATCCAGTCTCCAATTCTCTTGTGCAACTTGGTCTTACTGTCTTATGAATCTTGTTGCAAAATGTGAAACCACAAGCAGAATCTCTGTAAGACACTACCACCGTCTACTTTGCCAATGTGGACAGAACGCTCCATTTTACTGTAGGCAACCTATAATCTCTGCCAACTGTCTAAAATATCTCTGCCGCAAAAAGAAACCACATTACAGGAACCACTATATAAATTGCTTCCTTTCTTCATGTGATCAAAATTAACTTTTTCCCCTACCTGTTTTGTAGGTGCAACTCAGAACACATACCATGTAGTAAAAGCTTGAAGCGTCAACGCCAAACACTTCCTTAAACTGAAAAAGAAACATCTTTCCTTGCCCTGTAAGTGCAATTACTTCATTTCACAAAGATGTTTAGTAAGTACTTCAGGAGAGAACTAACACAGGTTCATTCAAACTGAAATTTCTGTAGCCATATCTTAAAATTAAAAACATCAATCCAGTCAACTTTAAAACATTTTTGCATTAAACATTTGTATATCCTACCCACCTGTGCATTATGCTATTTTAATACTAGATTAGAGTATTTCTAATTTTTTTTCCCTTGAAGTTGTAGAGCATGTTACCATAAGAAGTAAGGACATGATGAAAGTTTCCTACTTGGTGAAGTTTCATATGGAACGTCTTCTAATTGTTCTGCATCAAAGATTGTTTCTGAACATAATTTAAATGTATCAATATTATTAAAAATAATGTACTGGACCAACAAACTGTCTTCACCAGGATGACCTGCATATTGCAGAGAGCCCATACATCTGAGACAGGCATGACGAGAGCTTCTGGCATCACTCTGTTCTTGGCCTGGTGCTTCTACATGAAAGGGGTTGATTTGGTTTTGGCCTCCCTGAGGAAAACACCAAGTGTATCAATCACTGCCAATTGTTCCCAAGGGGACTGGTGGTACACCCAGCCTGGAAATATAAATCCATTTTGCACAGGTCACTGAGCAGCAACCAGACAGTGATTTTTGGTCATGATCATCCTGGGCCAGAGGAGAAATGGTGACCTGAAGGTGAAAGGCTCTGGATGCAATTACTAATCCCATGAGCCACTGCCTCCCCTGGCTCCTTATTTGTCATAACCCTGATATTTATCAGAAGATTGAGAGGCATCAGTACAACAAACAGAAAAGGTGTTGATATTTCCAGTTCCATTTTTAATTACAGAAAATCTCTGGCAAGGTTTCAAGCCCTTTTTGCGCTATAACAAACTGTTACTCTTCTCGTGCTTGAATTCACACTGAGGAAAGAAAACAAATACAATCAAGTCTGTGACTTTTGATTACACAGAAAATGAAAAAGACAAATGCCACACCACAGACAATTGAATGCTGTAGTTTTTGTACCTTGCATGGACACACTGTACTGGATCCAAAGTAGTAATGGAAACTCTCTGGGGCATTACAGTTCACTCCTACTGCCTATGATGCTCCTTGACCAACCAGTTGTTGGGTTTTCCCAGTTTCCTGAAGGTCTATGGTGCATTCTAGACTAATCTGCCAAGTCAGAACTGTAAGCTACTCTGCAAGCTACTATCAAGGATATCAAAATAGGCCCTCAACTGAGCTGCAATTTAAATCTTTCCTAACTGCAATAGAATTATTCCAATGATCTATGAAGAGATATGCCATATACCAATGACAAGCCAGCTGAACTACCGCAAAACCACTATTAGAGATGTGGGAGCACTAAGGATAGGCTTAGGAATTACAGTTTTAGGACTAAATCTACAGCAAGACTTTGCTCAAGAGTCTAAAAAACTTATCAGTTGCCTCATGGTGAAGCAGCAACAACTTCCTGCCTCTTAACCCAGGAGGTCCTGGATCCCCTGTGGTTCACAGTGGGTTCTGGCAGGACCCTCAGACCTTCATGGGGAGGTTTTTGCCAACCAAACCTTGGTTTCATTTCCCTCCAGTTCAAAGAAAGTGGAAGTTAAATCTCTCTTCTTCAGCACTACCTGCACATTGCCAGCACCCCAAAGGAGGAGATAAATGATACATTAGTCCCCTTAGTTCTCCACCCACTCAGTGAGCATATATGACTCTCGTTAGGCAGGAGAGAAGGGTCTTGCTACACTTCTCCGACTCACCTCAGAGCAAACAAGCAAAGCAAGGCATCAAGATGACCTAACAGGAAGAGCATCAGGCACTCGGATCACTTTTTTGTGGGGAGGTAGGTCTGAAGCTTCTCCTTTCTGGTACTCAAAACTTGCCCCCAGTACTATGGGAAACAACTCTAGTTTAGACCAGAAATGAAAGATAAAGAAAAAAAAAAATACAGCAGAAAAGGAAAGGCTATGAAAGTCATGGCACAGAAAGGGAACGAGGAAAGTATCATAGCACCTGAGATGAGATGAACTAGCAATAATGTGAAAGGGTGGACATAGAAAGGTACCGTAAGAGAAGATCGCGCAGCGGGAGGCAATGATGCAAATGAATGGATGGGGACAATCAATGGATGTCTAATTGGATCGTCAACCTCCTATTACAGAGTTGGGATATGTTATATAAGGGCCTAAACATAAAGCATTTAAAACTGTAAGACCAAAAGAGACCTAGTAGAGAGAGAGGTCACAGTGTCAGGCATCCTGTGTAAAAATAAAGAAAAAAAAATCACCACTAAACAAATTATATAAGCACAAGGTTGCAAAAAAGGAAAAAAGTATTAACATAAATTTGTTCAGCTGTACAAGGTTTATCAAGTTAGAATAAAGTATGTTTTCAGGCATCAATTATATTGAGAAAGGCACTGAAATAATCAAATTATGAAGCCCCAAAAGCATTTAATAATCACAAAAATGAAGCAGATGCACTAATAAAATTAACACTAATAAACTAGGTCAACACTGAAAAAAAGAAGAGAGCGATGGAGGAGGAAGAGAGCTCCACCCAGAGATGCTCCTCCAGGGTGCCGGCTTTGGCGCCGCGCTCCCTGCACAGCGCTGTGCAGTAATGACTACAGATGATGCAGCTCTTTGACCTCTTTAACACAGACATTGCTCACACTGTCTCTCCATAGGATCTCTGCTCGCTGCAGCTAGCATCCAAATGGCTCCTTAATACAGAAACCTGTGAGGAAATGCTCCCTCTACCAGCAGTTCATCAACCCTTAGACAAGGGAAGAGGGCCTTCAAACCTCCCAGGCTTATCTGCAGTGCAGCAGGAGACTGGAGAGGCGAGCAGAGGACAGTCCAGGAACTCGCTAGCTCTCGAGTCACCCCACGATCTATGGCTTAGGAAGGTAATTTCAGCACTAGGTCTCAGCTTTCCTCGCTCCCGAGTATAAATACCACCTGCCCACCTCGCCGACAGTGACTAGAGCAAGAACCTAAATCCAGCTGTGGTGCCCCTACTCCGCTGCCCCTTTCCAAAACTGGGCAGCCTTTTGTGCCGATTCCACATTTTACACTGACTCCACAAAAATCAAAGGAACAAAAGGTAGTCCTCACATCTGCAAGACTTTGTCTCCTGGTGTTTTGACACATAAAACGCTCTGCACAGTAAACACTGAAGAGCGGTGACGAGTGCTAGCCCAACCGGCAGCCACAGTGGAGAGCCAGAACTGCTCTGCTCCACCTCAGAATCTGACCCGCTCCTGTTATAAAACAGATGCATAAATGATTACGGTGATTATGCAGGGGAGCAAGATTATGCAAGTGCTAAGCACCGCTGTTATAACACAGATACACAAACGAGTATAAAGGGGCCTAGGGACATGGCATTTCTCTTTAGCTTTCTTAGGAAGGCAAAGAAAGAATGACAAAGAGGGGGCTGGATAAACGCGGTCAGAGGGAATTATTCAGGAAGCAAAGGCAGAAATCCTGTCTTTCTGGCAGGCACTCCCTCGCTCATACAGGGAAAGCTCCAGCACAGCAGCAAAACAGCAGAGGCAGAAGCTCAAAGGCAGGGAACTAAACTGTTCATTAAAACTCAGGATTGTAAAGAGCTGACGAGCATTATAGTGCCGCAGAAGAACATTCTTCTCAACTTTCTGGCACAGAAAAAATCAGGAGCTGCCATTAGAAAAAAGGAGAGGAAAAAAAAAATCAAGGACAGAGGAGCAAAGTCACAGGCCAAGTCTGAAGAGCAGGGAGGGGTAGCAGAGATGCACAAAAGCTACTCAAAAGATGCATTTAAGTACTGTGCATTTGGAAGCTTACTTAAAAGAAAGTCCAATTGTTATTGATATTAAAACAGCTACTTTTAAATCCTCCTCCTCCAATGAAGGTTAACAGAAGATTGCAAAGACTCTAAGACATCTTCAGATGCAAAAGCTGAGTATTTAGTGATGTGCACAGCAGATAAAGCACTAGCAGAAGCTCTGGCAAGTAATTCTAGAAAGCAGGGCTGGCTCCAGGCAGGTCTGCCATGTCATACTATTGTGTGCCAGCACAGAGAGAAAAGGTCAGGATAATCACACAATAATCTACACCTCCCCCCACCACCACCCCCCCCCAAAAAAAAGAAAAAAAAGTCAAGATCACGTAATTTATATTAGTTCCAAGGCAAAGCTTGGCCTTTCCCCTGCAGGTGCCTCAAGCACAGGGTACCCCCTGCTCTTCGCCTGGGGTCTGCCAGCACAAGTCTGTGAGTGACCCTTAACCATGCTCTACCAGCTTGTCCAGGAGACACAGCATACATCTATCGTCTCACGCATCCCAGCCAGACCAGGGACCGGCACGAATGAAAGGAAAAGCCTGGCAAGGAAAGAAAAAAACCTGCTGGGGTCAGGGACCATTTTAGCTAGCACAACACAACCTCAGAGAATGATGTATCACCAGAGCCTTCAGCTGAAACGTCCCTGAAACTCTCCGGGCAGGAATCACCTCGGTCCTGTGCCAAGGTGGCGTGTGGGGCCCAGCTCTCACACGGGTCTTTCAACAACAGAAGAAGATCCCTCTCCGTTCTCTCTTTTCATTATGAGTATTGACGGGTTTTAGGAGAAAGAAATCACTGAGACACTACCCAGAGATTACACAGTATTTACTGGAATTACATTACATTGCCTCAAAGGGATATGAGCCTATTCAGGCAACATAACAGAAGATCAGGAAGATATATTTTAATCCTCACCCAATATTTTCAGTGCTGCTGCTCTTGAAAGCACGTACTCCTTGCATCTTACAGACAGAACAGTCTCAGTCCAAGATGCCATTGTTATAAATCCACATTTTCAGCTCATTTTTTTCCCCATTTGATTAATGGTTTTAAATCATGCTTAAAATAGCACATGTTTAATAATATACCGTATGCAAAGTCAAATTAAGACAGTTGCACAGAACTCTGGTAAATTAGAAAAAATGGCTTTCCTATTTCTATGAGAATTGCTAAAATCCCCCAACACTTCCTACCTTGAATCCCTGCCATCCCCTTTAGCCTGAGCCTCTAGCCCAACTGATGATTGCAGTGACAGAAAGTCTACTCTGCAGCCATTTCTTCTATTTAAAAAAAAAAGTTCATGTATAAATTAAGAATCAAAGGCAATACATTCAACACAAACTCCTACAGTACTGCTTTTACCCAAGCTTTTGAAGATTTCCTTTCCATTCCTCAGCTTACCCAACAAACTAAAAGGTTTGAAAAATTAACGTGAACAAAGACTTTGCCTAGCTGATGTTGAATGACAGAAGCAAAGCCTGCGGTAAAATACAGATATGTGGAAAGACTAGTTAGGACAGGCTTTATTGTGGCCTGTTTGGTATATCTCAGTTTACTGTTCATATTATTCTTGCTTTTTTCCTCATAATGAAGGCTTACATGACTTGGCTCCAAAAACTACCAAAGATACACTCTCAACATGTATAAATATACTTGTAAGCCACTAAGGGCTAGCTTTGTGGATATTTTTTTTTTTAGAGGATGGCATCCTACTAGTAGCTTGGTCATTATTAGTTTTATACTGTGAGGTCTTCAGAGAATCTGATTGTCATTTGAGACTGTGTGGTAAGCACCTAGCAAGGAGTGGGTGCCATCATAAATTTACTAATGTGTCATTATGCATCATTGTCATTATTTATTGTCCTTGCTTCTACAAGTTCAAATAACATCTTTTATGTAGGACAATGCATTTAGTTCAATTAAAAATCACTAAATCTTTTTTTATTACATTTTCAGCTGCTAGCAGTATCAATGGATTTTAGAACATCCGCACCTCTTAAAAGGACATCTCAAGGATGAACCTAGAAAGGATACACTGACTTTTCTCCCTGTGAAAACTGTTTAGGTAAACTTGATCAGGGAAAAGAGAACGTTTCCCCCACCTCCCTCCTGTTAAATTCAACTTTTACAAATATTTTTGGTCCACGAAGAAGCAAACAGATTGACAAGGCAGTATCCTCTGCAGATCACCCAAATGAATGGGTGATCAAAAAAACCCCTCTAACCTAACAAAATATAGAGATCATTTAACCCAAAGTGAGAAAGAGTTACAAGTGGCTTCAGTGAGAGTCTACACGTCAGGGATTCACTGATCTATGGGCAGTTTTCACTAATACCATTGTATCATTACAAGAAGTGCGTTTTCCTGCTCCTTAAGAGCTGAACAGCCTCAAACTCCTATCAGTTTGGAACCTGAGGGATTTAAAATTACATAGGTCATCAGCGAAAACAAAGGCTTCAAACGGACTTTTCAAAACTGAAGTAAAAAGCAAAACTAAACATTATTTTCAGTATGCTGGTACAGTGAGCAGGGGAAGAGCCCTGGGCAATTTCTTTATGTACAGTTCTATGCCGTAGAATAATAGGAAAGCTGGTCAGAATATGGGACAGCACTGCTGTAGTTTATAAGTAAGGATAATTTAGTCAAATCAATCAAGGAATTATGTGCAAGATGCAAAAAATGAACATCATATTATACATAAATTAATTGATCTGCAAATAGCAATTCTTATTCTCCACTTCTCTTTTTTTTTAAAAAAAAAGTTACTATTCTTTCCCATCTTTAAAGATATTAAGTGCAGCTCTTTTGATTGATTCACGTCTTACAAAGGGCTCAGCTGCAGAACTAAATCTTCTCTAATACCTGCACCTCATCTCTTTTGTCTAGTAACTTCAGCCCCCAAGCAGATGGATGTGAATCTTCCCGAAGTCACTAATACACAATACACCTGAAGTCTCAAAGCATGCCCTCTCTTCCCCATTCAAGTTTGACAGAATTCTCCCTTCTTCTCCCCAGCTCTTTTGTTTGCTCTTTCACATCAAAGCATCCAATGCTTTGGTAAAATGTCACAGCACTCTGGGTCACATCACAGTATTTTACAGCTTCTCCTTGAGATCATCCCAGTAAGAGCCAAGAACACACAGTCTTGTCCTCATATGGTCTCATATGGGATGGTAAAATCATTCAGGATGTACGGGATCTCAAGAGGTCCTCTAGTTCCAGCCATATAAGTACTGACATACTACTGCCTCTCTTGGGCTGCTCATCCAAACATAAAATGCCATAAAATCTGTCCTTCAATTCATAAGTTAGTTTTTAAAACCTTTTTTTTTTTGATGTTTTAAAATATGTCACCCCTCAGTATGGCTCACAATGAAAAAAAATCAAAACATTTCATGTCAAAAACCATCAAGATGGATAAAACAGACATTTCTGGAACAATTTATTGTGAAAATTTTCTCTGAAATAGACCAGGTGCTTTTTACAAGCTTCAGTTTTGAATAAAAATAACTTTTTCAGCTCAAAACACAAAGCAACAACATTTTAATAAGAAAATCCCTTATCAGTCTTATACCTTGTGCTGTCAACGAGTGTTTTCACTTAGAGCAAGCTGTGCGTGCCTGGATGCCTAGCTGTTTCTGCTGATGTTTAGTAGCAGCAAAGCCCTTTGGGGGCCACTTATTCTCCTGTACTTGGGCCTTCCGGCATCATTACTTCTGCCAATCCAAAAATCAAAGCAGTCTGGCTGCTGAGGCAATCAACAGCACGTGCATGCAGACACAGACTAATCAATACAGCTCCGACTGCAATTCCTTTATGAAGAAAAGTAAAATACTAATTTAGTCAAAAACTCAGGCCACGGAATATTCTCCCTCATGATCTGACCTTTTTTCTCTTACGCCTGCCTGGCCTCCTTAGGCTGAACAAATATTTGTAGCTGATAGCTCAATGAATTATCACAGGGCAAGTAATGTTGAAACAGCTACCTGAATATGATGTTAAAAAGGATGAGAGACATAACAGACAGACCCATAATCTTCAAAGCAGTTTTACATGGGAGCAAACTAAAGCATCCAGGCCACTCATGACTTGTCAGCTAATAACGCAATCACTTCTTGTTCTAATACTGCACTGTAGTACAAGCCAATCATTTATTCTGCGAGTCTTCTAGCAAAACTGCATAAACAACAATAACCCTCCTCCAAACATGACATTTTTATTTCATGCTGTACGTGAATTAATTGAAATTCAAATTCAAATGCTTTCTGCATGCACAGTTGGAAGCTTGTCCTGTCTCTTAGCAAAGCGTGTGTTCTAGCAACCAAACACTACCATGCTAAGTTGTCAGATAAGCTAGGAAGGAAATTCCAAATAAATTATTTTCAAGGCACCGTTCTTATTTTAAGCAAGCAAGAAGTATTTATGCAGTGAGTCCTTAACTGCAGATAAGCCTCCTTATGAAGGAAAGAACTCATTCCAACATACAGCTTCATTTATTTCTAGATATGAAAAAAAAAAGGGGGGAAAAAAAGCATAATGGAAAGCATGTTTTCCACTTGAAGCTGCTATAAGGCCATATAATACAGCCATAAGGACTGTAGTGTGACACTGCCATTAAACTGAGCCAAAAGTTTATTTCAATGTGTTCTATCTGCCTTTACCCTAAATGCCAACAAAGCTGGAGGGGAAGCCAAAGTTGCTGCTGGTGTGGGAGGTAAATCTGGTCCACCAGCGGGGGGGAAGATTGAGGGGGGGTGGTGGAGGAGCTCCTTGTGCAAGCTGGGGGAAGATGAAGGGCAGGGATAGATGGGGGGAAAGCTGAAGTGTAGGCTGCCTTTGTTTTTTTGATATTGCAAGGACAAATCAGGGCTGGTGGAAACAATCATGATGAGAAGGGAGAACTGCAAACATACTCCCCCCTTCATATGATGAGAACATATACTACTCTAAATGGTACCAATGAGGATGAGATAGCCATCCCCTTTTTATCTCCCCCTGCCCTTCATAAATCTGTCCATCAGCATCAAGGAATCTAGTTTTACAAGAACAATTTGCTAAGCCATTACAATCAACCTGTAGCAAGCAGACAGGCCTGAAAAAGAAAATGAACTGCTTCTCTTTTAAACTAAGATTGAAGTCTTTACCTAGACAATACTTGGCAAAACATTGTGTTAACAGTCAGGTAGCAGAAATACCACCCATTGTCCTTCTTACTACTGTGAATCAATTTAATTCAGTTGAAATTTTCCAAGAATAAGGAGTCAAAAAAAAAACGTTCGCAATTTATTTTCCCGTTTAACGTTGCAATTGTTTTTATCCTTAGCTTGCAAAGCATGGGGTAAAATGGAAGCACAACTGAGAAAGTGCAGCTGGACAAAGAATCTATAGTTTGCACAAACTGGATACTCAGGACCAAAAATGCAAGACCATAATGATGAAATGGAAGCTCTCAGAAGAAAGAAAAAGGATTTATTCCTACAGGAAGCTTAACCTTTTAAAAGACAATTAACAAATCAACTGAAAATTACCCATCCTCAATAAAAATCTTAAAAAACGGAACTAATTACCTTGTGTATTGCCAGGAAGTTGACTTTAAACAACTTCCTTGTGGAAGCATTTTTAAAACACTACCATATTACATGTACAGAACTCGTGTCACCTGCAAAACAGCTGAAAAATGTCACTTGCACTTATACCAGGAGAGATACAAACAGTATTAGTACTGTTGTATGCTGTGTGTTCCACTGCAACAGGAAAACACAACTCACTTGCTCAGTTAACTAGGCATAGTGTTGGACAGGGCATGTTCGTGTATGCTTAGACATTGCAAAAAACCGAGAGGAGAGCAAATAAAAAGGCAGACGTTCAGCTTGTGCAACATGTCAGCTGGGTTCGTGACAATCTGCACCAACTAAAGATCTCTCCCCACACATTTATACATCCTTTAAACATTTGCCTTGCACAAGACAGGGTAACGGAGGAGTTGAATGACATCTGCATCTTCTTGTCAAATATGACAGGTTGTGACATTTCAGTCTGGAAAGTTTTCACAGACTGGAGATGAAGTATTAGACCTCTGAGTAACACAACCTTGAGGAGAAAATCTACAAGGGACAGCAAAAAACCACCCCAGATGCTTCTCATGCAGCAGCTTTACACAGAGATTTAAAAAAAAGCCGCCAGTTAATTCCTAGGGTAAGTGATATAAACAAAGTTTTGACAGAGATGGAACTATAGGGCAGAAGACAAGTTATACACTGTGGATGCAGAATATAAGTACTGTAATATGCATTGCATGTTACCATAAAACCATATAAATAATATGAAAACATTCTGTACTTTCACCCATAGCTCTATCATTCACCTCTCCTATGTGCGGTTCAGTCCCTTGGTTTTACCAAGCCATCTGCACGCTCCTCAAGCCTACACAAGGTCTGTAGACAGAGACATAACTCTCAATTTATCATGCAAAGCAAAACCAGAGACTATTCAAATGACCTCCCTCGTTCTCCCAGGGACAAATACACGCCCCACAACTGATTTCTAAGTACACAGAAAATCACCAGTTTCTGCCCCAGTACGTATGAAGGATGATCGTTTAAGGTGTCAAAATGAGGTAGGGGCCTTCTTGAAGGTTATCCGTCTGATATCAAAATGATTTTTCTCTTTCTTAGGCAAAAAAAATAATAACATTTAAAACATAACATGATTTTTAGAGATGAAAACTGTCTCAGCTTTGGTCCCTTCTGGGAATTTTTTTTCCTTTGTAGAGAAAAAAGTGAGCTAGTAATTACAACATGCAGCTCTAAGACCAATTAACAATCTGCACCATGCCCCACTTCTTTTATCCTCCACTGGTAATGCTACAGGCAGCATTAACTGTCTAATAAGTAGGTGAGCACTGCTTAACACTTTGCAAGGTTTCAGCATTTCTCTTCACCCCTGGCATCAATTCTCTTTCCCTTGGCTATTAGCAGATCAGCCTGGCAGTATGCAGATGCTATTCTGTGGTGTGCCCAGGCTCCCCTGGGCTATGAAAGGCAGGTGGCGTATTCACGTTCTGAAAAGAAAGCTTCACTAATGACCTCGCAAAGGTCTCCAGGAGATTTTTTTTCCCAGCTAATCAGCCGGACAAAGAATTTACTTCTGCTTAGGAAGGGTGGATGTTTGTATGAGTGGTAAAGGGCAAATGTTAAAAGCATTTTTAATATACTTCCATTTTCTGAGAGCTAAATAGTTGCATACACAGTACAATGCACTGTGAGGAACTATCATAACTGCATGCACACCATGTATCAGGCTGTCCTGGGACTAAGTACGCAAGCATTGGTCCTATACGAATGCCTGAACTGGATTAGCAACCATAATCCGTTAGGCCTTAAATATACATGCCCAGCACCTTTTTCAGGGCCGGAGTACTTGGGTTCTTTTAAAGCCAAGGTGAGGAGTAATTATGGAGATATACAGCGAGTACAGAAGCAGGCAGGTGAACTACCTAGTACTCACTGGTACCCTGAAAAGCTGTAAAGGCAGATTTGTTTCTTCTAAGATTCCTCCTGGGCAATATATAAACAAGCACAACATATGTATTGTCTTTGCCTGTAATAAACAATTCATACCAATACAAAATTGAGTAGCTCATCATCAGTGTGACAGAGACCACAAAAAGAGGATGTCTACCAAGCAGTATATCTCCTTAAAACTTGCATCCTATTTATCGATGTCTTCAGAAAGTTGTAGCATATACTAGTTAAGAATCAAAAGTTTATACTGACTTTTAATATATGCTCCTAGAAAAATAATAATTGCAGTTTGTCTGGAGTAACAACACATATGAATAAGCAAGGCTTTTCAATCTAATACATTAGCTGGTCACACACATTGATGTAAGCAAGTAAAAATGAAAAAAGCTATAGCTTTCAATAAATCATTTTTATTTCGTCTCCAGTTCTTTAGTCATCTGATTCCACGTGCACATTTTAAGAAAGGCTGGTACTAACACCCACTCTCTTTACTTGGATTTTATTCGTAGAACACGTTTCTGGTCCTTCAAAAAATTGGAAGTGTTTGCATGTGTGTGTGCGTACATACTCAAATATATAAACATATATAGATGCATATAAACAAACATATATTTACATACTTTTTATGTATTGTCTGGTTTTTTTACAACTGGTTAAGAGAAACAGGAGCCAGTAACTTTGCTCTTAGTTTTCCTGAGTAGTATCATGACTCAAAGAAAAAAGCAGATTTTGGCTGTTCTGCTCTCTTTCTCTGTTGGCTAAAGAAAAGAGAACTTCATGAAAGTTACTAGCTGAGAACCTGACCCTTTACCTCCTCATTGGCTTACTAGATCCTGAAAGTATCATGAGTACACCAGGATACCATGAAGTAAAATGTGATATTCTGCCTTTTCATTCACCCCATCTCCACCCTTGTAGATCATATTCTACACTCGTAGATACAGTTGTGTCCACAAATCATTAAACCTTTCAAGTGATAGTCTAAATTCTTACAAACTTAAATAAAATAAAGACCATACAAAATTGTTTTGCACTACCCCAAGGAATAGCAGTGTCATCTTTGTTTCACATGGCAAAAAATTTCCTTAATTACCACCAACTTGTTGCCCAAAAGATGATAAAAAAAGCAACCTTCTCCAAAAAGAGAAACCTCTAATGTCTCCTACTTCCCCAGCTCAAATTCTCCTTAAATTAATAATAATATTCCAGCAACCCAAAATCCAGAAAGACAGAACTACTGGCAGAGTAGTTCTACTGCCAAACGCTAATATGCCTTACTCGCTTCCAGACTGGAGTTGGCTTGCAGCTACCAGTGAATGCCCAGCCAAAGCCAACATACCACTGTCAAATACAAGCAGCCATACTTGGGTCAATATATACAATCTCCATTACTCTTCATAGGATAGCCAAGCTAGAGGTACATTAATAAGGATTCAAAAGGCTCTTCTGCATTATGCATATGTTGCATAAAATAACTATTAATATTGTACCAACAGAAGCATGGTATTTTCTCCATACATTCAATCCAGTGCTTATTCTTGTAACTTTACTTTCATTTGACCCTCTGAGAGAACATTTAACATTCAGGTGTGGACCCAGGTAGTGTTTTCTTGCCAAAACACCAAAAGAAAAAATTAAAAAGGAAAAATTTTGTTCAGTTAGAAGGGAAGGGGGAAGAAAGCAGAATGTGAATGCTGTATCAACAGTTTTAATTCCGAAGTTTTGAGGCCTTTTTCCTCGTACACCGCTTCCCCTTGTGCTGATTCAGAAGGACACCTGAATTAATGTATTCTCTTTGACACTGAAGTACCTTAAGTAATTCTATTCTCACAGGCACACTGAGGTATTTCTGGCACTTGGGGTATCACGTTGCTCCCATCCAGTTCCATGTACGCAAAGGGAAATGAAAAGCACATACTGGGGCAGGGCGGGGAGAATGAAAAAAAGAACCGTTCTCTTTGTGGACCATTGCTTGAACATGGTCTAGAGAGAAAATATTCCCTGGAAAGATCAGAAGAATCACCTCACAGTGGTTGAGGTTTGGGTACCAGGGAGTTCCCCATAACAACCTCAAGTTCTGTGTACTCAAAACATTTCCTCTTCTGTTGGCAGGCCTCTTACCTCATCTCCATTTCCAGCTCGTCTCTTCTGCCAGTGAGCAAACATGTTTTTGATTCGTACATGGATCCAAGTAATCAACACATGCACACACTCCACCCCGCTCCTTGACCCCAGCACCCATACACACAAGATGCTTAGTGACACTCTTGTTCACAGGTTTGACATGGGTTGCAAGCACTGTCACGTGCACAGCCTCCGCTTGTAACTTCGTGTGTGCCAATAGCACTTACAGATGTTGCAACTGCACAGTGAAGCTCAATTCTTGTTAACCAAACTTGAGCCAAGTCGCTCTCGCTCTATTTATAACACAGGCACAGCAAATGAGTCTTATGAATCTTAATTAAATTTAAATAAATTTGATTGGTGTAAAATGTAATGCACACCTGGCCAATGGACCATCCAATGTAAGAAGCCCCAAGCAATAATGTTTTAACGCGTCACACCCCTGTGATTTGAAATCTCAGAGGAAATGAAACAAAGTTTGCTTAAGAAAATGCGGCTCAAACCATCTCATATTTTCTTCCTACTAATGTGCTCAACTATTGGTGTTATCTTAATAGAGTCTACATAAATGATCTCCTAATCGCTTGATAAATTGCTTAATAAAGAAGTAACTTCCATAGTTGTCAATTAGTTACGTAATCAGCAAGTATTTGCTATCCATCAAACAGCAGCAGCAAATACAACTGCAAAACACCAGACTATATCAGGGGAACGGGGGAGCAGCAAGAAGATAAGACGAGAAATTAAATTCATACTGTTAGCATTTTGTGTCACCTGTACAGACAGTATTTTGATATTGATTTAAAGTCAATTTTATCCCTGCTGCACAGCAGAGCTAGCAATCCTCTGCTACAAGTTTATAATACACTCAGCTCCTCTCCTGAGCTGCCAGAAGATAAATGAGAAGATCAGAACTTACAACTGATCATGCTACATGACAAAAAAAAAATTAAAAAAAAAACCAAACCACCATCACCAAAACACCCCAAAGAAACCCTTTTTCTATTGCTCTGGACATTCTGAGATTTAAACTTGCCAGATCAGCCCTAATGTCCACTACTTGCTACACACCTATCAGAAGCCAGCATCAGCAGCTGGGAAGACATGGCTTTAAACCCTCCCTGTTCAAAATACTTTTGGTTATTTCCCTGGAGATTTTCAATGAAGAAGGGAAAAAAGGAAAAAGAAAAAAAAAAGAAAAAAAAAAGAAAGAAAAAAGAGTAACTAAATCTAGATGCTCCCCAGATGCAGGAACTATATATAAAGTGGAAGAAATGACTGAAAGACATAATGAAAGAAGCAGTTCTGACTCAAATTTGGCTTTACTTGGGCTATGATGGCCAATGCTACTGCTGAATGTGAGTCAGATTCTGACTAGAATCTACTACAAATTTTCACTTATCTTTCATTTCAGACGTACTATTCTATCAATGAATAGGATATCCACTTCTGCCACGTTACAGAGTGCTTACCTTTGCATGCAGACAGACACAAGAAGCAAAATTCACATCCTCTAGCTTCATGCACCTACCCCTTTTGAAAGCTACGTGGTCAACAGAAAGACAAGATTCCTTTGGGCACTCAATTACATGTCAAGGTCATTGATATCTTTACTACTCACTGACTTCACAGGACTTGCTCATCTCTTTGTGGTTAAGCCCACAGGCCAGAGCAGGAGCATAGATTGTATTCTCTGGCAATATGAGGACAAGGACCATCACTCTAAAAGAAGATGGTTCAGCTATGCTTCATTTTGTGTTTTCAAGTTACTGATACATAAATAGAGGACCCATGGATGACTGGATAAAAACCTTCACATTTTAAACCAGCAGGGATTTTACTATTCTTTTTTAATGGAAACGCTTATGAGTTCAGTTAACTTTGTTCTTAAACAAGGTGAATTATCTCCAATGTTTTCACTGGGATTTTAAAAAACAGGAAAGGTATGACACTTTGACCAGCAACCTAAACACTTAAAATAACATTAAGCATTGCAGACCGCAGCAGTAACATGTCATGGTAAAACTGTGAAAGAAATGATGGGAAAAGAAAGAGAAAGGTCTGCAGTAACTACAGGTGAAATTAAGCTATGACAAATTCAATCCATTAAACTGCATTTGCCACTTGGTGAAGAAGAGACTTGTCAAGGAGCAGGCACAGCAACAGTGTAGTAAGCAAACTACTTTTACTTTGCTAGGAACAGCACACAGTTGGGTAATTTGGAGCAGATTGTCTACTGATAGGCACTGTTTCTCATCCAAGTCTTTGGCTATGTCTGGCAAACATTAGTGCTTCTCTTCCTTTTAAGATCTTTATCTTTTCAAAATTTTATGCCAGATCAGCTATACCTGCTTTTTTCAGTTCCTGCACCTACTTACATTTCCAGTCTGAATCTTCTTAGTAACACAACATGTAAACATTACAAATGGGTTGCTTTTGGTCCCTCAGAATAAAATGAGCACAATGAGAATCACTAACGAGTACGAAACAAATTTTACCCGATAGTAACAAAAATGCACAACCACATACTTGTGTGTCTGTATGGCTGGACAGACAGGCAGTGCTAGATCTACCCAGCGAGAATATTGGATGAACAAATATTTATTGAGAGTTACTCAGCTGTGATACAGAAGGGGATTCATGGCATGGTGCATCTGGACTCTGCTCATTTTTTATGAGATAATTGCACCACGGACTACCTCAAACACGGCATGACTGAAGGATTTGCCTTTTAAATTTAAAAACATGGAACGGACAGGAATTAATCCGTCATGCCTCCATGTAGCACACAAAGGAAAAGGAAGATAAATAAACAGGCAACCAGAACGGTGCAATAAGAACAGGATTAATCCAAGTGTGATTAATTCAGTGTCAGATTAAAATTGATAGTGCCAGCTGTATCGGGTCCATTCTGCCACATTATTCTTGCCTGTCTTTTTTTTTTGTGTGTGTGCGTGTCCATCTTCTTCCCATCTCCTTGGTGGATAAACCTGCAGGAGAGTTAATTGTCACATACATGGATTTAATCATATTGTCCACAGTGTTTGGGGGCCTTGCCATCAGCGATCCATGACTAATTGTTGTGGTAATTTTTCAATCATTAACAGCATCGCATATGCTGCAAACAAATCCCATGACACCCACTAAAACCCCAGTGGCAAGTGGTGCACGCTCCTTCATGAAAGCCTCGTGCCCCCGTCCCCCTCCCCTCTTCCCCATTACGAAGCCATCAATCTGCTGCCCCTGGCCTTTGGGAGGGGAGAGGCAGAGCTGGGCTGGCTATGACTGCCTTGAAGGGAAGGAGCACTGCAAAAGCGGTGGGGGGAGAGGAAGGAAATTAAAACTCCATCTGGGACGGCTGACCCGGGGGGGTGGGGAGTGTCGTGTCCTCCAGGCAGTTTGTTCTCCATTCAGTCTCCATCGAGCTGGTGCGCTGCATGGATTGATGGTGCGCTGCATGGATTGAGTGCCCTTTCTCCGTGTTTCAACTGTATTAGCCATCTCCATGGCAACAGCCGGTCCTCATCTGCCGCAGCGGGCTGCAGCCCCGCTCTCCCCACCATCACCCGTGTCGCTCCCCTCCCCGCCCCGTGTCAGGCGGGCCACTCCGGTGGGACCAGGCTTGCCTGGGGGGAATCCTCCGGCTGATGGAGGCATTGCTCTAATCACCTCATCAACACCAGCGAACCAGGTCATATAAACCCCATTCGTTTTTCCAGGCTCCAATAACGACACGCATTTAACAAGAAATAAAAAGGCGAGCCAAAAGCTCCTCTCTTGCTTCAAAGCCAAATAAAAAACCCGAATAAAAAGCCCAAACAAACAAACTGCAGCCCTGCAGCAGCAGAAAGGATCAGCACCACTGTGGTTTGGAGGGAGCCGTGAGGATTATGCAAAAGTGCCATTGCTCATCCAAGCTAAATGAGCTAACTGACCCCCAGCCCAGACAGCAAGAAGCTTGCCTGGGGAATGAGGGGGCTGGTGTTCCCAGTCACCTTTCTGACTTCTTGCTCCCGGATTCATTTATTCACTGGCACGCAAGCCAGCCCGCGCTGAGTAAGGGGTACAACACCCTCCAATGGTGTATCCCTGGGTGCCTGGAAAAACAGTATTCGGTTTGTAGCTTTGAGTGGACCGATTGGATAATGTCGTGCTGCCACTCTCCCTCACCACCCTGTTTCCTAAAACATTAACATAATAAGCTGTTTTATGTGCCTGCTTGTAAACGATGCAGATCGGCATCCTCAAAGAAGGCTTGAATGGGGGAAAGAAAAAAACAGATGAGATTCTGCAGCATCTCTGCTTTGAAGACACCACTTTAAAATAAGGTGGCTTTTCAGCTATCATCCAGGTGCTTTAGAAAACACTGATAAAACATTTAATTATTACAAGCCAGAGTAGCAGCAATAGTGGGTATCAAAATGTAAATGCAGTCAGAGGAGAAAAAAGAAAAGAGGAGAAATAAGAATTAAGAGCAAAACAAGGCAGGATTAAACAAAAATCGGGAGCTCCCTGCTCTCTCAGAGTGGGGAAAGACAGAATCTCCAGCTACACAGAGGAGTTAATGACAGCATCTCAGACTCAGCTTCTGATTCAAGCCATAAAGAAGCAGAGGGAAGGAAAAATCCCGTCCTTCCCGCGTGTTGCTGACAGTCACGGAACAGGCTCTTATGCAACCCTTACATAAGTTGTGACAGGACCAGCACCTTCACCTCTCCCTGCCCAGGCTCCTGGCAAGTAGGGCCCCTGCTGCCTCCCCAGCCACTGCACAGGGATGTCACGCTCTCCTCCTGCTCGCCCCTGGGTTGCAGATGAGGTGTGATACACATATACATAATAATCCTTTGCACTTTTATTATTTGCGACAGCTCTCTCCCACCATCCATGAGTTGCTTTCTGTGAGGGTGGGGGAACCTTTAGTGGCACACAACTGAAATAATCCTTCTTGCTTTTTTTCTCCTCTCCCTATCCCAGAGAACGCTGTCCTCTCAAAGCCAAAAGAAAGGGTGACAACATGTAAATAGTTTCTTAATTAATTTCTGCACGTAGCAGTGTCGCTGTTATTACCATGCTGCATGCAGTCGGTGTCACTGACAGAAGAACCACATGAAGTTTATGGAACTGCCTAGAGCCTACCATAGATGACAAAAGATCCCAGCAATGGCAGATGGCATGTGAATCACTGTAAAGGCAATTAGCAGCTAGCTGCCGGATTTTGACGTGCTGGGGAGGACAGAGGGGGTTTTCTCTGCTCCGAGCAGTTCTCACCAGAGGGGCTGGAAATAGGCATTAGTCTCACTTTGCCCCCACAGAGTCTTTGCAACCAGTGTTGCTGGCTTTGAGATTGCTGTATTGCTAGGTACCTATAAGCACCCAGTGTAGAAAGATTTGCAGCAGCAATAAAAACGCTGTCTTTTTACCTTGATAGGCACAAGTCACAGCTGCTGCAAGCAGAGAGTGTTTTATGCAGAATAAAAAAAAAACACCTATGCAGCAAAGGACCACAGCCACTGAGCCAAGTGCCCTGAAAACATTACAGAGTGCTATAAGTAGTGATTGAAAATGCATCAAAAACATCGAATGCTTCTAAGCAACAATGACAAATGGATTCTGGAACTGTTCAAGTTGGATACCTCTCAAGATGAGTTTGTATGGTAGACAACAATCCTCAATTTTGATCAGAGCACTAAAGCAGAACTCTTCAGCATGAGCCTTGTCAGCATATATCTTTATCTTCAAGCCAGTAAAAAGAATAATATAAAAATGTACTTGTAAAATAATGCCCAGCAAAGGTCTCATTTGCGTAGCTGCAGTGCAGCCCTTGGGCAGCACCAAAGCAGAGACATTATTGTGGGCAGCCTGACAGCACTGCGACCAGTAACACTCAGAAGGCTACTAGCTGAGTTAGGAAGCCCAAGGTGACAACCTTCAACCATTTTTCCTACACTTGCTAGCCAGATCAGCACCAGTTTTTGTGAGCTCTGCAGTGGGGATTTTTTTGTGTTTTTTATTTGCTCAGTATATGCTCAAGAACAGTAATCCCTTTTGGGGAGCTCTTTGCACTGATCAATTAATAGCATTAACTACAAAACCCCACAGCCAGAGGTGCTCTTCCTCTGGAATGACAGCATCCACTAGCCCTTTTTGCTGCAGGAGCAGCTCTATCAGTTATCACCAATACCTGAAGTAAGCAATGCTGTCCACTTAAGAAGGGCAACATACCAGTTCGTATTTTTCCATCCCATACTAAGCATGCTGGTAGGTATTCAGAGGCTGGATGATGCTACCTTTCAAAGAGGCAGAATGCTGTCAGTAACCCTCTCATTAATATCTCCCCTGTACCTCAGACAGCTCTTGCTACGGCCTTCTTGGTTTTGCATTTCCCAGGAGTCAGAGACTGTGCCTCTCTCAGAAATCCGTACTCCCGATGTTATGCCGGCCCTACCACACATCACTTGACATCTGCTTACAAGCCACCGCTGACATCCATGCCATGGATTATTTACTCTTCACTAAAATCCAAGGCTGGGCAACTCTAGTTCTACCAACTACTGCACATACTGACTCCCAGGCTCCTTTGCACTTGCTGATTGACTTCCACCTCAGTAGGTATGACAGCATTTTGCAACTACTAAGCAAGCCTACAACAAGTGATCCAAGTTTGGATTGGTGCCAAAGCATCACATCTCAAGGGTATTTGCATGATGGTTCAGAGTGAGAGAGGAGTTTTTG
The DNA here is from genome assembly GCA_025769975.1 of Gallinago jamesoni. Taxonomy (NCBI): domain Eukaryota; kingdom Metazoa; phylum Chordata; class Aves; order Charadriiformes; family Scolopacidae; genus Gallinago; species Gallinago jamesoni. The sequence goes on from JAOQGH010000012.1 coordinate 66,810,008, forward strand.
AGCTAGGTAGGACTCCACTGCAGGAAGCCTGAAGTCTAGTAATGCTAAGGAATAGTGGAGGAGGAACTCAAGGTCTTGGGAAAACACTGGTCTTCCATATACCCCTTTCAAGCCATCAGACTTTACAGCTTTTCATGAGGTTCTTCAGTTGACGTGTTCTTAAAAGAACAAAACCAAAACTCCCTTCTAATTTCACATTGGAAAAAAAACACAAACAAAAATAGCAAAGACAGTGTGATTCCTTGGTCCTTTCCTCTGTTCCAGTTCCAGCTGCTAACTGTCTTAAACTTCAGCTTTCAAGAAACAGCCACTCTTTTTCACTCCCCATTTTCACCAGTGCTCAATTCCTCATATTTATTCCTAATATAGCATTTTATTCCAATCCCAACCTAAGTCACAATGATGCTAAACAGGCTTTTCTGCTCTCCCGGAGGAAGACTTCAGTTTCCATTTCACACCCCCACAGACACAGCAAGCAAGTCCATACACCGGATTATCCAAACTAAAACTGTCATTCTACAAAAACAGTCTGGGAGTTGAGCAAGACAATCAAGGTCAGTGGAGCAGGTCATAGGTCCTGAAGAGAGGCCTTCAGTCACTTGTCAAACACCTTTCCTGTTGAAGGTATACGTCCAGGACCAGGAGTAAAGCAGTATTTTGGACAAACCCTAACCCTCTAAATGCAGTGCCTTGTACAAGATTTCCACAGGTAGTGGAGAAAAGGGCTGATGAGCTCATGCAGACATCCCCCTTACTGTCACACTTCCTTGACACAGTTTCCTCAGCTGTGGTTTGAAAATCATCTTGGGATTGTTCTTCAGCTGCCAGCATACTTGCTGCAATTACTCCCTTCTGCTATGAAGCCTTTTGGGTGTCTCCAGGGATCCCGGTAAGGCCCTGCCAGCTCTGTATTGCACAAGCATGCAGAACACATAAAAGAAATTACAGATTTGGTGCCCCTTAGTTCACCTTCCTTAAACTCCACCTCTGAATTGTAGTCACAAAGCTTTTCCCTAACTTAAGGTATACGCATTTTTCAAGTCCCATGAGAAGAGAGCTAATGAAAGGGAGATGGGAGTAAAGCAGCAAAAAGGTCACTGTAGGGGGAACTCTAGCTTTTCAAATTTGAGCCTTTCAAGGAAAGAGTTGCTGATTTTCTCTTCCTGCAGAGTATCATAAGGCAGCAAGAAGGTCATTGTAGGGGAACACGAGCTTTTTCACAGTTGAGCCTTTCGAGGAAAGAATTAATGATTTTTCTCTTACTGCTGCGTATCACACCTACAGGTGTGGTGGAAAGCACAGAAGACAAGAGGCTGTGCATTGAAAATAAGTGAAGTAAAGGATCTCCATTTTCTTTTTGCAACTGTGTTTCCACCTCTAAGCATGATTATGTTAATTTAGTCTATGAAAACAATGCCAACCTGATCGTACGCTCTGGGCATGTTTGTTGCAAGCGGATGATGTTCCTTCCCTTCCTCTGAAAACTTTTAAATCCAATGGCCAATTTAATGAAGAACACCAGAAGAGTGAAGGTGTCTGATAGCTGTTAAAAAGGTTTGATCTAATTATTGACCCATGAAGAAGAGGCAAAAATGTGAGACCATTCTGTGTCTCACATTAGAAAGCCTACGGAGGTCTACAGGAACTGACTGGTTGCACTAATCCTGCAACTGCTCCTAAAGCTGGTTTAGGACGACCCGAATTTCCATCTGTCTCATTTTCTCATTGCATTCCCTTGGTTTTTAAATACAATTTTCTTAAAAGCATCCAGTAGAAAACTCCAAGGTGATGCCAGTGTTTATGTATGGTCTGTAACATAACCAAAAAAACCCCCAACAAATCAGCAAACCAAAAAACCAACTAGTTAGCAGTCATGTGTATGTAAAAATGGCTCGCTGATGATCTTTCATATTCTAATACTCTCCCTCCCCTGTTTTTAAGACTGAGTGCTTCTACGAGAGCCACAAAAATGACAAACACAGAACTACTGATGGGGCACCACAAAAAACATTTTATTTGCTTTTCACTGAATTACAGACATATAATATTGTTTCTTTCTCTACATCCCAGATGTACAGGTTGGCTTCTACTGACATCATTTTGTATTGATTAACAGTAGAAAAACAGAAACAGCACGAATTATACTTTTTTGAGCTAGAAGCAACTCCTCTCAGCATCCCGTGCTGCAAAAATAAAGAGCAGCTTGCTCCTTGTCCCACTAGGACAGCAGCTCATAGGGTCACATTTAAAGAAACCCAAATACTCACCAGTGCATCACATTCATCACCTAGCTACTATTATAAAACCAAAAAACCCACATACACAGCATAGAATAACTTAGGAAATCTACAGAGGCTACTCCAACATTTGTCTTCCGTTTGCTTACAGCTCCTCCAATCAGCCACATGCAGAACATGGCAAATGCTTATGCACAGTCTGCTCTGCTTCACTACTGATATGCAAAAGCCCACAGCAACATAAGAAAATAACTTTTCTTTAAAACTACTGTAAGTAGTTTAAAACTACAATTAAGTGCATCTTCAGGTGGTTTAAGTTAACTCCAGCTTCCTGTTCTGGAGTGGCTCTAGTAAATGCACACTTTCTTTATTCCTATTGCTCGTGTGTCTATGATGTGCAAGAGCTACAATCCAGTTAAGCTATTAAATCTCTGAACATGGCCAGAACCGCAGATGGCAAGTAACCATACAAATAAATAAATAACCACAAGAAGGCAGACACAGGACAATCTGCCCCCCATGGGCAGAGAACCGTAGAGAAAACAGCCTCTCCTTTATACAATAAACTGCCAGCTCTTATTAAATAAAGAAAAATAGCAGCAACTGCCAATACAGGTAGAGTACAGTATTCCTTTCTAAGATCACCACCTTTTATTCAATAAGAATAGAAAGCAATTTAGCACTTGTAAAAGTGAATAAATCTGCCCATCTTGACTGCGTAATACAATGGGTTATAATACAGTAGCAGAGATATCTTGGCAATTATAGTTTCTGCTGTGAGCCATGCAGTAGTACTGAATTAAGAATATGCTTCCCTGAGATAAAAAAAAAATCATGGATTCACGGATTTGACAGAGTTGTAAGGGAGCTCTAGAGATCACTTAGTCCAATGCCCCTGCTAAGCAGGATTGCTCAGAGCACATTACTGAGGACTGCATCCAGACGGAGATGGACTGCATCCATCTCCAGAGAAGGGGACTCCATGACCTCCCTGGGCAGCCTGTTCCAGGGCTCTGTCACCCTCACCATAAAGAGGCTTTTCCTCACATCTGAGTGGAACTTCCTATGTTCCAGCTTATGCCTGTTGCCCCTCTTCCTATTGCTGGAAACCACTGAAAAGAGTCTGGCTCCATCACCCTTCAACCCACCCTTTAGATACTTATAAACATAAATAAGGTCTCCCCTCAGTCTTCTCAACGCTAAAGAGCCCCAGCTCCTTGAGCCTTTCCTTGTAAGGGAGGTGCTCCAATCCCTTAATCATCTTGGTTGCTCTACACTAGACTCTCTCTAGTAGTTCCTTGTCCCTCTTGAACTGGGGAGCCCAGAACTGGATGCAGTATTCCAGTTGTGGCCTCACCAGTGCAGAGTAGAGGGGGAGAATGACCTCCCTCGACCTGCTGGCCACACTTCTCCGTATGCAGCCCAGGATCCCATTGGCCCTCTTGGCAACAAGGGCACGTTGCTGGCTCATGGAGAGCCTGCCATCCACCAGGTCTCCCAGATCCCTTTCCTCAGAAGTTCTTCCCAGTACTAACCTATATTGGTGCCTGGGGTTTTTCCTCCCCAGGTGCAGGACCTTATGTTTGCCCCTGTGGAACCTCATTAGGTTCTTCTCTGCCCAGCCCTCCAGCCTATTCAGGTCACGCTGGATGGCAGCAAAGCCCTCTGGAGTGTCGGCCAGCCCTCCTAGTTTGGTATCAGCGAAGTTGCTGATGTCCAAGTCAGGAGTTTACCTTTGATTGTCACTTTTGAAACATGCTAAGCAAGTCTAACATGAGAAAAGGAGTCTCCCTCACTGTACTACTTCTTTTGGAATAATTCATTAGCTGAATACTTTTCAACCCATACAGTCAAAGAATAAGTCCTAACTGAAGCCTCTTGCCTTACAGGCTGAGGGAGCTGGGGTTGTTCAGCCTGGAGAAGAGGAGGCTCCGGGGAGATCTAATAGCGGCCTTCCAGTAC
>JAOQGH010000012.1:66814306-66963945 GCA_025769975.1 Gallinago jamesoni
GGGGTCGGACTAGATGGCCTTTGGAGGTCCCTTCCGGCCCAGATGATTCTATGATTCTATGATTCTATGATTCTATATAAATGGATTCTAGCAACTTTTCTTCTTTTATAATCCCCACTGCTATTTTGCGTGAATCACTGTTCTAAAACAAAACTCAGTAAGTCCACTTTAATTATTTTTTTAAGGTGGAAAAAGCTCTGAATTACAATGTCAGTGACAATCTCTGTCACTAGCATAAAGAAAACTGATACTTTTGAATGAGCAAATCAACTTCATGGCTGGAAGAAACATTCTTCTGTTACTTTTTCCTGTCTTCTCACAATTTTAAGGCAAAAAGGAGATAAAAGTTATTGCCCATTGCAGGGTGAGGAACTGAACAGCTCTAAAACTGTAGCCAGCAGCTTACGGGCTTTTTATTGGGATTTTTTTTTCTTTTTTTTTTCTTGATAAAGCCAATATTTTGACCCAGAGAATATAGAACTTGCCAATAATTTCAAGAATTCAGCTGAAGTTTTTAAATAATCAAAATCTCCTCAAAAGCAAGGAAACGAACAAGCCCTTTTCCCATCTACTCTCCATTTGGCCAAAAAGAAAATAGGTACAAGATGACTTCACGGTGACCTCTTAAATTCTATTTGTTGTTATGTACAAAAGTTTCCTGGGACTTGGCCAGAATATTTAGGACCAAAGTTATTGCTGATGTTCACTGCATAGTTATCAAACTACATGATTTATGGCATCCATTCTGTTCAGGAAAAAGGAGACATTGCTTTATTATCTATTAGTAATCTGTCACTGTTATTTGCATGGGGGAAAAGTGTTAATAAAGGTTGGCATTTTTCCCTGGTTCATTTCAGGGGCCGCAGTAGATCCTGTTCAAAGCTGGCTGGTACGCTGCCTGGAACGGGCTGTCTCCTCTCTGTAGCTGGGCTGCAGATGCCTTCCAGCAGCACAGAGTGGTGCTCTAACCTGTTCTAGAGCCTTTCTTTCCTTCTGGAAAGATGATTATCCTCCACAGCACAATCACCTCCTTCTGAATTCACCTTTTTATTTCTGTGTTGTGGGTTTTATCCCCTCTGCTTCTCATAGACAGTGCCTGTTCATGAACACCGAACAGGAAAGCAAATCTGCGTATCTGAAGATGAAGCTCAAGCAAAACCTAAGTGAAGTTATTCTTTGTAATACAAGCCAAAATGGCACCAGTGGAGCTCACTTACATACTTTTACGAAGCTAGTGTTTATAATAACATGAAAGGTTATTCTGTTGGCAGGCAGTAATGCCAGAGAAGCAGAGGCCAAACTTCAGCTCTTGAGCTGTTCTGTGTTTGCATACATGCCATTCAAACACACGTCCCCAGCCAAGGCTGGCCCATGTGGTCAGCAGTGGATCACTGTGCACTGGCACGTGGACAGCTGGCCAATCCAATCTCCTCAGCCTCTGGCCAAAATGAGCCATGAGAGGCTGGTGCCACTGGCTCAGTCAGCCTGGACCACTGCCACAACTGGGCCATCATTACTGGCAAGATGCTGCTTTCCCTCAACCATGTGACGTGCTCAGGTTTCCCTTCGCCACTCATTGCCCTCTAAAGACATGTGTCTTACAACTCAACTGGAGACTTTGATAAATGGTATGGAGCTGGGAAGACTGACCACCCATATGCTATCACCAGTTTGTTATTTTCTTAATACAACAGCAGAGCAGGGGAGAGGCGCATGTTCAGCCTTCTGTAGTCATGCAGGGGATCTGCATTCACCCATTCCCTCTCACCAACACTGAAAGACAAGAAATGATGCACGATAGAAAAATCCTAACCAAAACCTCCCCCTCCAGAAATGAGAAATCAAGTTTGTATTTTCAATCTCGTGAAGAGGAATACTTCCCAAAATGCTTGATCTAATCTTGGCTGAACTGAAACTATCGCAATTGAGCTTTGTGAAGCAGAGTCCAGAACAGTTAGAGACATGCATGTAAAATGTCCTCTCTACCCTCAGACGGGTAGCGCTGAAAAATATCCTGGGAACAGCAAAAATGAATATTGCAACACAACAAAAAAACCCGCAGGGTATCCTAGCCTGATGAGGAATTGCATTAGGCTCATTGGACCAACTCCTGGCTGATTAAAAACATTCAGCATTCATCACGTAACAGTGTAGTAATTCAATAGTATTATTTAGATTTATTTTCATTTGCATAAATAAAGCCAAAGGAAACACCGTCTTTGTGCTATAAATTGTTGCTCTTCAAGGTCTTTGAGAGTAGCACTTTCTTTTACTTGGAAACTGCTTAATAAACTACATCATTATTTTGCCTTCTCTTGTGTGTGGTGCTCTAGTCCTCCTGCTGGATCCCAAGGAGACAAATCATAGTGAATTACTAAACCTTTAATTTACTTTTGATTAAAAAAAAAATAAAGGGAAGGAGAGGCAATACACACACATGGGCAAACTGCTTCAAAGGCTGTAGGAACTTTTGGAAGATGTGACTGCACATTTTCCCACCTTTCTTTTTTTTAGATTCCAAATGGACTAAAATCAGTCTGACATATGCTATGGAGAAGCTTTCATTTGCTGGATGGAAAGACATACCATGCACCAGTTGGTCAAATAACCAGTCTTGCTGGTTTCAAGGTTCGTGTTAGACTGAGTTAACCTTTTTTTGCAGGTGTTGTTATGCAGGAGAAAATGAAGAATGAAGACAAAGTAGATTTCTAAGTTGTGAAGATAAAGAGCATACATTCCAACTAAAAATGTAGTCTTGCACCATGAAAGGGAAATTATCCTCTAAATCCATTGACAATACTATAACACTCAGCTGGCAAAGTCATATGGAGCTGCATCCTCAAATGGCCATCCAAGTTCTATAATATCTACTAACTTCAAGATTCAATCCTATACTTATTCTCTCACAAAATACCCCTGTAAATAAATAACACATTTCCCAGAAATAGGTGTAATAGAATTGTCATAAAATGGAATCCTGTATTTGTTCATTCTACACAAACACACACAAATTGGCAGTAAGCTTCTATTAATTCTTTTGAAGAACACCATCTCTAACATACATAATGAATCTGTCAAAGGTAATAAAATCAGAGAAAGCAACATTTCAAAAATTTTATGGGTTCCTCCTGGATGAAAAACTTGATGAAAAAACAGTTTTAAAAACAGAGCTGTAAATGAAGTAAGAGACAACAGGCAAATTATCTCAACAAGGAAAAGAGAAGCACAGAGGAAAAATATAACTTCGTAACACAATAAAAACACATCATACCTGATGGTGTAGCTACTAGTAACAGAACAAGAGAAACAAATAATAAATAAAACAACGTGCCGTTTGATCGACTGGGACATCAGCTCTGTGCAACTCATTTCTGGGTTTGGCTTACTTATTAAGGTCACTGATTTGTCTTATTTGTCTCACTCTGTGTTTATTTTTATACATATACACACACATATATATGTATGTTTGTGCAAACATAAATCACAAGGATGAATTGAGACAAAGGTGACCCAGGAGCTGAGATATAAAGCTTGAATTCAACTCCAGTTTCTGCTACAGACAACTTATGAGACACTTGGGAAGTCACTCAAACTCAGATGCTTCCTAATTTCCCATTGATTTCATTTAATCTCAGACATTGTCTCTTTGTGGGATATTCACTTAACCTTCAGGTATCTGCCTAATTTAGGAGACTAGGCTCCCCCTGCAGCCAGGCATAGAAAAAGGCCGCCTGGCAGACTGATCCAGGAAACAAGCTCCATATATTCAAAACACACTGGAAGCCCTTCTTTCTCTATTTAGTATGTAAGGACTGTAGAAAAGCTAACTTTAACTAAGACAGCTAAAGTCTCTGTCTGCAACGTGTGTACGTATGTGTGTGTCAGCCTCCTGTGCACTTTAGTCCCAGTCCATAAAAGAAGATCGACAACACTTCACTGTCTCCTAACAGTTTCAGGAGAAAAAGCACAGGAAAGGATGGGAAAAGTCAAGGTACTGCCATGATGTCGTCACACAGGAGACAGACAGTGACATAAAAAGAACACATTTTAACCCTTGAGAGGTTTGTGATGGGGAGCTGTGAAGCTTACACAGCAGACTTGAAATGCTTTGGATGTACTGTGTGGGGAGAACCAGCCCATCCAACAGTTTTACCTCGTGTTCTTGGGAGGCTCAAGACACCAATACCTCTCTAACTTTAATTTCACCTTGAAGAGTTGCAGGAATGTATTTTAAATGCATTATATTTGCCCTTATACACTATATCCTTATAGACACATACAGCGTTAACTATTTCAAGGTCCCCAAAGAGAGCTGTTAGCATAGACAGAACATGGGTCTGCATACTGTTTAAGCCACATGCACCATCTGCTCCCACATTTTAATGTAATTTACCAGGCAAGAGCTGAGAAGGAAAAAAACCTGCTAGATGAAAGATATTAAATTTCTCTTTCCCCAAAACACCCCCTGCTGCTTGATATATGAACCTAGCCCACCCATAACTAAAATTTGATTTAAGAACATACTAACAAATTTAAAAAACAAACAAAAAAACCCAAACCCAGTCCTGTGTCTGCAAGGTAACATTGACATAATTTTTATGTTTACTAATCTGCTGCCGTGGAGAACTGTCCGAACTGATGCCAAAAACAGAACAAAAAGGAATGGACAGATTAAGAACTTAAAATTGTTACTTCCCCTTAGGCAATAATTTTAATGATCTTCAATAAATGAGTAAAGAAAGATTTATTTACTGTAGCTTTGAAGCCAAACAAGTTTTATATGTTAAGACTTATGTTTGGCTGAAGGTGGCAGCCCTGGGCCAAGTACTATTTAAATTTTGGAAATAAGTCCTGCAACTGATCCGTAAAAGGATCATAGGAATAAATAGGAGAGACACACTTCAAGAATGAAGTTTCACCAAGGAGCACACACTCATGACAAGTAAGCTTCCACCTTTTAAAACAAAAGTAAGGATTTGCAGAAGTTATGACAAACTCATTTTATCGTGTTCAACAGTATTAATGAAGATGTTTAGACAAGGTTAGCAATTTTTTCTTCATTAGAAGTACACACAAAATTAACAAGAAATACCACACTAGGAGAATGACCTTTGCTATGAATTCAGGATAGCGCACACAATTAGAAGACAAATATTGCCCAGCAACTTTTGAAATTATAATTGTATGCCAACTGTTGACAAAAAGTTTCCTCTATAGCCTTACTAAAAGCCCAGTGCCTGCTCATTTCCTTGCTAGCATCATGACAATCTCCTACTGTTCATGCTGGAAAGCTGACATTTCCTCTTCCAGATCCCTATACCATTCCCTACTACATTCGAGCTGATAAGCAAAAATAATAAAATAAAACGGATTTCTTAAGACTGTAAATATCAGTGTTGCTCTCTGATGTCAAAGGTAGAAAAATCTACATATAGCAGGAAAGACTTACCAACTCCTCTTACTGGTAGCCTAAATACAGCTGCCTTCATGAATCACAGTCTGAGGAAACGAGAGCTCAACCTGAGCTCCCATCCAGAGCTGGACGGCTGGCTGTGTGCCAGGATGTTTCAAACCACCAGCCAGTGATCAAAAGCAACCATCTCCAGCAGTCATCGTACCAAAACCTCTTCATTTTTCAACTGAAGGCTCATTAAAGGTCAACACAGCAAAATTATTATTAAGAGTTATCAGAAAAAGAAAAGACAAGACAATGTCTTTATGCCAGAGTACAAAATCACAGGGAGTTGACTGTTTGACAAGGACCTTTTGGCCTGGAAAAAAGTCAGTGGCTAGAATTACAACTAAGAGCTAAACAAATCCCAAGTGGTTTAAACATGGAAAAAGAAACAGCTACTCACTGTCTCTTCTTGCATGAGAGGAGCTCTAACTGTAACGCTGACTTGGTCAACACAAAAAGGAAGTCATTCCTCACACAAATTAAGTTATGCAGTTTCTTGCTACAAGACTCTGCAGATAGCAAATGTACAGGGACTCAAAACGACTTCAACAAATGAATGGAAGAAAGTTCCTCAACGACTACTGAAAACAAACATACCATTTTCAGCTCAGGAAACAGACAGCTGCAGGAGCGTATAGGGGAATAGGAGGCAGTGTATGTTCTACTAATCTTTAGGCTCCTGATTGGGATAATGTCATGATACAGAAATACAGGGATGTCCTGGACTTTGGTTTGTGCAACCATTAGGCTAATTTCCTGTGTATCTCAGGCGTTCAAAAACATCATGAGAAGTCTTCCCCTAAAATTACAGAATTATCTTTTATAGTTGGGTTGGTTTTGTTGTTTAGGGGTTTGGGCTTAGGGTGGTGGTGTGTGTTTGTTTGGGGTTTTTTGTTTGTTTTGGTTTCTGTTCAAATGATTGGTGGTTTCAGTCTCTTGGGTTTGGGGGAAACCTTAGTCCAGTTTTCATGCTTGCGTCCCCAGGTAACATATTCTGCAACTCTCGGCACTGAGAACATTGCCATTGATTTCAATCAGCAAAGAATCACACCCTAACTGCTTCCAATTTCACAGGTACTGAGCAACACTATGTGACTGCAGCCTCTGAGTAAGCAATGTCCTGTATTCAAAGGTTTGAATCATGTAGCTCCATCCAGACCTGGGAACTTTGACACCTATCAATGACCACCACCTTTGCCAATCTTGGATTGCAAACTTTTGAAGCACAGAAATAAATACCTGTGTGCTGTTAATTGATATTAGTTCCACTGGACCAATAAACTGTCCCTGTATCTTCATCATGAACCTAAAACTGAGAGTACTTGCTATTATAAAGGGGTTTTTGCCAGTATTACCCAGAATAGAAATAACCTTTCTTTGTATCAAAATATTCACTTATAACACTCCTATTAGCATTATGTATTCAGGTACAGATAAAGATGAAAAACAAAGCACACAAAAATGAAAAGTTAAACAGTACAAGTTAGATTTTATACTTCTTGTTGATCATTAGATTATAACAGTGATCTTCTACATTCACATTACAGTAAACAATTACTCTAGTTTAGCACCATCATCCTTAGTGGAATGTGTAACATCCTTCTGTACAATTCTGTGCATCTTTGCAGTAATGCACATTTTTTTCAAGAATTATATAAAAACACTTTCATAGGGTATGTTTTTCTTTTTAAAAAAGCAACTATCACTGCTAAAAAATACTAAATAGCACAATGTTCTCCATTGTGTTAGTAGTAAGAGACTCCTGAATGCAAACAACTCTCTAAAAACATTCCAAATCTGGATTAGCTTTAATGGAAATGGTACTTAAAGCCTTTATCAAATTGTATTTTCTTATCCACACACCAGGACAACAGAAACCTTGCTTGCTGTTAACTCAAAAAGTCTGAATGGTTCCAAAGACTGGATCATCCCTGCTACCCAGTGAGTGACTAAGATCGAGGCTGGCTGTCACTCCCTAGGTAAATCCTGAGTTGGTTTAACATCTTAACAATGTGAAATTTGAGATAATACACTATGGAAGTCCATGCACAATAAAGCAAGGAGTTGCCACAAGAAGTGCTGTTCTGTTGCCTCTCATATCTGTGTTCTTTATCACACCTGTGTTCTGTAGATTTATGTCAGAAACTGGAAGAATAGTTTGTTAAGAAGCATTAAGGGGAAAAAAAAAAGGCTACAGAGACTCTTCAGAAACGTCAAAAGGAAAAAAAGAGTAGAGAAAGAAAGCAAGTGACAATGAATACTATCAATATACTTGAGCAGATTTGACAGTTCTTCCATATAGCCATTAAATTTCTATTTCCGTGTACTAAATACCTGTGTCACATTCTATTTAAAAGTGGTTTAGACACAAAGCATTTAGGTTTAGGCACTGGCATTTACTCTGTCTTCAGAGGAAGTAGGTCTGTGGTGTGAGTCAGGCCTCTGAGGCGTGATGCTTTCCTGTTGGGCAATGGGGTAGTTATCTGTAGTTAAAGAATTTTATTGTTATTGTACAAATAGTGGGGACAAACAGAAAAAAAACCCTAACCAAAACCCAGCCAAAAACTCCTCCAATCCTACAACTTAGCATTTGTTCTGAGTAGTTCACCTCAGTTTCCTTCGCTTGGAAATCTCCATTGACTGAAAACAACGCAACCTCCAATAAAATGAAAAGACAGTATTCTGAATAAAAGATGCAAGGATAGACCTATTAGGAAGTCACAAGTCTTCTTCCCAAGTTTAATGAAGATCCTGTTCCTTCCTATCTGCACTTACTTAAAATAGAATGCTTTAAATCTAAAACTTTGGTGTTTCAAAGAGATTTAGGGGCATGGAACCAGAGTAATAAGTAATATCCATTGATTGTGGATATTGGAGGCATTAACAATACTCTGAAGATTAAAAAAAAACAACCACACACACAAAAAAACCACAAGAAAACAAAAACAAAAGCCAAATCCTAAAGAAACTATTTAAAAAAACTACTGCTGTTCAAATGTGCGATGGCTTTGGAAGATCTGCTAGCAAAAAAAAAAGGTGAAAGAACAAGGAAAGAAAATTTTCACCTTCATACTTCTCCACACAGAATCTCCCTACCTGCCTGAAAATGTGAACTACCTTGTCCTCATCATTATTTTAAATGAAATAAGCTAATTGCTAGCCAACACAATTTTTTTCCCTCAATTTCGGTAAACAAATTCCAATGCTTTAATAAAATCACACTGAGATACATTAAATTCAGCTTTTGTAGCCATGTGATTTTGCAGAGCTACTGCAGGGAGCAGAAAAACAAAACCATGGCTATATAAAATGCAATTCTCTGTAAATAAAGTGGAAAAGTTATTGGCATTTCTATAACAGACTCTGAATCCTCTAAAATATCTTGTTAATAAAGTGAATCTCTTTTTGCTTATTTGTTTTAATTAATAATACAAGTTTAAAGCTCATTCAAAAATTAGACCCGAGTTACTAAATTCATGAGTTCTTGCAAGATTAGAATTGCAATAAATATTTGAGAGAGTTTTGGTGCAGAGATTATATGATTTTGAAGATGCTAATTCGGAAAGGTGAAAAAGAGCTGAGAGAGATTATACTGAAAATTTTGACTGATGGAGAAACCTGCCCATTGGTGTTTCGTGCACAGTCATTCACATACACACACATATAAGAAGTAGTTTCTTCGAGCCCACAGTTTAGCTTCTCACACACACACACTGAAGGAACGTAAACATAAGAATTCAGCAACACAGACGTTTTCAAGAATAGTGTGTTATATCTCATGGAAATAATATCACACAGTAGTCTTTCACTTCTGAGGCTGATCAGAACATGTATTATATTTAGTACACCATGAACATGATAACCCAAGAAAGAGCATTGACATAAACCATTAACCCATCAGGAAGAAACTGTGGCAGAGGATTCACCTTTTAAAAGGAAAATGATCACATTAAAATACACACAAACTTTGAAGAAAACAAGCTGTGCCAAATAACTGGGGCCAAAATAGAGCCAAAAATTGAGCCATAGTTATTGTACTTGGACTTCAACAGAACGAATTTAGAGCACATCAAAATACAGCAATAACTTCGGAAACCAGCTGCAAAAAATCAACTGAGTATAACTTGTGTATCTGAAAGTACACTTGTGAGAATTAAATGGGTGATATTCCAAAAGGCTCTCATATCTAATAGTTCTGGAAGACAGTGAATGACAAAGGTCTGAATATATGCAGTCTGCCCTGTGCTTATAAAGAATTGCTTATTCTCAGCTAATGAAAGCAAGCATGTAAAATTCTCAATATTAAAAAAAATAAGAAAAAGTCAGAAAAAAACCCCACCATTTTTCCCTCTCCTTCCTTTGCACTTACACATAAGTTTTTAGAAAGCAAAATCAGCAGGTGACATTGCTCTGTAATATTTCCAATTAAAACAAATGATGTTGCTCTTAATGTAGTTTACAACCTCATAAATAACCATTCTGAGGACAAAAGAAAAAACAAAACCAAACCAAAAAGCAACCTACCATTTACCCAGCAACCAAATAGCAATATGAAAGACATTAAATTCCTTCTTCTACACTTCAGAGAGAGAGGAATACTCTGATATTCCAAATATTAGGGGATGTTATTTGCTCATGATACTTTTAAATCATAACTATGAATGCACTTGACTTCTCTTGGAAGAGAGAAAAAGGCATAGCCTAATTCATCAGCTTCTCTTTTAAAGCTGACATCTGTCTGTCTCCTTACTACACAAAATAAAAGGCAAGCTTTCTGTTTGCAGGCTCCAAATTGCTTGCTCAATCACAGCACTCAAATCACAGCATGCAAGGGCTGCGTTCCACCTCAGGAGTATTTGTGGTGGCTGCCACGAACAGAGATGTCTGAGCTCACCAGGAGAGAAGGGGGCATCTCAGACTGTGAAGCTGATTGCGCTGGAAGTGTCTAATAGAGATGTCAATGAAGTAAAGGCGTTTCAGTACCTGAGTTAACTAGCTGTTGCTCCATGACCCCGCAGCCCAGGACCTCCATCCATTCTCCTTGGAAGTTGATCTCCATCTCAAAGGAAGGGTGAGTAAATGGGAAGTAGCAGTCTACCCATCTGACTTGCAGTCCTGTAGCAGTGTTTAAAAAATAAATAAATATGAAGGGCGTATGCTGGAAAGGCCATCCCTCCAACCATCTGTAAAACTTGCCCTTCAATTAATTACAGCAATCCAGAGAAAATAAATAGCAAACAAACTAATTTACAACACTAGTGCAAGGTGATAAATCTTAAAACTTGTGTAAAAAAATGACCATGTCTTTTCTAATATGAAAAACGCTTTGTGCAATTCAAGCACCCTTTGAAACCAAATCAATCATTTGTCAAACTCTAGCAACCACCTGGCATCAAACAAAAATGAGCCAAGATCATAGGAAAGTCAGTAATTTTGTTATTCTTTGCACCAGGAAATGACTAACCACTCCTCAGAGAAAAAGCTAAGTCTTTAATTTTTGCTTAGTGTTTTATGGATCAGCTAGGCAAGTACTATTTTCCCATCAGAACCTATTTAAAATACAAAGCTATTCTTTCTGTGCATGTTTAAATATGAGAGCTAAAACCAGATATTAACACACACAAATATAAATATATATACACAGAGTTGCACATGATTAAGGTATGCTATGTAGCAACACACACGGCGTACTCTCGACCCAGGAGACAATAGTTTCATTTTGTATGGATGTGAAGTGCAAGAGAAAGGCATCACTGGGTAATTTTCTCTCCTCCCCAGCTCAGCCCCTCTGCAAGTACCACGGCACAGAGCTAGGAAACCCCCAGCATCTCAGAGCAGCGGAGCCAGAAGAGGGCAAGGTCTACAGTGCTGCCAAATGCAGAGGTGTTGTCAAGGCCCTTATTATATTTGATGAATTTTAGTTCTTGTAAGCATTTATACAAGCTTTCTTTTGCTAAAGAATTTTTTCTACCCACTAGGAGCCAGGGGAAAAAAAAAAACAAAAAACAACCAAACCTGTCTCAAACAAGAATCGTCAAAACTCAAGGGAAAATTGAACTGCGAATTCTGGGGCTAATCCTTAACCCCAAGCCCATCATCTCCTTCAGCTAAGCCAAATGCTAATGAGCATTGGGATCATTAACAACCAAGCAGGTCCAGTTTTGAAAAAAAGGAGCACAGCAAAGGTTGTTTGGGTGATGGTAACTGTTAGCACTCCTGGTTTGATTTGCAGGCTTTTTTTTTGTTTGTTTGTTTCGTAAAAGGAACTTAAAACCTGAAATTGCATGATTTATACTGAGAGTTTCTCAAATTGAAACATTTTCTGTAGTTTAAAGGATTAGATTGTTTTTGGATTACTCCTGAATCACTAAATGTGGCTACAGAAGCTGAAACAATCTCACAACAGAAGTGTACAGACATAGCCAAAACAGAAAAACCCTAATAGTTATGGTGACGTTTCACAGATGCCATGAATTTTCAAATGGAGAGACAGGTTTCAAAACATATACATTGGTACGTCTAGATTTTCTATTCCCTCTTAAAAATCAACCTCAGGAAATTATATCAATGATAAAAAGTGTTTCGATAATTTCACATACAGAACTCAGAAGACTTGAAGAATTAGGAAATACGCCATTCATAACTACTGTGGCCTACAGCAATCACTTTATTGCTTTTTGTCTGCATTACAACAACAACAAAAATTCATAGGTTGAAAAAAGGTTTTTTTTTTTATTTTTTAAATTCCCAGTCTTGGCACAAATGTGTTTTTCATCCTAGGGCTGCAGAACTCTGCATTCCCTGTAAAGTCATGCACATATAAAATATCTTCATTTATCTTGCAAAATTTGCAACTTCAGCAGAACAACATTGAATGTTCAAATAGTTTTGTGTTCAGTAACATTTGGATAATGGTTTCTTTTTAATTCTCTAATTACTTCAAAATCAAGCTCCAGGGGAAAAAAAAATCTCTACTTTTTGTTCTTAAAATAAATTTTAAAAGGTAAAACATTAATTTAAAGCTTTTTTTAATTCTGAATTTTAATGCGTATTAGTACTTGAGAAGCATTTGTTTTAAATGCTAAAATGCAAACAAATACCAATCTGAATAAAACAAAACAAATTCACAATGAAGAAACAACTCTCACCTTCATTCTGTTCTCTAAATTAATATTTAATCCTATATACCACAATAATTTTATTCATACAGCATCCAGGACAACTGGGAATAACTCTGTAGTTTACATTCAAGTGTTCTGTCAGACTTTTGGCTCTGGAAGACTTTTCTGAAAAGCAGAGGGTGCTCAGCCTTTGGCAAGATTAAGTTTTCTAACTGCATTTCTATAGACTGTCACAGAATAAATGGGTACATTTAGATACAAAATATTGTCTTGGTGCTCAATATATTCCCAAAGAATAAAGGGCATTGCTCACACTCAGCAAATTAAACCACTAAAGACTTAATAGGATTATGAATATTAGGCTTTCTGTAGTACTATATAATTCATCTGATTAGGCCTAATTTATTTATTCACATACAGGCTATGAAATGCTAGCAAAAATGATCTTTTCTAGAAATTTTAGGAGGCCAAGAGATGCATACCAGTCATAAAACACAGAAGCACTTAAAAGAGCACAAGGCTGAATTCTAACCAATCACTAGATACAAACATAGTAATTTCCCTAGTTCAAAAAGATAATTTACATTAGCAGAGGACACCTGCTCATTTCCATGGGATTCTTTCCAGTGGGTACACATCCGTTAGGAACTTACATGTCACATCTCCAATGAGTAAGGAAAAAGTGAATTGTTACCGTTATTTCTGAGTACTGAATCCAGGCAAGGAATTGGTCATAGCCTGCACTCAAAAGTAATGATGTTATCAGGTATTAAGGTGACCAAGTATCCCCCAGTGCAAGCCTAACTGAGACTCATAATGAAAAAGGCTTGACCAAAGGCACTAAAAAAAGAAGGGAAAAAAAACCCCAAACATCACATTAAAGCAGGCTATTGCCACGCTACAGCACAGAAGCAACAAAGCTAGAGACCCAGATGGTCTTCACTAACCAGAAATTCTCTTTATTGTTGAGGATTATTTTTAGAGAAGGAGTCTACGGGAGAAAAAGGAGAGGGGGAGCAAGGGGGTGCTGGGGAGCACAGAAGGTATTGAGCTGTGGCCACTTGAGGGGTGCGTCGATTTCTAAATACTCTGCACCTCATTGCTTCAGCTAATTCATCTCACTGGCAGCAGAAAGGAGCTGGCTGCCCATAAACTTGTATTAGTTCACATTATTATTAGCCAGGCCATTATGTCTTTAACAAATGATTTTTATTTTTTTTTTTTACACTCCATAGATCTCCATGCACTCAAATGAGGTATCAGTAAAACAGAATTAAGAAGAAAGAGCAGAACAATGTGTTTGATTTAAAAGACATCCAGTGGCTGTTCAGCGAGAACAAGCAGCGGCAGAACCATCAAAGCACAGCATTACTCACCCTCCTGCCTTCTCTTACCACTGCCTAGGAACTGGGTAGATAAATATGGGACAGCTGTGAATTTTGGGCCATTTAATATAAAGCAACAAATCACAGAACCAGCACAGTCACTCTTTTCTATTTGTTCAGAAGTAAGATTACTTCTGAACCTCTCCACATCCAGAAAGCTCTTGGCAAAACTACAGAAGGGTTACAGAAAGAACTGCAGTTGGAAAAGTCTGGTCAACTTCAAGAGGACACCTAAGAGAGCTAGCCTTGGAAAGCCTCGTTACAAGGTAACTGAGAAAGAAGGGACTTCCTACACTGACAGATCGGCATGTGGAGATGGGGGGTAAGGTAAATGAGCGGATTTTCAGTGTGCACTGTATCTGGAGGTAACAGAGGAAGACTAAGAAAGCTGATCTCTAGGTGTAATATTTGAAGTAGCTTCCTGACAGCAAAATCTCATCAAAGAAACTAAAAGACCATCACTTGTAGAATGCAAAATCACACATGGCATACCACTAGAAAATGTCATATAAAGAACTATTTTACATTGTATTTAGTATTTAAGACAATTGATTACATGCTCCAAGTCTTTCCCCCTCTCTAATGTCTATTGTTCCTTTGCCTGTTGGCAAAGCCAGGAGGAAACAAAAAGACAAACCTTGGGAGTAAACATAGGTGCAGATTTTTATAAAGACTTTGAGCTTCTTTATGACAACCTAGTGATCTTTAAGCAACTTTTGTTATATTGTTTACTGGCATTTACAGTCAACGCTAAAGTATCCAGATAGTGTGGGATGAGTCAGGTAAAGCAAAACTGTCTCATTAAATATTATGAAAAATAGAACACCAAACAAAACAAACAAAAAACAAAAAAAACCCCACAAACCAGAAAAGACAGGTCAGTGATCTGTCCTTTCTGCAGAGATCCTCGATCTATCATCAACCTGAGCTGCTAAATTCCCAGAGAAGCCCTGCAGAAGTACACCTATCCAAGTCCAGCACTTCAGGTCTAAACTACTTTATCTGCAATCCAAACAAACAGTCTATGAGTAACAGTTGACTGTATGACAACCCAACATTTCAGTAGGTTACTGAAGCCATGATCATGCTACCCTGACAGAAAAGACGCGTAACTTCCACTGCAATACTTTGCTGACAGCACAGGCTGTAAAGAATACAACTGTCATGAAGCATAAAGGGAATGAAAGTTTTGCTTTTAACAGAACATGGGGCCTTACGAAATATTAAAAAAAAAACAAAACACAGACTTTTTCCAAGAGCAATAAATAGAATAAAACACTTTTAAATTTTAAGTTAAACTCTAAGGTAGTTGAGACACAATAGTAATCAGAAGCACTATGTAAGGTGGAGAGTAAAATGAAAATTAAAAGACAGCAGCTGTCAAAAGACGGATTTAATTACGTGTGCCCTGAGTCATTTGCATTGCACACATCTCATATGTCTAATGTCTATCATGAAGGTTGCTTCTTTGAATATTACCTTCCAGTTTGTGTTGACAGCTTACAAGAAGATCAAGGTGAAGGGTAGAGAACTTCACATTCCCATGAATGGAAAAAAAGAAAAAGGGGGGGGGGGGAGGGATAATTATATTTAAATCACTGTATCTTGTCTTTATACTTCAGGAAAAATATCCAGGGCATAGAAATAAAAAAACCCCAACAGTAAGAAGGCAGCACCTATTTTCACTCTGTAGCTTCACAATCATTTAATTATATTTTTTTAATGTCTTTCTAGCTACTGTGTGGACTGTAGAAGAACTAGAATAGCCAACATACTGAAGCTTAAAGTGCAGCACCTGTCAATAGTTAGAGAAAGATGTCACTGTAACCTCAGATATCACTAATAGCTCCCAGAAACTGCTCATTTTAAACAACAACCTCAGCATTTGAGGGCGATCAGAAAATACCATTCTTACTATTACTCATTTTGATCCTAATTTTGTATGTTTCAAAAGACTGCTGATAAGTAATATACAACCACAAGAAAAATTGAACTCAAGAACTTAAAAAAATTTTGACCAGATGGGATAGAACAAAAACTGGTAGAAGTTTTGCTTGCTGTAAATTAAACTTGAGAATCTCAGACAAATTTTCAAGCAGTTATATATAGGACTTGCTACTGTAATCAATCCACCCTTGGAACTACTGCTCTAAATTCAGTGGGCATCTTAAAAGAGCCTTGAAAGTAGCCAGCATACTCTGTGCATTCTAATATTATCCAGTAGTTCCTCAACAGAAAAAATGAATCAGTTCAGAAGAGAAGCCTCCTTGCCAGGAAATAGCATTAATGTAGCAATTTTGACTCAGGCCATTTATAAATTCAGCTCCTGAAACCAAAAGCAGGTAGTTCCATTGGAAAGGATATTTCATTCATATACACAGACATTCATTACTCTTCCTTATTCCATTCTCAGTACCAAACATATTATTTTTCAGCTTGGTGCAAACTTACCAAACAACACCGCTCCTCAGCTGCAAGGTTTAATTATTTTTTTTTTTTCCACAAGGAAAACACAACAGTGGGTGTGCACACAGGAAAGCAGCACATGTACATACGTACCCCTTCTCCTGCCAAGCTCCATGCTGGGGCTGTGAGGTGTGAGCCCCGCACACTCCCCATTGGTGCCCAGCTCTGATGCATCCCCATGTGTGGTGTCACAGCCCTGCTCTGTCTCTCCGGGGACACAGGAGACCCATGAGGATGAAGCAGAGGGGATCCCATGCAGCTTTGTACTGGAGCTGGAGCTGCCTCTCCTCACAGAACTCACACTGACAGATACACTGCATTTACTCTGGCACACAGCTTTTGCCACACAAAAGTCTGTAGTTGGGTCTGGCACTTGTCCCTACCTGTATTCACACTCAACATGTTACCCTGACACACTGCATACCAAAACCTCTTCACAAAATCCTAATGATTCAGCACAGGGTTGTGTGCACTAGTATTTAGGAAAATCAAAAGAGTGTGGCCTCTTGGGCTGTGCTCCATAATTTTATAAGGTGTGGATACAATAGTATTAAAGAACAATAACATAAATACAGGTTACAGCTGAAAGGTCAGTCAATAGCCAGTTACCCTGACACTAACTCTGACCAAAATTAAGACAAAAATGTAATGGTAACGAATATGAATGAAAACTCCTAAAATTACTGTAACTCTCATTAGAAAACAACTCACATGGCTGTTTCAGTATACCAGCTGCCAACATCACCCCCCTAAGCCTCCTGTTTTTATTATGCAGGAAAATGTTTCTCAAAAGTGTGGATGCCTACAACGATCAGCAGTCCAGGAAAAGAACCTACCATCACCAAAGATGTGAGTCATGAGCTTTGTGAGCACTTGCTTCAGGTTGAACTCCACCAGCCTCACCGCCTCCATGGTATGACACTCTTGCTTGTGTGCAGTGCGATGACCTTGCTCAAACAACTGTAAGCCTTCACCATCTTTAATGTTGGAGAACAACTAGAACAAAACCACAAAAAACACCAGTGTTTTGCATCAGTTATGCTCTAAACAAAAACAGAGAATGAAGTTGTGTTCATTTAAGTGCGAATCTTACCTGCTAAGTCTGCACCATGAAAAAGAAACGTAAAGACTGATTTTATACAAATGCTGTTCACTAAACAGAGAGATAAATCATTACAAGAACAGAAACATTCAAACAGTAAGATTTGGTTTATTTCTGTACTGCATCTTCAAATAATATGATTAGCTACAGGAAAATATCAATTCATAAAGGAAGCGCCTCTTTTTTTCTGATCCTGTTGCTTTGAAAGTTATCACACAAAACAAACTACACTGTATATGCAAATTACATCCCAAAACCTGCAATACACAATGGCATTTATCGCAGTTTCAATGTTTTTTAGAAATTGAATCATGTAGAAGTAGTAACAAAAACCCCAGCACTTTTTAAAATCTGTAAACAAATGAACTTTAAAAACAGAACAAAAAACACCACCAAGACAAAAAAACACTGGCACTGTTTACTGGTGTTTACTGACACCTTAAGCTGTCTACATTTGATTCATCTTGGATACAGCTTATTCATTTAATAACTACCATTTTCCTGCGCTTTCCTCCCCACAGCACCTTCTGTGTACAGGAATTTTGTCTATGGGGAGCATTTAAGGATTCACAGTCTTGGTCTGGGGTTTCTAGATAAATGACAACTCACAGGCTGTATATGGGATGTGACAGGCTTGCTCTTCATGCAGAGGCCACTCTCCACCACATCTGCTGGAAGTTGAGGGTTTCTGATTTCCTGTACATACCCATAGGTTCCTAGCCAGGTGATTCCAGACAGATACATACCAGCAATTTCACATCTTCTCCGAGAGAACAATAAAACACTCTTGTTAAGCCATGTCGTTGGAGGGTCTGTACCTTTTTTACGCTGTGAAGAGGATTTTTGTTGAAAACGACTCTTTTAAGTTCTGAGGGCAAGGAGAGCTAATTGTGAAAGTGTTTCTAGTGCCCTTGCCTGCCCCTCCTCCTCCACCTTCCATAGTCAAGCAAGCACACACAGTGGGGAAAAAACATTCATTGTGATTTTCTTCACATTAAGCCTCTCAGCATAACTAGCTCCTACTCAGGAGATGCCACGAACAGTGTGTAACCTTAACAACTCAGATGCCCACAAAAGTTGTTTTAATTGCAGTTTGATGCCTTCAGTGCAATAAATACTTTTTTTAAAGTTCAAGTGAACCTCTTGATAGGCTACAAATGCTGGGCACAATTAAGCAAGCTTAGCTTCTAGCACATTTCATACAGACACAATGCAAGCAAAAGGAGTATGAGTTTAGATAGCATGCAAACTAGCAGCAAAATGGATTGAGGGAATAAAAAAATCACATCAGTAGCATCTAACTTTGTGTTGCTAGTCAGAAGGAGACGACTGAAAGATTGAGAAAACACCTCTCAAGTTAATATCCTTAGTGTACTGCAGTAAAACACAAAAAAGGAAAAAGAGAAATACTAAATAAAACTATTATATATCAGTCTAACAAAAACACCTTCACTAGTCAAATGGCAGCGGCTTGACAAAACTAGGTATTACACTTTAAAATAACAGATTCTTTATTCAAGTGCTCACCTGAAGGACTGAACCCCTTTCTTCCTACTGCCATTATTTCTGCTGTGGCTGGAAGAAGCAGACAATACCCACCCTATAACTAATTTACTGTCAGCAGGGCAGATCAGCCATCCAACATGTGGTTTTGAGGCCAGCATTAGCCTAGGGAGGTAAATTGTCTTAGGCTCACTGGGTGGTCAACGGACAGACACAGGTCCCTCAACACAGGAACCTGGAGTGGCTAAATTGGGTTCCTCGTCTGAACTACCTGCTACAGGTAGCTATTTTTTGTATTGACTGAAGAGACTACCCTCTGTAAGCCAGAAACACCCTTCAGGCCACAGAGATCTTTTTTTTTTCCTCTTTGGACTAGAATACACTGTATTTATACATTAGAAGATGCATTTATTATTTTTCCCGTCAGCAATATTTTAGGACATTGCTTTTCCCCTTCATTCTCCCCCTCATTGCCCAGCTTACAACTGGTTCCTCAGACCACTGCAAGAAACAGAGAGTGTGGACACTGCCTTTCAAATACAGCATTTGTATCAACAAATACACAGAATTACTTGTCCTGCCACTGAAATGTTGATACTACAATTACTCTCTCAAGTAAAATTCTATTTTAGTAGATTATATCAGATGTAGCAATAAAATATGTGCAAGAACCATTAGAGCAAACGCATTCAGTCATGCCCCAGCCCTCTAACCTGCCAGCCTCTTCATCCTGCCAAACCAGCCATATGCCCCATGTCCTTCTCCATGCCAGGACAAGTGTCTGTGCAGCAGAGCACCGAGCTGGGGAGGTGGATCTGGATGAGAAGTAACCCAGGAGAAGGGAGAAAACTGAGGGATGTTAAAATGGCCAAATTCAGCTCAGTAATCAATTATGAGCATACTGGCAGCACCAAAAGACACACTGTCACATGGGATGGGGCTGGACCACTTTTGGCACATGCATGAATCTACACCAGTTTGCACAGGCTGGAATGCACAGCCTTAGCGGGGGGGTCTCCAAAAGACAGGCAGAAGTAAGAAACAGCCCCTACAGTCAGGCACAAAGAGGCACTTTGGTAATCTCTACAGAGGCTCAGTCAGATCCTATCAACTTCAGCACAGCTGTGGACAGGGTTATACTGAGAAAAAAAGATGCCTTACAGTTGTATTAATATTTATTCCCTTCTTTTCATTGACCGACATTGCTATGTCAATATGAGCAGTTTTAAACTGATATACCAATTTCACTATTACAATGATTGAACTGTACTAAGTACATGTCTTGGATTAGAAACACTTCAACTTTTCTATATACATAAGACTGGGAAAGTCAAAGCTTGAATAAAATGAAGAATCACCTACAGTTGCTCCTTTTTGATGTCGATTCTTCTCAAGCACATATCTGAGCAAATGGAAAAAAAATAAATCTAACACTCTTGCATAAAACACTGACACAGCTAAGATGCCACAATTTCATGTACATTTACTCCTTTGGTGCAGACCAAAATAAAATGCACTATTTTATTGCATTAGATATGATCAGTCACTATTGTTACCAGAAAAGAAACTTCCTGTAGCCATAAATCAAGCACCTTTCTATCCGTCTAGTGTAACAACAAGTTTGTTCTTTAAGTGATGGCATGTAAAACTGAGTATGTCATCATGCAGAAGTCCAAAAAAAATTAATAATTACCAGGATTTATCAGTATATCTGACTGATGCTGCATTACAAAGTACAAGGCAGAAAGGAATCAAACTGACCTTACCATCTGACCTGAAATTTACTCACAATAAGAATAAAGTCAAAATTGGTAATATGTAGTGACCAAAAGATACTGGGTTTTAACTGGACAAATACAAACAGAGCTATGCTCCTTTAAAAGCACTTCATGGTATTTCTCAGCCTGGCACAGAGGGCAGAAATCACATTTGCGATTTCAACACAGGCACCCAACATTTCGTCAGTCACTTGACAGACTTCTTTTAATCTCACATCACTTCATTATCTATACGCGTAGGATTCAGTCCAAGATTAAGTGTCTCTTTACAGGATGCCATTCATAGTAGGTTGGAGATCAGAAAGATCCCTAACTACATCCTGTCTTTCCACAATGCAGTTGTGTATTCCTCCTGCCATTCATGCATACGCCAGCAATTAAGATAATGAATACATAATGCTCATGTGCTTATACTCACAGACACTGGCACTTAGGACTAGCTCTAGAGGAGAATCTTCATGTGGCAACACTCAATGTTGCCACAGCGAGTACATTTTGACTCTCCGGCCCTGATGAATATCCCTATAAATAAACAAACAGCTGCATTCTAAATCCACTTACAAATAGCAAACCATTTCCACAACATTTTAAATGTGCTGTCACACTCAACCGATGGATGAGGAATGATGAAGATGACGCCACTTGAAGACAGCTCATCAAAAAGAAAACCTAATGCCAAGTCCATATCAGCCTCCAGGATGATGAACCTTGCTAACCTGCACCCCCATCCAGGCCATTTCAGGTGCCAAAGATACACACAGTCCATCATCTGCAAAACAGAATGCTCTTTCCCCACATCAGTAAGCATTTATTTTGGGAGAAAGAGGCAAAAATCACTTCAAGCAACAAGTTTGCAGACAGTCACCTTAATTTCAGGATCCTCCATTATCAGTCCTCCAATTACAGGGAGGAAAGGTTATTTCTGTTTGCCCTTTATTTTTTACCTAAGAAAACGTTTCTGAAAAAAACCAAAATCATTATCATGTTTAAGGGAAAAATATACAGACGTTTTTGAACAGCAAGGAAAAGCAACACTGCTGCACAGGTATCAGTTATACACAGATATCAGTGACAGAAACATATATGATAGACGCATATTTATCTTCCTGTAGCAAAAGAAATTCCTTTATTTTTAAACACCTTGTATTTCCCAAATAGATTTGTACACATTTAGCTCTTTTTTTTTCCCTGCACAATTTAAATAATGCATTGAATAGATTTAATTGCTTTATTCTGAACAGCATTGTTGGATTTCTTTTTTTAGCTGGATGAGACAAAGTAAGATAAAGTTTGAAAATCTATTTGATATAAAGTCTTTGCAACAAGAGATGCACTAGTGGCTTCCAAACTTTCTAGACCATGGACCACGATGAAAATCTCACAGATCTTCTGATGCCCTTTGCTGTCGAATTTTCAACTAAAAATAATGAAGAATAGTATGTGGGTCTTCAGACCAGTGAAACTTTATTTATTATGACATGATTTATGCACCACAACTTGGAAAATACTGAATAATACAACATTCGTAACTCAGGTAGACATCCGCGAGACAAATCAGTTCCACCTAAACTAGCCAGGCCCTTTATTCCTACCACTCAGCGAAATTACAGCTTCAGCAATAAATTCACCTCAGAATGTTTTAGCGCAGTAATGCTGCTCTTCTTTTTCTTAACATGGTGGATCTAGTTCAGGTGCCCCTGTTTCCATAGGCTCTTCCCTGCTCCCTGAGAGGAGGGCCATCTTGCAGTCTCCTTGGGACTGATGCACTGCTCACAACCAACATCTCAAACACCATCCCAGAGGCAGCAGCACCTGAAACTTGATGTGATTCTCACTCCTTATTGAACTGGTGTCTCATCAAACACAGGCAGCCCGCACCACTTCCCATGCCTGGATGAGCTTAAGATGCAGGCACAGCAACTGCTGGCACGCAGCGGTATCATCAAGAGATGGCACTAACATGGATATACATAGGGAGATGTGTGACAGATATCCATCATAAATAAAAGAGAAAAAAAAAATATTTTTTTCAGCATTTGCCACCTATAGAAGAAAGCTGCATGGATCTCCACTTCAATACTAATACCTCAAAGCATCCAGGAAATCCCAAATTCCCTCTGACTCACACCTGCTATTACACAATAGGAGATGAATGGCCCTCAGTCAGAGGGACTCTCCACATCTATCTCATCTGTCTAAAGAGTCACTGACTCTCACACACACCTTAATCTTCAGAGGATTAGAGCATCAGATGAACACCATCCAACTCAGAAGAATCACACAGAAAAGGAGATTTCCAGATGCTGATTTCAGGGTCTTCACCCTGGGACCAGCCTCTCCCTACCCTCAGGGTGCAGAGAACAAAGAAGTGTACCTTTCCTAGGCCAATTAAGCATTTTTAAATATTTGTTCCTCAGAGCCCAGCTAGATGTTGCTCTTATGACTCCCAGTTACATACACAAATATTCTCACACATACTGTAAATGCTCCAAATCACTCTCTATATAATAGCTTGATCCTTAGAACACTGTATTATTTTTTTAACTCTTCTACATGTGAGGAGAAAAAAAAATGTGACTGAAGACAAGAAGGAGCTTTCCTTTGATACTATGTCAGAACAGAAGCACAGTGTCCAAAACTGCAGTAACAGAAGAGATTTTGGAGAAGCCAAACCTAATGACACTAGTCTTGCAAGTGAAAACCTAGGCATGTATTGAATAAGAAAAAAAAAAGACAAGGAAAAAAAAGGTTTAAAAAGTGTAACCAAAGATGTAGGTCAATCAGGTGTTCACACCTACACCAAAGCATAAGGAAAAGGATAAAAGCAACTTTTTTAAGCAATTTTTTTTAACAATACACAAGAAATACGATTAAAGTACACAGTATGGAAAAATGAGGAAAGGCATATGTATTTATAAGAATAAGAGGAAAACTATATTTCTGTTATGTAGGACAAGACTCTCTACATGTCAGGATATAAGCACTGTTAAGTTACAACATAAAAAAAAAAAATTGCAATTATATATACTGCTTTGGAGGAGCAGTTCTTATTTTTAACTGGAATATTTCCAGTTTTCCATTTTGTCCTAACAAAAAAGTTGTCATTTCCACCAAAAACATTTCAATGGAGAATAAAGAAGTATCTCTACTATTTCTTTGCAATCTCTCTGCTTGCAGCTTTCAGATGTTTGCACAAACAAGCCTGATGAGAGCATCATTTCTCCATCTGAACAATCTGGTATTGGCCTCCATTGGAAAAAGGTTACTAAATTAGAAGAAAAATTCCATTTTCACATCTGTTCCCCTTAAAATTTATGTATATTCAGTACAGACTATAAAATACCTTATGAAGTCTCCTTCCAATGTATAAGCATTATTTGTTGTCAAATGAAAAATGTTCTGCGATTGCTATTGGGTTTATATTGGCTCCCTCTGCTGGCTAAAATGCACAAAGTGCAATTTAGTTGAGAATTCTGTTTTCTCTTTTCCATAAATTGTGTTAAGTAAAGAACTGCATCAAAGTCCACAGCATAGCACAAAAATAATTTCTTTTATAACCCATCCAGGAAAGTTTGCCAGTTCAAACCTGGCTACAGTAGTATCAATATTGGCAACTCAAAAGCTTAAAAAAAAAAAAGAAAAAAGCCACATAGCACAGAAGAAAAAAAAGTATATGACCTTTAGAAGGAAAACAGGCAAGCTGGGGGAAAAGAATATAAAAGAAAAAACATTTGGGGGTACTATTTAAGAATAATAATTCATTTTACATCCAGAATTTTGAAGCAGATTTGGGAAGCTATTTTGGCATTGGTTTTAACTATTTCTATTAGTTTCTAACTCTTCTATATACTATATTCGGGTGGTAATTACCTAAAATATTTTTAAATGACAGTCTGAGGACATTTTTTAAAAGCCTATGTGAAATTTCAGCATGAATTATTCTAACTTTTAAAAATGAGTTAATTTGGAAGATGGGAATTTCTTTAGCATTTTAATATGTCCACTCATACAAAGGTGCAGAAAAGCATCAGCTACCTGCCCATCTTTGAATCATAGATTATTGTTCTCTTACAAAAATAATCAACCAACCATCATGAAAAATTGCATAGCCAAAGCAGCAAACACCTCAGAATAAAACACTGTAAAACTGCCAAACTATGTTTTGATTTTCCAGCGCTTACTTCCAACATATTGATTTTAACTTTGATACGAAGATCACTGAAACTTTTAGTATAATTCAGGGGCAGAAGTTCTAGTGTAGCCTTGACTACAGAATTTGATTATTTGTAAAGCAGAGATAGTTTTCTACATCTTCTATATCTTTCTTATCCTGCCTAAAATTTCAGCTGAGGATTAACTGACCTTTTCCCCTCTTCCCAAACTGCCAAATTCCTCTAAATTAAAGTTCCTATCAAATCACTCTAGGTTTTTGGTTTTGTTCCAATCCTTCTAGTTCCATGATCACTTTCACTAAGCAAACAAAAAAGGATAAATGTATATATCAGAAGAACAAAGTAGAGCAGTAAACTAACTATGGTATATAATATTACTGTATTGGCTGTAAGATGATATGTACCCAGGGCTTTAGCTAAGACCTAATAGTTCTTCCCCTAGTTCTAAAGACTTTTATCCTCAGTGCTGTGCAAATTTTCTCCTTCCAGAGACTGCAGTCTGGTTATGAATGAGAAGTCTGAGATGAAAGTAACAGGCCCTGACATTCACACATTTCTGCTCAGTGGATTACGACTTTAACGTGCGTATAAATAAATAAATATGAAAATATAAAAATATTTCTCTCATGTAGTGTTACCTCCATTTAGTCTTTGTTCCACTCAGACAGTTCCTTCTGGAATTATTTAAATTTGGGTTATTTTGAACAGGCAACCAGAATATAAAACACAGGAACAGTCCCCAGTGAAATTTCAGAATTACACATTCAATTTTTTCCACAAGGCTCTTCTGATGATGACTGTAAGAAGCTTTACATATTGCCATGTTCTATCAGTATTAAATCTGCAACTGAAGCAAAAAAGGATGCTTTAGATCATGCTCAAGTTCACAATTTATTCCTGTTGCCCAATAAACAACACTTTACACATTATAGACCATACCCCTATTCTTTCCTCAGTGATATAGGGAGTCAACAGGACTTTAGACACTCTTTAGACACACAGACATTTTCCAGGACACTGTTAATAGCTGATGAATTTGAAGTTAGCTCTCTCAAACATTTTCTTTGGGAAAAAGAAGAAAAAAAAAGAAAAAAAGCAATCGACAACGCAATGAATCAGATTGTTACGCATTGTGTAGTTTTAGATAGACGTCAGTGAACATTTCTGTAACATTATTTCCCTTTATTAGAATCATATTATTATTATTATTCCTATTCTTAAATTTGTAAAGAAAGAAACAGTCTGTCATAAGGACCAAAATTTCTAAAGGGGCATATTCATTAACATATAACATATAATTTCATAACATATAACATAGAATTTCAATAATTAGATCAATCACACCTAAGTTTGGAGAAATTCCATCCTGCAAGAGTGTAAATGATATAATTTTGTGACAGGTAAAATCTTTCCATATGAATTCCTGAACTCCTGCTTAGGAGGAGTCACAAACAAAAACCACAAAGAAATGGCATTTTCTTAATGTAGTATTGTACATTTTTCTCTTGCATATACTCTGATTATGTTCGTAAACAGGCCTATGGGAAAAGAAAAGCAAACAAGATGGGGTAAATCTGTAAGATCGCCAATTCCTGGTTACCAAAGAATCAGTTGCAAACTGTATTCGACACAACACAGCTCACAGAATGCCTGCAGAGGCAGGTATGTTTCCTAAGTAGAAGCAGCACTGACAGCATGAGGTGGGAAACACCAGTGCAGGCACCACGAACCCTTTCCACCAGTGAGAAAAAGCAGTGCTCTATGATTATCCTAGTTTTCCCTCAGGCAGCCAAACCCATCAGGCTTCCCTGCCAAGCTCCTGTCACCCATTGGCAACCACATTAAGAACATTCTACATCTCAGTATTATTAGAATAAGCTAGTTTTAGTTATAGAAATGTGAATTTGGCAGTACTGCTACAAGCATACACAAATTATACAAATCAATTACTATTTGGAAAACAAACTGGCTTATATTTACCATTCATCAATGATACAGCAGAATACTTAATGACACCCAAGCATGTGCAGAACATGCAATCTGTGCCAACAAAATATATAAATGCAAGAGTCTTGGACATCTACCTAGAGCTCTTTAGCTGATGCCTCTGGACTCTGGTGAGTTTACTGTGTATGTATTACACACCCGTAACTATCAGCTGCAACAGATGAATCGTTCAATGCAGCTTTAGGATAAGATGAAGAACGGAGCGATTCATTAAAGACAACATTCATTTACAGAAGATTGCAGCTATTCAAAGAAAAAAAGATGACATAATAAAAACTGCACTCTGGATGTAGCTAAAACAACTCATATCCATGAGTCCTTCAAGTATTAATAAAAAAGTTTCAGGTAAAGTGATCTTATCAGAAGAAACATGTGACAGAATTAGAATGGAATCGTGGAGATCATCACCTGAACAAGCTGTTTCCTTTCAGATAATTCTTATTTTGCTAGCTTTCAGGAATATTGTCTTCCCATTTTGTCCAAATTTTTCTGGGGAAGTTTAGAGTTCTTTTCAAATTCAACATTTTCCACCTATATTTTTCCCAAATTAGAAGTATAACTACATGATCAACCACTTGCTCTTTATCAATGTACAGCTTAGCACATATGCTGCTGTAACAAGTTTATATGCATGTGCTTTGCTTGCAGCAAATACAAGATCATGCAACTTACCCAAAATCTTTCACCTCAGCTAGTGGATTCCTACCTCATGACAGGAGAAGAGCCGAACTCCTTCCATCTGATGGAAGACTGGGTAGTGGGTGTTATCAACTGTGTCCCGGCGATAGACATCTCCCACTGCCAGAAAGGCATCTAGGCCAGAGTGTATCAAGTCCCATTGATGAGCTGATGTATGTGCTCTTAGCATGTGATCACGATTCAAGTAGTAGTTATCCTCTTTTCTTCTGCTGGCATGGTTTTGTGGGATAAGCAAACTATCAAAATTCTGCTGTACTGTAACCACTGGAGAAAGACCATCATAGACAGAAAAGAGCGGAGTCCCACGGCGTCCTACATATTGTTTGTAAAAGTGGTCCTTCACCTGCTCCTTGATTAGCCATAAAGGGTGATGCTTTTTGTTGTGCAAGTTCTTCCCCACCTTGGAAAGAATCTTCTCTGTGACATTGCTGTAGTCATCCTGAGGATAAGCTTTACCAAGCAGTTCCACAGTATTTGAGCAGGGTGTTGTATTGGCAGCAAAATCTGAAGGTACAGACTTGGATGAAGAATGCTTTGAATGGGTGGGAATTCCTCTTACCTTTACTTTTGGTGCTAATGCTGTTTTAGAATACTTAGCTACTCTCATGAATTTCCAGAGCATTGCCATTGCAAACTCTTATGATCTAGACAAAGAAAAAAACAAAACAAACCACTGAGTTAGGAACTATAATCTTGCAGCAGGAATTGCTAGTATCTCAGGGATAGAGTGAAATCCAAATGTCTGCTTGATTAATCACGGAATTGTCAGATATGACAAAGTCCCCATTATAAACGACTTCAGAGGAGGGAAAATATGCTTGTGATCAAATTTCAGCCAGGACAGGATATCTTATTCAATTATCTGTCTTCTGCATCATTGCATCAGATTTAATGACTCTAGACCTTGCCTTAACCCCATTCCAGATACTGCTACTCTTTACAGCTGAACAAACATCAAGCCTTCTTTGAAACAGTATTTTTCATCCAGTTAAAACACAAGGCAATAACTGAATACCACTTATGAGAAACCCAGAAATTTAACAACAGCCTTTGGCAGTCAGGGACTTGCTTATAATAAGACCCCAAGTATTAACTCATTGTTATATCACCTCCCCCCCCTTAGCAGAAGCTACAAAAGGAGTTCCACATCAACCAGATGCATGTGGCAATCATTGCTAATTCTTACTTAATGCCAAACAAAACCAGTTTAACCTTTCAAACCACTGAACTACCGTGTGCAAAAACAGATGGCCAGACCACAAGGCATATATTTCTACATAAACAGCATATTAAGTTCACATACGAGTACTGCACAATATTCACAATAAAGGCTCCACAGAGTCAGAACCAATGTTAGCATTTTGGGGTGAGTACAAACCCCCTTTTCCATGTGTTCCCAGAATGGCTATTGTCATGGCTTACACTGCTGTACTGAGCTGTGAGGCTCCCCAAATATCAGGAAAGGGACTGCAGTGAGGAGACCCTGAAAGATGTCTGAACTGAACAACTTGTCTCCTATCAAAAGGTGATCTTTACACACCCACGCAGTATACAAACAAGCTTTGTGCTTCATGTGTTCACAGCTGCATTGCTCTGCAGTGCTCAAAGAGATAATTCCACAAACCAAAGAGTTTTGAGGTTCATGAGCCCTTCAGTCACTCCAAATGCATAAGCCCATTCCAAGATGCAAAAATCACGCAAACATCTGGGTTCTAGGAACAGCATAGGTTCCAGTGAAATAATTAAGCGTTACCATTTACTTATTATGGAATGGGAAAATGGAGGCATTAGAATTTAGGTGACCGGGGAAAGGCATCTGCTCTAAACAACAAACTGTTCTGTATTTCTCTATGAACCAAAAAATCTGGGCCAGGGGTTTCCTGGGTGAAAGAATTTTCAGTAAAAGTCTTCTTAAAGAAATGGGGGAAGAAAGGACATTAGCAATGAAAAGACCACAGACTTCAAGGGATGGCTTTCCATCCTTACAGTAGAATTACAGTATCTGGCTTAGCTTTCCACAGGGACATAAGAGAAACAAGTGCTAAAAAAAGAATAAACGAGCTAATTTTATTTTTCATACTCTTAAGCTACAAAAATATATATGCAAATAAAATAGACACATTCTAGAATACAGAGTCCCCAAAAAACAGATCCATAAAAGATAATGCATGTGTTCACATTTGGTTTCCTTTCTTCTGCCTTATGCCTGGATGTTCTCGATAGTTAATTCAGGAGGTAGACCTATCTCAATAAAAGGCAAGTCAGGTAGTCAAAATATTCGGCATGGCAGTGTAAGATCACTAAATATTTGGTGCAGTCTTTTTCTGGTTGAATATCTTAAGAAGAAAGAGCAGCTACAACTTTTACCTAGTTTTGAAGCCTTTTAGAAGGACTGGGTTTTTTTTTGTCTTTTTTCTTTTTTTTTTTATGAGTTTGCAAAACTATTTCACCAAATTAGTTCTTGGCTATTACTGATAAGGTTCTTCCATAAATGAATTCACATATACACATCCCCTCTGACATACATTAAACAAGGGATAGCCTTATATTTTGAAAACAGGCTCCATTTTCCCCAAACATACGTTCTCCTTCATGGAAAGTGAGTTCTCATTTTCAAACAGCTGCTTGAAATACCCAGTTCTAGTCAGATAATGAATTCAGCTTCCCTCAAGTAAATATCACCATCTGCCCATACATTTATTTTTCTAAAAAAATCAATTCAAAACTTATACATAACTGTAAAAAAACTCTTGTGACTTTATTGTGAGTGTCGTGATGTTTGCTGCTTTCCTAAATACCATTCCTCTGAGAATCAGACAATCATATGAGAAGTTTAACTTTCACATAAACAGTTCTCATGATTATAACTTTATGGAAAAAGAAATTAGAACATGAACCGTAAGCAGGGGGACAACAACTCTGTTTATTTTAAGACTCATAGCTTTTAAGGGAGACTAACACATACATCTCTAAGGGTTTGCCTGATGATTTTTCAGTATTTGTAATTAGCAACACTGCTACTAGTTTCTGATAGTTCAGAAACACTAATTTTTCTGAGCAAGTGATATATGCTCTTCACAAACTTGCTTCTATCAGAGTTTTCATCCTAACATTATGTTTGTGCTTTAATAGTGCAGTATTAGTGCATTAGTATCTGCACTATTATTATCTGAAGCAGTGAGCAGTAAGGAAAAAAAAGTTACAGTCATCCAACATTACCCCATAACTTATCCAATGTCCAAGTACTATAAACAACAGCAAACAAGTAGTAAAGGAGCCACACACAAAAGCGCCAGAAACATTAAAGTCTTTCACCAACACTCTTCTGCTCCCCTCTCCCGCTACAGAGCCGTGTATACTACTTGCAGGATCATTACAGAAGAATATTAGACTTAGTTCAACTCAACTGGTGATAAATTACATTTGGGGAGAGAAGCCACAGAGAAGGAAGGAAAATGCCATGTTTACACTCTAGACTGTAAAAGAAACTTTCAAATCAAAGAAATGTTTACCAGGATGGAGAGCAACACTGGAAAATAAAGAAAGCTTTTTACCTTTCTGTTAGCAATAAATAAATGATGTTAAGTATACGCTAATTACTTATGTTCACATGTAATAAATAGACATCTACCTAAAGGTCCAAACATCTATCTAAAGGTCCAAAAAAGCACAGATTAGATTTCTTATTTTCCTCATTTCCACAATGTTTATTATTTGGCAGTAAAAGAAACTGGTTTCTGTGCACACTAAGAAAACCTGAATCCCACAGCAAAGACTGCCAGCCAGCTAACAACCACAGCAAGCCAAACAGCAGCTGTAGGTCCTGTAGCTGAAAACAAATACATAAATGGGAAATAAACATTGAACAACCACCACTAGCATCTACAATCCAAAGATGGCAAAGCATCCCACCAGCATTACCAGTGGGTCATGCGCAGCTGGGAGCTGACACAGGGTTTTGGAAGCAGGCTGCCCTGCCAGCAACTCCTAGTGGGGCTTCTCAAAGCACTGCAGGTGTTCGGGCAAGCATCGAGCCCACCACCTCCTGTTACACAGCTCCTTACCTTGATGTTGCCACTGCTACATTCCTGGGTGCCTCAGCAGCTCCTCTGAAGCTCCATGGGTCTCTCCCTGTACCTCAGTCTCCCTACTGAGATGTCTAATATAACTGCATGAACTCAGATCTTCGATAGGGATGATACTGTACATTATGTTTTGGCAATACTTTTGGAATCCTGCCTGCATGTGGGTATGAGCTTTTGAGCAACTTCAAGGTAGACCAGAGGGCAGGAGGTGGTACCCATGCCACCCAGGGATGAAGGCATCAGAACAACCCTGTCCATGCTGCAGATAGACCAGGCACAGATGTGACAGCACTTGCCAATGTCAGTCCTCTACCACGGACCCCGTGCCACTTCTACAGCAGTTTCAAGTTGATTGGGAAGGCTCCTTCATCCACCCCAGAAAAACAACCATCCCCTGTACAGCAGCACAGCAGACATTACACATGCAGAAGCACACCACAGTCAGGAGCTTAATGACAGGGAAACAGCAGACAGAATACCAAACAATATTGTAATTTTGGAGCACATGCAAAAAAAAAAGGCAGTTTGATGTGATAAGGTATAATATTGCTGTACTGTTAAGGCACGTCCTTGCACGTCTAAATCTGTCTTTCTGCATCACAGTGCAGAAGGGAATAAGACAGCATCATCACAGCTGCAGTGGTATTTGTCACAAACCTCTGCTCCACTGAGGTTTAGGAAAGACTCTTAGACACAGTTAAATTCCTCCTTATGACTGCCTTGAAAAAGGAGGAGAAAAGAGAGGTAGGTTAGCAGTTCACAATGAAAAGAAAAAGGCCTGTAGCACCAGTGCTGTTTTATTCACCCATCTCTCCTAGTAAAGTGGGAGAGAAAATGCCCGTGTTTAAGCAAACTAGAGCCATCAGTGAACCAAACAAGCCTGCTTTCAGGGCCATTTGTTAGGTATTTATCTCTGGGAAGCAAGGGCATCCTCACTCTCCCTGACCGCTTTTCTGTATACCCTGTGCTTTTTACTGTTCATGGCTACAAAAACACAGATGGGCTACTGCATGCAGAAACCGAAGTACATGATGGATTTGAAACCAAAATTCTACAAAGATGAGAGTCTGTCTCCTATCCAAGAATAGCTAATTAATGCAAGACTCTGAAGTGCCATGGAAAATGTTAGAGAAGTTGGGCTGCCACCATTTTGTGATGTGACAGCTTTTATCTACCGTATGTGTGGGGAGGGGAGTTCAACCAACATAGCATATGTTAAAACAAAAATTACAAACATATGCTAGGCTGCTAAAATTGGACATTTACCAGTCTGCTGAGCAATTTAGCTAAGCATTTAATTTTAGTTTTGAAAACTATGTAGGCATACAGCAGCAAATATCATTGTATTGCCATGACCGTATCTACATTGCATAGGATATAATAAATTATTTTGCATGCAATACTAATAACAACCTCAGGTTTTTTTCAAGTTCATTTTAAAAAGCAGATATATTGTTGTGCATCAGAACAGACTTTCACTCTTATTGAGCATGCTAATTTTACGTTATACACACAGACCTCTGAAATAGTCTTACAATTTAGAATGGATCCATTTTAGAACCCGACCTTCCAAGGGCAGAATAGTCTAAAAGATGTTCCTGATGATGGCTAAAGACCCAAAGGAACAGAACATTACATGCACTACAAAGCACCAGGCAAGATAACATAGCCTTCATAGCTCTTAATTTTTTCCATGTACTTAGAGTTCATCTAGTTAATAATCTGTCAGCAAGTTCCAACATAAAGAGTAGCGCTTTTTTTGTTATTTTTCTTAACTGAAGGAAAAATGTGTCATAAACTGGCTTGCTGTCTGTTCTCTAGTATTGATACATTAATCATGATGCCGCCTTCGGCAACATTTTGAGGCTTACAATATTGAGAGAGAAAATTAAAAAACCTCTTCTGGGATAAGGCATGACCATGTTTTCTCTCAGTGCTACACGCAAGACCTTCTTAAATATGAAATAAAAAGTTTTTAACAATGACCCACCTTTTTCACTGATCCAGAAATGTCTATTGTCTGAACAAAGGCCACTTATTTCCTGTCCTGTCTTACATACATGAGCACCTGAAGGCAAGCACAGAAAATGTGGTCTGTACTTCTGAGGTACACCTTCAACCAGTTCCAGCATTCTTTAGGATTGCAGGATGGGCTGAGATAGTCATAAAGGGCACCACTTCTGCAAGGACCTCAGGCAAGTACCAGTTTTAAAATGTTTAGAATCATGATTTGAGTACATTCGCCATTCAGTTTCAGGTTGGATATTGCAAATAATGACAAATGTCATATTTACTTCACACTGCAATGAGTTTCAGTTCCCCATGCAGTCTCCAAAGGCTGCTACAGGTACTAGTTTCCTGAGAGACAGTGCCAGTCCAAGATTTTTCGGTTTTACCCATAAGTTTCCCACTTATTGGAAGGACAGTACTTCTCACAATGTATGATTCAAGACAGGTAAAACATTATTTCAGTAGTCAAAATTCTTGTAAACTCTGTAGCTGTGTTGCCTAGCTGGTATAAGACAGTTTCAAAGATTGACATACTAGGGTTTCAAGAAAACCTGTAGTTAATTTGGTTTAAGCAATTCAAAAGTAGAGTATCCACACACTGGAATTTGTGATCAGCAAGCTTATCAGGTACATCAAATCGCTGAATTATTCAAAGAGTACATAATTTTTTAGAAGAGAAAAGCATATAGCACAGTTGGCATTAGAAGTTAAAGACCAAAGGCAACCAAATTCAGACTCCTGGTTCTTGAAGATGGAAAGATACCACACTCTGTAACACGCAAAATTCATAAGTTTTATATATACATAACAGTAGACTAAATTAAGGAAAATCACCCCTGCTTGGAAACATTATCTAATTTTCTTTCATTTATACCTTAATTATTTCTTGATTTTACTTTTCACGAGCTAAAACAGAGTTTGATTTTTAGAAAAGAAATGTCAATAAAACCCTTTAGTGGAAACTTTCAATAGTGTGCAATGACTAAAGCACTGAAAACTCTACTGAAAATAAAACAGCTGTGACCTGACAAACTTGTGCTCTTCTCTCTCTCCATTATACAGAAAAACAACTAATAGTCAATTCCGTATATTAAGGGAAAATCCTCATTACACAACGATATTTTGAATGTGTTACATTACAAATTAGACTGCAAAATGGCAATAAAGAAATCATTCTTAAATATTTTCAAACGTGTCTCCTGCTTTTAAATACATCCATTTTTCAAGGGATGCAAGCTGGAAAAACACTACCTTTGCCTACTGAGGGAATATTCTTTTTCCAATACCTTGAAAACATTGCCAAATAGCTTTCTTCCTCAGAAGACATATTGTAAATAACTGTCAGATGAAAGAGACAGAGGCTTTTAAATACCCATAAAATCCTCCCTGCAGTCAAGAATGCCACTATTTCTTCTGCCTTCTTTTTTGCACCAACATCTGTATTCTTCTGTAAAAGTGTATGCCATCAAGAATTTGATTCCTACGGAGTTTTATCTGAATAAGCATTAATTGGTTTAGAAATAAGACATTAGCAATATTTATGTGTAGTGATAGACTTCCTTAGTTCTCACTGATTAGCTATACCATTTGGACATAATAAAACCAGTGAGACCTCATCCTGCTTTTACAGGTGGAGGGAGTAAGAAATTTTTTTGCGGTCGGTTATTAAATGCCAAGAATGGGACACACGCAGGCTTGGTAACAGTGCAAAGGACAGCAGAGGAAGCGTAAGTAATTAATTTTAAGTATTACTAATTTCCTTGATAGTAATGCAAAACACTACACCATTAATCAACAACTCTGCAGTGTGGGAGGTGATAAACAGGGTACGTGCTGCCCTCCTCAACAGCAGAGCCTCCTGAAATTCAGCACTGCTTCTCACGTTGACAAGGTTGCCTGCAGAAGCATTGCCGTGTCAGTGGTCTCTGTGGGATGAAGACGCACACTGCAATACACTGCAGAAAGGCACAAAGCTATAAGTATGTGCTTTATTTTTACAGTTTAAAGGCAGAATGGCTTTACTGCAGCCACCAGAAGTGCTGGATCCTCCTGGGGGACCAACCACGAAGCTACTATCTCCCTTCTGGAGAAGGGCCGCACCTCCCTGGCAACGGCAGCGTCAGGTGCAGCCCAACCCTCCGGAGATGCCTGTGATAGATAAAGAACATATCCTCCAACTCAGATGGCATCATTCACTGAGCAGATAACGACTGCCCACCTGCTCCAGGAAAGAGGCAGAAAAAAACACAGCAACATCTTACATACCATGTTCAACATATATGCTACCTAATGAGCTACATTTAACCTTCATCTGAAAAATATCCAATGGGCTCAAATACCCAAGTTTCAGACACTGCTTATGTCATAGTGAAAAATTAAACTTGGGAAAAAAATCCTGCCCACCCAATGCTAAGAAAACCAAATGACTTAGATGGATCATGCCAAAGGAGGTAATAAAAATTAATCACTGAGTTCATCCACAAACTAGGTGAAGTCTTCAGCTTTACCTGCTACCTCCCAGTAGTACTTTGATTCCTGCTGTCTCCTCAATCTCCTCAAGTTTTGTGTCCTATCAATTTTCTATCACACCAAGCTCTAAAGAGATCAGTTTCACATATTTGCTATGATCTCGAGCTAAAATATCACCAGAGATGCACATCTCAGACCTAGCTGTGATGTGAACTTGATCTCAACTCAAACTTTAACTCAGCTGCAGTATCATGCCTTGGTCTGTCTCAATTATAGAAATAATGAAAGTCTGTGAACAGACAGAGCCTTTACCAGGACTATGTATATTTCAACAGCCAATCAAAAAAAGAAAGACGGAGACAAATTTCTCTGCGGATTTTACTTCAGAATCAATAAGTCTCATGGACTTCAGTATAGACAAAAAAGAGAAAACATAGATGTTTGCAGCGAAGACTCCACTGCAGTCCAACACCTCTCAGTTAGAAAATGCACGATCACGCGTGTACAAAGTCATCTCTAGTTTGAGCTGCACTATCTTCATTTATCTGTCACAGGCTCTGACAAAGCGTTTAAAGAAAAGATTAGAAGGCTCCCAAGGAAGGAACTGCATTTCCCTGCCCAGGGCACAACACTTCTCTGAGGTTGTTAGGAAACGGGGCTGAAATATTAATGAGCAAGCCATTTGTCAAGAAAATTATGCAAGAAACCTTGGCAGCCACACGAAGAGGCAAGAAAAGACATACCAAGCTAAGGCAATACAAGCTAAGCGGTTAAAAGAGAAATAGGGAAGGAAAAAAAAAAAAACAAACAATCCTAAAACTTTAATTTCCCTATCCATGCTCATAAGCTTTGGAAGAAAACAATAAATGAATGAATGAGAGTATTTAGAGATAAAAATTCATTCAAGTCAGAATTAGTAATAAAAGGTACTAACTTCTCACGGGACCATGAGTGACTCCAACATCTAGAATTCAAGTTTTCAAGTCTTGATTCCACCAAGAAATTACTTCTGGTGATATTCTTTGCAAATAAATCAGCTTACCATGAATTATGTGAGCTAAGAGGTGCTGTCATGACAGAAGCTGCTTAATTACTGAAAACTCACACAGATAAATGCAAAAAAATTATAATTCCCATTAATTCCCATGACAGATAGACACAAAAAATTAAAAAATAAACTCTTCTTGAGGTTCTCTCACAAATCTAATGAAGAAAGACAAAGGCAAAGTTATAACCATTGCATCAAATCAGATGTTAAAAACTATACTCCTTAAAAAGACTTAACTAAATCAGCTCTAGGAGTTTCCTATTTTTCCTATTATTTCTTCATAATAGGTACTTGTTAAAAAATAAATAAAAAAATTAAGAAAAGATTCAAAGAGACTCCATGTTCCTATCATTTCCCCACACATTTTACATTTATTCACAAATTTTGATATAATTTTAATATAAGTATGCTTTTAGGCACAGGTATACTATAATGTTATATAATATAATATATTTGAAAGCTTAGTTTTTAAAGGGTCATTGCTGATTTCTAGTGTAAGCAAATTTGAAAAGCATGCAAAGCATCATCATATACTAAAAAGAAAAATTATCTAAACCTTTTATTAATAAAGAAGGTGGCCCTATTGGCAAATAAAGAAAATCATTAATGTATATTGATTTACCAAAACATAGCCATAGTCACCTTGCTAAATGTTAAGCATGTCCAGCAATGTGATCCATGGCTTCAGTCATCCCTGACACCAGTTGGACATACTGACACATATACAGAACAGTGTTAGACAGCAACATTTAGACTTTCATTGAGCAGCACTCTTACTCTTACAAAGCATATCTCTAGATAGGATCTCAAAGTGCTTTTCAGCCATTAACCAATTAAGCTGTACAATACCTCCATGGGAAAAGTATTGCATTATTTATACCCATTAGTGTGGCAGCTGCCAATTCAAAAGTGCTGCACTTCAACCTCTTGGCTTTTGCTTATTTTTTTCTTTCCAAATTGTTTTGATTATATTGTCATTTTTTCCTCTATGTTCAGAGTTTTTCCATTGCTTGCAATACCATTTTATCAAAAATTTAACAAGTGTAAAGGCTACCGTGTATAGAATCAAAATGTTTTGAAAGCAGCTTGCCAAAAATCTCCTACCAGGAATCACGCCGAACAGTTCAAAAACACTATTGCCATTCAAACAACCTTCTCCCTAAATGTGCAGATTTTTAAGGCTCAAAACCTACATTCCTTGAGCAAGAAGTACAGAGTCATTGCTCTGTTTCTGCTGTCTCAATCTTCGTAGGCCTTAGCTTCATTGTAATTATAAATACATATTTAGTATGATAAGAAGGGATTATCTGGAGTGGCTAAGGACATTTAGTATCTGTGATTCTGTGATTTAGGGGAGATGAGAAGGTAAGTAAATGAAGCGTTGAGGTAAAGGGGGATATGAAAGAAGGAAACAAGCTGGGTGAAGTGGTGTGGGACAGACCATTGTCACTGAATCAGCAGGGTTGGCCTGCAAACCACCACGGCACTCACAAATTATCTTCTTCTAACTAGGATTTCACCTCTGATCACCACATTTACCAGCAATAAAGGCAGCATTTACTCTGGGGAGGAAATCATATGTTTGTTAGGGGCACCTTTTGGGGAAGTTTCACGTTATACCTAACCCCACTGCTGCTCTTGCCTCAGATTACACAGAGTGAACCATGTCAGCCTGCCAGTCCAACCGGGAAGAAGAGCCTTACATGGCAGGGTGTCTCTTCTGTATGAGTTGCCAGGACTGGCAGAGTCATCTGAGATTCAAATAACACAATACACACTAAGACCCAAGGCAGGCAATAAAGATAAGAATCTTTGCTGGGGGCAAAGCACCTGGCTGCTGGCCTGGCACAGTGGTCAGCATTTGCTGAAGAGTTTTCCAGAACTGAGACCCAAGAGCTCAGCAGAGCTCACACGAAGCCCATGACGACTTCAGAGTAAAGGAAAAAGAAAGCAAACCCAACCAAAGTCATGAAACAGCAAAGAGCGTGCCTCCTACAGCATGCATTATTACCATGGTAGTAGCCCCTTAAGCCAGGCAGGCTACAGACAAAATATGAAGACACAGCACTTAAAAAGGAATATTGCCATGCCTTGTGCCGCCAGCATAAGCAATCAGAAAGAAGCATGAGGTCAGTAGTGTCAGATACACATATGAGTGCTAAACGGTTCTAAATTATAACCTTTACCATGACCAGAGGGCAGAGTAAAAGCAAACCCACAGTGAGAGTTAAAAGTATTATAGGATGCTTCAAAACCAAATCCTAATTGAGCAAAGGGGGCAGGAGATGCAGGTTTCAAATGTGCAGTGACTTGCTGAGGCCAGAATCAACTACATGGGACCTGAGAAGGTCACAGTGAGTTAACTTTGAGGTAAAAGGCATGGCCACGGCCCCTCTCCCTTAAATGCCTAAAAACCAATTTGACTATTGCTATAATGAGCTGCTTCAAAAGGTGAATAAGGTCTCATTCAAAGGAAAACATAACCAGCATCTACACAACATCAAACTTGGACAGCCACAGATCTGTAATGTGCACTAACATTTTTTTCAGTATGAACCTTTCAGCATTGAACGGTTTCAGTTCCAGGGACCACTGCCCAGAGCTATTTAAAAAAAATATATATATTTAGACTTGTTTCGTTCTCTAAACCTGCTAGCTAATTTCAAAATTACACTTTCCCAAGTATAGGTTATCATGTAACCAATACAGTGACTGATTTAATTTTGGGTTTTTCTATGTAGTCATTATTACCTTATGTGGTCTTAAAAAAAAAAAAGAATTAATTTAATTTTCGTTCCGTTACTCTACATATACTCAAAGAGCCAAAAGAATTACAAAACATTTGTCCATTTGCTATTTGATATAACAAACTGGCATAGCAGGGCACATTGCCTCATTTTCTAGAGACAGTAAAATATGAATATTAGACTTTACTTCTGAGGCTGAGTAGAACAAAAAAAATAGTATTTATTAGGTCTTATGAACCTGATTATCTACAAATCTACTGAATGCCCAAATGTGAACTGGCAATTAATTCAAAAACATCTAAGCAAAACTGCAAGGATTTAAATGCATAATTGTAAACATCCACGTCTGTAGGTATAAAATAAACGTGCCTGTGGTAATTTCATATTTGCAATTACAATTAAACATTCCCAGTTGTTTACATGTTCATGGGATCACGGGAT
The DNA here is from genome assembly GCA_025769975.1 of Gallinago jamesoni. Taxonomy (NCBI): domain Eukaryota; kingdom Metazoa; phylum Chordata; class Aves; order Charadriiformes; family Scolopacidae; genus Gallinago; species Gallinago jamesoni. The sequence goes on from JAOQGH010000012.1 coordinate 66,854,798, forward strand.
TGTTAGAGTTGGAAGGGACCTCTAGAGATCATTTAGTCCAACTCCCCTGCTAAAGCAGGAATGCCTAGAGCACATCACTCAGGACTGCATCCAAGCGGGTCTTGAAGATGTCCAGAGAAGGGGACTCCACAACCTTCCTGGGCAGCCTGTTCCAGGGCTCTGTCACCCTTAGCATAAAGGGGTTTTCCTCATATTTGAATGGAACTTCCTATGTTCCAGCTTGAGCCTGTTGCCCCTCTTCCTATCACTGGAAACAGTCAAGCTCCAACATCCTTCCTTCAAACCACCCTTTAGATACTTATAAACATAAATAAAGTCTCCCCTCAGCGTTCGCTTGTCCAGGCTAAAGAGTCCCAGCTCCTTGAGCCTTTCCTTGTAAGGGAGGTGCTCCAATCGCTTAATCATCTTGGTTGCCCTATGCTGGACTCTCTCCAGTAGTTCCCTGTCCCTCTTAAACTGGGGAGCCCAGAACTGGATGCAGTATTCCAGTTGTGGCCTCACCAGTGTAGAGTAGAGAAGGAGAATGACCTCCATCGACCTACTGGCCACACTCTTTCCTATGCAGCCCAGGATCCCATTGGCCCTCTTGGCAACAAGGGCACATTACTGGCACATGGAAAGCGTGTTATCTACCAGGACTCCCGGATCCTTCTCCTCAGTAGTGCCTCCAGAAGATCCATCCCTAACCTATATTGGTGCCTGGGGTTCTTCCTCCCCAGGTGCAGGACCTTACATTTGCCCTTGTTGAGCCTCACTAGGTTCTTCTCTGCCTAGCCCTCCAGCCCGTTCAGGTCACGCTGGATGGCGGCGCAGCCCTCTGGAATGTCAGCCAGCCCTCCCAGTTTGGTATCATCAGCGAACTTGCTGAGGATACACTCTGTGCTCTCGCCCAGGTTATTTATGAATATGTTGAACAGGACCGAGCTGAGTATTGATCCCTGAGGGACACCACTGGTCACAGGCCTCAAACTGGACCCCACAACATCCAAGCCCCTCCAGCCACACCAAGAGGTGTGTACAACCGGATGACGTTGTAGGAGTTTGCTCTGTTCTTACCTCTTGCCACATGAGCACCCAGATATTTCTAAAACTGTTTTGAGGTCCTTTCTCACCTAAGCCTGACAACACCATAAACCACTTAAAAAAAAATTACTCACATGAAGCTAAAAACATTATTTCCATGAAATACGTAAGAGCTGAAAATCATTTCCTATATTACCAGATCCTCGTAATTTGCCCTAAATTAATTTGCATTGGTTTTTTTATTGTTGTTCAGTTGTTATTTGGAGGTTTTCTAATAACAATTATCTTCTGCCACCCCCACCATAAAAAGCTGTATGCTCAGTTGCTGCCTTTGATATTTGTTTAGACATGGTAGAACAATTTTTGCAAAATATTTCCATACAATCCATCAGGTAACTAGGGATGAAAAGTCTCAGGATGAATTTTTTTTTTAACGCTTAAAGCTGCTATACTGGACCTTTATAGCATTTAATTTTCTGTCATCCCAATACACACATTGGCATCTGGGCTGAAAACTCTCCATTTTCAATTCTTTTTTCTGTCATCTAGTGGGAAGCAAAGAAGAATAATTAGATTAACTCAAGCAGTTGCTGATTGCTTTCAGTGTGTAGTTCATTCCTTGACACCAGAGAGGAGTCTTGCTAACTAAGGATCAATAAACTTGATAGGAATGTTTAAGTTTTCTTCAACAAAGCTGAAGAGCAATGCCAGAAAAAATAAACTTTTTTCTAAGGCAAGTTATTTGCAAAAAAAAAAAATGTTGGGTGAGTTTATTGCATAGGGAAGTTTACAAGAGAAATATAAAGAATAGAATTTTAGAAGAATGACACTGAAGTCAGTCTTTTCAATTCTCGTTTACCTTTTACTTCAGAGCTACCAAGAAACACAGCTCAAAGGAAAAGAAAGCAATCAAGGCATGATGTTAACATTTCAACAGCAGTTAAAGATCTGCATCCAGCAAAGTGGCCTTCAATCACAGAGTATTGCAAAATACACCATTACAATCAGCACCTCTGTTCATAATTACAAGAAAAGATCAAATACTGTACACATGCAGACAAAAATAATTAAAAAAAAATAAATATTTACAACCTCTTGCTTCCAGGCTTATGCTATTTAATTTAGGCAGAAGCAGGACAAAGATAGTTTCCTGCATTATCACTGCTAGCATAGAGTTGTGGGCATTCAGTCTTCTTTAGCACTACGTGAATTTAAAATAAAATAACTATAAAGCATTCGATAAGGCTTTTTTTCCTTGAAGTCTTAAAGTTAGCTTCTTCTCACAACCAAACTGCAAACTAGGGAAAGCTCTTTTACTGCCTCTTCTCTTTGATATTTTTAAATGACTTCTCTGCTCTAGTATTTGTTTTTACACCACGTAGAGTGAGGGAGCAAAGTGTTCCATCAGGAAAAAAAAAAGGCTAAATTTCAGTGGTCTTTTAGCCTGCTGTGCTCTTTGTTGCACTTTTGCTAAGTTTGCTGTAAACTGGGAAATAAACAATAGAAACATATCTCCTGGTGTACCCGAAGATAAATATACTCACACTTAAGGCTGAAATTCACGACTTTGCAGAGGGATAGTACTCATTGTGCTATGAGATTGTTTCTCAACAGTCAAGTCCTACTTTGCTCACAGGAATAACTAGTCCTGTTTCTTATGCATCATCAGATCATTAAAAATTTCAACTTTTATTCTATCCCATCAAGAAACAGTGGTGAAAAGATAGCACAGGCCAGAAACTAGGAGATTCCTAATTCTCCTTTTATGCTTTCAAGCTTGTATTACCAAAGAATACCAAGATGACTCCATCAAATAGCCTTTCTTGTAAGCAGGCATTTTCTACAGGAGACTGTGAATGAGGGCAAAATTCATTGATTACATGACCACCCAAAATTGTTGATAGCTTGCTATCAAAAATGAAAAGGTGTACTGAGTGGGTTTTTCCAAGTATCTGAACTTGGTCTAGTTTCAGGGAGTACTTCCGTTATCAACCTACATAACTGAACAGAGGAAACACTTAAATCTGCCGATCATCAAGAGCCAATAAAGCAGTTATGCTGGATAACAGGTCTGGAACTCAAAATTATTCTCTCAAACTAGAGAAACGGTCAGAAAAATGACAAAGCACGATTCATCAGGGGCAGATGTAAGTTTCTGTACTTCAGCAGATGTTCAGCTATGTACCTACAGCACAGCAAGTAAGTGGTTAGATGGCAGCTTCTTCAGAAGAGCATCAGGGGTTCTAATAGGCCATGAGCTGAATATAAATTCAAAATATGATTTTAAACCAGAAAGAAACCATCATACAAAAATATAAACAGGAGTATATATCATATACATATATATATAAAATATAAAGGAAGCACTTCTGTCCTTCTGTTTAGCAAGAAGGAATAAAAGAGTCAATTTTTTGGCAAAATATTTATAAAAAGCGTGAAGCAATTGGAAAGAGTCCAAAGATGGTAAAAGAAATTACCACAAATCTCAGAGCAGGAACTATGTAGAAAGATTGAATACACTAGGACAATTTAGACTAGAGAGGAAAAATTTAAATGCATTTTCATCATCACCATATCTGAAAGAAAGTTGCACACCCTATGGAATAACCTTGTCTCCACTGTACCCTGGCTAGGACAAGCAGCAATACACCTCCTGAAACCGAAATTAGAAAAATTTGTATTAGAAGAAGTCTAATTGTATTAGAAGAAGTCTTTCTACAATTAGAGTGACATATCTTGTGCAGACTCCACTGTAGTTTTATTATTTCATGTAGATTTCTAAACAGCTGTGCTAACAAAACACGTATAAAATTCAACCTGCTTTGGGGGCTAAAGAACAGGTATTTCTAGTCTTGTTTTGGTTTGTTATGTTATAATTTTTATGATCATTATTACAAATTCTTTAATGAAACACGTAATAGTGGGTTATCCATTAAAGGTCTAGCCACGTTTTTCCTTCAGTAACTGTTTTAATGGTGCTTATGGCTGTTTGCCAGTTATATTGCTGAAAGCTTAGCAGGTGATGTATTTGCTTATAGGCGCTGTCATATTTTATCTAGCTCAGCATCTATTTAGTAAGTGCTTTAACATTCTAGAGTATGGCAGGTGCTACATAAAACACAGCATTATTTTCCATATTTTATTCTCCTCATTGGCATTCCTACTCTCAGATTAACTGGCAAGAGTACAAACATTCACAGCAATTTTAAAAAAAGAAAGTTTGAGTGCTCACTGACAGCCACGGTTAGCTGTGTACTTTCAGTAAACAAAACACAACACAACAATGTTCCTTTCCTATTACAACAAAATTTCTCAGCAATTTTTTGTATAGAAGGAAATACAAGAATAGACAAACTGTAATGGTCATTCAAACAGATACCACCTGCTAATTGTGTGCTGCAACAACAGTACCTGATTAACTTAAAATATATGATGGTAGCGTTTCAATTAGCCCCTTCATCTTGTTCCGTGATATAGGATAAGCAGAAAAATCCATTTGGATTAGGTTTTTCTGTTTGTAATTTCATCCTACTTGTGTTTAAGATTTCTAGGTGGTCTAGATAAAAAGTCCCACTGAAATTAAAATAAAGATAATATGATTTCCACAGATGTTTCTATTAAGTTCACAAGATACTATTTTTACTACACTCTTCAAACTGCACTTGTGCATATCTCAATTTTTAAAGGTTTACTCCTATATGAAAGAACACTGAAAAATCATTTCCATCACTTAGGTTCTTGAGTAACTTCTGCTGCTTTCTCTTTCATCTTTCTTTTTGGAGAATAAGGGGACTGAAATTGAATACAATATTCAAGATTCAGTATTTCAACTGAAAAACCTGAAATATACAATAACTTTGGGAAGGTCATCTCCTCATGTCCCAACATTTTTCTTTTCTTTACTTACATTTCATCTTGGCTGCACTCTCGACTACAGTGAGATTAAACATTAGGCACAATATGAGCCTCTATGATGTCTGTGACTTTACTGCTTGAAAATAAAATAATTCTCCTTTCTGAAAGCAAGACATTTGTAATCTGTGGTTTGTTCCTCCAACACCCCTAAGCAGATTCAAACAGAAATGCAAGGAACATATTTGAACTTTATTCACAAAGCTTCCACTTTTGTCCATCACTAAAATATGAACAACAGTGGCTCCTAACTAGCTGTGTCCGATGTGCACACCCCAGTGATTCAGAAATAATGCTTCCCTGTCAATACTGTTTTATTTCATAGCAAAAGAAGGTGGTAATACAGGTAAACACTGGCAAAAGCAGTTGTGTCTCCTCTATCTAACCTGTGGCGTTTAGCAAAAACTTGTGGGGTTTTTTTAAATGATATGTCACTTGAGTAACAGCTGCCTCGCCTCCTATTGAAAAGTGCTCAGAACCATGGAAAAGTCATGCAATGATATGAGGTTCAACAAGGCCAAGTGCTGGTTCCTTCACTTGGATCACAACAACCCCATGCAGTTCTACAGGCTTGGGGAAGAGTGGCTGGAGAACCAGCTGGCAGAAAAGGGCCTGGAGGTGTTAATCAACTGCTGGCTGAATATGAGTCATGATCGGCACTGATGAGGAGACCCCACTTAAGTACTGTGTCCAGTTTTGGGCCTCTCACTACAAAAAGGGCATTGAGGTGCTGGAGTGTGTCCAAAGAAGGTTAACAAAGCTGGTAAGGGGTCTGGAGAACAAGTCTTTTGAGGAGCAGCTGAGGGAGCTGAGATTGTTTAGCCTGGAAAAAAGAAGGCTGAGGGGGGATGTTATCACTGTCTACAATTACCTGACAGGAGACTGTAGAGAGGTGGGGGTCAGCCTCTTCTCCTCAGCAATAAGTGATAGGACAAGAGGAAATGGCCAAGTCGTAGCAGGGGAGGTTTAAACTGGATATTGGGAAAAATTTTTACACTGAAAGGGTTATCAAGCATTGGAACAGGCTGCCCAGGGAAGTGGTTGAGTCATCATCCCTGGAGATATTTAAAAGACGGGAAGATGTAGTGTTCAGTGATCTGATTTTGTCATGGTTGTCAGTGTTGGGTTGATGGTTGACTAGATGATCTCTAAAGGTCCCTTCCAACCCAGGCAATCCTATGATTCTATAAGATGTCAGATGCGTGTGCCAATGTGTTTAATGTTTTTATGTGTTTCACAGACATACAAAGAAAGTGATCTGATGACAAATTTTAAGCATGACAACTGAAAAATTCTCACTGTACTGCATACCATAGAGTGCTCTCCCAGAGAAGAGGACCTTTCCGGGTGCACTTCTATACAATCACCAAAACTACTACATTAAGAATCAATTACAAATTTAGCATGTCAGCAGCAAGGGTGGAGAGAGTTAAGGCAAGATAAGGAATAGGATATCATATTTGTTTCCCTGAAAAAGGCTGTGCTTTTCAAGTAGGACCACACTGTTAACAAAAAAAGGTGGAAGGCAGTTACATTTAGAGGCTGTTTGAGTAAGGCTGACATAGCCATCAGCTGTTGACAAAGGGCATCTTAAAGCACTGCACTACTCTGCAATTATAGAAAGAACACAACGGTAGGAAAACTAAACTTATTTGTGAGAAGAAACAGTCTGGCCCTCTTATAAAGCAGCTTGAAATCACCTTTTTTTTTTTTTCCTTTAAATAAACAAAGCAAATACAGAAGAAATTTTAAAGCACCCACCATGCAAAAGCCCACACAATTATTTAATGCATTTTGCAGGACAGAGAGCTCTACGACAGACCTGATGCTGAAATACATAGATGTTAGCACACATAAGCCTTCCTTGAATGAAGTCAGGCAAGTGGAAACTAAAAATACAATCAACGCCACATCAAAAGCATTTCCAATATGCCTTCCAATATGTTTCTGTCCCTTCTCCTGGTAGACTTCCCATTGATCTTTCCATCAGAAACCTAAATATAAGATAAAGAGTATCCATTGCAAATACTTTCAGAATAGAACACAATCTCTTTCTGTCCTCCCCTCTACCACTTATATTAGATAGAACAGTCTCTTTTAAATTGCATATACAAATGATAGAAAAGCAGTCACTTGGCAAGCAGATTGCTTCTTGACTGCTAAAGTAATTCCTCAGGTCATATTGTTGTTTCCTATAACATCCCATCATTCTGAGGTTCTAACACATCCATCTTTGTCAGGCAGGTTCCCAATATGCTCAAGCAAGAAGTGCAATAAAACAAGCACACAAACAAAAAAAATCTCCTCCTCCTCGTTTTCCAAAAAAAAAGCCTTCATTTGAAGTCATTGTTCTCAGTGGCAAGTCTACTTGAGCCAGAACAAATGCATCCTGTGTTGCTCTGCATCTAGCAAGTGTCAAGCATGAGTCTCCAAGGCGGATGTTTTTTTCAGTAGCCCTGAACAGAAACTGTGGATTTAATGCTTTTTCAGGACAGAGCTTTCACTTTGGGATAAAAAAAAAAAAGTGGAACGTAGAAATCACTGATAGTCAATTCAAACCTATTAGCAGCAAGGCGTCATCCAGTCCCACAGGACACCACACCAGCCTGTGTAGAAAAACTGCACACGATTTTTCAGCAAAGAAAGGATGGGACATTGTGCACAGCATACTAGCCACAGCTTTAACACAACTGAGATGTACTGTCTCCAGAGATTTGACAGTCCAATGAAGCTCTCTGCCTAATGTAATAAGTAAAAATCACATCTCTCTTTCTCCCTGCCCTTATGGATCTAAAAGCAGTTTTGTAGTACTGAGCTGTAGTCTCACCAGGCCTCACTTCTGCCTCTGATCAAAGTGGTTACTCACAGGTATGGAACATCTAGTCGGTCAAAAGGAAATACTGAAAAGGAATTAGGAGGTAAATACCTTGGTTGGAGGCATATGTTCCAGACCACGCTTAATCCTGCCCTGGGTAACCCCTGTAGTTTTTTATTTTTTAAACTTTACTAATGCATAACTAGGTTAAGTTACAGCAAATAAGTAATCTATCTTTTAAGTAATCTTTAAAACCTATATTAAAGATAAGAGACACAGAATATACAAGAACTGAAAATGCTCTTGATATTTTTAAACTTATCACCCAAATACAGATCCGAAGTGAAAGTCTGTCTTCTTCACTAAGCAATTTCAATTAAGACCTCCTACATGCTTTGTAAAACACGAGTCTAGGAAAGTCCTATTCACCCACCTTTCTGGAACATCTTTATTCAACACAGTATGCAGACTATGACTCTTGGAAACCAATTAAACTTATAATATTTCCAAATCCTCTTAGGTGTTCAAATAAAGTTCATTCTGCACAGGTATAAATAATCAAATTATGTAAATCTCATGACAAGACAGCCATTTCTCACTTTTTTTTTTTTAATTAAAAAAACCAAACACACAAAAATTAAGGTATTCCTCTTCCAGAATTAGTCTGACTTCTGTAGCAGGACAGGCAACATTACAGTATAAATCATAAATGTGTTTTATAAATCTCATATTTCTCATATAGAAAAAGAGGTGGACTATCACCTTTCATCCACTACAAAGCGCAAAACCAAAATGTTTTTACTTCCTAGAAAGTTTCAAGGCACTAAATCTTAGGAGCACTTTGTTTAGATACTGAAATTTACTACAAGTAATTCTTACAGGCTTCTTATAGGTGTATTAAAATATCTTCCTTTTGCAACTATATATAGCAATGAAGTAACTAAAGAGTAGATTTACAGATGAGGGAAATGAAAACTACCTACAATAAAAATGTAAAACCCTCTAAACTGTTAGTAAATAAACTTCTCTCCTGTAAAACATTTTTGGTGTACTGTATATCAAACACAATAGCGAGTGTACAGCATAAAAATTTTACTGACATGATCTTAACATTACCAGTTGTGACTTGCAAGCAACAACAGTTGTCATACTAATACAAACTATCGCACTGAAGTAATGGTAAAACTTTTATACCTTATGACATAAGCCATCACTATTCTGTTGACTGAAATCTTAAATATCTTATTTGGAACTGAACAGATGAGGCCCTCTATAGACAGAAAGGAGCAGCCTCACGTTCACAAGCCCTGGTCCTCATGGGGGACCCCAATATCTGTTGGAGGGACAATGCAGCAGGGCATAAGCAACCCAGGAGGTTCCTGAAATATGTCTATGATAACTTTCTTCTCCAAGCGACAGAGGAGCCAACAAGGAGAGGTACCATGCTGGAGCTTGTTCTCACCAGGAAGGAGGGACTGGTGGGGAAATGTGAAGCTCAAGGGCAGCCTTAGCTGCAGTGGCCATGAGATCGTGGAATTCAAGATCCCTAGGGCAGCGAGGAGGGTGCACAGTGAGCTCACTACCCTGGACTTCAGGAAAGCAGACTTTGGCTTCTTCAGGGATCTGATTGGCACAGTACCATGGGATAAAGCCTTGAAAGGAAGAGGGACCCAAAAAAACCCGACTAATACTCAAGGATCACCTCCTCCAAGCTCAGGAGCGATGCATTCCAATGAAGAGGAATTTAGGCAAAAATGCCAGGAGGCCTGCATAGATGAACAAGGAAATCCTGGACAATCTCAAACAGAAAAAGGAAGCCTATAGAAGGTGGAAGAAAGGACAGGTATACTGAGAGGAATACAGAGAATATGCCCAAGCGGGCAACAAGAAAAGCTTCTGTAAGTATGTCAGTGACAAAAGGAAGATCAGAGAAAATGCAGGCCCTCTCTGGAAGGAAACAGGAGACCTAGTCACCCAGGACATGGAGAAGGCTAAGGTACTCAATGACTTTTTTGCCTCTGTTGTCTCCAGCAAGGGCTCTAAACACACTGCCCAAGTTGCAGAAGGCAAAGGCAGGGACCAGGAGAATGAGGAACCACTCACTGTAGAAGATCAGGTCTGAGACCATCTAAGGGACTTGAATGCACACAAGTCCATGGAACCTGATGAGATTGGGGGCTGACTTGCTGGACAGCACCTCTGAGGAGAAAGGCCTACAAGTCCTGGTGGACAATAGGATGACCATGAGCCAACAATGTGCCCTTGTGACACATTCCCTTCAGTTAATCATTAGAGAAATCATAAACTCCCTCAGCTTTGCTCAGCATCTCAATGCACAAGGCCCCTACCTGGGCTCGCAGAGGGTACTAATACAGGGTAAAAATGGAGCTAATTATGTACTTGAGAAAAACAAGGCTTTAGCAGTACAATTTTCAGAGTTACTGGAACTTCAAATAATTTCAGACTTGGCCCAAAGTCTTGTCATCTCAGTCTTTCAACTGTATTTTAATTACTGGACTTTGGATTACACTCATGCTTGATTCCACTGGAATTTGAGCACAAGCTAGCCAAGTGCTGTCCAATACACCACACTTCACTGAATCCTTTTCTGGGGCCATAAGTATGTGCGTAGCCCCATGGAAATTAACAGCCATTCACATACTCAAATGCCATGTCGCACAACTGAAACCGTATGATTTGGCTGCAAAGAAAGATTTTCATGTCAACAGCAAAGGGTAAGAGAAAGAACAATCCACTGATTTTAACCTAAAATATACTTAAAATTGTGAGAAAAAAAAAAAATCTGAAACCTTTAATTTCCTCTACATATTAGGGTCATACCAACTTCCAAAATAATTGTCCATGCTTGAAGTACCTAAAATAGGGTTTGTAGAAAATGGGAAAAGCTGTTTTCATCTGCAAATACCAATCCATCACTACAGCAATCTGAAGTGAAAAAAACTTTTATCGCATCTCCTGCAGCATTTCACCTTTTAAAGGTAGACTCTCAATAGCAATGGATATTCCCAGATGAAACTTGCCATTTTGTGGAATTAACCTGGTGTTGCGCAGGGATCTTCTCTTTTGAAAGCAGAAATCATCTTGCCACAGTTTTTTTGCCTTAAATGATGTACAGATATTTTGTTTGGACCCATGCCTGGTGAATTCCTGTAAAAATCATATTACAATTCAAAAGTTCAATTTGATTAAAATCCTTCTTTTGCCAATTCTTAAAGTAAGTTTCAGTACAATAAGGACAAGAATCAGAATGAAAGAAGGGAAGTGATTGGCCTTCATTTGACAAAACCGTCACAAATGCCACCTTCTCCTATTGCATCTTCTCCTTTATTTGTGTAAATGAACTGCACAGAGAAGCCATGTTCACTTTAGCAGCGCTACTGAGACTGAAGTGACCTGGCCCCTAGAAGACCTATCAACAGATGATGAAGCAGCAGTAGTATTGCAGAACAATAACCATTTACATTAAAGGCTGAATAACTACTTGTTCAATAAAATTGTCCATTTCCATTTTCATGTACTTGTTCAAAACTGCCAGAAGAGAGTTAATAACAGTCTTCTACCATCTGAATGGCATCTGTTCACTTAATCAGCTCAGCTCTCCCTGCATGCCAGATTTGGGCAAACCAGTATCATCAGTATTGAATAAATCCATGTACAAGATACATGTTTTAAAGCATTTCTGCTAATGGCTTAATAAAAGTAGTTGACAAAGCCAAAGGATTTCTGCAGAAAAAGGATTCTGTAGATCCCCTCAGGATCTCCATCATTCAAATGTATGCGAGCATGGATGCCAACTCCTGTGTTCCTACACACACATGCACAGAGTCACTCAAAAGAGATCTCAAAATGGTAATGATTTTACTGGTTTGGGGAATAACTACTTTTTTTTTTTGTTTTCCTGACAAAAAACCCTTTGACAAGGTGTTCAATTCAAAAAATTACAGACTACACAGTTTGGATAAAGAAAGTGCCTTCAGACAGAAGTGGAAAGCTTAGTAAATCAGAATCATCTTCCCCTTTCTAGCAACTAAAGACTTGCTGGCTGTTTCATTCAATTCTGAGTAAAAGCACTACATAAATGAAGGTGCAAAATATTTTTTTCTTTTAACATTGAAGTTGAAACATTCAGAGTACACATCAGAGAAGTGTCTTTGCAAACCATGGCAAGCTACTTCTAAGCAGAAGATAAACACTGCCAAGGTAACAAAAAAATTCATCTGCACACGTGTAACATCTTTACCCAGAGCTTGAAGATGTTCAGGGCACTATGACCACTGAAAAACAAAAAAATAAATCAAAACCAACCCACAATCTGGGAAATCCTATAATTTAGGTTATCCTTGATGAACCAGACTCCCTAAACATAAGCACGTAATATACAGGCTAGCAATTGCTATTGCATACTGCTATTAAATTGATTTAAAGATTACAGGGGTCCTGCAGGAAAACCCAAATATCACAAATTTTGCCTCTTCTAGTATCTTAATTTTACTTGCATGTCAAATTCATCAAGACACAGAAATCAGATTTTTTCAGTTAGCAAGATAAGTAAGTTTGCAGGTATCTCTTAGAAGCCATTTTAGCACGTGAGCTGTCAGCACTTACATTAACTATATGTATTACATTAACCTTTCAGACACTGCATATTCTGAGATAGAGTTATAGAGTCATACATTTATACTTCATTCCATTATTCTTTATTTCCCCTTATGCATCCTAGGCCTAAGTCATTATCAGAATAAGGCAGTAAAACAGCACTGAAGGCAATCATGTTGTGACAGTCATAGAAACCTCTCGCTTCAGTCGTTACTGATGCCTCTTGACAGCCGGATCATCTCGGAGTTTGACTGCACGCGATGTGTCCCAGGAAAGATACCTACTACACCAATCTGAATTTCAGATGGTGTGAAGTCTGAGGCACCCTGAGTTTTCTGCTGATGTAATGGGAAGAGACGATTCTGCAGCCTTTTTCCTGCCAACATGTCCAGGCAGGCTGAGGGATGAGTCCTTCAGATCTGAAAGGAGAGACCTGCTGGCCCAGACACCACAGGCCCAAATAACATAAAGGTGTCTCCTTATTTGAGAACAGCAGACAAGGCAGAATTTAGATAAAAATTTGTCTGTGGCATTTTAAATTCATGTTCCTTCCTTCACATAGAGCAAATTATTATTATTGGAATGGAGGAAGCCTGGATCTAAGCCTGGGTTGAAGCCTGGACTATACTCTTAATCTCTGCATGTACATACACAGTCCTAATCTCCTACAACCCACACCAAATAGAAAGGAGCAAAACTAAGAAATAGATATTTTATGGAAAGTTTGTTCATATTTTTTCTTCTATCAAAATGAGTAAGATCTAAAAAAAAAATAATTATGCACTCAACTCTTAAATCCATCAACAAAGCTGTATAAAGAATGAAGCTGGGGGATACTAACTTTTGGCACAGTAAAACAAGCACCTGCTATCAACTGGGAAAACACTGTAATAAACCATAGATAAGAATAACTTTCTAAAAGAACATGGAAGATAATATGAAAACCTTTTTGCCACTTCAAAAATCATATGTCACCATATTCCACATATAACTTTTTCATAAGAATGTAACAGGCTTGTCAGATCAAAACCACCTGCACCTTTCCTTCTCAAGAATATCCATCAATAATAAAAAAAAGAAAACCATGACATTCATAAATAATCTGCTTCATTCAATAAAGATACTGCCTTTGTTTAGTATATTCCACTAGTTTTAAATGTGGAATACATCTTGGGGGAAAAGTTTATAATGTTAGGTTTACATATTTTTAATTGAATTAAGATTTCCACGCAAATGCAGCTGTACATGTCCCAAACCAAAATTAATCATTAGCTGGTAAGCAGGAAATGTACCAATCCATATTTTATAAAATAAGAATGTGTAAATATTAAGAAACTGGCTATATTTGTGTTAGGTCGTATAATTGCTTAGAAGTGCAAAATCAATGCTTACTTTAGCATAAAGGACTAACACTATTTACCAAATGACTTATTTCACTTTTTGCCAGCTGAGAACCAAGCATTTTCAAGGAAAACAATACAAAATGGACAAAAGCTTCCCTATTCCTTTAAAGAATCCATTTTTAATTACGATTTAAAACAATTCAGCTTGACTGATGTCCTGGCTTGCTCCCACCAATCTGCAAGCTTCCCCTTCCATGGCCAGAATGAATGTTGCTAAGTGTCATACTGATGAGTAGTAGGGAGCTGCTAGCTCACGTAAATGATTTCTTGTGTGCCTTCACAAGTGCCTTCCCTAATAATCTCCTCCTGATGCTCTCAGGAAAACCGATTATTCTCTAAAGATGCCAGTCTGGAATAGAGTTCCCACTCTCAATTAACCTGGGCTGGTTCCAGCTAATGGAGTGGAAGAGAAAAAAATTAATGAAGTCGTATTACACTACTTTTAGCATACAACCTTATTTATATTCGGTACAAATTTAACCTGCTTTCAACTATGAGGTGAAGATTTGATCAACATATAGTAAAGACAAATTCAGTGAACAGTATTAATTTTATTTGCAGTGTCTAAATTCAAAGTGTCTTTACAAAAATAACAAGCAAGTTACATCAAGAAAAGGCAATTGCAATCTAAAGGTCTTCTCTAGATAAGTTTAGCTGAAACCCAAGATGGGAGAAAACATGTCAGTCCTATCTTCAAGACAGGTAAGAAGAAGGATCTGGGCAACTACAAGTCAGTCAGCCTCACCTCCATCTCTGGGAAGGTGGCAAAGCAAGAAAACCAGGAAATAACTTTCAAAACATGTAAAGGTAACCAGGAGCCATAAGTGTGGATTTATGAAGGGGATGTCACATCTGACCCACCTGTTAGCCTTATGTGAAGAGATTATTGGCTTGGCAAATGAGGAGAGCAGTGGATGTGTTCCCCAGTATATGCTGGGGCCTGACCAGCAGGAAAGCAATTGCACAGAAAAGGACCTGGTGGTCCAGATGGATAACAAATTGACCACAAGCCAGTCATGTGTGACAAAAAGCCAACAGCATCCTGGGCTTCATTAGGAATCCATCAGGTCAAGGGAGTGCTCCTTCCCCTCTGCTCAATACTAGTAAGGCCATACCTGAAGTGCTATGTCCGGCTCTGGGCTTCTCAGTGAAGAAAGATGATAAAGGGATTTCAGCATCACTGCACTGTCCTATGAAAGTATTGGGGATAACGATACAATAATCAGGTTTCAATCTCTTTTGGCTGCCACTATTTCCTCTGATCCATGGTTAACATTAAGCCTGTGCAACTATAGGCATATCCAATATACTCGACAGATAGCAAAGCAAAGCAGCATGTCCCCACCACACAAAAA
Source organism: Gallinago jamesoni (assembly GCA_025769975.1). Taxonomy (NCBI): domain Eukaryota; kingdom Metazoa; phylum Chordata; class Aves; order Charadriiformes; family Scolopacidae; genus Gallinago; species Gallinago jamesoni. The sequence continues at coordinate 66,869,923 of JAOQGH010000012.1, forward strand.
GGATTAAAGAGATGACACCATATGTTTTGTGTCCTGCAGAATCTTTTAAAATATTTTGGGATTTTCAAGAGGAAGGATGACTACTCACTTCTGTTCTTTCAGTATTTTGAAAAATAACATTAAGATTTTTGTTTTCAAAGAAAACATACAGAAAAGAGGGGGAAAAAAAAAAACAACCAAAACCCAAACAAACAGTAACACACTGACTTCCATTCTTACATATGACAAGCCAAAAATAGTCTTGTCATGGCACTCCACTTCTGCCAGCAGGTATGTGGGGGGTGATGGGTTGTTTAGCTTTTCCAAACAACAGAGCAGCTGCAACTACTTGCAGATCACACAAGAAAACGCTGCAATTTCTTTAAGGAATGTTCATTCCACTTTACCAGAGAGCAGAGGTAGTAGTGGCTCATAGCCGTGCTAAGAAAAGGAAACTGCAGAGCTCTGAAACAGCGTCCGGCCATTGAGAAACACAGGCATGTGACCCAAAGAGAAGACAAGTCACACCTTACGTAATCCCCACCAGAGATGGGTCCCCTAGAAGGACCTTGCTGTATGCTCATAACTCCTGGTGAAATAACAGGCTACAGCACTCAGGCAATGTTTTAAGTAAAGCATAAGAGAGCATTTTCTTCATGACTGTATTTGATTTCATCATTTAAGTGTTTAAATCCACACTGGCTCAAACACCACCTACAATTATGCCAACACTTCATCAAGAATAACTTTATATATATAAAAATATAGATAGAAAAAAAGCAGAAACCAATCCCCACCACATATCTATCCTAACTCATGGAGTCGGGAGAAACTCAACATGCTGGTATCCCCCAACACCATCTAGAGGGTGTAAGCAGACAGTGCAGCAAGGTGTGAATAGGAAGGGATGGAGATACCACCATTTGAAAAGGAGATAAAATCTTCACTTACTCCTCTCAGAATTCCTGCCGCATATAAAACTTCTTCTGCTTTACCTTTATAATGCATTCTGTCTCCCCTATATATTTATTACACATTTTCAATGCCCTAACTCTGTTTTTCATATTCTTTTCTCCTAGAGCATTTTGCTAATATTAAAAAAAAAAGTATTAAGTTTTACACTGTTCTCTCGTGTCATTATTTTGTTTCAACCTTTTAATCTGATTAAGGAATGCTCCATAGTCTATTTTTGTCCCTCTCAACATAACAAACTCATACACAGACATAGACATATGTGACCACACTCTCCTACATAACATCCTTCTACTTTTTATAAACATCCTTCTTTAACTGGCTACAGCTTTTTATTATTTATTGACAATAAATATTTCCTCTCATCCCTAGTTTCCCACCTATAAATGTCTGTGTGATCTGACACCAACCCAGCAAAGAATTTGTGCTTTTCCATGTCTCTATAATACTTCAAACTAACAGTCTCCTTAACTGCTTCAGCACATCAGAGCAGAACACTCAGTGTCCCCGAGAACCAAAGTTTTCCTTCTATCAACTAAATAGAAGATTTTTTTCACTCGAGGCACCTGCTCTGAATCACTGCCTGGAGAAGCTTCTCTCTGACACACAATGCATTGAACTAGCTTTAAGGGGAAAAAAAATAAGAAAAAAATCCAAAAAAAAATCCCCAGAAAATTAAATACCAGAACAAAACCACAAGGCTGTTCTTGCCTCATTGTCACAGAATACTCAAAGATTTAATCCTTCTGGGTTTTTGGCCTCAGATTAACCTCTAATGCATACCGTATAGATGATCAACCAGAATAAGTATTATTTTGGTACATGTGTTTTCCAGTGTCATACTTATCTCTATTTATTGCAGTAGTCCTCATGCAGGTCTGGTTATTTATTGTTCTTCCCTTTATTTAGGAGCCTATCAAAAAACTACAAGTAACTAGTAATTTCACTCCCAAAGTATTATGAAAACAAAATGATTTGCCTTCTTAAATACTACCCATGAGCAGGTTACTATGTCATCACCTCCCACAAGGCAGGAAACAATAGCTGTAATGCTTTAATCCTTCAAGTTAATTGAAAATCTTACAAGCTTTTATCTACACACCATAAACTTTAATAGAAGTGCCTTCCACCATAATTCACACATTTAAGTAGCTTCACACATGTCCCCTAAACTTGTACTGATTACTTCAAAGAGTCTATAAAGTTTTAGAAGGAACAAAACCTGGTAATGTACTGTCATGGTTTGGCAGAGTTGGCCTATGACAAGGTGACAGATGCTCACCCCCAGCTCTCGCTCCAAGGAGAGGAAGAAAAGAGAGGAAGGGATTTATGAGTTTAGGAAAAAACTGAACTACTTTAATGATATATTAATAATAAAGTTTTAAAAAAGAAATAATGAAATACATATATACAAAAATATATACAAAACCATATCAAGCTCCTAGAGAGATGTCAGGGGCAGGCACTGGATAAACTCCAGACTGGTCTCAATGACGAATAGGAACTGGATTCCTGAACGCTCTGATGGGGATTGAAGGCAGACAAACCGACAGTCTTCCTCAGGTACTAAAGGAAGAGAGCGATTGAAGAAGACCTCTTGCAGAGGAACCAACTTAAACCCTTTCAACCCTCAGCTTTCATAGTGTTCGTGGCAGATGGGATGGGTCTCACCTGACCTGCCCACCCCTGCCCACAGGTGAGACCCTCCATGGGGTAAACAACCCAGTCAGCTGCCTCCAGTTGCCACGGCAACAAGGATAAGTAAGAGCATCTCTCTCTGAGCAGAGAGTTGGCCCCACTCTACCCCAAACCAGGACACATACTGGCACAAAATGAAATAACTACAGAGATTTTAAATAACAACAACAAAAAAGATAACTAGCTGAATTTTGTTGCTGATTTTCTTTGTTTACACTTGGGAGAGAGAGGAGTACTTCATTGTGTTATTTGGAGGGGAAAAAATATACATGCACATTTTCTTCAGTGGAGGTATTTTTTCATCACCCCTAAAAAAAACCCAAACAGTTAGAAGACAGGCATGTAAAAGTAAGTTTGTCTCTTCCTGTTTTTTGAGACTATTTTAGTAATGCACAGATAGGAAAACTACTCATCTCTAAAGGCTCTCCTCCCAATTCAGAAAACAGAATAAAAAAAAATAAAATAAAGCAGAGGTCTCTATCCATGCCTATCCTTTCATTATCACATTTTTATAGTGTCTCATTTCACTTGACATTCTACTTAATGTCTCTAGCTTCTGGAATGGGAGGATGAGACCAGAACCCAACCTTTCATTTTATAAACATACTTTCCTTATGGAAGAAGCTTAGAAATGTGAATTTGTAATTTTCCAAGCCCAGAACAACAAAGGTGGCTGGCAACTGCAACCACCAACATAAAAGTTTCATTTCAAACACATAAAAAAATAAATCATGGTTTGAAACTATTGGCATATAATTTAATTAGCTTTACCACACATGCATTAAAGAGCAACCTCTGCCAATAGCAAACACAATTAAATTATGTTTACGTTTCTTGCAAATGAAACATGTATGGTTTCTAATATTGGTTTGAATATAAAGGAGCACTCTGATCCCTTTCAGCATCTGTGCAGAAAAAAGAAAAGCTGAGAAAAGTCCAAGCCACACATACTGTGGAAAGGGACACACCTGGAAAGCAAAAATGCTAGTTCAGGTAAAGTTGGGGTATGGAACAGGGTTAAGGAGAATTGTTCCCCAGTCTATCAAAAGGCTGTGATTTGGAACAGATTGATCTAGGAGCTGGTAACAAATTTGCTGCAGTGGATTATCATTCATGTCAGTGCCATTTACATGTGTGTGCATATACACACAGAAATTATATATATATATATATTTGATTACAAGCTGTTACTCATTTATACTTTTCTCTAGTTGACTGAGGAATGCTACTACGCAATCTCTTTTCTCTTTGAAATTACCAGGGAACATGTGTGATATAGTTTCCATTAAGTGAAGTATTTATACTAAGACTGAACACCTTTCTGAAAGATATGCTTTGCCCTAGCCAGAAGTTACTGGAAAAAATAGATTAAATCTCTCTGATCATCATACTCACACTGTCAATGTAGACAATATAATGCTTCTTCCTACTTTCAAATCAGTAATGGTTGAACTTTGCTATTTTATATTGAAAACAAGAACAAGGAGGAAAAAACCATATATTTTAAGGACCTGTAGAACTGAAGGTTCACCTGCATTTCCCTCTACTTACCTCCTTTTTAGATGACCTTCCATATGGTGAATTTCCAAGCAGGGTGAGGTTCTAATATATGTAGTAGTTGTTTATTTATTTATTATTTTCACCTCTCCTTTTCAAAAAGACACGAGTTTTATTCGAAGATCTCCCACATTAGTATGCCGTGCCCTCTCCACCATGTTGCAATTGTTCTGCAGATGATAACATCAGTATCTCAGTTCTTTATGAGAGCAAAAGACAGAACACTGACCTTTGGGTGAGATGTTTCATGTAGCTATACAGGTTTAACTGACAGTAGAATTGAGCCCAGTTGCTTAAAAAAGCATCAAGTAGAAGATCAGCAGTAAAGGAGAATACTTTAAATATAAATAAAGATGTGCAACAGCAGCATGGGATATTAAGAACTGACCGACACTCTTTCAAATTTGCCTCAATTTGAAGGGTTTATTTGCCTCATTCGAGGCAAGTTTTGCCACAAAAACTTTTAAAAATGCTCAATCAGAAAGCATTTTGGTTAGTATCTACAATTCGACCATTTTGTTTTATTACTCTCTTAAAGCACTTTTATTTCTATATTATTAAATAAATGAATGTAGGAATGCCTCAGTGTTATTAGTTACATGTGTCAATCATGATTCAAGGAAATAATTCATTATGTATGTCTTGTATTAGATACTGGGCCATTTGTACTGTGATTTAAAATGGAAAGGAGAAACCCGTTACCAGTCACTGCTTCAGGGTCTACACTTTCCATCTTCTTCCAAAAGATGCCGTATTTTATATCCACTAGGCAGGTTTCTCTACAGGTTTGACTGGGAATAGAAAATGAATTGTGAGAAATGAAGTAGGATGAGAAACACATGTGGTCCTCAGCTGTGACATTCATTTAGAGTTTTTTGCATTAAAATGTAATTGTTCTTTACCAATCCATTCTGTGACTTGAGTGCTGCTTCATTTCAGAGGTTAGCAGAAAACCACAGAAAGTGACTCCAAACCTTTCCATATAAGCAGCATACCTTGAACTTGAGACTGGGGACTTAAATTACTGAAATAAAACCAGTATGGACTCCAGTGATAAAAACATACATAGCACAAGTAGTTCTGACTGACACAAATGGAATACATATCACTGCTTACTGGTCCAGATCATCTCTGTTAAAATGCAGATATCTAGGTTGACTCCCTTTTGTCTAGAAATTCCTCCTGAAAACATCGAGATATTTTTTTTTGTACTGACATTAGAGGAGGGGAAAAAAAATCCTTGAGGTCAAACTAAATTCAACTATCTTGACGTGGTTCTCCATCACAAATGACAAACTACTGCTATGATCACTTCAGTCTGTTCGCTGTAGTTTAAAGCTCAGTATTAGAGAAATGCAAAGTCATCAAACAGAATAATTGTGTAGAGCAATACAAAACAATAACTAAAAGTTCAAAGCCATGGATAAAATATGCCACTCACCAGAGGCAAACTGGCACACAGAAAAGTTGCAAGAACACAGTAAGAACTCTGTAAAAATGTAAATATATGTAAATATCTGTAAATTTCACTCTTGATTACCCAGTAGCTTTATCACTGTGTATTACATCAGTTCTCTGTGGTCTCAAGCCATTGCTGATTGAACTGATTACAATAATCTATTATTAGTATACATCCCAGAATAAATATTACACTACCACTCAGAAAAATAAGCTATAAAACCTTACACCAACAAAACAAAATATCCTTATCTGTAGAACTTCACTCTTTATGTCTTCAAGTCTATCATCTGTCATTTATCTCTAGCCTTTCTGCATCACTGACAATAGCTATTTATTGAAACAGCAGAGCAAGAACAGACGTAATAGACGAGGTAGTAAGAAAATAATGCAGTAACCATAATGAGGATAATGGGGTGCTCACACATTTCCTTCAATAAACAGCTGGTGGCAAGAGAAACTCTTTCAACAGCTACATGGAACAAAATACAGTACAGCATAGGGGTAAATCATAAAACTAAGAAGAGGCAGGAAAAAAAAAGTCGGGGCAGGACAAGAAATGAGAAAGATCTGCTAATATTGTGTCCCAATAAAAGCAGCTGGGAGCAAGAGCTGCCAAAGAATGTGCTGACAGTACAACGTCTGGAGGGGAAAGGAGGAAAAGACTTTCCACTTGTCTCCAAGGAAAAACATTTCTATTTTTTTCTAGTAAACATTCAAGAAAGTAATTGGAACTGAAATGCAAACTGCATACTCTATGATACTGCCATTAGGCAGTATGATCAGTTATATCAGTGCTCAAAAACCTTAATTGCAACATGACACAATCTTAATGACTAGCAAGTAACAAACAAGTAATTCTGAGTTCAGTACAATCAAATTTCTAAGTTTTTCTTATACCTGTGGCCACACATATGTACTTAAACATTTAACGTTAAGCTGTTTGTTTATCTATATTGCCTTTTCTTCTACTGTTGCCTATAGCAGTTTTAACAACATATCAGAGAATAAAATTTGCACCACAAATGGAAATGCAGGAACAAGGTCCATTAGCGCAGTACTGGCTCTTCAAAGGGACCAGGAAGCTGATCTCTCTCGGAAGCTGTTTACAAGTACTGCTTATGAGTTCATCTCTGTGGTTCCCACCAGAGCAGTTTTATACAAACCAAACAACAGCTCCTCACTCCACAAGAATGTCAACTGATTTCAATAGGATCCACCAAGTAGCAAGGCTGGACTCAACAGAAAGACAGGTGGAATAGAGTGTGGTTCTCTGCTAAATACTGAATACATAGTCAAAAAAAGACAACACAGAAGTCATGGTCTGCATCTACCACATTACCCTCCAGGGTCTCGGGGGAAAAGTCCAGGGGATTTCCCACCCACACCAAAGCAGCTTTGCCCTCCAAGGCGAGGTAAGGAGGATGAGTTTCCCAAGAAGTAAAGAAGAACAGGAAAGCACAGGGGGACAGAGCTGTGAAATGGTGGCCTGGCCCTTCAGCCAGAGAAGTTGTTTGGTTTGGTATCAAGTATAAATCTTGCTCAAATCCAACCAGGTTTTTAAACTCATTTCAGTCTAATATGCAGGAAAACTGCATATAGTGAGCAAGCAGGAAAAAGAAGCTACTGGCCTACTTCAGAGATATGTGCTCAGGATAGGTGTGGGTTAGTCCTACATGGTTAACTCTAACAAAGTCTAGACAGTCTCACACAATCACAATGAAAGGCTTTCCATTTTAGAAGCATGTTCCCTACCTCGTCTCTACAGAGAAGAAATAAATTGTTGATTAAAAATTTTTAAATGCATTTTTATATAGATAAAGCTTGTGTTTTAATAACTTGCATGACAAATTTCTGTTCTATTCTCTTGTGATGAGCACAAATGCAACAGAGATCGATTCTCACTTGTTCTTCATTCTTTTCATACTTCAAAAAAAAAAAAGTTAGAGAACCACTATATTAATAATGGAAAGTGGTAGCGTAGTCCACTAAGAATAAGCATAATTTAGTAATCCATTATTTCATAAGAACAGGCTGGGGAAAATAAAACTCGTAAGCTTGCTACAAAGAAAATAACAAAAAGAAGATATTCTTGAGCCCGATACTCAGCAAACATGCTAAGACTTTGCATCAGCCCCTATTGGGAGATCCCTTGGTGACTTTAGAATAAAGAACTGAAAAACAGAAGCAAAAAAATTCAGCAGATGGCTCTAAATGAGGAGAACAGAGGCAGGTGACTAACTAGTCTGAGAGGAATAAAAATAAAATGGGAGCAGTGCCACAGTGTTATCATTTTTGTTGAGCCACCTGGAGAGGTAGCAGGCTTATCAATGAATGCCAAAAATGAGTAGTGCCCATCTGCTCACCCTAATAAATATCCATTACTAGAAAAAATGTAAAAGAATACAATCCCCTCAGCACTACTCACATGCTTTCAGCAGACCTTTTTTTTAAAAATATTTATTTGGGTCTTACATGGCTTAACAACTACTTGCCATGAACACAATAATGCTTTAGGAAGACCCTTGGAAGTACGCAGCACGTCAGTAGACGTAAGAATTCACAAGAACAGCTGCAACAACTTCCTTTTAAATAAGCAAAAGCTTTGTAGCTATCCCTGCCTTCAAAATGCCTTTAGAAAAGTATTGCTGGCCAACTGAATGGACTGATGGCAAAGCCCTAAACAGGGGGTAGGGCATTTCAGAACTTGTAAAGTTAGTAACAGCAGTAGAAACTATTTCCATTCAGAAAGAAGTACTAGAACCACAGTACAAGCTCAATTTACCTTCTCTGCTGGCCTCGCTGAGGGGTGATGAGGGGCAGAGGCTGGAATGAGGAATGGTCACATCCCTGGAAGTACCACTACACAAAGAAATGAAGCGGAAAATAAAGCATACAGGTTTGTTTGCCTTCATGAGTTTGAAAGTAAAATGCCTCTTCTCTAGCACCAACATTGTTTTCCCAATGAATGAAGGCATAAGAGTTTGGAGGAGAAATTCAAGCTTTCCCAGACTGAGATACTTCCAACCTGGCCTTCTGATTCAGAGGTATATTTATTTTTTCATAGATGACATATGCAGCTGAAAAAACCCACCTGTTCTGTTAAACATCATCAATTTTACCTCCTCAATAAAAGCAATTCAGTCACATAAAACCACCTGGATTCACAAAGTTATCTAGAACAGCGCAGGCCTTTATGCATTCAAAACCATCTTCGCAAATACAAACTTATCATACTGCTTTAGTTTCCTTTACACCAGGACTACTGCATAAATGTTTCGTGCTAAATTTTGCTTTTCATATGACAAAAATGTGGTAGAATTAAACTTTAAATATGCTTAGATAAACACGTATGAAGAGAAAAAAAGAGCATAACAAAAAGCACTTTTGATGAAATACAAGTAACAAAATATGAGCAGAGTCAGAAGTTCTGTATATGTCTGTATTAAAGTGGCCAGAGCTCCTTTCACAATCACAGAAGAGATATTTTTTTAAAACTTCCAAACAGCAGTTTTAAAAACCACCCAATCTAAAATGAAGCAAACAGATATTTCACTGGGCTCAACACAGAAAAGCTATGCACCACTGAAAGCTTATTTGTCTGTTCAATTTAACAGTCAGGAAATTCCTTTCTTCAAAATCAAAATTGATTCTGTAAATCCCTTTAAACTTGGTGGTCTTCAAGATTTTCTATTTTAACCAGAGCTACAAAAAGTCTGGCCAACTGCTCAGGAGACTGAAGCAAGACACTTGGTTCTTTAAGTCTCAAGCACCTTTACCAAGTACCAGTTGCAAAACCAGCCTCTTCCAGCTGAATCACAGTAGACAATATCATAGCCATTGTTCCCACTGTACAGTGGGAATACAGTACATTATTCCCACTGTTTTGTATTCGCTCCATTACCATCAACCCACAGCCAAGTAATAAAAAGCAGCTAACATGGTTTGGTTCATCTGGGAACTGGCCCACACTTTTTGAAATAATGTGGTTTAAGAGTGGGAACTCTCACATACAATGCCAAAGTGAAGATTCTGTTTAAATCCAAATGAACAAAGCCTTTCACCAAAGCAAATAAACTCCTGAGGTCAGGTTACACATTTTTAACTACAGCATTATTCGCATGGTATCCCCTTTCTAGTCAAATAAAAACAGCTTTTTGGGTTTTTTAAATAAATATTTTTATGAAACAGTTGGAGCCTAGCCTGCATCACTGAAAACTTGAATGCACAACAGACATCCTTAAATTTTAACTATTAGAAAAACGCATCAGGAGAAAATTTAATGCTCATATAATGTTAATCATCCAGTGTTAGTAGCAAAATACTCCTTTAGTTATTACTAAAATAGTTCCTCCTTTAGTTTATGGCATTTTATTTTTAAAACATGTATTATTAAAATGTGTTTCAATACGGTATGAGTAAGGTACATCACTGTTGTAAACAGATCTGGCCCATGCTACAAGAACAGGCAGCTAATGCCCACAGGCAAATAATTTCTTAAAGGCCTTGGATATGGCTTTGCACCCACTGTGGAAGGCATCTTCTTATACCTCCAAGAACAGTACAAACCAAAAAGTATTTAAAGATACAACCCATTTCCTCATTTTATCAAGCATTAAATTGTTCTCATTATGAAACGGAAAAAAGCACAACCGTAACTGGTAGTTACACAGCTCCCTGAGACCATTTCATATCCTTTTATAATGGTCTTGTGGGGACCTGATTCATCCCAGGGCACAGCATCCTACCTCTAGCGTGTGTAACACAATTTATTAAAGAAGAAATTGTAGTCACCCAAGCAGATATATTCCTAAACTTTAACCTTTAAAACCAGTTCACTTTGTTAAAAATTAAAAAAAAACCAAAACAAACAAACAACCAAACACCCCAAACACAACACCCCACAACAAAGCATGTATGCTCTTTAAAGAAAATGCTGAAACATGGCAGCAACAAAACTTCAAGAATCAATTCTCCAGGACTTAACTTTACACTGCATTGTACTTTTCTAATCTACCTTGCATTCAAGTTTCCATAAAATACAGCTAGCTGGTAAGAATTACTCTGCCCAGACCTGAAAATACTTCAGTATTTTAGAATTTGGGCTCAAAAATCTTCCTATGAAGAAACATTTCTATTTGTCTTAGTGGAAGCAGGTTCAGGTTTTGATCTCTTAGGAGTTCTCTTAGACATGAAACTTTATTCTACACAGTGACCATAAATTGGTACAGCTTTGTTCAATAGATCTTTATCTCAAATATATCCAGAATTCTCTGGTACCTGTTCATCACAACACAAAAGCAGTGTTTTTCTTCCCTATCCTTTCCATCCAGGTTAGCAGACTTAACAGTCTGTGCTAGCCTCCCAGAAAATGTAACTAGCCCACCCATAACAATTATACTTCTGGAAACCATAATTTATAGACGTACAACTGGCCAAAGAATCTATTCCAATTTAAATATCTACATTAGAGCCTGAAGGGCCAGTAGTTTGAAAAAAGTATTACTTTCACATAAACAGAAAAATCAACAGGGAATCAATGACACAGTAAGTACAGAACATCAATTTTGTTATGTATTGCTGAGGGTTTGGGTTTGTTTTCTAGTTTTTTTAATAAGCTCATTTTGGCTTATTTCTACTCAGAAACACAGGTATTTTGTGGAAAATGGCTCTAAAAGTACCACATTTACCTGCTTAAAAAGATTTCTTTCTAAGAGAGTAGACATCTGTAGTGGAATTATTTTAGCCACATTGGAAGAACAAATTAAATGCATGAAATCTTTGCTGATGCTGGCACCAGGTTCTTTCAGCTCCCACTCTGCCTCAGGAACATCAGCCTTTCTAGGACAACAGTCCTCGAGGTGGCAAAGTGCAACCAGCACTACAGTGCAACCAGACAGGTGAATTCTGGTCTCTGTCCTCCTATACCAGAAAATAACTTGTGTCAGCTGAATCAGGGGAAGTTGGTTTTGTTTATAAGCCATTCTGTGTATCCACTCTAAGGGTATGAATCTAATTATTTGGCCTTATCATAGCTTGCTAGAGGGAATTTTGTTTAAACAATTCTGCTGGTTTTCCTGGCTGGCTTGGAAAATGAGGAAACTTCTATAAGCAAAGCAAACAAATGAGCAAAACAAACCAGATGCTCCTTCTGGTGCACAGTAGATGAAAGTTTTCAGCTACCCAGACATCCTTAATTATTTTCAGCACATAAGTCATCTGGGTAAAGTTGCTCATTGTAGGAAAGGTTTTGCATTCCTCCATTGAGTTAATCTTATCTTGGAGTACTCAGCATTTCATTGAGAAAATAAATAGCACAATTTTTTCTTTCAACAATCAAAACGAGAGTAAAGGCATGAAGTAAACTTAACACTAGCTTTTTCTATAGCAACTAAAGAAGCCAAGAAAGGAAGATTCTCAGTTTTTTATGCCACTTGTAAGACAGCCTGGAAGAGACATCTTGGAAGAGCAACGTTGCTACTAAGCAATGGCAGAAAGCTGTCTTAGCTGAAATGGTCAGCCCACAGCCTTCACCTCTGAATATTCAAGAATCAGCTTTTTTTAACTATTTTTTTTTTAAATTATTTCTCTTATTTATTACCTTATATAAGAGATGATGATGATGACTGTAAGATGAAAAGATCACTTGCATTACATCAGTGCCTGGTGCACATTCATTCCCCAGGATATAGTTTATTTGTATCTAGGATTTTAGTTCTGGAATAACAGAGAATGCTCAAGAATTACCATAAACAGCTTTCTAGAAAAAGGATGTCTCACATCCTGCTCTGTTTATGCTCCGACTTCCTATGAGGGAAAAAAAACTAGAGAGCCTAGTTCCAAACGCAAACCGCAGGTTATAAATATCAAAAGGTGCTGGCCAGGCCATCGGAAGGGAAGCTGTTAGCAATCATCAGTAGAATATATCACCACAGTTTTCTAAGAATTTTGTATTCGCATCTGGTGATGAGATCTTTATAAATCATCATCAGTGATGCTCTAAATGAGTACAGTTTGACAGCTGCAAATCTTAGGTACTACATGATATTACATTTTAAGAGTGAAGTATAATAAGACACCGTTTCAAGATGTAAATATATTACCTAAGATACGTTTGGCAGACCAGCATCTTGAAGGAGAGCCTGTAAAAATACCACTAGCTTGTCTTATTTTTTATACAGTACCTCATATTTCAAGCAATGGAAAGCAAAAAGCAATTCAATTTGAAATCACTAACTTTTTTTTTTAATCAAATTTCTTTGAATATCTCCAGTTACAGAATAAGGTCACCTAAGTCCAGATTCTGGCTTGACCACATGCACTTGAGGCATGATCTCAAAAAGGCAGGCTGCTGCAATGACAGGTGTGTGTGTGTGTTTCTGCAAGTATGCACATGGGGAATGGGGACTGGAAAAATACATCCCCCTTTATCAAACCACTTCAAGTTGCATAGAGATAGATTTTTCCATGTACTACAGTGCTCAGGCAATCAAGTTGGCATCAGATGGCCCACTATATTAATTGTTCAAGCATATATTGGGATATTGCCACTGCTTAAAAATATTTTAATAGAAGCAATGAGAAAAATATAAAAAAATAGTTAGAGTTGCATTTCTCCACCACGTTTTGGAATTGCATTAATTTCCCCTGCTATGGGAAAACCGAATACCTCCAATTCTAAAAATGGGTAATTAACTACTGCTGTTACTTGTGGCTTCCTCTCACTGGTAACGAGTACCACAAAGGAGCAGCTTTTTCAGTATAAGTGAAAGATTAGAGAAATGGAGTTTTAAGCACCTTCCCAGAATCGCAGGGCTAAGCAAATGAGCAGTATAAGGAAAGGAGTTTTTGTTGAACCGTGCTCTCAGGATACGTCAGATTACATGAGGACACATGAGGATTAATGCTCTCCCTGATGAGTTCCTCATACAGAAAGACCCACAACATGCACTTGCTTGCTAACACACAAACCCAAACCTACAGTTGAGCTAACTCATATTTTCAAAAAGGGAGAATGGGTGGAAACTACACGTGCAAAACCTGGGAAAGATTCAAAGGTGCACAAATATCTTGACAAGTCACAGAAAGAGAAATCTCACATTCATACATTCAGTTCTCAGGTCCTAGAAACCCCAGTTACTATCTATCTTGCCTACGCCTGACCTGAAGTGCATGATGTACTATAAATGCCCAGCCTTTGATTTTCTTTCTGCATCGAGGTACCAACACAATATACTGACAGAATTTGCAACTCTAAGGTGAAGACGACAGAATTCTCCAGCAGAGCTGTTTATCCACAGCACCGAGAAAAAAAAAAAAAGTATGGTGGAAGAACTTACCATGATTTCTATAGTGAAGCAAACAACCAGCATTTATTTTAAAAAAAAAAAAAAAAGTCAAAGCTTAATTGATTTCTTGGGTTTTTGTTCGTAAAATGATTTTTCTTAGTTTTGGATTTATATTCCAAACACCTAGAATATTTCTACTTTAGAATTTAATTGTAGCAAGGGGGTTAACACCACAATATGAACAGCTTTCAATTTAAAAATAATACATTTAAGATCTCATACATCACCAATGGAGATGTTCATTTGGGGAGTAAAGTTGATACGTTTATGACAAGCTATTGTGTACTTTTCCAGATGATGGCAACATGCTGACAACTTTAAAAGAACTAGATGTGTTACCGTAAGATTTACTGTCTAAGCCTCCTCTTCCCTCTGCAGCAATCTAACAGCTTACATTTTCAATTTGTTATAATTTCTGTGAAATTCCAAGACTGGGAAAAATAGCATCTTCTGTCTCAAGCCTTCTCCTCTAGACACACTATTCTTCTAAAATATTCTTCTTTCTTTAGCATAAAGCATCCATTCTCAATTTTTTTTTAAATATTTCAGACAGCACTATTCTCTTGCACGTCTGTAAGGTTTGTCAACCAATAGAACATCTACAGGAAAAGCAGTTTAGAGTAAGATTCTTTCGCAAGCAGCAGAACCAGCAAAACATTATCTCCTGTGTTTCTGGAAGCAAAGCTTGTTTGTAGATTCAGTAGCAAGGAACAAATTCATCCTGCGCTCTCTGCTTTAGCTGAGACGTTAACAGGGTCTCTCTCATTCAAGCAGTCCTTTATTCTCACACACCACCTGTAACTTTCTACATCTGGTGATCTGGACACCTCTTGTGAAATTTGAAGAAAAGTGGAAAAAGGAGGGCTGACAGCAGATGTACAAATACCACCTTACAGTCCTCGCTTCTTTAGGAATCTATGATTAAAACCAAATTTTTAAAGAATTAATATTAAACTCAACCCAACAGCGACTTCAAACGTGACGGCAAAACATAGCACCCAGCAACAGCTTAAGTAGCACTCTGGTTCTCAGTAATGATACAACTTCAGCCTACTCTCACTGATAAAGGTTATTGCTAAAGAATACAAAGACAACCTGTGACTGGGGGCAGATTACACTTATGTACATCCATTTCACTTCTTTCAGATCACTGATCCAGGATACTCACTGCTTTCACCAGGCTGCCACAGTTTAAGTGTGAACAGATTCATTAACATCCAGAAATCAGAAACAAGCTGTCATTGCATTTCACTGTAGATAGAGAGCGATTACAAGAAAGACTTTGTAAAGTCAAACTATATGCTCACAGAGGGGCTGTGCAACACAAAACACATATTTCTCTGTAGGTAATCCTGGGCAGAAGAATTAGTCACTATGACATATTCTAACACAAGAGACCAACACCCAATACCTAATCAGTAGAGTTCAGATTACTATTCTCTAATTGTATCTTTAAAAATTTTGTGGCAGTCATTGAACAACAGGTTTGTGACAAAGCAAAGGAAGTTTTCCCAACATGTACAATAATATGCTTATCATTTACCTATGTTGTTTCAAGATATATAACAAGCAAGATATCTTGCTTCACAGTGCATTAAATAATATATTAAACAATATTTTTCTGCTTTTATTCCCATCTGACACCAAAGAAGTAGACCATGTATATGTTTTCATTCCCCTGTTTCTCAGATTTGTACCGTAAAAACACAGTTTCTCTAAAAGAAGTTACTAATTTTTGGATAAACAGAGGTAAGTGAGAAAAATAATTTGCTTACCTAGGTCCCTTCTCAAATGCAAATGCTGAAGTAGCAAAGTAAGCTCATCAATCAGCAGCTATAGACAAAAAAATAACTACTTAGATCACCTACTCCATTCCTTTTCTGAGGTCTGGATCACTCCATAAAGTATACAGAGATATTCTTACAGTACATGTCCCCCAAAATCATTGTAGATATACAATCACACATCAGCATAGCCTAAGCATATGTTGTACTTATTTAAGAAGGTAATGTCTGCCTCAAAATTAGCATATGTTCTGTGGTATGTTGCAGTTGGTACAGAATCGGTTTTTTTCTTGTAAAGCAGCAGAGAAAATACCACCTAAAACCTCACCATCTTGTTAGAATAATATTTAATGTTGCTTCAGTAATTCTTAATGCTGGAAAAAAAAAATCAAGGTTCCTTTTACTATTTTTTGACTGACACAGACATATTTTTTTAGGTTAATTTTCATTGACAGGTATGCAATGGATACCTTACAGAATCCCTATTTACTGTGCTAAAAACTGGGTGCAAATTATTAAAAGTATAAACAAACACAGGCAGCAGATTTATGGCCAGTTGCATGACTGCTAAATTGAAAAAGGCTTATAATCTAACACCCCACTTTCTACCTCGGTATTTATACCTACTGTTCCTATATATGCTACTAATACATAAGAAGCCTGGTAGCTTTCATAAACTCTTAGGCCGTAAATCACTCAGACTCACAACAGGGGCTGCCAATATTTGCAAAGCAAACATGGGACACATCTACATGGGATCTCTGTGTTCAGCGTCAATACCCGCAGCCAGGTCCCACCACCCTTCCTCACCCACCCCAAACAGTATCTTAACTTCACAAATTGCCACAGCTAAGGCATTGGGGCAGCTCACCTAATGAGGTACAACACATCTTGGATAGAAATCTGGCTGAGTAAAAATGTTTCAAATGCTCAGATGAGACATTTGGCTATTCTGAACAATGACTGTGTAACGGCTTTGCCTACAAACTGCTGCAAACTTGGCTTTATGCAGGGAGGTTTCCTCTGGTTGGCCCTCAAACTCACATAAAATGTAAAGGCACCTCCCAACATGAAACTACACCACTTTGTACAATTTAAAAAAAAAAAAAAAGGAAAAAAAAAAGACAGCATTATTACAGATACCTTCAACATGATCCATGATGAAAAGACACTTTATTGAACAACTAAACATTTGACATTAGAAAACCTCCTTTTTGTTCTCTCCTCTTACTCTCAGGTCAAGACAACCTACCAAGTTTGCATTTTTAACTCTTAATGTTAAATATAACTTATCTTTTGGATATCATCAATAAATAGATATACAATAAAGTTACAATATGTTCCCTTTTTCAGTATAAAAATATTTCCAATGTCATAGAAATAGATCTGTTCTATATGCAATATACTATCATCAGATATCATGTTATAACTAGCAAGAAAAAAAAAAAAAAGAGGTTTAGGAGAAAAATGTCATGTAAATTAAGGTCCAGCACTAGAAAAGCCAACAGTAGGTATTTCTGCACTTGCGGTATCATAGATATACAAATATATTACTTTATGCAATTACTATCTCTATAGGTAAAACACTAGAAAAGGCAACATACCAGCATTTCCCAAGCTTGCTACTAATAAAATCATATGCATACAGGTTCAATTCAAGGATGATCAAAGTTAATGAAAAAAATTCCCATTTAATTCAATGAGCTGTGGATCAGTTCCAGAGAGCTAGCTGCTACTCCACCCTCTTTCTTATCAAAAGCACTCCAACAGTGTGAAAGTGCAGAAGACTCCATATGAGTCTACAGATTTTGTATTTCCCCTCAGATCTAAATTTTAAATTAATTATTTGACAGTTGAGTACATTACATACAATTAAGTAGTCTTTTCCATAAAGCTATATTGGAGGCTACTCCAGGTTTTGAAGGAAAACAGACTACTACTATTATTGTTACATCAATAGCTTTAAAAGATTTCAGCTATTTCTTTCACAGACATTATACCCCCATTATAAATTTATTTATATGCCACATTGTTCACCATTGCAGGAATATATTGCCATACTTGAGCATGGAAAATGTCAGTCCAGTGTAGTAGAAATAGAGCACTAAATTTAAAAGGTTTCCTAAGATTAACAGAAATATTAACTGAAGTAATCTAAAGTCAAAGAAATAAAGAATGAATGTTCAGATCAAATAATGATCTATTTTACTTATATTTGAAATGCAATGTCACAATTGTCAAACAACTTCAGCAAACTGGACACTACATTTATGAAACCTATGAATAGCCTTTGATTCAATTCTGGTTATCAATGCATCTTCACATCCTATTTTTCACTAAATGTTTGTATTAAAAATGAGAATTTAATTTCAGCACCACAAAACTCAGCTCCCAGTGGTGCGCAAATGCTCAGTTCTGTCTCTTTGTAATCGGGGTTTCAGCATATGTCCATTCAGATCAGCCTAAAGGCTCTCATTCATTTAAAGCAGAGCTGGACAGGAGTTGCAGTAAAATCTGTATTTGGGAATCTGATATACGCACCACTGCTATTAGCCATCACATTAAAAATATCTTAAACCTAACAAGCATTCCATAAGAAATTAAATAATAAAAAATAATCTTTTAAAAATGTTTAAGAATCAAGAGTCAGTTAAATGAAAACAGGTGTCAGCTTTCAACAGGAAAAATAGTGTCTATGCCTAAAACTTCACATCCTGTTTATACAGACACAAGCTTAAATGAAAAATGGTGTTTAGATATAGTTTCAATAAAACTTGTATATGCAATGCTGCATGGTTGGCCATCTTACATCCTTATTACTGTACACTGTAAGATTTCAAGCATTTCTTGTTGGAAAAGGCGTTTTCTTTGATCAAATCCATCCTACTCAAGTTCAAAAAGTTTTGTAGGTATCACCAAAAAGGTCTATTCTTAGCACTTCCTTCTACTTCATGTTAGAGAACCACATCAAAAACAATGGAAAGGAGGACTGTGCAGAGCCACTGGGAATCTTGTGACCACGGAGTCAGAGCAGCAGAATATGATTCCTATGCAATGCAGAAACATCCTTCATGGAGCCCTGAAATCCAGAATTGAAGCGTGAAATGATCTCCCAGTTTGCTTGCCCATTCTCATTCAACCCCTGTCCAACACTAAAAAGAGAGGTATCAGAAAACAGATGATTATAATTCCTACCATCTTTCTTCTGCTTCACTTTGCCAGAGAAGATTTCCGCAGAGTCACTTTTAGGCATCTGATTAAAACAATGCTACCCCAATTAAAGCAATGCTACCCCGGTTTTTTGACTGGGTCCAGATTTGTAAGAAATGTTTCTAAACTCAGCTGTTGACTGAGTACAGACATAGCTCCAGAGTAACAAAGACTACTATTGTTTAAGATAAGAGTAAAAAATTATTCCTATAAATTTACTCAGATGCTAATATTGCTCTTGAAAAACACTTGAGATACTTTCTTCTGCTTTAAAACACTGCTGTTGGCTCACTCTCCTTAATAAGGGCCTATTATCTCTGAAATGTGTAAATGGAACCCCCATTTACTAAGAAGTAAATTCTATTTATTCCAACACTTTTTCTTTAGATAATGCAAAAGCCTTTATTGCTTTGGTATGATTCCCTGCTGCTGAAGCTCTTTTCTGTTGACTGAGTGAAATAGAAACCAATGACCAGATTTTTTTTTATTCTTCCATTTATGTGCTAGTGATTTAGGCTGTTGTGTTAAGAGGGTTTAGAAGCAGAAGACCCCTTCATCTCACAAGAACCATTAACCCAAAGTCTTAGGCTGGAATCGCAAATACATACTATGTTACAGCAAACAAAATCTGTTTAGAAACCCTGTATCATCATTTACATTCCACCCCAAATCACATGGGTTGCAGAAAAAAAAAAAAAAGGAAAAAAAAAAGCCAGGAAAAAGCAGCTAGCCTACACAGAATGTGGTACTGACTGGCGTGTTGTAAGAGGGGAAAAAAAACAACCCACCACAAGTTTCTAAATGACACAGTTCATTCCAGCCCATTTAACCTACACAAAATGCTGGATGCACACAAACGGCAGGACGTGCAAACAATACAGACAGCTCTAGCAGCAAGTCTCACACAATCACAGTATCTGTCTCAATACGGCTGGTCTCACAGCAATACAAATTTCCAATGGTAAAACAAAAATGAAGATTACATCGCTAAACATTTTCAGTTTTGTTTCCTTTATCCTGGTCTTTTTAGCAAACTTATTTACTCTATTTATTTATTTATTAACTACTCTGGTGTTATTTCCTTGATGCCAGCACTAAAATTTACCACAAGTAGATGGATAATATACTTTTTTAAGACCTCACGTGACTTTACCAAGCCTCTGTGCTGCCTCATCAGTTTTGCAACACATTGTTGGGCTGCAAGATGAAAGACTGACTTTGCTCTTTTGAAAACAAGTGTACTCAAGAAGACTCACAAGAATAAAGAGCCAAGCCAAACTCCATGAACAAGCTTAAAAAATTTACTTTGCGTATTCTAGAATTATGAATGTGTACAGGTTACCAAAAGACAGAAAACCCGATTTGTAAATATTCCTCTATGAAATACTTTCTGTAACTGTAACTAAAGAAATGCATTGTCTATGTTTAAAGCCTAGGAGTAAAAAAGCATACTCTTTTTCCTTAAAAATACTTTAACTGCAATAAATGATACTGAATTATAAATAATTTTGCTGAGAAATAGTCATTAGAAATTTTATTATAAAATCCCTCAATTTAAAGTTCTGTCTATTCAAATAAATACAAGTAAAATTATAAATGCATTTGCTTAATCTTGTTCTAATTTCCTGATACAACTGTGCTCTGGTTCTGTTAAAGTTTACAGCTAGGATTATTTTTTTTTTAATATGCATTCAGGCACACCCATCCTGTCGCACTGTATTTGATTATGCCTGAATGCTATTACCTTTACAGCGTTCAAGAGGTGTTGACATCTCCTATAACTTGTTAAAGAAGAACTAGTTCCAAGATATTCTGTAGCAAGCAAAGCAAGAGAAGTATGACTTAAAATATAGGTTTAAATTATATCTCCATCCAGTTCTGTTACCACAGGATTAAAAAAATAAGTTTAAGAGTATTAAGTATTACAGTAAAGAGAACAATACTGGTATCACTAACTTTTCTTTGTCATTAATGATAGAAAATAGGATATATTTGGGTCCATGGTTTACAGCAACTCAGGATAATAGGCTCCCAAGCAGCCTCATGCTTTATTATCTCTAATGTTACAAGATAGTATCTCCTTAAAAGGCTTGCTAATGTTAATATACTTACTCCAGATAAAACACAGCACAGAGAACAAAAGAAAACCTTTGTTTGAAAAGCCTTGAGAAAGATATACATTTTAATTATGTCAGAGAACCCTTCCATAGCACCAGATACTTGAAATTGCACTTCCTTCCAGAGCAAGCCTCAGTGAAAAAAAGCCAACACATAAACATAGATCAGGATGCACATCTCAAACTATGACACACAGAAGTATCTCTTAGTCCACTCTTTAGATAATAAAGGCAACATTCCCTCACCTAGCATTTTGAGCCAAGATACACACATTGACTAGGTGAAAGAAGCTATACAAGTTAGGGGAAAAAAAAGAAAACAATAACATGAAAGAATCAAATCTTTATTATTAATGAAGAATAAAGTGTTATTATAGCTCAAGGTCACATATGACAAAACAATCTTCAGTTCATGCCCCATCCATTACATACTGAGAGAATCAAAATTAAAACATAACTGTTCTTATTTTTCTCTTCAAAACCGTTTGTAGAACTGCAATTTGCAACATGCTGAAAGATCAAGTTCCACACAGAGCCAGCAGGCTCTGTCACTTGGGATCCAGAATGAGAGCAGTCAGGGAACACTGGGGTCAAATGAACTAGTAGCAGGTAAGGAAATAAATAGGATTTGGTGAAATCTGCAATGTCTTATAAATGGTGTTTATATAAAAAAAAAGGCATTTAAAAAACAACAAGGAGTCTGATAAAAGAAACTAGAATAAGCATGGTGTTTCCACATACTTACTTCAAGTCTTCATCTATTCAGCAGAATTTCAGTTCATAGAATTAATATTGTATTAAGAATATAACCTACTACAAGAAAATGGTGAAAGAACTGCAGTATCAGAATGAGATCCATTGGGGTGGAAGGGTCGGGGAATAAGAAACACAATCTGTGCAGGGAGGGAGAGGGACAGAAGGTTAGAAATAGCTAACCTTTGTCAAGCAACATCTCTCTATCTGTTTAGGACCACTGTCCTCCATAAAACTTGACAATGCTAGTGTGCCAACATTAAAAGCATGTAGCTTTTTTAAGTTCAACAAACTTATATAGAGCTGATATTTAATTGCCTCTTCAGTATCTGATAATTTTACATGTGCAATATCATATCTGTCTATTTTAGAATATTATCTTCCCAAGGGAAGAGATGACATAACGCACTATACAGTTTTTCACCCTGAAAATAATTAGTATAATAAAGTCGAAGTAGAAACAAATGTTGCCAAAAAAAAGAAAAACTACATTTACAGCCAAAATAAATAATAAAATAATGAAGTTAAACAATCATGAAAATCACCTGCATTAAAAAAAAAAAACAAAAACAAGAAAGGAAGTAACATGTATATAAAGCCAGGAAAACAAACAAACAAACAATCCAAAAAAAACCCCAATAAGAACAAAAACGAACACACAAAAAACTCACAAAAAAACCAACCACATCTTGGGCAAAACTTATCCTAAGTTATGAAGCATCTCTGAAAAAGCTAATGACAGAATTTCTAAACCACAGCAATACTTAATTCAGGACAGATGAACTTTTATAAATCTTGCCAGAACGGTACTTCAAGCTATTTATTCCCCCATTCCTCTTTCCTACCTTTTTGCAGAACATTAAACCCATCCCTACAAGAAAGCTGGCAGCTCCATTTCATAGGTCTGCATCCCTACCTCAATCCACCCTCAACCCCAGTTTTAGCTAAGACACAAAACTTCATGAAGAGACACAGACACACATTCTTTTTAGCCTGTTCTTCTACCAGGACAGGAACATAACAACAGACTGGATTTGGGATGGCAGCATTTCCAAAGCCATAACTGTTGCCCCTCCCAAAAGCTCACTGAGCTCACTCCACATTCACCAGAGCATCCTACGCTGGATCCTAAGTTGCATCAATTCAATTATAAGTGGTTTGTAAAGTAAGGAGAACCTAATTCTGCCACCCGTTCTCATGCTGAATGGCGGCTTACTGCGTATGTAGTTGGACATATTTCAAAGCGATTATATTCAAAGCTACAAACATACTCCAATATAAAGATGATAGAATTATATCTTCCTTCAGAAGATTATCACCTTCTACCTATCTACCTCTATCATCTACCTATTGTAAGTCTCTTGTGGGTGTTTTTGGTCTGTCTTTGAGTGAGGAAATGCATGGATTCTATACGGAAAGCAAAGCTTGATACTTCGCACACGAGTTAGCATACCTGTCTTTAACAGCTGATGAAGAAAGATTTTTTTTATTATTACTAACATAGAGAAGGACTGAAAACTTGTTATTCCCTAAAAAGGCTGGCAATTATGGTGTCAAAGACAGATTCAGAAAGCTAAATTTATTTGTAATTACTTACCCACAATCAGAGATAATCTTTCCTCAGCCTTGCTTCTTTACACATTAGCTTTAGTCAATGCTTTGCTCCTTCTCTTCAAGGACTGGCTGAAAGACAATTTTTGGCACAGTCACCTCAGATATATACAAAAAGAAACAAAATTAAAAGAAAGTTCTGTCTATAAGTGTGAAGGCATGTAGGAAATACTGACAATTCATCTTATCATACAAATGCATCAGAAGCATGAGATATTTAGAAACATTTCCCTAATGCATTATCATAAACGCTGGCCAGAGACATAAAACTGAGAGTGACAAAAGATGAAAGACCAAAAGTGTCAAAGACCATGCAAAATTATGTTATCTTAAATACTACCATTACTACAATTTCAGTGATAGAGGTATATTGCTTTCCTCTTTTTAATTAAAACGTTGCCCCATAGTTTCTTCTCCACTCCAGAAATATTCTCTTTAGATTCCTTTGCTTCAGCTTCCTATTTAAACTGTTGCATTTCTTCTAAACCAGAAGTCTAAGCTACCAAAACAAAATGTCATATGAATGCACAGCATCGTTAAAAAATGAAAATGCATTACAAGTGGAAAGTCATATCTCCCCTCCCCCATCACACCATCAGAAAACTAAACAGCCTACTTACAATCCACTTAATCTTTGCTTTACACATCCATTGCAAATCACAGTTTTGCTTAACCTTTCCTTCCCTATCAAAAATAAAAATATTAGTGTCTTCCACAGGTCCCATAATCAGAGGTCACACCTTACCCAGTAACACATTTTCAACATATTATACAAGCAATTTCCACTTTTTTTTTTTTAAACTTGGATAACACGTTTTCTTACATGAGCTCCACTCTACCTTACAGCAATGCGATACTTCTACCCCACTGACACTTTGCTTTGGGAATTGCTTCCAGGAAACAATTACACAAGAAGTATTTATAAGAAAACGCTTAGTGAAGTGAATTTTCCAAGAAGGACTTAAGTAATAGCCCATGACTTGAGTGAAACTAGCCCCTAGTATCTTCTGACAAGAGGGCCCATGCCCACAATCCAGGGAGCAGAAGAACCAAGATGCCCCCAGGCAGCAGGTTGTCTTTGATTTCCCATGCCTGGGACACGGGACTGGTTAACCACAAAAAAACCCTACAGCACTGTGCTAGCTGTGGCACAAATCCCCAACGCTACAACATGGATAATCCAGGATGAACAGCCTGACCTTAACCTTTACCATCACCAGGTGACTGTGCACATGCTTTTACACATATTCACATACGCATTCATATATGACAAAAATAAATTCAAGAGAAGAAAGAACTCTGCTCTAGGAAGACACCTTAGATGCAACCGTGATCTTTAACAGAAAAGTTTGGCAGAACCATTTGTTACTAACCTGGCAAACCAGAAACCACAAGTCAGCAAAAGAGGCACAGGAGGGTGACTAGAAAGAGATTCTCAGTTGCTCTTAAATACAGTATTAGTCCTTGCTTTCCTGATAAGTCTGCTTCCCAAGCTAAAAATTTCAACATCCACAAAAAAATAAAAAATAACTAAATTAGTTAGGGTGGCTGGATGACAGCAATGGAGAAATATGATGATAGCGTAAATCACGGAGGAGGAAGAGGAATTACACAGCATGACTCTAAGGGGAATAAATGGAAGAGCAGGATGAACTTAGTAAAGAGCGTGGCTTGGTTAAGCGCCAGAAAACATTTCTTTTAACAGCAAGATACAATATAAAGTAGAATATTTTTCCCATGGAAAGTGAAGTTATTTAAGACTAAATTAGATAAAACAATGGAAGGTGTAGCAAAGAAAGCACTTCTGAATTGACGAGGTCACAAATGAGAACACTTAATAAATCCTTTCGTTCCCGCTTCTCATCATTAGGTTCTTCAGTAATATTTCAGTATAACAACCAACCATAGAGCAAAAAGACATTAATTTCTTGTTGGGTTCTCATCTCAAAAAATACCTTAGATTTCATCAGCATTAAGGTTAGAAGTGTCATTTGCACTTGATGCAACAATTACACACTGAACTATTTAAGCACTATTCATAATTTTAATCCCCTATTACTTATTCTCTTGCCTATTGCTGTAACACAAAATTATCCTTTTAATTCTGGACTTTTATAGCATTTTTATTTCAGGTATTTCAAAGTACTTTATCAACATATATTGACTGTCAACACCCTTCAAAATCAGTACGGTACATATCAACATTGCATGTCATTGATGCAGATGCTATCCCATCCCATGATTGCTGAACTGTCCAGCTGCTTAACACAAAACATAATTAGCAGGCAACATGATGCCTATGAAATCCTCTGGGGTTGCATGTGGCCACAGTAAATTAGAAGAGTAAAATGAGGCCAACAAGAAAAAACAAAAATCACTGTTTCTTTCAGTTCAACGCCTGCAGCATGCAAGATTGTGAACCAGCAAAGGTTTAGGAGCAGTGGTAAAACAGGCATACCCTTACCTGACCGAGTATTTAAACAGAAAACCCACTACTGGTTTGGGGTCTTTTTTTCCCTCTTATTACTATTCTTACAGTTTTACTTTAAGCAATACACAACATTCTGCAATTCAGTTCAGAAAGAGATAGGGTAACTTAACAAAAAGTGACTTACACAAGAGTTTTGTCCCATATCTTTCTTCTCTCTGAAGTCTTACATAGAATTTTCCAAAATGCACAAATAATTTAGGAGCATAGCTAAATTCGAAAAACGGAAGTTGTTTCTCCTGCTGATTAAAAATGCTTTCTTCTATAGAGCAACCAAATAAATACATGTTTTATAAAAAAGCAAAGTTCTTCAAGGCTTCCTTTTGACACTGTGGAAATCTTACTCACTATAGGGAATAGTTCATTTATAGTTTGTTACATTTGTGACTGAAATCCCCAAATTCTCATGATTTATAGTGCTAATTTTAAAGGTCCTGCTCTGTACTGGATAGGATCTCCCTGTGTGCGACGCTGTCCATCAAGAACTAATAACAGGGAGTAAGAGAGAAACCACACCACCACAGCTGTGAAAACATGCTAACTTTTCCCTAACTGAAAACAAGAATTAAAAGAGATGATAATGTCACAACAATCAATTATCGTTCTGACCCCCAAAGAAAAATAACGAACATGAACATCAGCATAACAGGAAAAAGCACATGGTCTCTTAAAGCGTTAAGTGCCATGTCATAAAGCTGCCACAGCATACCACAAGGAACAATTTGGCAGCCAATGACAAAATATCCAATATGTACCAGAGAATGTAACAGCTGTTTGCTTTCACATCAGTCCACAGCCTCTGCAGGTATTTCATAGAAATTCTCCCCCTCCCTTTTTTATTTTTTGAGCAGAAACATATTTAAAACATGAACGACTATTCCAGATACCAATACTACTATATCAAACCACTTATTTATCCCAAGAGATGCAGAAGGGCACAGGCCACCTTCCTTCCTCAGACCAAATGCAAAACCTTCTGTACAAATGAACATCAACCAACCTCCTTTAATGATGATTAGACGTATCACTACAATCAAGAAAAACATATCTCTAGCCTCATCCCCCTAAAATGTAAAAAGAAAACAGCGCTCAGTTTTAAACCAGAGAAGATTGGTGGTTAAACAAAAATCATCTGTCCATGGCTTGATTGGTTCTGGCTTGACATCTAGATTAAATTCAGGTGTGGATTCCCCCTAGGGAAGGAGGCAGCAGTTAAAGAAGTGATCATTACAGCTTCCCTGTACATAGACTCCGTTGTCACAGGACACAACAGTGGTCATTTGGGCTGCTTCTGTCCTTCCAATTCTCTGCAGGTTTGCAGTGATGCACATACACAGAAGGCTAACAGAAACACATGTACCCTTGTCACAGCAGAAGCAAATGCCCACTTACTGGAGAACAACAGGTCTTCCGACATCATAATCTATTGCTTCCAAGAAAACACAGTAATAAAATACTTAAGAATATAATTCATTTTTTAGTCAACAGTGCCAATCCAAGTGTACAAATACAAGAAGTTTCTGCTAAAAATGGTTCTTCTCTCCTTGAGTATAATAAAGGTTAAGCCAGGAAAGGGACCCAAGAAGAAAGGGTTTTTTCTTTGGTATGTTTATTTTGCATTTGATAGTACCCTGCATGTGCTTATTGCTTATTCTAAACATATGAGGTTTCCATGCTTTTTTAAGAGAAAAATACAGTTATCTAAAAAAAATTTTAAAAAAATAATAAAAACTGTCAGGCAATTTTAGCGGATTAGCACTTGAGGCTATTTCAAAATCATTTATAATTACAAATATTAAATCAATAATGTTCTTGTAAATAAAATTTAGTTAACATGTTTTGCTTTCTCCCCAATTACTCTCTCATATTTTAGAGCTGAAGACTGTAACATCAAAACTTTATCTCTCATAATAAGAGGGCTGTTGCAAAATTAGATGGAATAATCGCCACGCTCATCTACAGAATGATTTTATATAACTTCACTAAACTCTTTTATCTCTTAAACTGTCTGAAGCCCACAATCAAAACAAAGGGCTGGGTTGCCACTGTTGCTTTCAGAGATGATAAATCTGCTGATAGAAAGCAAGAGTTCTGTTTTAATACATATTAAGCACCCTAGCCACCAACAGCTACAAAGATGAAGGAGCACCTCAGATGGACTCTACTTCTGGTATGGAAATCTGTGTCAACAATTCAGCCTGGGCTACGAGAAGAATTTGTTTGGTCCCACAGGCAACTAAAGAGCATGCTTCCTTTATATATTCCTGTTTGGGTTTCCTGAATGCCAAAAGCTAGCCCAAAACTTATTGTTTTGTAACTTACAAGGGAAGGCCTAAAAAGCATGATGCTTATCACAGTGTCTCAGTTAATTATATTTTTCTACAAATGCAACATTTCCTCTAACATTTCTAGTTTTAATAAAGACAATAACCAAGAAATTTGCTATATATGCAAAATCGCGGTTTCTGGAAGCCTACAAGGGCTGCTAAAATATAGCATACTTGTAAAGATGAATTTGAGATAACTACATGCACATCTATATTATTTACATAGAGAAGCACAGAACTATTTTAGTTCTATGCAATAAACTGTCAGTTGCATCAGCTGTAAAACTGACACAAATAATAATACCTAAAGTGCACACACAGTAAAATGAGGTCAATTAGCAGCAGCAATTGAAACACTTTTGCCAGACATGTAGAATGTATATAAACATCTACTATATACAGAACATACATATAACAAACATGCGATTATTATAAATACATTGTATCATTGATAATGTTTAAAAATCAGTATTAAATACAACTGAGGCATCATAGGTGTAAGTTACAAAGCCATGTTTATTCCGGAGCAGCAAAACTTTCAGCAGAAGGATACTGGGTAAGTTTCGTTTCCAAGAACAATCAGATCAGAAGGCCACTAGTACAAACAATAAAAGAGATGCTTAAGTATAAAAAATAAAGCCAGAGAAGAGTAAAAACCAAGATTTAGCAAATAAAGAGGTAAAACCTGCATATTAAACAGTTCAGGTAACCTACCGGTGTGTGGGCTCTACAACACAGAGGCAACACATACACCGATTCCTACTTGAGGACTGCCCTCTTAAAGATCAGTTTCAACACAGGTGGGCCTGCGTATTAAATCCACCCAGTTATTCCCTTTCTGAAAACCTGCACAAATGGGGAACCTTAGGGGAGGGCACTGAAAAACACACAGTCATTTCTCTGGGCTGTGGGAAAAGTAAGAAAAACAGTAAAGGAGGTTTCCCATTGAAAATAAAAGCACAGAGGCAAAGAAATCCTTGCTAATCTCCTTCAGAGGCTGCCACTGCTTAACTTAACCAGCACCTGGAGTAAAACTACACAGGTCGAGTCAGTTTAAATAACAGAATTCAACTTAAAAGAGCACACTGAGAGAGCACCCCAGGTGGCACAGGTGGACGCTCACTGCACACTTAGAGAGGGGCTGCAACGCCATTACCAAACACACATCACCTCTTGCTCTTTTCCAGGCCCTGCACCAACCCCACCTTGCCCGCCTCTACCTCCCCGTGCAACACACCCACCGAACGACACTCCACCGTCACCCACCAGCTTATCCGGACCCTGGCTTCCCTTTCCCCACGGCTTAGGCCTTCTTCTCTCCTTCCCTGGCCCACCCCCCGGCTCCGCCAGCGCTTAGGCCGCACCGAGCGAGGCCGACCGGAACCCTGGCGGGGGAAGCGGCGGTAGCGCCCCAGGGAAAGCCGAGGCTTGAAGCAGAAACGCCGCGGCAGAATCACCGTTCCCGCGGTGCCGGCCGGGGCCGACCGGGCGGGCCTGGCTCCCGCCGCGAACTCTCCGCACGCAAAGGCGCCCGCCGCCCTTCGGGGCTGCCTCAGCCTGCGAAGAGCCCTCAGGCCGCGACCTAGCGCCGGGCCCGGGTCGAGCCGTGGCGGCCGCTGCCTCACCGATTCGCCACTCACCGCCCGGCCGTGCCTTCCCGCTCCTGCCGCCGCCGCGGCTGCCCCCGCCCCTGCCTGCCCGCCGCGGAGGCGCGCAGAGAGGCCGGCGCGGGTGGCAGGAGGCGGCTCCGGCGGCCGGCGCGGCCTCGGGCGCTGCGGGCGGAGAAAGGGACCTTGCTGCGGGGAGGACCCCGCCTGGTACCGGCAACATGGCAGCGTCCAGCCGGGCCCAGGTGCTGCGGCTGTACCGGGCCCTGCTGCGAGAGAGCCAGCGCTTCGGCGGCTACAACTACAGGTGCGCTGCCGGCCCGGGCGGGGACGGTCTCCGGGGACAGGCAGTGGCTCCGGCCCCGCTTCTTCCCGCGAAAGCGAGGGGGTAAGGGGGATGAGGGGACAAGCCGATGTCATTTATGGCTGGACCGCGTAGGAACTGGTTTCTGGCGGGCGCAGGGGAGCTGTGACCTCCGGGAGCCCGCGGGGGAGCGGGCGGCTGCTCAGGCCGAGCCGTGCCCTGGGGTAGGAAGAGGGCCCGGGGCCGGGCGCGGCGGTCGGCTGGGGCCTGAGGCCGACTTGGGGCGCTGGGGAGGGTTAGTCCGTGCGCCTGTGCTTGACCCTGGGCTGCCTCAGAAGCACCAGGTAATGAGCCCTCCATGTGGTAGGGGAAAGGGACAGGACAGAGATTGTCCCAGCCTGAAACAGCTCGGGTCTCATCCGGATGCTGCCCCTCTCCTGGCAGGGGAGGGCTGGGGCCAGGGTTGCAGCCGTGGTTGTGCTGAGAGAGGCTGGCTTCCCCTCCACCGAACTCCGGTGCCATGTGCCGTGCACGAGTGTGGGGTGCTGTGTGGGGTGAGGGTGCAGGGTTCTCTCCTCCTGCTGCACAGGGTGGCCGGCTGACTCCTCTGGCTGTGGGTGAAAGACATGCACCACTTTTTGGCAAAGGGTACGCCTGCCTGCTACAGGCACAGGCCTGGTCTCCGTTAGATATCTGCTGTGTTCACAGGGGGTGCCCCCCACCAGCACTGGCAAAATTGTATTACCCACTAGCAGTTTATTCAATTTACTGCCCAGTTGGACCACAGGCAGAGGCACGTGAGCTACCTTTGCTGTGAATCATCTCCAGCCTGGCAAGAATTGGGAACAGAAGCCTTTGAACTTGCATAACTATGGTGAGCTCTGCGCTCTTCAAGGCATAAATATTCCCCAAACCTCAAGTGTGAGGCTGCAAGAAAGGCTGTGGGGCTGAAACTGAGCTGGCACTCACCTGAGCTGGTGAACAGTTGAGTGTAGCTCCCGTCTGGGACATGGAGCTTTTACAGCAATGGTTTTGTGCTGAGAGATGGCCAGTGAGGAAGCTGAGTCCACAGCAGTGGTAGGAAGTAGGCCAGCGCCACCTGACAGTGCACCAGCCTCACAGACCACATGTGGGCCCTCCTCTGCCCAGCCCCTTGCTGGTGGAGCATGGGGGACTCTTCTCTATAAACCATACCCTCCTCAGGTGCCCCAGAAATGGGGGGACCTGAGTAGGGTAAGGTTTATAGAGAAGGGGGGTTAGGTGGGGGCTGTTGGTAGGGGGTGTCTTGTCTGTATGGAAATCTTGGCATGCAGCTCAAAGGCAAGGCTAACTATCACACAGCAATAGCTGCACCAATGAGTTTTCTGCTTAATACAATGCAAAACTTTTCATTCTTTTTCTTTTAGTGTTTTTATACTAGCAAATTTCAAAGTATAGAAATCATAACATATGTATGTTTACCTTGGTTATCTAATTTTTTTGACGAGGATATCATGGTGCCAGTTTACCCTTACCTTAAAGGAAAGATCTCAGTTTTTGATGGCCTGTCCTTAGATACTGTAAAATCAGCAACAGTATAGAATCTTGCGGTCTATACACATTCTGAGCACTAAAAGCAATAGCAATTTTAGCAAGAAACAATGAGCAGATATTGTATGTAGAGATCTGCTGGGACCATAACAACATTTCTGCGTTGGTGTTTACTCTGCACCCATAGCTAAAATGGACACCCTACTGGTTTCTTCCGTGCCAAGATAAGCAGCCCTCAGGGCTGCTGTAATGTGATATGGTAATACCCTGCAGTAAACCTAATGACTTTGTAAAGAACCAATTTGTAGCAAAGTAGAAAGTATTAAAGATTAATCTTATTGATTCATTATTTCAGTGAGAGAATTTCAGAATATTTTATTATTGCAAACAGAGCATATTTCTAAGTGTGTGTCTGGAGTAGGATCAGCTGGTTATTGTCTCCTTATTTGCTTGCTGTGTTTTTTCTCTTAAAGGTGTACAGATTGTGATGGAAAAGTCAATATTTTTTTGTGACTTTCCTAGTAAATATATTCTGTATGTCATCTGGTAGTACCAAATTTTCTTCTAGCACCCTAAGAACTTTTAGTACCTTAACTGAGAAGAATAATGTACATATCTTAAAGTAATTGAGGTCACCACTGGCAGCCTTCAGAATAACAACACAAAGGAGCATCTGCAGTAAATGTTATGGAGTGTTTGGAGGCCCAGATGTGTAGGCCAGGTTTTAAAAGTAGGGAGAGAGAATTTAGTAGACTAAGAAATTCCATGTCTGCCCTTCTGCCCTGTTACCAATGCAGACAGTCTGAGGAAGGGAGAGTGATTTGTACTGGAGAAAAATCAATATGCAAAGAGGGAAGTTATTAGGTTTTGAGTCAAAAAGGTGGTTCTTAATGAGCATACTGTTTTCTTCTGCTTAGTTGACAAAAAAGTAGATCATCTTATGGTTTATAATGTGTCAGGTTGCAGTCTCAACTGAATTGGTAATTTCTAAATAGAATTTCATTTGTTACTTAAATAATGGCATTATGTTGTGTCTCTTTTTCGGTAAAGAAAACAGAACTTGTTAAAGCTGTTAAAACACATCTGGTTGCAAATGAGGATAATCTGAAGTTTAAAGTTTCTTGTTTGTTTAACGTAACTGAAGCTCAGTGGTCAAAATGCATAGGAATCTAGTGGAAGAAGGTATTCTCTAGAAGACTGGCACAGGACTGGAGCAGGTCACCCTGAGAGATTTTGACATCTCTGTTTTTGAAGGTTTTCATGATGGGTTTAACCAAACAGCACCGTGGCTGACCTGACCTTGTTGCAGGTAGGCCTACTTCAAGTGGGAGGTTGGCTTGGATGACTCCAGAGATTATACCAATATTACTATGATTTCATTACTACAATTACCAACATTACTATGATTACTGCTCCAGAGGTTATACCAACATTACTATGATTTTCAGGTCCTTGGCCTAAAAAGATATTAACACTGGCTAATAAGTCCTAGGAAATATCATATGACATGCTTCTGACTGATCTCCTTTCTAATTCTTTAATTTCTTGTAGTTATGAGCAATATCAGAAGCTTTAAGTGTCTCTGGAATTTTTCTGCAAATAATTTATTTGTTTCTTTTAAGGTATTTCTTGATTTATTGTATAATTGTTATCCATTATCTTCTCTGTTAACTGGTGGATGTTACGTTTTTATTTATAGATATATTTTTCTTGTCTATGTAAATCATATTTTAATGGAATTTTATTTTTCTGTTAGAATGTGCACTATTATTTGATTAATTAATAAAACTATCCAGAATATAGAACAATCAGGGAAGGAAATTTTTCAAAACAGGTTTTGCATTGGAAGCAATTTAATTGAATGCATGATTCTATGATTTTAAAACTAGTAAATCTGATTTTTGCAAATCTCTGCAAACCTGAGGACAAAACTGAGCAAAATTATACAGGTTTTTTTCAGTGCCAATTGCTTTTTCTGGTTTGAACAACATAGTTATTAATCTGATTTCAGGGATACATAGAACCATAGAACAGCCTGGGTTGAAACAGACCTGCAAAGATCATCTGGTCCAACCTTTCATGTGAAAAAGAGCCTACATAATCTCATCTGGCTCTGTGTCCAGTTGCATCTTGAAAACCTCCAGCGATTGGGACTCTACCATGTCCCTGGGGAGGAGGTCATTCCAGTGATTGATTGTTCTCAATGTAAAATGTTCTTCCACATGTCCAGATGAAGCCTCTCCCAACTTGTACTCATTGCCCTTTGTCCTCTCCATGTGGCTCCTTGTGAAAAGAGTGCCTCCTTTCCCTTTGCAGCTGCCCTTTAAGTACTGGAAAGCTGTAATGAGATCCCCATTGAGCCTCCTCCAGGTAGAAGAGACCTAGCTGCTTCAGTCTTTCCTCATAGGGCAGGTTCTGCAGCCCTTTGACCATATTTGTGGCCCTCCTTTGGACCTCTCCAGTCCATCTGCATTCCTCTTGAGTTGTGGAGACCAGAGCTGGTCACGGCACTCCAGGTGCAGCCTGGCAGGCACTGAGTAGAGTAGGATGATCACGTCTGTCTGTGCTAGTAATGCCCCTGTGGATGCAGCCCAGGATCTGATTTGCCTTTGTTCTGCAGTGGCACACTGCTGACTCATGTTCAGCTTGTTGTCTACCAGGACCCCTCAGGTCTCTTTTGGCAAGTGTGCTCCCCAGCTACACAGATTCTAGCCTCTGCTGGGCAGAGGACTTTGCACTTGTCTTTGTTAAACTTCATACAGATTTTGTTTAGTCTTTCTCAGAAAGATTTTTATCAGCGTATAGAAAATCTTCATTTTAAAAATCTCAAGGTGCTTGTGATAAATGCTGCTTTTTTGCTTTGAAAGAAAGTTTAGGAAGTAAAAATTCAGGGGTTCCACTATACTGGACAGTGCATGTTCTTAAGGTATATTTAGTCTCGTTATTAGAGCTGTTCTTCAGGAAAAAAAAGTTTGTGGTTCCTGTGGTTTTGCACTCAGCTTAATATTTGAATTTAATGTAAAATTTTGTTGAGAAAAAGTTTTAACATTAGAATTTACATTTCTACAGTTTGAGGTCTTCTGCGTGCATGAAATCAGAGTAAAAAGCAATGATAATCACTAAAATAAAATGCTTACTTTTATTTTTTCTTCATGGTGATGAGTTGCTACTCTCGTAAGTCCAGGTGGGTCTGAAAAAAAAGTTTGTAGTCAGTGTCGTTTGATTTGGCACAGATGGCCAGGTATTCTGTATGTCCAGAGGTGATGTATATATAAGCTAATCTGTGTTTAAGGAAATAGTAAGCTGTTGATCATTGCTGTATATGCAATATTTAGTCTGCTTTTTGCAAATAGGAAACTGAAAAAAAAACTACGTATGATGCTAGCTGCTGTTATGTAAAGATTGACCCTGAGTTGTGATTAAACACAGAATCAGGTAACTGGTTCTTTTTGCACTTTTATCACTCAGATAATTTAATAACCATGTTAAAATTTTGCATGTGACAGTTATCTAAGCTGAATAAGCCTTTTTTTCCCTGGCTCTCCCAATGAAGTTTGTGATTGACAAGGTCTGCCAGCAGATTGTCAGCTCTTCGTATCAAGTTTCTGTATGTTAGGGAGGAAAGAAAGACCAAATAGTGCTTAAAAAAAATCCAAAACAATAATGAGAAAATAGATACACGTAATGTTATAGAAAGTCCTGTGCTCTTTCCAAAGTGATAGTTTGTAGCTGAGATAAGAAACACAGGAAAAAATAAAATTGTCAGTTCTGTCCAGCAGAGCTGTCTGACTTCTTTGTAGGAATAAGGTGACAGAACTGCAGCTTTACATTTTTTCCTTGGCTGCCTACAGAAAGCGGATAACTTATTTTTCCTTCTTGCTGTAATTGCTGTCTGCATTCTGAGCGAAGATAAAGTTCAGGAGGTTTTGAGTTAATTTCCCCACATGATGAGTACATGGCAATCTCTGTAATCTACTTGAAAAGTATAAAAGAAAGTCAGGGCTGCAAGGAGCTGTGGTGTTCCTGAGCCGGGGGTGCAGGGTACTTTCCATCCTGTGCTGTTGCAGACACTTGTTTTGGCCTGGCAGCTGCATCACCCGAAGTCGTGGGCAAAGGGGCACTGCACATTTGCAGATCAGTTTTGTAGAGCATTCACACAGATTTGTGGTTGGCCTTAGTAATATCTCTTTCTTCAGGGAGTTAAATTTTGGGAGTTATTTCTCAGACCACATACCATGTAGGCATTTTGCTATTATGTTATTTTAGGGTCTTTTATGTATATTGCCTTACTCTGTGAGACACGTGTATGCTTGGATAGAGAAGTTGGTATTTTAAAAGCTCTGGATGGTGCTCAATCTGCTGATTTGGATGGGAACTGTGACGAAGACTGAGGTGACTACACTCTAAACTGTAATGAAATGCGTGCACTTTTGGGGAAAATCTAGGAGCATAAGAACGTGATTTTGGATTGTCCGAGTTTGGGTCTGATGGTATTGAAGTATTTCCATTTGACTTCGGTATTCTATATGTAAAATATTTTGGAGCATTCTGATCCAAAAATGTAAAAACATAACCACTAGGTACCATCAGAACATATTTCTCTGAAAAGAAATTTTAAACCAAATGGAAAGAATCTTGCCAAATGTTTTGCTTTTTAAAAGTAACATTTCCCAACTGAAAATTGTTCCATTAAAGTTCTGTTGATCATATTCCTTAGGAGTTGCTTTCTTGGATTTAAAGGTACATTCACTTTACCCTTGTAAAGTTATGTTCTTCCAGAACAATAAAGGATATCTATGCCTTGGGTTTGATGTAATTCTCTTGAGTTCCTTTTTTTGGGCAGAGGAGTTTTGAATAGTAACAACTTGGAGAAAGAGTTTGGAGTACGTACATGGCATAGAGATTTCTGGAAAATTTGAAATTTTATAGTTGGAAGACAAATGAGTGGTGGCCTTCACAAAAGGCTGATTAATGGACTTTGTTATTTTAGTAAAGGCACCCAAACTGAGTAAATGCGATGTGGTTGTTATGCAAGACATTATTTGTGTTCTTTGTATAGCACAATAGAACAGGGACATTTTTCTTTTTACATAAGATTTAATTACCAGTAGAATTTGTTTGAGAACTAATGAGAGTAAAAGAAAAATTACTGCCTCTGGCAGTGATTCATGCCAATAGACATATGTGTTATTTCTGGTAAATGAAAAACACTTTATAAGGCAGTAACAGTTTTTAAGTATTGAAATGCTGTCCTAGCTCACTTCATCTTTTACTTACTCTTGGATGTGGCTTTAACATTTAGATCCTCTCTGTATCAGTTTCTATGTTGCCCATGATGAAAAGATGCTGACATAGTAACATCAAGATTTACTCAAGACACAGTAGACACAGGCTATTATTTGAAGTATTCTTTAGAAGATCAGCATTAAGTTTTTAAAAAAAAAAAAAATTAAAAAATAATTTTACAACCCCCCCCCCCCCAATGTTTAAAACAACTTGCTGCATCAACAGATAGTAAGGATGCTATCTGAACTACCTCTTTGATAAAGCTCTTGCCATGGGTGCCTGCTTTTCCAAGAAAAAACGGGATGAAAAGAAAAACTTGCTTAATTGTTTTCTTGTGTGTGTGTGTATCCTTAGGACAGCTGTTCTATGACCGTTTTGTGCAGAACTTAGTGTGGAGGGTGTCATCAGTGAGGAATATTTTTGGGATTCTTCTTGATATTAGAATTCTTTCTTAAAGGTGAAGGCACCACAAATCATTCAGACAATATTCTGCCTGGGATGGCATTGTGGAATACGGCCTTTTTCCCTTACATTTTTTCTACATTCTATTCTATTCCTTTTCACCTGATCTCTATATAAAATTGAAACGTTTTTCTCAGGACGCAATGCACAACTGAACACTTAGTATGATAATAGTGAAAGAATTTAGGTGTGTTCAGATTCTGTCTTCCTTAACAGGATATATATGAAATAAAATCTTTAAATTTTTCTTCGGGAAAATTTGAAGGTCCTGTGCTGTGAATGGCTAAATGCCAGACTTGGCTGGTGTTCAAGACTCATAGTACTTTGTAACAAATATGATGTTGAAGAAAAATGTAGTCCAAAGTCCTGTGAAAAGCTGCTGCTCATATATATTTTTCTAACTTTTTAAATAAATAGCAATTGGTCATATCACGTTTAAGTCTTCTAAAGAAAAGAAGCCTATGCACAAAGTAAGTACTATGTCTGCGCATGCATGTATGAGTGTATTGATATCAAGAGGTCAGGAACTCACTTCTGCTCCATCCCAGTAATCCTTTTTCAAAAATCTGTTTAAAGCAAGCTGTGAAGCCATTGTGGAAATTAAAGGAAGTATGAGGTGTGTTTAGTCTTACTACAAATGAATCTCCATTGAATTGCAATGCTGCTTTTTTTTTTTTAACTAAATAGCATTTAGATCAAAAGACGTTTAACTTAAATTTAGAAAATGCTGATTTATAATTTGACATAATAAACTGTATTTTAATATAACTTGCAAGAAACTAGTCTTTAAATAAATACAGCTCCATGAACATTTTACATCAAATCAGCATGAGAGTCAAAATGTCTTGTGGGATTCTGAATATGAGAGCAATCGGATTCTCCACAAACTTCATTGCCGTGATGCTTCAGGACGCTCCTCCTGAATCTGCTTGTCGGGCATATTCTGGTCTAGAACCATTTTAAGACCTGTTTTTAAATCATCAGCTTGTCTTATTTTAGCTGCCAGAGAAAGTATGTGTTTAAAAAAAAAATCTTTCCCTGAAACTATAATCGGTACTAATATATTGGCAATAATCACTAATCCACTATGGTTCTGAAGCTTATAATTATATAATTGAACTTACTTCTGTACTTTAAGTGCCTATGAGAATAACTTACTGGCTTTACGTAGTTGTCTCCCATCTTTCTCTTGCACAGCATGTGGTTATTGCCAACTAGTATTTGCTTGCAGGTTACATGGTATTTTTCCTTGGTGCTATTTATTTACTTTGTTTCTGCAACAAACATACTGATTATCAAAATGCTCAGTAGCAATCACGGGCGTAATGTAGATGTCTGTTGTTTGCCTAAGCAGGAGAAATGTAGGCACAGGTTTCCTCAGAGCCTTGGTATTGGAGAAGATCAGTTTATCTTGTGGATAGCCACCGTTGATGGTTACGCATTCAGTGAATGTTCAACATTTTTCTGCAGACTGTGTTAGGGGAGCAGTGAGAGTTAAACATAGCGGGGTAGGGGTGTGTGTGTGGTTCAGAAGACATCATTGATTTGCATTGTTAATCACAGTTAAGAACTGAGGAACTGCAAGTGGAAGGGGCTAGGTACAAGCCGTCACAATTCATCAAGTTTTTGGATTGAATCACTTATGGAATTCCTTGTGAAACAGTAATTCATTCATTCATTCATAAAGGTATGCCTCCCCTTATAATCAGTGTTTTTATTTACTTAAGTAACATCAGACTGCTTCCTTCTCAGGAAAATGTTTTAAAGTCAATACAGCTTAAATGAAATGCTTAAGGCACAGTACAAGCCACAGTACGTCCTACAAGTTTATAGCTTGAATTATGTTCTGGATATCAAATAGAAGTGTGTTGTGTTGCCTTGAAACTAACCTGCTACAAAGTTCCAAAAAACATCTCTGACTCATCTAAAATATCACAGCATTTTTCTAGTCCAGTAAATTAACAAATAGGTTTTCAGATTAATGGTCTCCGCATATAAACTGGTTTTGAAGGGAGGAACATTTATTGATTGACCTAAGTAGTTTTATCACTGTCCAAAGTAAATTAGATGTCTCACTCATAATGCTTTTTCCCTGATCTGACTAATTTACAATATGAAAATAAATGTTCAAGTGTTTTGTTTACAAAACAATGATAAGAAATTAATTTCATGTAGACATCTAAACAGGTTTCCTGATTTCTGGAGCTATTGAATGCATATTTTTTTACTGAACTTGTTAATTTGTTATTTTCACTTTGTAATTTATACCAAAAATTGCTGCCCATTATTTGAAGGTTTTGAATGTGAAGGTTAATATTAATCAAATTGGTGGTGGCACCTTCACAATCACCTCCAAAAGCAGTGGGAACATAGGATGGACGTAGTCCTACCAGCTACAGAGATGCATTGTTGGGCAAATAAGTATACTATACTTAAATGCTTGAACAGAGCTCCTTGTTCTGTGAACTAATGGCAGTACTTACTAGCTTATATGGACTTTGAGGCTTGATTGTGGGGTTTTACTTTCTTACAGTTTGTTGGAATCCTTGAAGGAGAAATTCTCTATCAGTGCGAGTTATTGCTACCATTAGCTGGGAACCTGGTACCTCTGCAACTTCTGTGGGTAATTTGTTCCGAGATTGGAAACCTTTTCTGCTACTCTGGGCAGTGGAAGGTCATGTTGCGTGTCAAAGGGAAGGCAATCTGCCCTGGTCATAAAATGTTATACTGAAAACATTGTTATGATAAATAAACCACTCTTAATACCTCTTTTCCTCTCCTAATATCTCATGCAGTAATCTTAGCCGGTACTCATCAGAGTTACTGAGTTTTAAGCCAGATGTTAATTCCACATTTAGAGTAATTGTTATTTGAGAAGAACTTCTCTTTACAGCCATGTGTGTATGAGAGGAAAGGAGTTAGTATTTGCTGTGTTTTGTTTTCTTACTCGCAGGTAAAGGCCAAAAAAAAGAAAACCCTCAATGAAGTGCTACCATCACTTTTGTGATTTTAATTACAAGTACTATTAATACTATTTGTTGTTTTTTATAACACATTTTTGGCTTAAAATGCAGAACTTCTTGTGCTATATAGAAGTACCAGTCTGAACTTAAATCCTGTTCAACAGAATAGAAATATACAGATTATATATTATAGAAATAGAATAAGGTGGGTGGTTTTTTTCCCCTTCCATAGTGTAAGTCTCTGAGAGAGAATGTTAAAAGGTTGACTGGAAAACTTTAAAGGTTACTGACCTTTCCCTTAGCTTTATCTTCACTTTTAAATTTTAACATCTGAACATAACAGGCTTGACTATCTTAAAAGACAATACTCTGTCAATGTTACTCTTCTTGGAGAAAGAAAATTCATCTCTCTTTGTCTTCCTGAATATTTCTGATCTCCCTTTCTGTTACAGTGGTTAGATGTGTCAGCAGAAGATACATCAGCAGGTTTATTGACTTACTTCTGTTCACTGGGCTAGTATAGCTTAAGTTTTAAATTTAATCTCATTTTTCTGTCTGATATTAAATTATATATTATCTGGTCAGATCACAGTGTTACATTGTGTGCTGCAACCTACAGTTTGGAGAGGAAGAGTGTATGCACCAGTTCTAGAGGTGGGGGCCATACATAGCCCAAAAAAAAAACATTTTAGCTGGTAGATGCTTTTAGCTTCATAATTGGCAGATCATCTATCCCACATTGTTTCTTAGAGTAACTGCAGGAAAAAAAATAGAAAAATAGGCATAACTTTCTTTTTTTCTTTTATGTGAAGTAGCTTTCAAGAATGGTGAATTACTTCACTTAGGATTTA
Organism: Gallinago jamesoni; assembly: GCA_025769975.1. Lineage (NCBI taxonomy): Eukaryota > Metazoa > Chordata > Aves > Charadriiformes > Scolopacidae > Gallinago > Gallinago jamesoni. Next base: position 66,911,228 of record JAOQGH010000012.1, read on the forward strand.
GTATTACTTTGATTCATATTTTACTTCTGGACTCCAGAAAGATATGTAGGATATAGAGGTCCTGAGAAGCTGAATTTATTTTACTGGAGCTAGCAGAGATCTTGAGAATGTTTTAGCTGATCATCATTATGCTCCAAAGATCAAGAGCTGTGGGCGTTTTTTTCCATAAATGACCTGCAAAGGTTCTGGCTTTTTTCAGTGTTTGTTGGTGCTGATAGCACCTGGAGGCACAAGGAGTGGAGAGCCTTACAGTGCAGAAAGCTGTGGTGGATAGTTCTGGCACATTATGCCTGGTGCATAGAGGTGCTATGTAATTTATGTGGATGAAGATCAGCTGTGTCTGCCTCAAACCCTCAAATCTGCCTCTCTGGCATGGTCTGTGAGTGAACCAGTGATTCAGCTTTGCCCAGCAGAATATTTTTTTCATCTTCAAACCTTATCTCTGTTCGCCCGTGATTGCTTCTGCTCTTTTATTGGCTAAGAAGCTGGATCTGATTTTCTTTGGGGATGAACTGACACCCAGAGTTTGTACCTATTGCATTTTTGGGGTACAGTCTTGGCTGAGGCAGGGATTTTCAGTCCCCACTTCTTTTGTGCTAATGTTATCATCTGTAAAGCTTGTGACCACTTTCATATCCTGTAACTAATTAAATAGGAAAAAAAAATAGAATGAAAGATGTAGTTTACTTGACTTTCTGTGCCTTAAGTAGCATTCATACTGTACAAAACAACGTGCATTTATTTTTTTCTGAGCCTCTGGTAACATAATCACAGCAGTCTGTATCTAAGCTTCCTGAAACATTTCATGTGTTGTCCAAAGGCACTGTATATACAGTCCCAAAAGTCTGAAAATACTATTCAGTACTCTGTTGTATGCACAAAGTAGGACGGTGATTTTGTTATGCATTCCAAACTGATTATTTATTTTTTTTAGGCTCTAGATTTGACTAATAAACTTTGCATATATTAGAATTTTCTGTGCTTCTAAGTATTACGTTGTAATTTCAAATATCCATCATTATTGTCAAAATTGATGTTGCAAATTTGCTAAACTAAACATGCAGTACTTTGCTATAGATGAGGGAAGGTCATTGAGCCATATGGCAATGGCAGGTCCAGTGAGGGATGTTTGTCACTACTGACTGAGTTATAAGAAACAAAGATTTTTGTGTAAGCTGTATAGCTGATAGAAATGGATGAGAGGATAAAGTTTGGAGAATAACTGCAGTATTCCAAATCCTGTAACTTCTTCTGTGTTGTCTAAAAATAGACAGAACAGGTGTTGTGTTACTTCATATGGATTGCTTAATAAATTATATTTAAGGTTTATTGTTGTCTTTGTCATGATATGACTGGATCCTATCTAATGTCAATGTTATTTCTTTTACTAGATCCATTTTGGACCTATGATGCTTAAATTCTTCTTTCTCAAAAAGTGCACATTTACTTGAGCAAAAGTAAAGAGGCCAAACTAATCATCTTTAGTAATAAAATTAAGGGATTGCTTTTGCAAAGTAAAAACTTTTGTTAGGAGTCTGTTCTATACAATCAAAATTACTAGCCTGTCAAAACAACCAACAAAACTTCACCTTAGATAGCCTTCTGAGAATTATTTCTTCAAGTTTTTCCTAAGTCAAAATATCTTAGTTATTGTTTTAAAACTGTATGCTGTCAACCTATTTCTGATACTCAATTCCTTTTCTCTTCTAAGGGATTGGTATTTTTATCATTTCCATATTAAAAGAATAGTATGGGTACTGTAACTAGATGTTTGCTAAATCTTAAATCTCTAATTTCAGAAATAAAGCTGTTTCAGAAATGTCCAAGCAAAAACTCATTATCATCTAATCACACGGAAGTCCAAGACGTTAGAATATCTCAAGGCTTTATGCCTTGTTGCTTCATTGAAAAACCTGAGCACTATTGCTTCATCAAGGAGAAACAATTTTCTACTGACAAGTGGGAAATTCTTTCAGCCAGCTAGAATACTTAGCGCCCAGTGGGTTTCTAAATGAACAGTTACAGTCACCAAGAGGCACAATACAGTTAGCCCTCTTCAGGGTACCCAAGTCATGAGCTAAACTATGTCTCTTCTTAGAATGGAAGATAACCCCTAGCCATGCTGAAGACAGAAATTTTGGTCACAGTGTTGGGTTCAAGCTCTAATCTTTCCAAAAAAGTATAATGGAGTTTGTAATGGCAATTCACAGCAGGCCAGGCCTTTTTCAAGACCTGTTCAGAAATAGTGGTGCAGTGAATGGACTGGTATATATCTGCCTCAAAAGGAAGAAGAGGGAAATCAGCCTTGTCAGGATCTGAACTTGTGGTTTCAAGGCATTCCCCACCTGGTAATTGGACTGCTGAGCTACCCAGGTGTCCTGGTGAGCAGTTGGCAGGGTCTTGGCAGGGAAAGCTTAGCAGAGAGCGATTTGTCATTTCAGGCTGTAGGGACACTTTTCATCTGTGGCAAATTCTGTTTCTAGTTCCTGCAGTATATCCTTGCCTGGTGCCTCGTTAAATGAACAACTTGTTTGTTTGGGTCCTTCACTGATAACCCTCTTTTTTAACCTCTTCTGCAGTATAACTTTTCACTCTAATTAAGATTAAAAGAACGCTTTCATTTGGACATATTTCCTTTGGACATCTTTCCTTTTTTTCTTTTAACCCTGACCTTCTGAAAATCACTCCCTTCTGCAGAGATTCTTTACACTTACGATTAAGCCAATAACTGTTTTTATTTTTAGAAGTATAGCAACAAAAATGTATGATTATTTTTGCAGTTCTTTGAAACATAGTTAACTATGAATAGCACTGACAGTATTCTGGGACCATGAAGAAGGTGGTGTGTGGGAGCTGAGGGTAGATCATGCCTAACCAATATGATTGCCTGGACTTGTGAGCAAGGGGAGAGCAGTGGATGTCATTTAGTAGATGATGTCTTCTTCTACTTTAGGAAAGATGTCAAGACTGACTCCCACAACATTCTTGTACCCAAGTTAGGGTGTTATGATCTGGATGGGTGGACAACCGTGCGCCTTTAAGACTGGTTGGATGCTGGGGTTTAGAGGATGGTGGTTAATGGGTCTCCAGGAGCTGATCCTGGGACTCATCCTGTTTCATGTCTTTATCACTCACCCAGAGGAATTCAGTGCTTGCTCATTAAGTTTGCAGATGACACCAAATTGGGGAGACAGTGTGCTCAAGGGCAGGGTTACCATGCAAAGGGACCTCAGAAGCATGAAGAAAAAAGCCAATGACAACCTTATAAAACTTGGTAAGGACAAGTGCAGTGTCCTAAATCTGGGAAGGAGATGCCTCAGCCACAGAACAGGCTGGGTACTGACTTGCCAGGGAGCAGCTTGGCTGAGAAGGGGCTAGGGATCCCAGCAGACAGCCAGCTGTGTGCTCTGGCAGCAAGGAAGGCCAGGAGCATCCTGAGATGCATCAGAAGATGCTCAGCTAGCAGATTGAAGGGAACGATTGTCCCCCTCTATTCGCTGCTTGTTAGATTGCATCTGGAGTACTTACCCTAGTCTTGCACCCCATCCCACCCCCCATACAGGAAAGACATGGATGACCTGAAGAAGAAACCACAGAGGTGGTTAGGGGCTGAAGCACTTGCCCTGTGAGAAAAGGAGGGAGGGAGGGAGTTGGTTCACCCTGCAGAAGAAACAGCATTGAGGAAACCTAATAGCACCCTGTACCCCAAAGTTTTCAGAGCCGCCTGGCAAGAGAACAGAGACAGCAAATATAAAATGAAGAGAGGCTTTCAGACTGGTTGTAACGGACAGCAAAGCAATTGAGCGTGTTTCCCATGTCTGGTCACCATCCTGTTTTTCAAGAGGTGACTGCACAAAGCCATGAGTAGCCTGGTCTGATCCCATTGATGACCCTCCTTTCAGTAGGAGGTGGGACAGGGGACCTCCTGAGCTGCTTTCTGATATGAGTGATTCTGTGATCCTGTTGATCAGGTTGTCATCTGTGCTCTGCTCTTTGAAATGGTTACAGGCACAAGCTGATTAAAGGATACAGTCAGGGGAAAAAAAGTTCTCCTTTCCTAAAAGCAGCTGCAAGCATGTGTGTATAAAAATGCGGGGAGGCATTTTCAGTTTTTAGATTGATTAAATGAAAGGAAACTTTTTTGAAATAGACATGCGTATTAGGATCATTTTCTCTTTCTCACCTAGGGCAACTTGCCCATAGGAGGTTCAAGTTTTTATTAGAAGCTTTGAGGTATGGAACACAAAATAGCAAGATTTGCTTTAGAAATAAGTTACAAATCCTTCCATCTGATCATACGGCATTTATCATATGCACTGGGTCAGAGGCACCAGCTCTCAAGTGTGTATTCTGAAGTTTGTCAATTTTTATCCCTCTCCTCTTTATTACCCTTTTGGGGTAATAAAGTATCTCTAGTGCTGTTTTCTTCTCAAATCCTATGTTTGATTAGAAAATGCAAGGAAATAATACTGGGTTAACTAAGAGTAACATTTCTGTTTCTTTGCTCTTTTCCACTTCCAGCTTCTAGCCACCACACCCACCAAGCATATCCTGGATCCAGGAATAGACTTTGCTTTGATTTTAGAGAACAGTCAGGTGGTGGTGGTGGTGTGCTGTAATTTGATGGCAGTGCTGAAAATGTGTCTAGTGGTGGAGTTTGAAGAACACCTTGCTGATAAAACAGTGCATCCACACCCTTCTGTCGGTCCTGTGTTTAATTGTGTAAGTCACAACTACTTCTCTATGAAGTACTTAACCTCTCAGTTTCAAATATGCATCTGTTGTCAAATGTTTCTTTTTTTAGTATTAAGTGGTGATTGCATGCAGCTTTTGCCTCGCCTTTATTGGTGTCTTTTAATGAGACCTTTATAGAGGAAAAAAAGAATGAAAATACATACATATCTATGGAAATGTGTGTGTACACATATGTAGATAGAAATAATCGCTCCCTTTGAAGTTATTCTATACTTGGAGATATCCCTACTAATACTAATAGAAGTTTAAGGTAAACTAAAATTATTTTTCTGCAGATAATTTTTTATTATAAAAACTTTCAATTTTTAAATTATATCTAATTATGAAAATCCAGCTGGGCAAATCTCATCTCATGCACATTTTGCTAGTAATAACGAGAAATTCTGAAAATTCATGCTATTGCTACCTTAAGTTAATAGATATTAATTGGAAGGGAGAATGGTAAAAAAGTATAGTTAGTGAAAGTAAACGATGACATTTTATAAAAAGGATCCCTCCCTTGATGTAATATTGCTGTGTTGTAAATCAGTGTCTTGCTCTTGCACATTGTGTCCTTAAATAAAAGCAGCAAATACTTCATTTTAGAATTACTAGCCACAGTGGGCTTCCTAGAGGCTGGCTACTGATTGCTCGCCTTAACTTACTAAATACAACTTAAGCTAATATGGAAAAATGCGTTTTCTTTATAGCTTTTTTGAAGGTCTTGAATATTCTAACCTGCTGGCCTGTTCCCTTGTGATCTGTTGTGCTTGCACGGATTGTGTGCCACAGTCCTCCTTCTAATCTTTGCATACGTGCACAACAACTTACAATTTGTAATAGCCATTGTGTTTTACAGCATGGTGACTGTGATGTGATCCATTAATATATTGTATTTGTTCACAATCACAAAGACAAGATGCTAACGTGTTTGTAAAGCCCTTGGAAAGGTGACTTAAACATTTACTGTGTTGTGATACTGGTAAATGCAAAGTGATGTTGAGAAAAACATGACTTGGCCAAGTTTATTTGGAAGGTATACTACTGAGGACTTAATATCAAGTATGTCTGCACAGTGTTTCAGCTTCTTTTCGTAAACTCTAGTTTAGTAGAGCACAAGGATATGAGAGTGAAGACTTGAAAAAGAAATAGATTTTTGTTTGTTTGTTTGTTTTCTGGTCAGGCATGACATAAGTAAACATTTTGAAACAAAAATATCTAAATCCCCAAGCAGCTATTATTTTCTAAAGTACCTGTGTTGCAATTTCATTTTTCCTTAATAGCCGTTGTTCCAAACTTCGTTTCTTGTAGGATTCATTTTTATGAGGACAGATGTTAGCTTTTCGATTGTGCTTCAGGGAAGGAAAAAGATGAACTCTTTGAAGGTAAAGGTGAATGACTATTAGGAAAAAGGCTGTTTTCTAACTGTAACTCTGTGTTTTTTACTATTATTTGGGGGCATTGCTGTCTCCTGACATTAGTGGGTGGCGCCCATTCCCTTTGAGTCTCGGGTAACATTTTGTCCCTGGCATTATTCTCCCATTAATCTCCAACCCGTCTTTCTGTTTTGTACTGATGTGCATCTGTTGCCTTGCGTAGCCATCCACGGGCAGTGGCTTTGGTCTGAAGTCATTGCACTGAGTCTATTACCCATTGAGAACACGCTTTTGATTTAATTGGGACTTAGTTGTGTGACAGATGCACGTCAGTAGGCATCGCAAAAAGTGTTTTGGGTGTGCAAAACAACAAAAAAGTTCCATCTTTTATTAGGTTGGCTTTCTGTCAGGTTACCAGGTTGGACTGGCTTATCTCGGGGCCAAATACCAGCCTGGTTGTGCTGGTCTGAAGGAGCCAGCGGGAGGGTTTGTGCCTACCAGGACGGGTGGCAAAATTGCAGCAGCTCCCCTTCACTCACATTGGCTTAAACTCATTGCCATAACTGTATCCCCTCGGTTCCTTTGTGCCAGTTGGGTTAAATAATGATCCATAAAGTACAGCATCGCTTTCACTTGCTAGTATGCTTTTCATCTGTTGCACTGTATTCAAATAGTGCTTCTTTTAGGTTAATGTTGTAAAGTTTTATGAATCATAGAATCATAGAATGGTTAGAGTTGGAAGGGACCTTAAAGATCATTGAGTTCCAACCCCCTGCCCTGGGAAGGGCACCGGACACCAGGACCGGGTTGCTCAAAGCCCCATCCAGCCTGGCCTTGAACACCTCCAGGGGTGATAGGCATATATTCTTTGCCACTGGCATTTCGACCTGTGCCCTCAAATGATATATGATTGGTTTGTGTGTTTAGCTTATTGAAGCAAAAATGCACACCCTTAGAGTAGCTGATCAGCTGATCAGTCTGTTCATCAATCAGATCTTTGGAGTGGTACTCTTTAAAAAAAAAAATCAACAGATGTATGTCTGAATGAACAAGTTCTTTTCATAGCATGTGTATTTTTATGACATGTATTGCTACACACGTTACTGTACTTTAAAAAGAGCTTGGTTGTTCATGGACTTGCAGCAATATCACAGCTCTAATGTTAGTACTAGCTTTTAGTACCTACTCAGTTCAGAAACTCTTGAAGTGTAGAGAGTACTGTGGTTTGGAATTTATACTGCTCACAACTGTTATTGGATATAAAAAGCTGTTGTTTAAAAACACACACACCCCTCCCTAAAACTGGCAGTTTGTTTATATCTTGACTCAAATTCTTTCAAAATTATGTAAAAAGTGTTGAGTGTTGGCGAAATGTTCCCCTGGCACCTCTCAGTGGGGAAGAAAGGGTGTTTTACAGTCATTATACTATTGGGTTTGAGCTTCAGGTTCAGCTTATCCTTATTTTAAGTGATATATTGAATTTCAGTGTAACCTTAATAAAGACAAGCATATAGAGCTAGTCTTTGAAGTGTGTTTAGAGAATACTGGAGATGTATTGATTTAGCTGTAGAATTAAGATCATTTTAAAGCCTTATGTAAAATAGCTTAATTTGTGTGTTAACGTTCATAAAGGTTTAAAGAAATTGTAAAAGGAAAAAGCAGTGCAGCTTTCTTACTATAGATAAAAACTGGTCTGATGATGTTTTCGCAGTACATATCTTTTCTTTCTCAACAACTGTTGGGTGTTATGAGAGGAAGAGAGAGAAAATGGAACAATTAATGCACCATATGTACAAAACCAAAAAAAACCAGCCTGTAGGTGTTATACTGAACAAGAATTTGTTTTAGTCCCATCTATTTTTTTATTTTTTTTATGTAGACAGCATTTAGTCATTTGCATTGCATTTTGAAAGACTTGTACCCAGTAATGGGTACTTGCTGTTTGTTGTTGTTTTTTTCTTTTAAGCTATATATATATGTATATATCTCTAAGGTCTTCATATCTTTCAGAAACCCTTCCTTTCTTGCAGAAAACATTATATGAAACTGCGCTGTTTAACCTTACATATGTATATGGGGTGATTAGAAATCCATCCATTATCAAGCAACAAAATTATACTACATCTTAATGATTTGGGGTTGTGTTTTTTTCTAGAAGAAATAAGCAGCTTCCCCTTCAAATCTTGCTAGGACAGCAGCTGCAGATGAGAATTAGCTTCCGTATTTAATATATTCTATTAACTTCACACATACAGACACACACTCGTTCACTCACGCACCCCAGTGTCACGTTATAGGTGAACAGGCCCTAATTAAAAGCACGCACCATCTGCCGGTGTGTGGCAGCAGGGTGGCACTCCATAACCGTCCTAATTCCTGTGATTGAAATGTATTATTTATGAGCTCAAAGAGAAAATAATGCTGCTTGGCTGGTGGAGGCTGCATTCGGAGCTGGACAGCACCATCTAACGGTACGGAGTGCCACTGGCTATTCATCTTTCCTCTTCTTCCTCTCCCCTCCTCAGTCTCCTCCCCCAATATTTTTATTTTTTAACATCGTCTTTGGAGGTTTTTTATGATTGTCTTTTAGACAATTTTCTGTCTCGTGTTTCACTTTTATACAAGATTGAAAATTGTTGTTGAAATATTACACTATTTATGGTATTTGCAGCGGCCTTTTTTTTCCTTCCAGCGCCACACATAGGATTTTACTTTCTGTAGTAAAAATGATACTGATGTGATGTGGTGGTAGAGAAGTGGGATGTTATCAAGATAGCTGAGCAGGATCAGTTTACTGCCATTTCTCCTTCTTCTCCCAAGCATGCATGTAATGAAAGTATCTACTGCTCAGTCTGCAAAATTTATTTTAATATCAAAATTGGCCCTATTTTTTTATTGAGCAGTACACTACAGACTGCATAAAGGGTCTTTACTGGGTTGAAAAGAGAGGGGATAGATTCAGAGACAGCTGCAGCTTTGGACATTCCTCTCTGAAAACAGAGATCATAACCTCTTCCTGCTTGCAGAGATTGTGTCCTATTAATGCTTCTTAGTGGAGAAACGGATGAGGAGGTGTTGGACTGAGGGGTGAAATACACTTTTTCAGGAGAGGAAGGAGTGACAAGAAGGAGCCCTTTTTGTAATGGCTGGTCCATCAGCCTATCTTTGTTGACTGCTAAATTGCAAAGTCTGTATTTATTACCTAATGTATTTAGAAGTTAGCTTATTTACCTTTAGAGTATGAAGAATAACAGTAGTTGCACTGATTCAAAATAATTTGGGGGCTGTGTTTTTGGTTCTTAGGCTTTTTGTAATGTTCTTGAGCTTTGCAGTATCCATGCTGGGCATCCAACAATATGTTTACAGCAATAACAAGCCGTAAGTACTGAACTGATACATGAAATATGAAATTTTTGTACAATAACTTCCAGCAAAACCACTACTTTAATTAAAGAATCTAGTCACTGTTTTAACTCAAGCAAGACAAGACCCTAAATAAAATATTTATAAATGTATAAAACTGGGCAAAATATGTGTATCTGTGTATGTATATTTATTTTTTAAAATCAGCATGTTTTAAAGAATGTTGAAATACCATGAACTGTGACACATCTGTGAATACATATCTTCTTATTGTTTGTGTTTAGAACGTATGCCATCAGAAGGATAAGAGATGCCTTCAGAGAAAACAAGAATATAAAGGATTCTGAAAAAATAGAAGAACTAGTGAATAAAGCCAAAGCAAACCTAGAAGTTATTCGTCGGCAGGTATGTTTATTTCTCTCATTATATTTAAGAGTTGTACACTTCTCAGTTAACTCTTTTATGCCACTACAGGTTGAAAAAAATAGATCCTTGCTCAAAACGTCTCTGGATGAACAGTATTTTTGTACATCTGAGTTTGAAAGGGTGGGAAATATCTGTTTATCCCTGATGGTTGCGATACAGGACTTACGGATGTTTGTTCCATTAGCTGGAGCAGGCCTTGCTGTCAAAAGTTTGTGCTCTTCCGTTACGTTTCCTGCTGTTTTACTATGTCTTCGCTGTTTCTCTGTTTTGCCCTAATTTTCCTTTGAATCTGTTTCCGCTAGCTCCTGTGTAATGGATTCCTTTCCTCACACTTTCCTCCTTCCACCATAGGTTTAGAAGAGTGGCTGTGACAGTCACTCTGAAGGGTCTTGCCTTCTGTGTTTGTTTTTTCCCCAACTTCAGATACAGTGTTAGAACAGTAGCAGAAGAAGAAAATCCTAAGGTGAATTAAGTAAATGCTGGCTAAATGCTAGCAGGGTGATAGATTTTCCTTTGGAATAAGTTGAGTCACTGGTAGTATTTTTCTCTGGCCTTGTCTGAATAGCGTTTACAGCATCCCTCTTCTTTCTGCTGGGTACCATATTATTTAGACATGAATTATACTACTTTGAACTTTAGATACTTTATTACTATCCACAGTGACCACTGGGAATTTGAAGAAAGCAAGCTTCTACACCTGAACTTTCTCAGAGCACTTTCAATGCTTAAACTGTCCTTCCTTCTGAAATCTACATTTACTGACACCTGTCATAGCTCAGTAGTACTTTTATTAAATACGGGATTAATATGTGTGCCTGTTCCTCTGTGGACTGTTTTAACATGAATCTTTTAACAACCAGCAGTTCAGTTAGCTGGATTTTTATTTCGGTAAGAAGCTGGGTCTCTTGATGTGGCAATTAGTTATAAATATTTTGTTGCAAGTTAAATTACTACTTCAGAATTTCTTGTCCCAGGAAAAGGTGTTGTTTTGTGCTACTATAGCTTTACTATCATTTTTTAACACAAACACTGCTATTTTTTTGTATTTTAAAAGTGTTTCTCAAAGAAGCAATTCAAATTGGGTTGATTCAATGCAATTATTTAAATGTTGGGGTATTTTTTCTCTTATCTGTAGGTGATGAGTAGCATTTTCAGCTCTTCTTTTTGAGGTTTTGTCTTGGAGAACCTTAATATCTGATATTCTCCAGGGAAATACTAAAGGCTAGAGAAGACAATGAAGGAGGGAATGTCACAGGAAAAGAGACATCATTCAGATCTGGGCTAGTAATTAGCATATTGAGTTCTAATTAGTAAATTTAGGTATGTAAAATAATAAGTACAGGTGGATTGGTGGTCAATACTCTACTACACTTAAAGTTAGTACGGGACACAAAGATTATCACTTAAGCTTACTATATGTATCTTAAATGTTACATGCATGAAAAAAATGTCACTTACCAACTCATCGATTTCTGGTGTCAGTTTAAGGGATCTCTCAGCCTCAAGGGGTGACCTTGTAGTGTCATCGCCCTGCTCAAGGGGAGATCACTGCTGCGCAACCCACTGCTGTGGAGGGAGAGTTCAATGGACCCCTGGCTGTACATATTTATAGTGTAAAGTGGTTGATTTGTAGTCAGCTTTTCTGCTATGTTAATGCAGTTTTAGCCATTTATCAGCCCACAATCCAGCCAAACCATTCTGGGGGAGGATTTGGTGGTGAGTTCTCACCGATAGCCTCACACAATAGGATTAGCTTCAGTTAGGCCGATTGCGGAGCATCTGCCTGGACCAAAGTTCAGTTAGTTCAAACAGGAGGAGTGCATCTGTCACAGGAGATGGCAAAAGATAATGCACAGGGTCAAATTCTGCCACTTAGAGAAATCTGCATTGAAGAATTAACAGTTTGTGGAAATGGGATCTCCTGTAGTAAAAAGCTACAGAAAATCTCTTCTGGATTGTGGTTAAGATAAATTCCTATCAGTATGTCAAAAAGTGCTCTGTAGTGGTTGTAATTAAGAATATAAAATTATATCTTTGATAAATCAGGAAAACATTAGTGAGGTTACCACACTAACTGTTTTGCCATGAAATGGATGACTGAAGTGTACTAAAATTATTTTTGTTTTAAAAGACCTTAACTAGGACCTAATTGGCACAATTCTTTTATAACAGCAAGCTCTTCCTTTTTCTGAAGAGAGTTCAATTTCAAGGTATCAAAGCTCTTGAAATAGGTGGGAAATACATTTCCCACTTAATAGATATGTATCTGGGATGCTGAAATGAAGACACTGATTTGTAGTACCTTAAAGTTTGGGGTATCCTGATTTGATGTGGGTAGGATTTGACTCTTGCTGGTTCTATGAACATAAGTAATAAAAGGCAGTTATAAGTCAGGTGGTGGGTAAGTCTTGCTAAAATAAAAGTTTTCCAGCTTTTCTTTCAACAAAACATGGGTTTACTGACTCAGCTGAGCCATAATGGATCTGGGACAGATTTTAAAATAAAACTCCTCTCTGCTGTCTTGAGTCCTGTGAACACCCAAATTAGCTTTTACTGTAGACCCTGAAGAAAGATACCGTTTCTCCAAAACAGACTCTTGGCAGATGGAGTCTTTTCTTTCTGGGGTGTGGGTCTCATCTGGCTCCTTTTATGAAGTTTTCTTTTAGGCTAAAGATTGTCCCTCAGCATCAGTTAGGTCTTTCAGCTGCCATGGAAAGAGACAGTAGGGCAGGCAGGCCTGGTTAAAGTCTGACTGGTATATCCACTCGCTGTCCTTTGTAAAGGAGTAGTGGGACTTAAGGACATTTTGTGTTTGTTGATTACTAGTGAACATTTTGATCATACATAAACATATATATGTGCTTGTAGGTACACAAGTACCTCTGACAAACCTGTTCGTGAACAAAAGGTAACTGTTTCATATACCAGCCTGTATTTTGCACTGATAAAAATGTTGTGCATGTAATTCTTTATTCAAGAAAATAAAAGATAATACAAGATTTTTTATTTTCTCTTAGCATGGATTCTGCTTTATTCATTGCACCAAAAGAACCATTTTGATCTGCTACTTTTTTTTCTCCATTTTGCTACTTTGTAGTAACAACGAAGAAATTTTATAAGAAGTCTTTTTTGACTCAAGAATTCATTGAGAACTGCAATTCTCTCTACTGTGTAGTACATAAATCTTGCTTTAAAATGTTTTGTATGTAGGTATGAATTTTTCAGCCAGGAAGATGTTTAGAGCAAAAAGGGCATGTAGGGTTCCAGTTCCCTGGAATAGCACTGCTTGAATTTTCAGAATATGAAAATCTCTTCACATCTGTTTTAGTTTTGTAGTACAGGAAACTAGTGTTTAGTATTAATATCTTAAATACTTTAATGTATTTAAAGATGTGTTTGATTATATAATCAAACTGTTGTCGAGCAAGCAACATTAATTACCTGTCTTTCTGTTATGTGTTTGTTATTTGGTGTGTATCTTTATCACTGGGACATAGAAGAATAATGCCACAAAAACTCAGTTATTCCTAAACCTGCAGGGGTTTTGCTCGTTTGTTTGCTGTTTCAAATCTCAGCTATTCCAGGAGTTTCTCCCACATGTGAAACCTATCTGCTAAAGCTAAAGTCATTTTAAATTGGATCACATTTTGGTATCATTCCATGTAAGAATTTCAGGAAAAATATACTTGAAAAAGTAAGGAACATTAAAGAGTTGGACACAGCTTCCCATTTTTAACACTGTTAGAACAGTGAAATGTAAATTGAAGTATGTTACATGTCACACTGCTAGAATATTTTCCAAAGTATAATCATGCTACGTTCAGTTTTGGAAGAGTTGTGTTTATCTTATAGGTGTGCAGGAGTAATAGACACTAGCACACATAGTAACATAATAGGCAATGGAACTTTTTAACAGAAAATAATCTGATAAAAGAAAATTAGTTTATCAAGATAATCTTTTGACACATGAGTCCCTGCTTGATGTTTTGATATTCAGGATATTTTGGGGGGGAGTCATTCCTTTCCCTTCCTTCTCCCCCGGAAAATGTTTTTCTAAAAAATTTTGAACTGTTGTTCTTTGTAGAATGTCTATTATGCTTCAGTGTCATCTCACTTTCAGCTGTAAAGCAAGAGAAAAATATTGGAAAAATAGCGGCACTGTCTTAAAAGTAAGCTTTTCATCAGGACTATTGAAAACCTTAGCATCTAAATTCATATTAATATTTACTTGCTGTCAAATTCAATCATGCTCATGGAAAAAAGTTCATTCTTGCTCCCTTGTTTAATTGAAGATCTAAGTAATGAAGTCATCTGACATTATTATGACTTTGTTTAAAACTAACCAAACATAATATAATGCTTTTTTTTTATTATTTTTAAATGCAGACCCACCGAAGCATATATGAGATCTAGCATACATTTTTTTTTTGCTAAGTTTGGGGTTTATTATGATGTAGCGCATCTTGGTATTGCTGACTTTTTTGTAGCGTGTCGATAGAAATTAAATAATATCCCACTTTGCTGACAATTTGTTGTTACTCTAAAATCAAATTTGTATTCACTTTAGATTCTAATTTATGGTTTAGTCATCAAAGTGACCACTGAAGTGTAAGGTTCGTAAATAACTATTTGAATCAGCCTAGTGGGAAATGTGAAATAGTGACAGATTACTGTCATTTTGTTCATGTCAGTCACTGTACAATTTGCTTGAATGTTATAGAAGTAGCTTTATAAAGCTGAAAAGCATGGAGGAACATTAATCTCTGCCTTGGTTCTCCTCTGCTTGTTATTGGTTTTGATTTAAAAATAGTCTGGCTAAAGGAAGGAACAACTCTGATTCTGTTCTGAACAGTTTGTGAAGATTTTTTTTTTGCATGTGTTTACTGTGTAAACAGCACAATTTGTGCTGTCTTCCCTGTAAAGAGGAGGGTTGCGAGAAATGTATTGTCACAAGTAAGTTTGAAATAGAAGGTTTTGGAAAGTTTTGAGGTTAAGTCTTGAGGTCCTTTGAGGATTATCACAACAGCCATTCTCCACTTATGCTAATATGACTTCATTTGTGAGTTTCCATTGCTATTGGAATATGTTAGTGGTACAAGAATTTGCCCTGAAATGTTACTGCTGTTGCTGAGATTTAAGATTTATAGAAGCCCCTTTGAAGACAGGATAATACTGAGTGTTTTGAAGTATTCACTAGTTTTCTTTGTGGCGTGCTGTCTCTCAAGTTTTGAACTGAAAATATAAAAGTGAAATTCAAAAGCTGTGTTGGACCTGTGTGCTCTGATTAAATTCCTTTTTTGATTTATAGGACATCTCATTTTTATGTATTCCTCCACAGTACTTTCTTCTCAGTTTTAGATTGTAGCTGGAAACTACCAATGGTCTTGTTGTCCAGCTAAGAAGGATTATTTGGTTTTCCTGACAGTTCTGAAGGCTTTGGTATCAATTGTATTGTTTTTGACATCACGCAACTACAGTACTCTTCAGTAAAACAGTTTTGATATTTCACAGCCTTTTTTTTTGTCCCTCTAAATGATCCAAACTGATGAAAATCTTTGTTTGCACAAACTTTTAGGAGGGAGACAAGAGATGCACCATGAGCAGTTAGACAGTCAGGACGTGTGCCTCCAATTACTTTACAGCTGGCAGGTCATCGTCATTTTTTAAAGGAACGGATGAACTTTTCTATCTTTTGAGGAGTTGTTTCTCAGACTTGGCCTCTTTTACTGTTCCCTTCAGACGTGTAGAAGAGTGAAGGAACATGATTTTGAAATATGAGAACTCTATGAGAAAAGTTCCACTGATAATGATAAATATTGAGTACTCGCAGCATTTTTCATGTTTGCAATATGTTGTAAGTGCATTCTAATGCTTGCAATAGGCATCACTTATAATTTTAGCTCCATTTCTTTTAATGAAATGCTTCATGACTATGCCTTGATAAAAGCCTGTGTAATATTTAGTGTAAGATTTTGGTCTCATATTCTCATGTTTCTCCATGTTTGCCATTTGTAGTAAAAATGATTAATACGGTCTGTTTTGAAATTTGTGTAAAATACGAGTAGTTCTTCTGGATCTTCTTTTTTAGCAAGCCACATTGCCAGTGCAGCTGTGTGTAGCCAAGTACTGCGCCTTCTTGAGGTGTTCATTACCAGTATCTCATCTTTGTAGTATCATGGACTCAAGTAACAGTTGAATAGAAGTGGATACAGAATGAATGTACTAATACAGCACTCATTATTATGATTTGGTAATAATATAGCCACAGCACAACAAAGCATGTTTCTGTTAATCAACATAGTATAAAGTATATTTAATTAATATTAGCAAAACAAGCAATTTCAATTATAGTTATTCTTAAAAAAAAAAAAAAAGGTAGAAGTACCTTAGTTTACTGCACCTGCCTTGGAATTTATACCTCATCCTTTGTGCTTTTATCAGCAAATACTCCCAATTGTTTCCATCGTTCAGTTCTAGTAATCCTGTGATTGACTTGCAGCAATAGCAGGTAAATTAGTAAATGCCAAGATGTATGTACTTCTGGACTGAAAGCATACAGTTGAGCATTCAGGGGACTGGTACCACTTTACACAGTCGTGAATGACCTTGGAATTGACCATCTCAAGGAACTTCTTAGCCTTCAAAAAATACTCTGTGCCTCTGAAGATACCTGTGTTTATACTGCAAAGCACTGTAGGCTGGATGTCCTTCGCAGGAGAAGTTTCATTATGAAAATTCTTATTAGTAATTTTAGTTTCAAGCTACAAGTCAAATGTCTGTCTAATTTTTATGAATAGGTAAGAAAGTTGCAAAATACTGTATAACATACCTGATCATATTAGCAGCAGTTTTGAAGTGAAGAGGCAAGAATAAGTGGAAAAGGTTTTTAAGCACAGGTAAGTACAGGGTGCAGCACCAACGCAACTGTTCAGGAATGTATACAATATTGGCAAGTCACGTTTTCCTGCTGGCAGTTAGTTATGTTGGAGCTCTAATACGGTTTCCCCTTGTAAATTTGTCACTGCAAGGAAGTTTTAAAATCATAGATTAATTTACTGCTTTTCTTGAGAAGATTTTTGAATTTTATTTACTTTTTTTCCCCTGGCTTTACAATTGCAAATATCTATTTCTCTACGAAAATTTATAGACTTACAGGTTTTATCCAAAAGAAGGGTCCTTGGAAATTTGATGCTTTTTTACTAGTGTCATATATTTCTATTTATTACAGTTGCACCTACATGTTCCAACCGGGATAGATCCAACATTATGCACAGAGAGAACTATTCCTACCTCTCAAGCCATTTAGTTAGTTAAAGCAAGTTTAGACACAGGAAAGAGTTTTCAAATGCTTCATTCACAGAAGAAGAGCAGGATGTGAATGGCATAATCGATCAATGGACAAAGTTTCTATTAAAACAGTTCTATCAAGTCACTTCAACGGGTTTTTGAAGGTAATCAAGCATCTATACAACTCTGAATACTTGCAATGACATCTAGAATTTAGCAAATGGTTGGCATGGTCCTCTTGCATGTCTCTTGCTTCTAGACTGTTGCAATACTGGTAGTCAGTTTTTTAATTGCTGTAGCAAATTTTGAGTTCTCACTTGATTAGGTCCCTACATGCATTTACTGAAATTAGACTGGAAGGTTGTGCAAAAGCCAAGCACTGATTTTTAAATCATCTGACTTCAGCTTTTCAAAGGCATTGGAGAGATTTTTCCATGGATTTTTTTTATTTTATTCCAAAGCTCTTTGGGGTTGATATTCTTAGATATTTTTTTTTCTCATTTAAATCCCATTTGTTATATTCAAGTTACATGTACTTTCCCTGGCATTTGAAAACATAACTCAAGAAATATATATTTGGATATTTCTTCTTTTGTAACAGTAGCCTACAAGGAAGAATGTGATTAAGAAAGCAACAAATATCCTTAAGGTATGTTAAGTTTCAGTGCTCTTTACTTGGAAAGAGACGCAGATGCAGGTGGAGGAAAGTATACCATAGGATTAATAGTACCTGGCTGTTAGTAAACAAGAGAAAGCTTGAAATTTAAATTGAAATGGGGACGCATTAAATTCAGAGCTATTCTGGTTTCGTATTCCAATATGAAAGTAAATGAATTTTATGTCCAGTAAATATCTATAAGGTTTTGGGGGAGAGGAACAAAGAAACAACTGTAATAGGAGTGACTTTGAAAAAGGTTTGCTAAATTTGAACAGATACCCAGGTGAACCAGAACTTGGCCCTTCCCAGGACATGTCAATAGTGAGATCCACTGTGGCCAGCCTTTTCAAATAGCTTTTTCATCTTGGCATGTAGGATAGCTTTGGAGATACACAATATTGTAACAGATGCCAAAAGCCCAGATCTGTCATATCAGCTTAATTTCTAGAATTGGAATGTGCAAGAAGTATAACAGGCATTTTACCTGTCTTCAGGTGGGTCGGCTCTCCAGGTTACACCTGTGTGAGTCTCCAGAGCAGTGTTACTCCTTAGGCTTTCCTTTAACTCTCCTGATGGGAGAGCAAGATTGTATTTTCACAAGTGTTTTGCTGCTGTTTGCCCTGATGACTAAATTACAAGTGGCAGTTTCTGCCTGCAATATTAAATACCAAAATAGAACCTGCTTTAGGTTACAAGCAAAGGCGATTCAGAGGTAGGATGAGGCTTTGTCTTTCTGATCTAATAGCCTTAGTGTAAAACATGGTAGTAACCTTTGCTAAAAAAAAAAAAAAAATGACTGTGTTGGCAGCTGCTTTTAAAATACTTCAATTATCTTCAATTATCAGTTATAAAGAGCTGACATTATTTTTGTTACATGTATTTAGTGGCTAATCCAGTGAGGTTGGGGTGTTATCATAAATAATAAGTAGTTGCATAATGCATCCAGGCTGTGACCATCTGATGTTATGCAGAGGAGGGCTACCTGAAGGACAGGAGAAGGACTTACTTTCCTAGTGAGCAATTTGGCATGGCAGTATGTCACATCCAATCAAGTAAATGCTAGGTGTAAACTTGATATGGAAAAGAGTAATTTTCATCAGTGTCTGGCTGATCAAGTAAATTCTTGAAACAGCAGCATGGATTGAACTGGTCTGTGCTAAAGAGAGGTCCAGAAGTAAGGAAAGCTCATGTTTTCAGGGAGATGTGTTCATCTGCTACTCCTCCCTTTGTGCTTTCTGCTTTACTGCGTTTGGTGTGTCAAGGGCTTCTGCCCAGTGTGTAAAATGAATGTGGTTCATGGGGGTGGCTGTTGTGGTAAAACTTTAAGGGGGTGCCTTCTAAACAAGGTAGCATCTGTCAGTCTGGTTTTGGTAAATTTGGCTGAAACCATGACAGTGTTCACAAGTTGGTGCCTGCCAGTCTGGTTCTTAGTGGTAAGAGTAGAGGGAAGGCTTGAAGATTGAGTTTCTAGCATTAAAGTATATTAACATTTCAGCAGCTTTCTGTCTTTCTTTCTGTGTGGTGTCTGCTGCAGAGCAGAATGTTCATGCAAGCTCTCTTTTTTCCTGAATAGTTTTGTTTGTTATTTATGAAGCGTATTACCTTGTAAAAGCCTTGCATATACATTGTGACTTACATTCACATCAGAACATAGATCTCTCCTGAGTGTCCATCTTCAGTGGTGGTATCATGGGGTAAACCAGTTTTAAGTACAGCTAGACCTTGAAGAAAAGAAAGGGATTGCTGTTTTGAGGTCTTCTGAAAAAAAGTGAGAGACAACAGGTCTGTTATTACAACAGTGATGTCTGCTTTGATCTCCCACAGTTTGTTGGTTGCTTTTTAATCTGTTGGTTTATTCACTTTCCTCACTGAGAAAGCCTTCCTTCCTGGTTTTTGTACTGTTTATTGAAAGGAGACAGCCGTCAGGTTCAATGGCACCGCAATTGAGCAGGCACACTTCTCTCCCAGAGGAGGTTTGGCACGTTTGGCTGGTGCCTCAGATCCCCAGGACTGTGTTCTGCTGCCCTTGAACTGCAGTCTGTAATTCAGGATGATGATGTTGGTGTTGACACCCTCGCTATCTGACAAGTCACCTAGTACTGTAGCTGTAGTACAATGTTTTTTTTAATGACTTTTTCTCCTCCCATGCCCAGTCATCAGTATCTCAGCATATTAGTTACAGTTTTTCCCTTTACAGCTAACAAAAGGAAGAGGGAGCACTTTAACTCCTCTTTAAGATACTTGCATTCTTTTCTGTCCTTTCAGATGGCCATGCTTCTCCCCTCAGCACGTTGAAAACATAGGATGTAAAATCTTCCTATGCCACTCTAAATCAGATGCCTTTTTTTGTTTCTTCCATCAATCATTTATTGAGTCTAAAGACTTTATTCTCATCTTCATTCTCAGCATAAGGCCAGCCTGCAAAAAGCTCTATTTGTCCAATTGCTCCAGGAATTGCTTTTTATTTCCTCTCTTACTATCTTCATGCTGCTTCTGTTGGTTCAGTCACTGAAGCTCTTCCATTATCGCAGTTGCAAAGGTGCCAGTTGTTTTCTTATTTAAAAAAAAAAAAAAAAAAAGCCTTCTTCACAGTCCTTTGTGTGTCATGTGTGTCTACTTATATTCTAATATTCTGAGGTTCTGTTCTGGGCACTCTGGGGTCCATTGTATACCCCTGTGGTTTACAATAGCACCACGCTAATACCATTTGGCTGAATTTGCAGCCATGCAGCCAGGTAAATTCACAATGATCTAGTTTTATTTTGACAATAAACATAAACGTATTATGGCCTTCACATAAAGCTCTTTCAAACAAAAGAGCTTTATTGTTGAGGTGTTATGTTTCAAATTTATCTTTTTTTTTCAGTAATTTGGATTCTGTCTAGTGTCTCTGCAGTCAGCTGCTTGTATTTGAGGGAAATGTGTTTGATCCATGAAGTTGTGATGAAGGCCAAGCTTTAGGGAAGAAAGTTGCTAGAATCCAATATCAGCATGTCTGATCCAGCCCTTGGAAGTTTAAGAAGGGAAAACTGTTTTCTAGACAAGAGTACAGAGAGAAGTTTAATTAGTGTTTACGCAGTCTCCTTGGTACTGGTGCATTGCTGCTGTCTTTAGCACTGTGCTTTCTGAGGTGAGCCTGGGGTTTTTTTGGCCATTAAAAGCTATAGCTGCAGTGCCCTTCATCTTGGTGACAGGCATTATGCCAGTACATTAATTCTGAGAGCAAGTAAAAAGGCGGGGAAAAAAGGAGCCCAAACTCTTCCAGTCACATTTAAAACACAAATTGACTGATTCCTGTTGTTGTTCTCTCTGGGGTATGTCAGATGTATGCTTCTCCCCTTCCAGGTATGGACTGTCTGAATGTCTTTCCTGAGCTGTTGGCTTTGCAGGAAGTGAACCATTACTAAGCAGAGTTTTGAGTTCACCTTTATAATTTGGTCACTTTTAGAATGTACCTAAATACGTAATATGAAACAAAGATCTGCTGTTTATCCTGTAAACAAGGTCTTGTCCCTCAGCAGAGCAATTATGAACATTGCAGTGTAGTGACTAAATACGTTCATAGACTTTCTCCTATGAGCATAATTCACTTGCTGAGCAGTTGCTTTGGTAATTTTTAACCATATTTCCATCCAAGTGTATAGTTAATGAGAGCATTATATGACCTAATCACTTAGCCTTCCACAGTAATACAGATGTTGTTTGTAATTCTGTTGAATTTGTTGTTGAACCCGTGCTTTGGTTATGTGTTGAAATGGTCTTAATTTTAATTGAAAGTACTTTTTGTCTCACAGCAGTCTAATTTCTACGCACATATGTCAGTAGTGAATATGTATTGGGGGTGATTATTCTCTAACTGCTTGTGCCAGTATACCTCTGGGATGTTAATCAATCTTGTGCTTTTTAATTGACATCAATAATGTGTTTACATTTATCAATATTTCTTAATTGTCAAGTTATAACAGTGGAACTTCAATAATAAATCATGCTGATAGTTAAATTCATACATTAGATTTTTAAGAGTCTCCTTAAGCAATTTGACGTGTTGTAAATTGCTTTTAAATTATTTGTATGTATGCTCATGGGGGAAGAGGAGAAAAAATTGATATGCAAAGCTGTGCTGTAGAATAATTCTGAAGAACCAAACTATTGACAGTAAAATACCTTTACCACATGTGTGGTGTGCTTAATGGGTAAAAAGAGGAAGTAAGTCTTTTCGAAATGCTAGTTTAATTACTAATAATTTGTGATTATGACAGTACATGTACATTTGCTGTGCCATCCCAAGGGGACTTGCCAGGGCTGGGACTGTTTCCCTTCTCTCAGCAGGACAAGCAAGGCAGAGGGCAGAGAGGTTTACTGGTGTTGCTGCTCCTTTACAGAAGGAGCTCTGGAAGATCAAGGTACACTGATTTAAACTGTGCGTTTTACCACGTGCCAGCCTGTTCTTAAGATACTGAGGTGGAAATGAAGGAGGCTACTTCTGTTTAAATTTAGGCATATATTTAAAGACTTTGGTGCATAGGGAACTAAATTATTTGCCCAGGTTCCTAAAATATGCTTACAGTAGGAATTAAAGCGTAATATTCCAAGTTGTACAACACTGTCTCAGTAGGTATCCCTTTATCATCTACCTCACTCTTCTCTGTCCCCTCTAAATCCAAGTAGCAATAGATGGGAGAAGAAAATCTGCTTATACAGAAAGCTGGCAGGATGCTGACCACATTGTTTGTGTCAGTGTTAGTGTGTTTTGTGGGCCACACCAAAGACAATATAAGAATTAAAAACCCTGCCTAATAAGCAGTGAAAAAAGACTTAAAAGTTAATGCTGCTATTTTCTAGTTAAGTGAGAGCCAGTGTGAACATTAGGATAGGAAAAGAGAAAAGTAGGGAAGCAGCTATTTGTGGTTTTTTCAATTTTACCTGTCTTTTTAATTGAGATCCTAAAGGCGAACTGTAGTTTTTCAAGTAAAAATATATATACATGAAAAAATCAAGATAGAAGTCATTAATGCTATTAAACTCAAATGTGATATACAGTTAATTATTTTAATGTCCTACTGTGTAGGAACTAATTTTACAATGCTACTTGTAGAAGGAACTGTTGACTAAAGTAGATGTTGTCTGAAATGCTGTAGAATTAAATAGTGTTTTACACAGAGTTAGGAATATATCATTTGCTTACGTTGAAAATAAGATCAGAAAGATAAATGCTTGTTTTGGGAAAGAACAACAGGTAAGGAGTCAAAAGAGGTGGAGAATGAATATGACTAACCTCCTTAGTCAGTTGAAATAGTAGACAAAGAATATTTATATACCTGATAACAAACCCCCTTTATCAAAGGGTGATTAAAAAAAAATCACCAGGGTCTCATTCCTAGGAAACAAAATGACTGATTTAAACATCAAAATCTTGATGCAGGTAGCAAAGCTCTCTGATATGAGATCAGATATGTCTGCACTCCCATTTCTTTTGCCTTTCTTGTTCTCCATCCTGGTTCCATCCTTACATAGTACTCGAGGTTAGTATCTAAAATACTGTCTTTTTCTGTATTTCAAATAAGATACTGTTAGTTGAAAACTATTGTTAATAGATTGTTAGTTTTTATTTCACTTCTTTGGATTTGCATGAAATGCCAGAAAAATGGCTGGCAAACACTAGCATGAAGCCTGACGCCATCCTACTCAGCATCATGATAGAAATTTTTATTTCTGTAATTCCTATTCTCTTCATACTAACTGAGGAAATCATGTTGTCCAGGTCCTAAGAAAAAAAAAAATAAAATTCAGACCCAGTTTTTGTTATCAGTGTACAAAACTAGGATGTCTGTGGTCTAACATCAAGGTTAGCTTTTATATGAAAAGAAAAATTAAAATATTAAATGTTTCTCGTTTATTGTAGCAGCTATATTGTTGACTTCTTGCGAATGTTAACAGTAATAAATTAAGCCTCTCCCTCCTTTTTTGAATGAGACAAGCCTGATAAGACACAGCTATCTAACAAACAAAATTACAGCGGTTACCAAATCAAATCGCATTAAAGCAAGGATGTGTAATCAATCTCTTTGTGAAGGGCAAAGCAATTCAGAAGACAAAACCATCGACACTTCCTTTAGCATGGCAGATTAAGTGCATTCATGTTGTGTGTGGAGGGCTTTGCAGTAAAATGCTTGTGTGAATAAGCTGTGTTTTGTTTCAAAAGCAGGCATCCTGGGGTGCAGCTGATACGGCATGTCAGCCCAGACAGGGCTGTGCAGGTTCTGAGCTAGAGGTTGTTTCCGTCCATGTGTTGAAGGGTCAGGATATAAATGTGTGAACACACATCTTTAAGAAGTAGTAACCTTTCAGTGGCATTCAAATTGTATTTGCTCTTTGAGGTTCCAAACCTGCAAAGATACCTGAGATGTACATGAAACTAAGTTAAGTTTGGCTGTTAGCATGAAGAATATTAAATCTTGTGGAATGCCCAGGGAGGTTGTGGAGTCTCTGTCTCTGGAGATATTCAAAGCCCGCCTGGATGCATTCCTGTCCAACCTGCTTTAGGTGAACTTGCTTTGGCAGGGAGGTTGGACTAGGTGATCTCCAAAGGTCCCTTCCAACCCCTACCATTCTGTGATTCTGTGAATTAAGTTCAGAAAAGATGATTTTTCATGCCCTGTCCTGCAAAAATATATTTAATACCAGCATAGCCTGAACAGTAGATTAAACTAGTTCAATTGCCAGGTTTTCCAGTACTTCCGAGGAAGACTGAAATTGCTGATCATCAGGTGGAATATAGAATCATAGAATGGTTTAGATTGGAACGGATCTTAAAAATCATTGAGTTTCAATGCCCCTGCCACGGTCATGGACACCTCCCACTAGAGCAGGTTGCTCAAAGCCCCATCCAGCCTGGCCTTGAACACTTCCAGGGATGGGGCATCCCCAATTTCTCTGGGCAACCTGTTCCAGTGTCTCACCACCCTCAAAGTAAAGAATTTCTTCCTAAGATCTAAATTTCCCCTCTTTCAGTTTAAAACAATTACCCCTCACTGTATCACTGCACTCCCTCATAAAGAGTCCCTCCTCATCTCTCCTATAGGCCCCTTTTAGGTATGGGAAAGCTGCTCTAAGATCTGCCTAGAGCTTTCTCTTCTCCAGGCTGAACAACCCCAACTCTCTCAGCCTGTCCTCATAGGAGAGGTGCTCCAGCCCTCTGATCATCTTCGTGGCCCTCCTCTGGACCTGTTTCAACAGGTCTATGTCCTTATGTTGGGGGGTCCAGAGCTGGATGCAGTACTCCAGGTGGAGTCTCACAAGAGCAGAGTAGAGGGGCAGAATCACCTCTCTGGACCTACTGGCCATGCATCTTTTGATGCAGCCCAGGGTGCAGTTGGCTTTCTGGGCTGCTAGCACACTTTGCTGGTTCATGTTGAGCTTTTCATCCACCAGCAATCCCAAGGCCTTTTCCTCAGGGCTGCCCTCAATTCATTCTCTGCCCAACCTGTATTTGTGCCTGGGATTGCCGTGGCCCAGGTGCAGGACCTTGCACTTGGCCTTGTTGAACTTCATGAGGTGAAGATCGGGTTACTTGTTTTGTATATTCCTGTAAGGTGAAACTGAAAGGATTTGATGAAACAGTTTCATCAGTGCTGCTTGATTTTGATTTTTGTTTTCAACTTTTCATTTAAAGTAAGATTGGAGTTCTTTATTTGACTAGCTGGCTAAGGCTTGTAAAAATGTAAATAGCAGTAATGTACCTCTAATAAAGAGTGCTGCAAAGCTGAGAGAAGGAGAGTGCCCTACTCGTAAAAAAAGAAAACAAAACCGAGAAAGGGTAGAACATAGGAACAGAGAGATCCAAGGTTTCCCACTGTATAGTAATGGATATGACCTTTAATATTGAGGCCTTTGGATCAAATTTAAGTTGGCATTAAAATTTTCTAATAAATTCCCTGCTGAATCTTGGAGGTTTTTTCCTCAGATTTAATTCAATAAGGTCACAATAAAGCAAGTGCTGTCTGTGCTATTGTAATTGCTCTCAGCAGGCTGATAATATTATTGCAGAGAAGAGATGGCTACTGTGCTTTTATTTCTTTCTTCAAGCACTCTCCTTCCTACATGCTTGCTCCCCTTGCTCTCAGGTCTACCCTAACTAGGAAGTGAAGCTGTTTAAAATGTCATTTGCTTCTCATTTTAACATGTTTTTGTAACAATGCTTTCCTGAATTTCTTCAAAAAAGGGAATAATAGCATAGCCTGTCTTCTTGCAGAATAATTGGGGGCTTGTATTTCCTTTCCTTAATTCCCATCCAACCTTTATGCATTAAATTCAGCCTTTAAGATCTTAAATTTGATATTCCTAAACATGCAGTGCTTAGCTCATTTTGGCTTGGTGCTTTTAGGGTTATGGAATAGATGTACAGCTGAAGGAGCTTCTCTTAGGCGCCTGGGGAGAGACACTGAATACCCCCTGTCCTGTGTTTCATAAAAAAAAATATTACAAATTGCAACTCCTCACTGAGGTATATATATTTGGGGTCCTGCACTAGTAGATTCCTACTACATATTTTGCAACATGACTTTCAGAACAACATTGTTAATGCAATGTTTCTTGCGTGAATGAAAATTTATGTTTAGCTTGCTACTGGTAGATCTGTATTGGAAGTAGTTGATGCAGTAAATGAGTGCAAATTCAGAGTACTGTGATCCTGATTCCCCATATAATTCCATGTGACTGCGAGAAACTCAGTGCAACTTAAGTATCAACTCTGCGTGAGCTGCACTAGCTCTACCCTAGGTTTCTGGATGTGACTTCCTCCTTTTTCCAACCAGACCTGCTGTTTAAAATGTCAAGTTTTTGTTGTAGTGGTGACATGTTAGGAGCAGTGTGCACCCTGGCTGGTCCCTTTTAACAAATGAAGAGGTATTTTAAAACATTGTAACATTGTTACTAGATCATATGATTAGTGTTTTGCTGTGAAAATGGACCAGTCTTTGAGGTATGGGACTAGGTATGTTTTTCTTGATTTTGGACACGAAATAAAATTCATGTTCCTCTACCTTGGCATAATTGGGAGCTCAGGCCTTTGTAGTTTTGAAGGACCAACCTGGCCATAGCTGAATGCTCCTACCTGGTATCCAGTCTGGCTTCCCACACCGTAACTGGCTTCACACTTACCCATCTTCACCCTACTGGTCCATCATCTTCCCCTTGTGCTCTGTCTTTCCCTGGGGCTCAGAATTTCCTACCTAAAGAGTCATGCACAGAGTATATTTTTGTTTATCTCCAGCCACATACAGACGTTCACAGTTCTTTGCCCACGGCATTCTTTGCTGCCAAACCAGCCAGTCTCTACAGAAGAAAATTACTGGCATGAATATTCAGCTGCTTATTTGCATATTCAGCTAACATATGTGCAGTAGGATATGTCCTCTTGCCCATGTGCGATTGATTGGAAAAGCACAAGCAACAAAAGATGTTTTATAGAGACAATTCCAGTTCTGAGATGCGTGCAGCTGTATTCTGACCATCTTCAACCTCCATGGCAAGCAGAACTGATCAGGGCTACCCCACAGAGGCAGGCAGTTTTGATATAGCATAATGTTGCTTGCATACCTGTGCTAAGCCCGCTTCAGTAATTAAAAAATAACAGATGATGATCTTCAGTCATAACATTTCACCCACTTTCATATTGCTCATCATTTCTTCTTTTTTTTTTTTTGTTAATTGCTCTTCATGTCTATCTCCTCTTAGCTGTGCATCATGTGGTGCTTGTAGCACATATAGCACAGTGCCACACACTTGTGAACTTCAGGGATAAAAAGCATCACTTCTGCAGTGTGTCCAGTTTCTCCCAGCCAACAAGCAGGCGTGTGGAAGAGAGGTCACTCCTAATCAATAACTGCTAATTGCTTTTTACTTATGACATACACATTTTAATGTATATTTCCTGCTGCTGCCAGAGGGAATTAATTTCCAGCACCAGAGATGCAGCACAGCTACTTTAAAGGAGAATGGTCCTCAGATGAGATGATGTTACTGACCTGAAACACTTCAAAAAGCTTGATTCTCAAGCCTGCTGTGGTTTGAGCTTGCAGTTGCTGAGATAGGTTCACATTGCTATGAAGCATTGTGAGACATGATCAGATTGTTGCTTTGTAAATTAAATAATGAAGCATTTATGTGTGAGTTCCTAGTATAATTAGTAGTTTGTAAACTACTTAGATTTCAAAACACAGTAGATTGTGTTTTGAAAAGATCAGAATCTACATCACATGATGGTAGGATCTGCAGTTTGTTTTTTAAACTTGATTTTCAGTCATAGAGACATGAAATCTTAGGTTTGATTTATAATACTTTGTGTATTAACTGTAGAAACATGAGTGAATAATCAGATACCCTTTTAAGTAGTGTGATTTTTTTTTCCAACTAAACTAATAATCTGACTTGAGTTATTTAGAGAATAGCTCCTGTGGTTGAGATGACCTTTCCCTTAATTCTCCTGTAGATCTCAGCTGTGAAGTAGTGGTAAGTTTCTTTGAAGGATTTTGGTAAAGCAGCAAAAATAAAATATAGCATTCTTGACAATTTGCATGTATGAACTGCAATTGACCTGAAGCTTCTGAAGTGTTGTACGAATTGCAATACCACTTGCGATTCAGTCTGCTTTCAGATCTGTTAAATGGCATATATTTAACACTTACTAGTCTAGATACAACAGTTTAAAGCTCTGCCAGTCTTGCAAAAAATTTCAATTCCACATAACAAATTTACCCTAGCTGTTACAGTCACACATAGACTACTCCATGTGGGATATGGAGTATCCCAACATAGGATATGGGTGCAATAGTTAAGCAAACTCACTAAAGTTAACATCTGCGTTTTTTTGGAGTATGAAGGCAGAAATTTAGTGGTTTTTTTTTAATTTCTAGGCAGGATGTGCCTCATTGCTGTGAGCAATAGAACGTTTCATTTCTTTTCCTTGCACAGAAAGTAAGAGTTGAGTAAATTTAACTCTGGTATTAAAAAGGCTTGGTGTTTCAACCTGACATTTTAAACTGTGGTATTGTTACACTTATTTATAAATGTTCCTGTCTTCACTGCACTCTCTCTCTTAAGAATGTTGTTGCACAGTTAACTACTGTGAACCCATCAGGTCAGAATGCTTTTGTAGTAAAAAACATGAAATACTTCCCAGTCCCACCTAACATTTTTGAAAGAACTGAGAGGTTGTTTTCCTGATTGCAGGGGCATTTCAGATTTCTGTTTTTCTTTTTTTATTGTATTGGATAAGCAGGGCAGTTGGTGGAAATCGCATTGAGGAGGACAATGTAAATTCTGTGTCACTGAGAACCATGTAAGCAATATCTGTTCTGGAATTAATCCTATATTAAAAGGATCAATTGCAGATGTTTCTGATTTTAAAATGCTAGGGCTTTGGGCGGATATGGGAAGACTATTAAATCCTGAATCATAGAATTAATTGGACTTTTGGTTTCATGGTATGATTTTAATCCCAGGATCAATAAGAAGGTAAAAAGCAAAGAAAGCTGTAAACGTTTCACGTGCTTTTTGTGCACTCAGTGCTTATCATGAAGAACCCTACACACAGAGGTTGTACCTCTACTGGAGTTGCTCTTGCAATTCTGTTCATATTTTAAATAGCTTTGGGTAGTCTCTCCTTATTTACATACAGTGCTGTGCTCTCCTTTCCCTGGGGTGCTCCATGTATGTGTTTGTCCACCTCCATATGATTTTAAACCTTATTATCCTTCAATCAAAATTTTAAAAGAAAAGGAAAAAAAAGAAAGAAGAGCAGCTTGTGGTCAGAAGAAGTTCTCTGTAAGAGGCAGGGCTGTAAGTCCTGAAATACAAAACCACATCTGTCCCGATCCAACCGGCTGTTCTGCCAGGCTGTCTCCTGGCCACATTTGTATTGGTTTTGGATCAAGTAAGTTTACAATACACCTCAAGTGCCAGAAAACCTAAGAAGATGAGAAGTAGTTGATGATATTTCTTGCATTAATCTTCCTGTTCTCTATTATCACACTCAGGAGACTGTGACTAAAATGATGGTGAAAGGCTGTGTCCAGTATCCCACTGAGGAAAAACGCACACCCATAATAAAAATCTGTGCAGTAGTGTGTTGATTTATTAGGCCATTTTTAGAAACATATTTATTTCAAAAATTTTCCACTGACTTTTAGCTGAGATTCACGTTTTTGAAATATTGGCCTGTTTGAAAATTCACTATCGTGTTTTACTTGTGGTTGTGAAAGCATCAGGAGATTTTGGAATGGCAGGAATAGGAAAATAATTTTTCAATTTCATTTTGGATTATGATACTATATATTTTGAATTAAGCATTTTGTTGCTATTGTAGTAAGTCCAGAAATGTGCCAAACGTCTGGTGTCTAGGAACATTTAGTTTGTTCTTGCTAGCAGAATCCTCCTCCGCTGTAGGTATCAACACACGGTTATTTTGGTTTGCTTCTACCATTC
Organism: Gallinago jamesoni; assembly: GCA_025769975.1. NCBI lineage: Eukaryota > Metazoa > Chordata > Aves > Charadriiformes > Scolopacidae > Gallinago > Gallinago jamesoni. The sequence goes on from JAOQGH010000012.1 coordinate 66,941,555, forward strand.
GTTACTAACTGAACTAAAATGCAAGAAGCTTAGAGTTATACAGCAGAAGGTAAGACTCCCAAGACAGGCAGCAAACCAATTCCAAGTTTTATGTGACACTGAATGATACCAAAGTTAAAAGAACCATTGACTCTATACAACTCAGGGTACTGCTCAGCCCATCTTGACAATGTTTCTGCTTCCCTGCCCTGCGGGAGGCTGTGATCCTGTCTGGTCCTGCATCTGCACTTCTCTGGAGGGGAGGAGAAGCAAAGTTGCTCCATGGTTGAAGTGAGTTATGATCTTTGTATCCCAGGGCTTAGGCATGGAATGCAGAAGTCCTGTAGCACACACAGGTGGGAAGGATGAAGAGGATACCAATACCACCTTGTATTTTGCAGATGGGCTGCTCTTCCTTGATTCTTTGTGAGGTGAGCTACTGGTTCCCACAGGGGATGTCTCAGAGGGAGGAAGGAAATTCCCCCCCCATGACACCTCTACCTTGCAGCCTCCTTGGACCTAGAACTGAACTAGAAGTCCAAAATAATAGTCCTGCAGTGTTTAGTGATTTCATTATATATTTATTTTATTTTATTTTTGGAAGGAGGATTGGTGAAGATTCAGAGGGTCTTTTCTAGCTAAAATATGGGGGGGAGTTATGATTTTCTGTATTTTGTGGGTTTGTTTCGGGTTTGGTTTTTTATAAGATCTATTAGTGCTAGTATTTGATTGTTTTAACCATTAGCTAATCTCAGGCTTTCTTTTCATCAAAAGTCTTTCGGAAAACAATGGCTGAGGCACGTAATACATTCTTCTCTCCAGAATTTTCAAAGGCATTGTAAGAGAGAGTTATGTGTTTGCTGTATTGCCCTTTCTCATGGGAACACATTTCTTTGGAAGCTGTCTTTGAGCACTTACTATAAGGCAACAAAAAGGTGCTGTTGTAACATGCCTCTTAATAAACAATTTGAGATTTTTCCTCTGTGGTACAAATAGTTGTTGTCATGGTCTTTTAATTTGAAAGATGGAAACTCACATATGAGGACCATGCTCCTGTGACATAACTTTAGACTGATGATAGATGTTTCTGCAGTAACCTGTAGTAAATGGTAGTCACCAAAAAGAGGATGCTTGGAGAGCAACGCCATGGCTAAAGAATGAATGTGAAGAACATGACACTGGAATGAAGATCTTCCCCGACGTGAAAGAAAACATTTAAGTAGTATAAATGAAACTTTGCAAGGGTAAAATAATGTAATCCCTTTGCCCTCCAGCTGAGTGGGAATGTGATATATATTTATGCATGTTCTTTTTTGGGTATCTTGCAAAGGCTATGAGATAATCAATTGTTGAGTTTCAAAAAACAGAAGTTTAGAAAATCACCAGTTAATTCTGGTTCTGCCACAAACCTCAGCAGTGTAGAACGTCATTTGTTCTTTCTCTCTTTCCTGCATTCTCCCTTTTTAAAGCTGGTCACTCTTAAGTTGCATATAAGACAAAGATGGTTTAAGACTCACTTAATAAGATGGGTTTTGCTGTTGGGTGCTGTATGTTTTTCTTTTAGGACATATCCTTTAGGTTTTCAACTTTGTTTTAGGGAGCTTACAGTGGTTTGGATTTAAAGTTCATGTGAGTTTTCAGTTTGTTCTCAAGGCTCCTAAAGAGTTTGTTTTAATTTCTATGTAAGCTGTGAAGAAATTACAGTTTACTTGGTTCTCCCTTAGTTTTGAGTTCTGCTCCCATTAAGCTTCTGGGGGTGGAAAACTTAACAAACACTGGACACCTAGGAAATTATTATAAAAACTTGTGAGCATTGGTAACGAATTTCCTGATTATTGTTGAAAAGCACCAAATGCAGAAACATTTTCACCAGACATTACAGAGGCACAGTGGGGGTTTTCTGGTTGTTTAAAACTGAATAATATTTTATTCTTCATTCAGTTGTGAATTTCTGTGGAATTCTGTGTGAACCTGAAGTTCAGCCTTTGTTATTTCACTGGCACATATCTTTGCAAAATGACTTTATGCAAGAGTTGAGAAATGTTAACCAGAATACTGTGTAAGGAACAGGAAAATATATTGCTATATATTGCTATATACCTCAAACACCAGCAAACTCAGTTTTATATCATAGATGATGTTTATTTGAATTGGAGATATTTGGAATAAGAAAGAAATTAAAGCATTGTAAACCATACTGTTATTTTGAAGAATCAACAGTGTCTTACAATTGCCATTGCACAGATAACGTCAGGTTAGAAATGTTATTCGTTTTCGTATTGATCTCACTTGTAAAGCTGGCTTTCAGTTGGCCTCAGTCAGAAGATGGCTGAATTTTGCCTCCATACAATGTTGTGTCCCTAAGGTTTCTTTAAACCTTATCAAAGGACGTTGTAGACTTGGGCATTAGGTATCTGTCTAGCCTGATTATTGAGTACAAGTTCTATCTCTGCAGAAAATCAAACCTACTTTTTTTCCTACCAGTTCAGCTTTCATTGCATTAAGCGGATCTTAAGGTGCTCACTGTTATTTTATATATCAGAATTTCAATAAATTTCTTTGTATACGTAAGTGATTTTTATTTTTTTAAACAATTTGATGTGTAAATTTTATTGATAGTGCACTGCAATTCAGTCTTCTGGAATATGTTAGGCTGTTTTGCTTTTGTTAGGGTTTTCAGTTTGTGGGGGTTTTTTTTGTTTGCCTTTTGTTTTTTTGTCCTGCCCTTTACTAGTCATGTTTTCATTAATTTTACTTAACATGCTGTGTGAAGTCACCTGCAGGCCTGGTGTCTTCTCTAAATCCAAGGGTGTTTTTATTCTTACTATATAAGCCTGATTGAGCACTTCAGTGTTCTAAAGCTGCAGTAAATTTTCTGTGGTTTTAGAAACCACTATTTTGGTTATTGACAGTAAATTTCTGTGTTTAGCTATAAAATTCCTCTGATTTTCTTAACCTTGCTCTTGCCCCTGAACATGGTTTAAATAGTTTTAGAAAGTGATGTATGTATTGGAGGTATCTTTATTTATCAATGGAGAAATAATGTTTAGGAAAAACATGTAGGAAAAATCAATGTATCTCTTTTGAAGGAATATAGAAATTGTATGTGGAGTGGCAGAAAGTGACAGAAACACCTGTTTCGTTGGGAGGAGAACTTAAATGATTGGCTTAACAGAAAAATTAACTTAGTCTGGGTTTTTTTTTTTTCCTTTAGAGAAGCAAAAACCCTTTGTAATTTTTTTTTAGGCTACATGACATTCTTCGTTGTCAAAAGAATGACTCCTTGCTCTCCTATGACATCTCATTATTTAGCATACTAGTGAGACTCTGAATGCTTGTAGACCAAGTTATGGAAAGTCAGGTAAGTGGCATTTTTCTTTATTATATTGCACAGCTTTTAAGTTATACACAAGTCACTATACAGATACATTGTAAAACTTATGTAGGAGAAATGCGCAATATAATAAGATTAAAAAGCCACTTACCCACCTTACTGTTTGTGCAGCCAGTTCCATGTCCCAGTATTCCTTGTATGGTGGATGTGAAGTCCCCTGTACAGCGCATACTGGGCCACGCAGCTGGTTAAGAATTACGTCTGCCTTTCTTTTGTGTGTCTGATATGCAAAAGGACAAACACAAGGGGCATCTGTTAACATCAGCTTGCGAGCAATGAGAACAAAGTGAGATCCAGTGGTTGTTCTCTTTGGTGATATTTGACCGTTGCTGTTCAAATTTGGTTTTTCTTAAGGTTGATGGTAGGGAGGACAGTTGACAAAGGTTGGAAATCGCTGCAAACCTATGCTGAATTGCTACTAATAATTCTATTTTCTTCTACCATATTAACAAGCATCAGAAGTGACTAATTTAGTTTACAGAACTTAACAGTAGTGCATTAAGAACTTGATTTTCAGTTTTGTTCTTTTACCTGTGCACTGGATTCATTTACACAGGAACTTGTTACAAAAAAACTTTACTACAACAAACTGAGAAGAATTCAGTTTGTTGAACCTTATTCTACAGATATACAGAGCTGGGGAACCTGAGCGGGAGTAATGTTGCATATTTTTATTGTTATAAAACCAAATTCCAAATGTTTAAATAAATATTGTTTAAAAAGCAAATTCTGCATATGTAAATTATGCAAAGCAGAAAAGCAATGTTTAATTTGATCATGGTATGTGTTTGTTGAGCCTGTAATTTCCATTGTTACCTCTTAAAAGTAATCATACAACTGCTCTCTGGTATATGTGCTACAGATTATTTTTGATGTAGAAAGTGGCATTTAAGGAGTACTTAGCAGAGATTTCTATCTGTGTCAGCTTTCAGATTTTAAGTGTTTTTTGAATCAAAAGGATGTTTTTATGGTTCTTTACTGTATTTCCTACTGGATCTAGGAAGGATCTTGCTCTTTGTGGGAGAAAATACTGCTTTGGGAATAGATAAACACTGGAATTTCAGTCAACATCATGAATTTTTATGAAATTTTTTTGCAGGGTGAGAATGGGAATTTGACTAAAACAGCTCCCTAGTCTTAGCTATTGTAGAATCCAGCATTTGCCATAAGAAATAAAAAATAAACTTACGGGCATGAAACAGCAGTGTATCCATAAGGTTACACCTGAAGCCGAAGTTGTAATCTATAAGTTGTTCCCACAAAACTCTGCTTTTGGAGTTGGTGTTGGTTTTTGCGGTTTTTTTTCCCTGTGGAAGTAGAAGTTAAGATACACTTTTGAACTTCAGTTTATGGAAAGTTGTGCATGTTTCATCCCAGTTGCAGGAACAACTTTGACAAGGCAAGAAAAGTGTTTTAATATCACCTTCAATGCCACACTCGCCTGTCATAATGAGAAAGATGCCTGTTTGGTGACTGCTTTTTCCCAGCCCAAGCCAGCTGCCTCCAGCCAGACCTTTCTTTGGGAAGATCAATCACAAAATTGCATATATATCTCCTGGGAAATTCAGTGTGTGTGAGCAGTAAGCACAAACACCAATGGAAATTCCCCATTTCAAATTTTTCACTGACTTCGAAAGATTTCTCAGTGATCCTGGTAATATTTGACAACCATAAATAAAGAGCACTCTTTGTAAACTTAAATAAACAGCAAAGCATTTTTCCTAATTATTAGGCATGAAAGCAAATCTCTTTTCTCATATCTGGGATTGGTCCTGCAGATCAGTTTATAAATATGTTGTCCTGACAATTTAGGTAATTTATGATATAACCAGAGGTGTAATTGTTCTGTGAATAAAGAGAGATTTTTAGCTTCCAGGGATATAAAGTATTTCTCATTAATATTAAGTAAACTTTAATGATTGAAGAAAAGAGCAAAGTGGAGGACAGTCGTTTATATCCTGTCTAAACTGGCCTAGAGCCACATCAATGTTTGTAACAGATTTAGAGTATAGTGAAAATAACAGTAAGGATTTCCTCCTCTTTTTCCATAGCCATGTTTTAAACATACACATAACTAAAAGGGTGAAGGCTATCTGCTTATTTACTGTAATTTACAGGTGACATTAAAGAAAAATGGAAAGTAACTGTAATCATTGCTGTTTGAGAAGTAGTGACAGATTGCAATTGAATGGTTTGAGGCTATTAATTGCAATGAGATTATACTAGTTCAGATACCTCTGATGTCAGGTGCTTGAAATATTAGTTATTTCAAAGACAAATTGGATTATAAATTATTAGTAAATCTGTACCAAGGTGATTAAACCCACTTGTAAACTGTCAAACATGGGTACTATTTCAAGATGTAGTTAAGTCACTTGCATGCTGGAAAGGGAGTTAGGAATTAAATTTAGGGTTCATATGGGAATATGTGGAGTAACTGAGTTACTTTTGAGACTGGGCGTTCCCTCTGCTTTCTGCCCTCTTAACGAATTTTTGCTCACCTTTAAAGTTTTCCTAGTCCACCACTAGCTTTTCATCTGACTCTGTAGAAGATGTCCTAGAGAGGGAGAAAGCTGCTTCTCTAAGGCGGACTTGTGAACTCACTTGACCACATGGGGGAGATAAAAAACAGCAGATCTATGCAGCCTTCACACAGATCACAAATATGGTAATGGCATTCTCTGATGTCCCCTCTGACGGTCCACCATTGTTAGACAGTACTGTTCTCAGTAGAACAATATTTGTTTCCAGTAGGACAGAGAAAATATATTGCAATGCATGGATCTTCTTTGTAATACCATCCCATGTCATTGTTACGATTATTCAGATGTTGTTTATTGAACCAAATACAGAATTGCTTAATGGTTTTGTGTTAGACTTATTGAATTTCAAGGAATGAGAAATTGAAACAGTAGAAGCTGAGGAACAGTTCAGTAGTTTAAAAGTCCTGTTAACTTGTTTGTCTACCTACTGAATTTTGTCGTGTGTTCACACTCAGATACACACATAAACATTTAGAGGATTCCAGTCCCCTGCGCAAAGTAATTGAACAAAGCTCAAAGGCCTGACAATGTGTACATCCAAAGCAGTGAAGGAAAAAAAAAACCACAAGGACATCTTTTTCCATTTATTTTCTCCCATCAGTGTTTCATTCCAAGCCTGAAACTTTCTCACTGATGTTGCTTGTGGTGTGTGGATATTTGCAGGAGGATGTTAACAGAGTTACAGGCATTTTGGATGACTATTTTTTACTCTTCAGTTTTTACATAAAACACTTGTTGTGGTCATTACAAAGTTTGGCATTCTAGATATTCTGTTACATGTACTATTAAAAGTGCAATCAACCATGGGAAATACTCCCCAGCAATGTCCTGTTGGTAAGTATAATAATAAACAGATGTGGCTTACACAAAGCAAAACTTCTGGGATGGGTATCGCAGTTCCTCTTAAGCACCCTGGGCTGGAGCTGGCGTTTGGGACAGGGGGGCTCCTCTTTTCATTCTGCTTTGATTTTCTTGTTTGTTTGTTTGTTTTCTGGTCATCTTTCAGTTTCTGTTACTTTTCAGCCATTTCTTGTAGTTGAGGAGCAGTTCTCTCATCCTTCCTCTTGCTATGTATCTCACACCAGGTCTCTGCTCAGATGCCACTCCTTTGCCAGCAGTCCCTGCTGCAGACTCACTCTCAGATGCATTTAGGCTGGTTACCAAGATTATGGGGTTGGTGTTTTCTTAAGTGGCCTTGCATCTTCCTATGCTAAGTGAGTCTTGGTCTGCTGAGATGGGTCCCAAGAATGGATTTTTTCCTTTGTGGCCTTGCTTTGAGAATTCATGGCCCTGCAAGTCAATTCTAATAAGGAAGTGACAACACCAGAGGTCTTGTCACTCTTCCATCTCACTTCCAGCTTGATGAGCAGGACCAAGAAACGCTGCAGGATCTTGTTCCTTTCTTCCATCTGTCAGCACCATTCTCCCCCTTTGTTCCTGCCAGCTGGTGACGAATAGCTCTGTCATGCGCAGAGGAGATGGAGCTAGAGCACTTCACACTTATGTCAGTCAGTCCTGCTGGCTTTAGCATTAGTGCAGCCCTTTGCACCTTCAGTGCACAGAATGTTGATCTGCCCTGTTAGAGCTGCAGCAGTTTGCTCCAGGTTTTTTTGTTTGTTTTTTTCATTTCACAGACCTCTTCTGTGTCAGTGTTCAAAATGCAGTCCTCTTCTGGCATGGAGACTTGTGGCCTACAGTGATTTATTCCTTTCCTCCCTGGGGCCCAGCATGAGTCTTTCCTGTGCTAAGGCAAGATCACCTACCTGGCAGCTTGCTGGGAATATCCTAAGCATGCACAGGATGTGTTGGTTCCTTATCCAGCAATCACAGGCATCAAACCTCTACAGCATCACAGAGCAGTATGTGTGACGCCACATGGGGCAAACTTGCCCTAGAGATGCTGTTTGCCTGGGAACTCCCAAAACTGAAGGTACCACTAAAGTCATTACATCCTCACTTTAGAAGCTTTTAAGCTGGTGAGGAAGCATCAGTCATCATCCATACCTTTACAATATGGTATTTAGATGGAAGAGCGATGACCCTGGAAGTTGCAGCACTTTGCCAGTACTCAACCTGGGAACCGTTGTCAGAATTTCATCTCTTCCCTATTAATCATGGTTACATTTTCCTTAATGCTGTACAAAAATTCCTCACAGTCATTATGCTCAGTTATAAAGTATGTAGTATAGATGACATTTCAGTTAGGAAAGGACATGGTGGAACATTATGGCTGATTCAAGTGAGTGATAGCACTACATATGACTTGAATGTATTTTGTTGTGGGTAAGGGAAGAACTTTTGGTTTTTTAATGTCATCTTCTTTTAAATGAAAAAAAAAAAAGTTAATTCCCAAAGCCATAACAAGGATTATAGCAGAGGTTTGCTGCTATCCTGCTATGTCTTGTATGGCCACCTACCCCTGTTTGAAGTGGGTGTAACAGACTGTCTCACTGTAGGTGAAGAGTTCTGAATCAGCAGCATTTCTGCAGGCACTTTTGCTTGCTCAAGACTTAGTAATGTAAGGTGTGGCTGTAAATACAGCCGGGCAGGGAAGGGCAAAGCTGGCTGAGAAATTTGGTCTAACGTAAAGCTCCTTTCTGCGTAGCACACCGTTTGTCACGTAGGAAGTGACTTAAAGGCTAAACTGGGAATGAAAAGTCATATTCTAAAATAAATACGTAGAGGGAAAGATGAAGAAAAATTTGTCATTCTTACCATGTGAGGAAAGTAATCACAGCCATGCTTTTGTTTTCTAAAAACGGGTTTGAAGGGTGCCTCCTTCACATTATGCAATTTCCTGAATGATCACTTTGAGTCTATTTTTGCACTTTGCAAAGAAACAAAATATTGTTCCTCGCATATGTAGAAAGCATAACTGTTCCAGTACACAAGAAAGTTAACTAATTCTGCACACCTCTTCAGAAAACTCTGATGTAGGGTAAGGAAGGTAGCACAGGTTATATATAGTGGGGTTTTTTAGTGAATCCTGACAAATGCTTGCTGACCTTGTGATGAAGTGTGTCGAAGAAAAATTTGTTGTATTTATTATCTCTTATGGAATGACTGACACATAGGTCATGTCCATATATGCCCAGTCTGTTGCATCGTCTTTTGGGTGGCAGATGCTTTGAAAAATGGGGAGAACCACATGTTCCTTTGCCAAACTCTCTCTGAAGAGAAAGATCTGGGGGTCCTGGTAGACAGCAAAATAACAATGAGCAAGCAGTGTGTTCTTGGGGCCAGGAAGGCCAACGGAATCCTGCACTGCATAGGGAAGTGTGTGGCCAGTAGGTCAAGGGAAGTCATTCTCCCCCTCTACTCTGCACTGGTGAGGCCACATCTGGAATACTGCATCCGGTTCTGGGCTCCCCAATTCAAGAGGGACAAGGAACTACTGGAAAGAGTCCAGCAAAGGGCAATGAAGATGATTCAAGGATTGGAGCATCTCCCTTATGTAGAAAGACTGAGAGAGCTGGGACTCTTTAGCCTGGAGAAGAGAAGGCTGAGGGGAGACCTTATCAATCCTTATAAGTATCTAAAGGGTGGTCTGAAGGAGAAGGGAGCCAGACTCTTGTCAGCAGTTGCCAGTGAGTGGATGAGGGGCAACAGGCCCAAGTTGGAACACAGGAGGTTCCACTCAAATATGAGAAAAAACTTCTTCATGGTGAGGGTGACAGAGCCCTGGAACTGGCTGCCCAGGGAGGTTGTGGAGTCCCCTTCTTTGGAGATTTTCAAGACCCACCTGGATGCAGTCCTGAGTAACATGCTCTAGCTCTCGGCAATCCTGCTTCAGCAGGGGAGTTGGACTAGATGATCTCTATGGTCCCTTCCAATTCTAAAAAAATTCAGTGAAACCTCTTGTTCTTTGCTGTGACCTGGCATCCGTTGAAACCATTGGCAACACTGAGCTATTAGCTGGTGATCATCCAAGTTTTTAATAGGTGTGCAAGCCATCTATAGTTATTACACCACATTAACTATTACTGATGATGTATTATCTGCTGCTACCATCACATGTATCCTAGTGACCCTAGAAGTAGGGTCACTTTCTCCACAAAAATATTTGTATCTTTTGTATTTTTTGGTTATTGTGTGTGTGTGCATTTGTTTTTGTAGTACTGCAAGAACATTTGGGTTTTACTTCGTAGATGATGAGGTCTACATCTACTGTGTTTAGGTCTCAGTTTTGCTTAGAGTATTTCCTGCATCCATCCTCTACATGTAGTAGCATTGCCCTTCTGCTTTATACAGTGTACCTGGAAGTAAACAGCAATTTTGAAATAAAGTGCTCTAGTCTACCACATTCTCTTATTATTGAGTGCAACATAGCCCAATGAATACATACATGCGGGTTTAAGTCAGCTTTACCTTCTGCAATAGAAGGTTAATTTTATTAACCCTTAATGATATCTGGGAAAACGCCTGTTAATGGAGCTATAATGTGACTCTTGGCAACCAGTCCTAAAAGGTTCCTGCAGGCTGAAACACAATATGCTTCAGATTTGAATGGGATCAAGTTCTGGTGTGGCATTATGAGATGCCTACAGGGAAATCGGTGATTGTTTTTGTTTGTAAATTAACGGAGCATTCTTCCTGGTAGTGGTCATCACATTGGCATGGCAGTGCTGCTGTGGCCATGAACTGGGGTTTCTATGAACTATAATGTTATATCAAGAGGATCATTATAACTGAACAATCCAACCAAAACACCCTGAACAAATGAAACCGCTTGTTAAACAGCGCTCTGTCAATCATTTCTGTGTAACTGCTTCATGGTTTAAGTCTGGAAAGGCATCTCTGAGGACTGAGGAATTAGGCAGAGAAGCAGCATCAGAGAAGGACTCAATCTAGTAGATACTGGGCGATGTGGTTAATGTAAAACCCAACCTGATGCAGTTGCTTTGTTTTCTGCATGACAACAAATTATTTTAACATCACTGTTATGTAAAGCAAGAAACCAAAAGTTTTATTTCACAGGATTGTACCCATACTGATAGGGACAGTATTCAGTAATTACCAGTACTATTTTAAATTCCCAAGCAGAGCAATCAGTCCCTTTTATTAAAGACATGGCAGTCTATAAACAGGTTTTTCTTCTTTTTTGAGATGTTCACCACTAAAACAAAGTTCATGCAAAGAATGATTTATACGTTCTTAACTCACTCGTCATTATTTTTAGTATGAGATTACATTATATTAGTTGATGTTACCATGACACTAACAAAACTATTAAGTTGAAAATAAGAATTTAAAAAAGGTACTGCCCGTAAGTTTGGTGCTAGACTTTGCTCTTGATGGTGAAGTAATTCAGTTACTACAAACTGTTACTACTTAATAAAGTATAAGTTTAGTAGTTCAGTTACTACTTAATAAAGTATAAGTTTATAGTTGCCCTCTGATCTGTATTCACTTTCTATATTTTTGTAGATGACTTCTGGCTTTTTGTAAATTAAGCAACAAAAAAAGGCTGGGCAGGATACTTTCTTTTCCAAATACATACGTAAACAACAGGAATAGCTAATATACCTGATGCAGTGGATTTGTTTTCATTTAATGCCCTGAAAGTATATTGCTAAAGCCTGACATTTGTGGCTGGGTCTCTTTCGGTCCTTTGTTGTTGAAAGTTTGTCAGGCTCTACAGTTCTGTGGCATCACTCGCTGTTTGAACTTTTGGGGGAAACTATGATGTGTTCAAGCAACTGTTCAAGAGCTACTAACTGTTCAATGTTAGTTGGGAGGAAAGGGCTCTCATACAAATACAGAACATGGCAGATAGTTTGGGGAGAATGCAGAACAATTTGGGGGAAATATTCTCATCTATTTAATTCTTGTTGTAATTAAATAGTATTCAGGGCAATGACTAATGTGGATTCCAGAGTTTCACTGTGGGAACTGTTTCTTTCATGTTTACACAGAAGTGATTGATTGAAGCTAAATTGTATGACAGAAGGCCTAAAAATACAAAATGTTTTTTAATTCTATTAATTAATTAAACTCTATTTAATTCAGCATATAAATGTCAATTCATCTTTTGTGTCTTTGGTTATGCATTTTAATGTTGTTTTAACATGTTGGCACTATGATTTTTATTCTATGGGGAAAAAAAAAAAAAGAGGGGCTTTCTGAGTTCCTAACTTTTACACTGCTAGTATCAGAAATCTTGCCTGAATCCGTCTTTTCATAACAGATTAGAATAGCTGTTTCTCTGTTCTCTTGGGGCTTCTAATTGTAATTTTTTTAAGTCTTTACTGAGCTAGTGTATGAGGCAATACAGAGTTTAGAAATGCAGCCCATCAGCAGTTTGGTGAATTCTAGTTTCTGCATGTAGAATATTAAGGAAATATTAATGAAGTTTAATAAAATAAGTTGGGGCCTTATGCAACTATATATTGCTGCCACAAAAATATTACAAGTATTTTGTAGAAGATTAAAGGCTACCATCCTATTAACATGAAATAAAATCTAGCTTAAAATTCATAAGCAAAATCTAATTATGAATGCCAATATATGGAATTAAAGGAAGGAAGTACTAGGCTGCAGTTTTTCAGTGCCTCCTTTTTAGTGGTTTTGCCATATTAAAAGTACAAAGGGAAAGGCAGCATTAGTAGATGCAAGGCAGAGTCTCCCCTGGCTCTCCTTTGTTCTCTATCACCTCTCCAAGGCTCTTACACATTCTGCTGAGACGGGCTGGTGCATGCCTGCTTCGTGGAGGAAGTTCGTTTGGGAAATAAGACATTAAAAGGAAGTAGTTCACAGCTGCTGCTTTTGGAGAGGAGGAAACCATATAATAGGAGAAATGATGAAAGGAAGAGAAGACTTAAGGGCATGGGGGTTAAGGATGAATTAACAGATGGAATGAAGCAGGGTGAGAAAGGAAAAATAAGTGTTAGTTGTTACTGCATTCCCCCAACTACTTAAGATTTTCATCCCCCCAGTATTATTTATGTGGGTTTGACCACCATTACGTATAAACAAAAACCAGAGAGATGCAAGTCTTTCCCAATTAGTGTCTGCCTAAGAAATAACCCATGTATTAATTATGTGTCTTCTAGCTTGCTGTCCTGAATCTGTCAGCTTTTACCACCTCCTTTGTAAAGTATATGCCCTGATGTCAGGCAAAAAATTTTAACCTGTTTTGTAGTTGATTTGTTACAGATACAAATCACACTGATGTTAGAGACATTTTTCAACCTATTATTCCCATCCTATTATTGTACAAGACATCTTAATTCAGAGCAGGTTATGTGTTTCTGCTTGAAGATGTACATTAATCTGGTACATAAGTAAAATGGAAAAAGAAGACCCCATCAGGGCTTTCCTGCACTTTCCCCTTGTGTAATTAAGGTCTTGTGTTGATTTCACAGTTCAGCATATTGGTGTTGGTCAATGACACTAACTCTGTTAGAAACCAAGGGAAATTGGAGTCTTTTCTTTTCGTTTTAAATTAAATTGTTTGGCTGAAGTGTCCAATTAGCACTGGTCCAATTACAAGATACCCTGGTGAAGGAAAGCAGGAAGCAATACATCTTGTTTCCTAAGTAGAAACTTCATTTTATTTTTAATCAATTCTATTAAGGAAGACTTCCTTGGGAGTAGGCTTCACTGAAGGTTTATTCATTATCAGCTCAAGGTGAAGCCAAAGGGAACCTTTCTTATTTCATACCAGAATTGATTTTAAAAAAAAATAAATAACTGGTGCATGCACAGGGGGTTGGTGTGTGTATTTATAAGTGGAGTTGCCATTGGTAACACAGCTGATTTCCTTTGTTGGAAACGTCATTGTTCATTACTCACCTGAAGTGAAAGGTTAATGGCCTGTAGCGAACTGAAGAAACCCCTACAAAAATGCACAGCAAGGATCTAATGTTGTTATACAATAGTGCTTTCTGCATGCTTTTCCTCAGGTAAGGCCAACATGGAAGATAGCTGTTGCTGTTCTAATAAATGTATTTGATGTAAAGTAGTACCTGGTATAGTGGAAAATGAAAAGGCTCCTGCTGCTGTCAAACGGACAGCTGTCACCAAAGGCACAAATTTTGCTTTCTTTATTGAGGTTTGCAAAATATGCTGGCTACATTCTGTATAGAACTGCTGCACTTTTTTTCCTTACAAAGCATCTTTGTTGTAGTAGAAGTAACTTATTCTGTAGTGTGGCTGTTGCTTTAATTTCTTTCTCTATAGCTTAAAACTGTTACTTTGGGCACATTTTTTTCTTCTTGCAGTTTGAACACAATTAAAAATGACATCTTGTGTAGTATGGTTGATACTGAGGTATTCCAAATAACTTTGTTGGCTCTCAAACGGAAATTGAACACTTCAGAGAGATCAATTAGCTGCCTCACTGAGACGCGCTTGTGATGTAGGATTAAGCCAAGTCACTCAAGCTCAGGGAAGAAAATTCAGGATATGTTTCAAACCAAAGAGGACTTTAATGGAGACAGAGTGCAACCATCAGTCTGTAGTTGAAGAAGAGTTTTAAGTTGGCACTACCTTTGCAGATGACAGTCCTGCCTGATCCCGTGTGTGGGTATAAGTAGTTGGTGTGGTACATGGGAAGAGAGGGATCAGGCTGGCTAGGAAGCAGTTATTTCCAGTGAGTGGTGGTGTTGGTTAGACTGGCTGCTTTCCCAGTCACTTCACCAAACAGCTCTGCAAATGTTGGTGTCAGCAGGAGCAGAGTCGGGAGGAGAAAATGCCAGAAGGGGCACGACTGCTTTTTTTGAGTGACAGTGATAGCCAGTAAGAGGATAAAATGTGCATCAAGTGACAGCCACTGATTTGCAAAATCAGCATAGCATCCCTCATCATCTGTAAGATGCAACTGGAGCTTAACCAGAGGTATACAAAGAACACCTTTCAGCAGTAGTGTTGGTATAAGCAATTCCATCTTAAAGAAACAGGAGGTTGGTTTCTGGTGAAGGCATCTAGACAGCCACCAGGCTGGAGGATCAATCGCTTAAAAGCGACTCGTGGCAGAGAGTCAAGCGGCAGAGGGGAAACCCACAGCAGACTGCACTGCTACAGAGAGAAACCTTCAACCAAACCACACGAGTGGGGACAACTTCAAGGCCGTTGCTTCATAGGGTTTAAAGATAACAGCAAGCACATGGTCCCCAAGGCTTCTGAGCAATAATTCTGCCAGGACTACTTTGAAATAAGTGGTGGCACATACTTAATCATTAGAAACATTTCTTGCAGCACTCAGATTTTCCTCTCATGCTGACCGTTCTCAGCTGGGCTATAGCTTGAGAGGAGATAACATTGCATTATGTATTAGCAGCTTCAATTTATTTAGTGCTGCCAAAATGTCTTTTTTAGTCAATGATATTAGCATAGGTATTGGAATACTGTGTGAAAGTTCTTTTTAATCTGCCCCTACAAGCCGATAGCTGAATGTTACCATAGATCACAGTCAGCTGAACCTAAAATTATTCCTTTTCCATATTGAGTAAAAACTTCTAGAAGGCACAGGTCTTTACCTTGATTTACTTGAGTGATATTTGATGAACTTGCAAATTTTGACTATGTCACTTAATAGAGATGTATATTTTCCTGCAATAATGGAAAATTTTTGAGCCCAGTTGTCCTCCTCCTTTTTTGCACTTGTCTTCCTCCCCAGTCTTCTTCCATCCCCAGCATCCTCATTTCACTTACTATAGGTCATTCCTTTCTTCATGTTTGGTAGTTTTTCTTGATTAGTTATTAAAGGCACTCTAAAAATATTTAAACTTTGTTCTGGTCTGAATGAGAGGTGGGGCTGTGGAAGAGCTTTGAGAGTATAGATAAAAGAAAGCAGCAGAGCTGGGTCTGGTGGAGCAGATCCTTCTGCTGAAAGTTGCTACAGCCTCAGCTGAGGAGCAGTAACCATCTGCAGGTTGCACTGCCTTGCTGCAGTGCAAAAAAAAAAACCTACTGGACCTAACTAAACTTACCTCATTTTGCATCATGGTAGACTAGGAGTGCAGGTGCCGTCAGCTTAAAGGTTAGAACTTCTTACACTACTCTGATACTTACAGTTGCCAGGCCACTTGTTGTGCTAGAAATGCTCTTTGGGAATGGGTCTGTGAAAAACAGCTTGTAAATTAGCTGCGGGGAAAGTCCTCAATGACAAAGCTTGTGTGATGAAACTGATTGCCCTAAGGCAGGGGGGGAAAGAAGTACATGTCTTATCCAGGGAATTGTGAGGAAAACTGCAGGGTTGCTCAGCTCCATTGCAGATCACAAATACATCTCTGCCAAAGCAATGAAATACACCATTTGTGTGTGACAGTTGCATTGTACAGAATTGCCCTTCAGCTGTATGTCTTAGCTCTGGTTTTAGCTGCCATTCTTTGAAGAACAGTATACAAGGGAAGAACAAATCACTTCATTTCCATATGTGTCTTTAAGTCTATTCCTTCTAAATAGTCCTCATCTACTGGAGAGAATAATTTGTCAATCCCTGCTGCTACCTGTGAGTTAGCCTTCTTTTGGCTTGGCAGTTTGCAGCAGCCTTTCTCTAATTATGTGCGCAAATAAATTTGGATGCACTACCTCAGATAATACCGCTTATCTGCATAAAGATGTTTGCTTTCTAATTTTCCCCGTATTTAGTTTATATGCTATTCATTTTGCTCAACTAGGGAGGAATGCAGGGAAGGGAGTGGAAAATAGTAGAATATCCTAAGTAGAACAAGAGGTGACAGCAGGTTACATATTAATAGAGAATAATAGTTTTCCACCACAAGGACCTGTTCCAAAGAGAAACTTCTACAAGGTTTTCTGAATCCTTCTGAAAGCATTGTTGGTTGAACTGTTGCTTTCCACTCTGAACTTGCAGGTTGTATATTGTTCCCCTGCTTTTTGTGCTATTAATTAGAATAGTCTTCATTGGGAGTAGATTAAATATTGTAAATATTATAAATGTAACTTTCCTGTTTGTTTTGGAAAGTTTTGTGGTACTTTTATGTCTGTGCTTCAGGCCATAGTTTGGTTAATGTGTTTTCAGTGTCAATGTAAGCAGCTCCTGACCTTTTTTGTGATACTATCTCAATTTCTGAAGCCAAAGCAATGATCTAGATCAATAAAGCTGATCCAGCTGAAAAGTAACTTGTTTTATCCTTGTGGAAGAGGAGAGGTGTCATTCACTCACCAGTTAATTTTTGTAGTTTGTTAGAAAGTTACCTTGCTTACCTCATGGCCATGAAAGTATTTATCGTAATAATTAAGGAATAATGGGCGGTGATGGAAGGACCTGCTGAAGTTGGTTCAAGCAGCACGACCACCAAGTAGGTGTGGGCTTAAACATCACCATCCCCAAAAGATACTACTGTCTGTCTGGGGAGCTGAACAAATTGAGACAATGTCTGCATTAATGCATGTAGCTGATCTGTAGAAGCATATCAGTAAAGCAAAATCCTTTGTGTCAGCAACCTGATGCCTGGGTTACATATGCTTTGGGTTTGGGTTTTTACTGTGGACTAGCTCTTGTGTAGTCATGATGGCTTAATGCTCAGTTACTGCTGGCGCACACTCGGTGTGGTTCTGGAGAAGGTGGTGGTTCAGTCAGAGCAGAATCCAGCCTATGCGCTCCAGGATGCTCTCCAAAGCATGGAGGGTGGAGCAAAGCATGGAGGGTGAGGAAATTCACTTTACAAGTGTGGTCTACGTACAAAGTAAAACCTTGGTGTAGATGCAGTCCAACAGACTGACTAGTTCTCATTGACAAGAGCGTGTGGTCAAACGTGGAATTAGCGATGGCCTTTTGAGTCCTATGGTCATGTTATAACTTCTAGGCAAGCTTCCTTCTGAATTCCCTTTATTACCGAGAGAAACCTTAAAGTAGAATAGGAGGATGGCTTAATAATTAGCAGGCTCTAGCTATTTACACAACTGAATCGTCCTTTTGTCAGTGTGAGAGTTTAGTAGTTAGTACCAGTGACACCCGCGATATGTTTAGTTGGTGTATTGATACAAAGAAGCATGTGATGGCATAAAGCACAAGGACTTTCATTACAGTTTTGGCAAACCTGAGCTGAAAGAAAAAGTAGCACAGATGGCTGAAAATAGTAGTAAAATATTCCGTTTCATGTCTGCAGAAATCATTAGACAGCAGTTAAGGAGGTGTTACTAATGCGTCAGATTCACTTGAGGAGTTATGTTTCTGTAATGTCCACTCAAACAATGATACCTCTGTTTTTAAGTGGAGTCCTTGCCAAATGCAAACGTATTTCTCTGCGGACATGAAATGGGTTTATCGACAGTAAAGAAGATGCAGATTCTCTCAGTGGCTTCTGTTTTACTCCTGTCAGCTCAGCACAGTAAGGAAGCAGTAGCATGGCTGTAGTTTTCTGTCCACCATTGCCAAAATTCAGTCCTAGCAGTCTTATGGATCTATCACAAAAGTAGCATGTTGATTTGATGCTGACAGTAAACAACAATGACAATTTTTATATGATAAAGCAGAAGAGCAAAATGTGACCTACTTATGATGACACGTAAGACAACCAGCTTAAATGCAAGATTTCATAGTGAGTGAACCTTTGAAACTTTCTACAGAACTTTGGAGGACTGGGCTGTACAATGGTTTGATCAAGACTGTTTTTAGAGCACAATACATATGATGAAACATTGGCTAATCATAGGTACTGAGTGCTTCTTACAAAACTGCAAGAAATGAGGCAAAAATCTATCAACTTTTTTGGCTGCAGCGTTATAAAGCACGGCTTTATTGCAGTACGTGACAAAGTTGCACAGCCCTGTAATCGCATCTTCTCTGGAATGCTAACAAAATCCTTTACAAGCATCACTGGAATAATACAGGGTCATTTATTGATCTTTAGTCTCCATGAAGAACCGCAGTCTTATTGATTCATCTACCATTTACAAGCCTCTATCTTGCTCTTAAAACCCCTTTTCATTGGAACAGTTTGGTAGTTTCTGCTTGGTTTATAGGTGTGTTTCTTCGTTCTTCAGTGCCAGGGAGGTAAACAAATGTGAATAGGTAAGCTTATAAATCTGAAAATTTCCATGTGAATTCAGTCTCTCCAATTAAATTTATTTTCTGAATACAGGAATACTTTTGACCTTGCTGAGGCAGGCGCAGCCTCTGTGTTCCTAGAAAATCTAAGATGGAACAGTTTGAATTATCTCTTTTAAAAATCCTTTTCTCTCAAATTTATTCAAAAAATCATACAACCAAATTAAAAAAATATCCCATAAACAAAGTTTGATTCCATCTAAAGCACATGAGAATTTTGCTAATGGATTCAGCAAGAACAGGATTTAACTTCCAGTTTTCCCCCCACTAAGTCTGCAGGACAATATTTTTTCTGATAGTGCATCCTTTATAATAATGAATATACAAATCCATGAATTTGTGGTTTAGTAGGGCTAAACCACTACTGTTAACTGTTCTTATTTGTCCTATAAAATGTGGTCTTACTTTTCCTGCTAAGCCATACTGTTGTTATTTTTGCCCATGATGAGCACACTGAATCTTTGCCGTGCAGCCACAGCTCCATTTATATATTATATCTGGCAAGTTTCAGCGCCAGCAGCTGTGTGATGAGACCTTGGTAACTAGAAATAAACTGAGCTAATGCTGTGCCTTTTACCTCCTAGGACAGAAATGCTGCGATTTTCTTCAGTTTGGATAAATGCATTGTGTATTTCTTGTTTTATAAAGAGCATGCTAGGATAGAGAAAAAAAAGCTCCTAAGGTTTGCATGTTAATGCCTCCATATACATCTTGTGTGAAATACGGGCTGAGTTTCAGCCAAAGACTTACTTGTATTTGATGTGACTTTCAGTTTGGTTCTAATGGATGCAAATGTGACTAGGCAGTTTTCTTGAGTAGTCTCAGAAGTTTGAGAGTACTGTTTGTGGCAGTCTGTAGCTGAAACACGATTTCTGAATTTTTACATTGCTCTAAAAGATACTTGCATGTTGATTCTGAGGAATTTTAAATAAGGAATGTGTTGAGAGATGAGCACCTGAATTTCAAAATGCTTGTACCTGAAAAGACCTGTCATCTCTTTCACTTACTGTCATTTATCTCAGCAAGTGGCAAACTTCTAATATTTTTACATGTTTTGGAAAGCATGGTCACCAGATTGACCTGGATGCCTTACACACACACACTTTGGAAAGCATCAGTATCACTGTTGAGGAATGCACTTGCTTTCTTATAATGAAGCTTTTTACAGTTACTTATTTTTCAGAAATGCGTATGTTCATCCTTTGGTATGAAGTAATTTTATACTACAGTTATGCTGCCCTTGCAAAAAATATGTATTTATTCAGTCATCCTGGGGGATTAGATTCCTATTTGCTAACTAGAACAAGCTTCAAACAAGCCTTAGCTTTTTTTCCCCATAGTTAAAACAACTGTGTTGCATTTGCAAATCAGTGGCTTTAAATCTTTTTGAAGAGCAGATCCATGGGAGATGCTTCTATGTTTTGTTTAAGTAGCTGCCTTTTGTGCAATATTGAAGCTGATGCTTTACAGGTATGCACTGACAATCAGTAACTGCAACGTTGCTGTTTTGGGAGTGTCAAATTCTAGCAGATTCTGTACATCATTGTCCAGCAACTCTTTTTATGTTAATTTGGGTCTGGATAAGGGATTTGCATTGTAAGTGAAGAGCCTAAAATAGTACTTGTAGTTTTTACATTGATTCACTTGTCAATTTGCCAAGTACCTTCCTTTCCACTGCCCTCTCCTCAGTATCTGCTTTTCAGTATTCACAAGTGAAAGTTTTACACATTGGTCTACTTGTAAATAAATAGTTTATAAATTCAGTTCACTAGCAGTGTCCACATTTTCTGAGTAGTCAAAACAAGATAAAAACACATTGTGCAGCCAATTCCCACTGTAAACACTCTCAACTAAGCAATAAACTTTTGGAGGAGCAGGGGTGGAGAGCACGTCTTTTTGAACTCCATAGCACTTGCAAGTGGTTCAGGCATGACTCATGATGTGCAACCAACAGCACTTTTTGTCAAAACCAGGGATGCCAGGTGGACCAATAAACCCCTAGGACTTGTGAAGCTTGTTCAGGGATGCAGCTGAACTCCCAGCTCTGTTTCTGTCATTCTCTGTGCAGCCCCGTAGGCAGTGTTCGTGTCTGCAAGCTCTACCTGCGGAGTCTTGTAGGACTGAGCGTGTTGGCTACCATGCCTCTATCAAATGCCCAGCTTTCTGAAGCTGCTTGGATTTTAGTGAACTGGGTGTCTTCACCATAGCTGGAGATGTGTAAACAAAAATACAAGCAGTCAGTGATAGTTGTTAACATCCTACTTTCACGTAATTTGTGGTTCTCTGTACTTCTTCCAATAACATTTATGTGGTTTTCATTTTTTCTATGCATACTCTTCTACCTTTTCACATTTCACAAGTTGATATTCACCTAATTAAGGGGGAAATTTCCAGTGGATTTTTGCAAAATATTTCAAGTGACATAGAAATGGTAAACAAAAAACAATCAACCTATTTCTTTACCCTTTCACTTCAGAAAACAGCTTCTTAAAGATGGAGCAATTAGTCCTGTCAGGTTGCCCAGAGACAGTATCACAGTTCCCACAGTACTTTTTTTCTTCCCTGTCCCTTCTGCATGTCACTTTGTAACATTTTTTAGGTCCAGTGCCAGTACATTTTTCTCCTTCCATTGTTCTAGTTTCATCTTTCTAAATATCTTCTGCTAACTTATGGCTGTGAATATAGTCTAATGGAAAGGTCTGTTTTGCGTAGTCTGCATCTGATCCAACCTGTATCACCTAGTCCTCATTTTCCAATACTCATCTGACCAGTTCCCAGCTGTTACTCAGTTTCTAATTTCTGCTTTGAAACCCAAAAATGGACAAGTAATTTCTGTGCTTTATTTACAGAATTTTACAGAAATTGTCCAGTAGGAAAGTACAATAGTGAATTCTCTGTTCCCCTTCTTTTTCTTCCGGGACAGTTTCAGTTCAAAGGGCAGTAAAAACCACTAGGAGGAGCGATGCTATTTTTGCAGTTGTACAGGATTTATGATCTGATAGTTGAATGCCATTATAAAAGAAGGTGAAAAACAAAGCAGGGAACGGGCATCAGTGGAGATTGGGTGCTTGATTAGGGATTTTTGTGTTTTATGGAAACGCTTATCTAACTGTAAGATCACCCCAAACTCCTGTGCATCATTTAATAAAATGAAAGGTACTTGATCTTTCTTTCTTTCTTTCTTTCTTTCTTTCTTTCTTTTCTTTTCTTTTCCTTTCTTTTCTTTTCTTTTCTTTTCTTTTCTTTTCTTTTCCTTTCTTTTCTTTTCCTTTCTTTTCTTTTCCTTTCCTTTCCTTTCCTTTCCTTTCCTTTCCTTTCCTTTCCTTTCCTTTCCTTTCCTTTCCTTTCCCCTTTCCTTTCCCCTTTCCTTTCCCCTTTCCTTTCCCCTTTCCTTTCCTTTCCTTTCCTTTCCTTTCCTTTCCTTTCCTTTCCTTTCCTTTCCTTTCCTTTCCTTTCC
>JAOQGH010000012.1:66967304-66982406 GCA_025769975.1 Gallinago jamesoni
TGCAGTCCTGAGTAACATGCTCTAGCTCTCGGCAATCCTGCTTCAGCAGGGGAGTTGGACTAGATGATCTCTATGGTTCCTTCCAACTCTAAAAATAATTCAGTGTAATTCAGTGTAATACCATCATTTCCCCATTTCCTGTCCATAATATATCATCCTTTAATAGCTGCAGTTTGGAGAAATCAGCGAGGAACATAGTCTACTCATACGTCCACAGCCTCTGGCACTATTCGTCTACAACCTCTTGTCTTCTGCAGGAACTGGAAGTTTTCAAAATTTGGGAAGTCTTAGCTGCCAGTGTAGTTTTTTTAACTCTGCAGCCATGCTTGGAGTCTTGAGAAAATCTGGAGATGTTAGTTTTGTTTTGTACATTTTAACTTCTTTCATAGTTAGAAGATGAGATCTGACAGATGATCTTTAAAGTCCCTTCCAACTCTAACCATTCTATGATTTTATGACAGGACAGAGTGCCTCAAAGGTCTACATCTAAGCTGTTTCCTTCCAGCAGTCACCACCGGTCATTTTTACTTGGTGCTTGCTTTTAAAAGCCTTCTTGGAAGCTTGCTTTTTGCTTTGCCTTTGTATTCATATTATTTCAGTTATACTCCAAGGCAACATGTCTAAGTTGCGCTGCAGCTGCAAGAAAATACTGTTTACGAAGCTTCTTGCAGGGATACTTAAAAGGTCTCCTAAGTATATCCACCTTCTTACAATGTTCAGTAACAGGACAATGGTAATGCAGTAGTGACCTGACCAGACCACTGTCTTCAAATGTTCGTTGTAAATCATCGTCCATATTGGAAATTATCAACCTCTGTCTTGTTCTTTTGTTCTCTTTGGTCCAGGAGCTTATATCAACAGAAAAATCTTTAAGGACAAAAGTTACAATTGGTAATGAGTAATTTAGGCAAAATAGTAACATTTCACCTTCATTTGTTCACTGCTTGGGTCCTCTGATTCACTTTTCTCAAATTTTATCAGTTTGCCCTGTGTACCCTATGTGGTTGGACTAGATGACCTTTGGAGGTCCCATCCGGCCTGGACGATTCTATGATTCTGTGATCCTGACTCAGAGACAGCAGCATGGATCTGATCAGCAAGAACTAAAAGTAGCTTGTGAGTGCTGATGACATTCTTCTCAATGTCAAGCAGACCTGACAGCTGAAAAGTCATTTTTTGTTTACATGCAAACACTCCAGTTTTCCGCCAGAAAGTATAACCAGGTAGGGGATAAAAAAAATTGAGGTTATTGCATTACATCACAGCAAATTTGTGTTATTTAACTGATGTGTTTGGCAAAATGTTTTAAATTACCTGTGATTAAATGTGCTATCACAAATCTGAACATATTTTTTACAAATTACTGATTTAAAAAAAATGTTTGCCTTGCTGAAAACACTACACAGTGTTTAGTACAAAACACTTAAAAAGTAAGAATTGGAAGCTGTCGTAACAGATAGAAATCAGTACCCAGTCCATTTCAGTTGTTAAAATTGCACTGATTATGACCTAAAACCTACTTTCTCTGTAGGAATCTATTTACCTAATTATTTTTAAGTAGATAATATTTTATTTCTGTTTGCATTATTTGCTATCTTATTAATTAAGTCCATGTATCTACCTGTCCTGTGTATTAATTTCTCAGTAAATTCTACTAATTAAGGACCGTAAGTCTAGGTTTTTCTGGTAAATAGTTAAAGATCAGTACAAGCAGCATGCTGCATCCATTCAATTACAACTCTTTGTTAAATGTCTTTTAGGGCAAGTCTGCTCAGAGTTGTGCTTCTGCTGGCTAGGGGTGGACCCCCCAGTCTGCCTTTTGCGCTGGGACTTAAAACAGCTGTTCTGCCACAGGTGGAAGTCAAGGAACATGGGCAGCCATAAAAAAACTTCCTTAGACCATCACTTGTACATATGCAATCATAAGAGGGTTTTAATACCCTCTGTAGCCTGCACCACTAGTTGGTTTTGACTGTGGCGCATTTTTCGGAGAAGCAAAGGACTCAGGATCCAGAGTCTTGGCTCTTGGAAGTGCCATTGGATGCTCTGCCTGAGGTACCATTTTAAGTGTCCCGGCTGTTTTGCACTGTGTATATGACTCATAACAAGCATTAGGGACGTGTCAATGTGCCTCCAGTGCCATCTGATAACCCTTAGCATGAGGGACCAACTGGCATGGAGCTGCTCGACATGGGCTCCCTCCCAGCAGTGATGCCCCAGGTCCCAGAGCTGTTGGCCTCCAGCAGCAAGGAGGGAGCATGCTTCAGCACCCAACACTCAGAACCAGCTGCTAACACCAGTGGTGCCAAAAATCTCTTTAAAAAAAAAAAAAAAAGGAAAAAAAAAGAGTTCCCAAGTTGAAGTTTAGACAAATATAATTTGTTAAATGGGCTGAACCCTAGTAGGTCTCGCTGCCTTCCACACCACAGGACACTTGAGAATGAAGGTACTCACTTAGATGCTGGAACAGGAACTAAAGCCTGTTTCACACACACATTTCTGGTAATGCTGATGCCACCACTTGCTGTTGCCCTGTTGATCTTTGTTGCTGTTGCTGTTATACAGGCTGTTGGTTTTTAATCTCTTCAACAGCTGACATACTGTTTTACCATTTAATCATTCTGCCACTATCCTTCCAGACCGCAGTGTTTCCATAAGGCAGCAACTATCAAATATTAGCCAAGATTTAGTTATTTACTTTAGTTCTTTACATAAGGACTTACTTACAGCCAAGACATGCTTTTTATCTCTCCAGAAAGATACATTTACTTTCAAGGAAGAATGGATCAAAATGTGTTCTTTCTGCTTAAAAACCGTTTGCTCCCTCCTTTTCTATGAGTGCTGACCTAGCAATGTAGGTTTGCTCTCTAAAGAAATGAGGAAGAAGGTGGGTGTGGGGGGAGTGTCTATTTTTTTTACTAAAACATATGAAGTGACAAGAGACTGCCACTGAATAATCATTCTGGGCACTTAATGAGAGTGTTTAATCTTTTATTATAGAAGGCAACTAATGTTTTATTTCAAATACACTTGTGCAAATGCAGAATTTAAAAGAAATGAAGGTTCTGTAGCTTAAATAGTTACAGCTTTATCTCAAGAATTAATGGCAATACTATGGCTGCTTTAAAACAGAATTTAACATTGACATATTATACTTGTCCCTTTAGACTTTAAAGTCTATCTGTTAGAGTTGATGTTGTGAAGAGGGAGGTTCTTTTTGCTGTTTTAAACATATGTCCATTGACTGCAATGATGCTATGATTTCTAAGACTGTAAAGATGCTCAGAATTTCCTTTTCATAGAGAAGAGAAGGAGAAAGATTATTTTTATTAGATAGAAATCTGGAAAAAATTGTTGACAAAAATGTGTTGATTTTTTTTAGTTTGCTGAATGAAAAAGCACTAGCTTTCTGTCATTCTTTCTAAAAACTGAATTTGGACCTGGTGGCTTTTCTCCTTGATAGGGAGGATAGCTTGTCAACTAGACCTTTGGCACCATTTGCTTTGTCCTCTGACTATTATACTTCAGGGAGAATATTTTGAACCAGTTGGTTGTGGCAATGGTACAATCACATCCTCTCAAGGAGCACTTGGTGACTTGCTTGGCAAGGCAGCACTCCATAAATGATTGCCTCAGCAGGATTCAAACTAAAATTATTTAAAACGTTATCTACTGCAACTCAATTTAGATGCAGGAGGGCATTTTCTGTTTGTTACAATTTTATTACTACATCAGTTTAATTTTTTTATTATTCAGGACTAGGTTTATCGGCTCATATTTCTTAAGCTTGTAGGACTGAACATTGTAAAATCAATATTTCTGCTAATTAAGGTGGTTTTGGGGAGTGGATAATCAAACAGTATAGTGAATCATTAAAAACTTACATGCTAATATTGACTAGCACTATTGGCATAAAGAGACCAAATCTCTATGCCAGGGACTTCTTTCCTTCTTATATTTCACAGCAGAAGCAAAACACTTTCAGTAAAAATTGATGTTCTCAGCGTTTAGCACTGATGGTCCTTTATGGATATAAAAGCAAATGCAGTGTGTTAAAATTCTGGGCACTCAGATGTAGCATTTTCTTTCCCATATTTTAACTTAGCAGTAAATGTTGTCTGACTTCAAGAGGTCTTACTGTCTTTTGAAATAGATGGAAAGCTCCTGACTCTTATGAAAATAAAGGATAATTTCTAATTTATTGACCGTTTTTGCCAGCATCTTTTTACCCTCCAAAAGATGATTTCTTCTTGGCTGACATCACCTAATGTTTGGGGTTTGTTTTATTTGTTTACGTTACCTGTGGCCTACTAGTACTTGCTTCTGGCCTTCTCAATGGGTGTTACTGAACAGACCTGTACATGATGATTTGCAATCACATTAGGAAATAGCTTCTCTTCCCCTAGTTCCCTTACCATGGAACTAGTAACTGCAGGTGGGACTGGATGCTGTTGAACATGATTGTTTTATTTTATGCATTTGACTGACTTTTGCCCTAGACACCCATACTCAAGAACCTAGGGTTTGCTATCAGATCCAGAGTGACCTGACTTTGTGGGAAGGGGGGACCTAAGGAGAAGTTATGTCAAATATCATCTGAGCCACAGAAAATTACAAATTTGTTATCACTGTATTTCCTGGGAAAGTTTCTCCCTAAAGTGGTTAATATATTATTATTGCCTAATCAGAAGTTCAAAGGAAAAGCATTTTTGATGAAAGCACAATATTTATCATTCTTGTTTCTAAAATTAGCTTCCTCCATTTGCATGGGAAATTTTGTAGCATTTGCATATTGACTCAGGCAGGCTGCAGTAATTAGGGCAAGTTTTAGTCTGTCTCTTACAATATCCTTTAACAATTCAGCGTTTCCCTCTGTGACTGAAAAAAATTGAGTATGTCCCTTAACATCAGCTGGGACAAAGCAGCAGTGCGATACAAGCTCTTGTGGTGGGAGCTTCCAATTCATACACTTTAAAGGGTTTATATCTAAACTAGGGGGAGATGGGCAGGTATTTGCCACCCTGTGGGACAAGCTACAGTGTGACTTTGCACAAAAGGAGTGGCCTCAGTTTGTGACCATCACATTGCACACAGGTTTTGGCGTTTGTTCAGCAAAAGGTAGTTTTAGCTGGCACTGGAAGTGGGGACCAGTAATGAAAGGTAGGTGATGGGGTACCCAGCTGCTGCATGGAGAGGACCACCTGAGAGTCAACAGTGACTCTGAATACACCTTGCCTTATTTTGTGGTAGCTCACTGGTCTGTCCTGTCTGAACTTTAAAAAGACAGTTTGTGGATATGTGAATTTAGGAAATCTGTTTTTCTGTGGTGTTGGGGCTCGTGGCTTGATTGTTGTGGTTCTCTCATCACTTAAAAGGTCTTGTGTAGGCTTACCCTGTAGCTGAAACATTTACAGCTTCCCTCTCCCAAATTGATTGTCTGGTGGCTAATCAGAGAGACTTGCACTTAAGCTGTAGCCTTTCCTCCAGAGAAGCCATTAATTTGGTTTTCTCCTATAAAATGGTTGACTGGTACCGGTAGGAACTTGTGAGAACTTAGTATCTTGACTCTGCTGTGAAAATAAGTTGGCAGCTTCAGAAGTTACCACAGGCACAAATGCAGACAATGTAACCATCAAAGCCTACTAGCCTTAGGAGAATGGTTTAAATATCACTTGAAAGAATTTTCCTATAACTAATTACACAGTTAAAGATTGAGTTTATGGAGTGAAGAATATACATGCTCAAAAAATCAAGATTAGAAAAATTTAACTCTAGTTAAATTTTACTTGCATGCTTGCAGTTAAAAGAAATTCCTAATTGGATAACCCTTCTTTGTGTTTTTCCCTTGCTGGTATATTTTAATGTAACTATTGATTGGACTGTGAGCTTGCAGCAAAGTGAGAAACATTACTCTATAAATGCTGATTTGTACAGAAGATCCTATGCCCCAGTTTGTAAGATTTTTTATTTTGTTTTTAAGAAACCTTATTTTTGCTGAGTTGAGAGATTTTTCTTTTACTTGTGAGTGGTAGATATTATTGTACCTCACATAGATTTGCTGTAGGCACTGTCGGAGTGCCTGGAAAAATCTGTCAAACTGCTTTCAGAAATGGCAAGAAGTTGTCAATTAACCCCTGTTCTGTGTGCAGCAAATTAGCAACTGTAGTATCGTGCAGATAAAACATTTTCTGACAGTCTGGTTTTTTAGTGAAAATGGGTTGAGAGCCCCAATGATTAAGCCCAGTGTTTAGGACTGTGCAGTACTGTCACATAATGAACTCTTTAATTTACCCAGGGCATTTTATCAGCCTGTTTTAAATCTGCTCAAATGACTCGTGTAAAGAACATCAGGTCAGGTGGGCAGAAAAGTCTGGAGATGTTGGCCATCTGTTTCTTCTTCTGGACAGATGTTGTCGGTGGGGAGCCTCCAACCTAAGGGAACCATAAGACTGAGCTCCCTGCCTGGTCCAGGTGCTCCATGGTTGTAGATGAGTATGGTTTAGAAAGTTCCTCTTTCACAAATAGTTACCAGTCCTATAAGCAGTGGAACAACAGAAGAAAACTTCAGATACTGTTAGTGTGAAGTCTACCACAAATCTTCCCTTTGTGCAAGTAAGGGCAGGTATTTTTTTTCCTGGCTATAATTTTGGTCTGGAAGAGCAATGAAAGCCTTTGGCACAACCACAGTTGTCACCATTTTTTTAGTATCTGAGAAAATCCCCTTTGACTGGTGCTGGGTTGAACAATGGCCTCAGCTCTGGTGAATCAGCACCAAGCCCATTTAAAGAAAAAGTCAAAAGGCACTAATACCAATTGTTTACAACGTGGATTTTGAAACAGTAGTCATCTCCAAAAAACCTCTTGTCATTGGGGTGGTTAGCTATAATTGCCATTCTCTAAAATAAACAAATACTAGGTACAGTATGATTTGTTTAGTAGCAGCTGGCCACTACACCAGGAGCCACTGCATGGGTTGAGAAATACCACCTGGTGTGATCAGAGTATGAATGCTTTTGCGTGTGCTCCAACTCTGCTTCTCCTGAAGCTCATGAGAAGAGTCGACATTTACGAATGTGCCAAAGGACACAAAGTTCAAGCACTCGGATGTGTTTGGAAGGAAATCAGATTCCATGGATTCAATTCCAAGAGCAAAACAGCCAAATCTTACCAGAAAAAGTGTCTGTCTTGTATGGGTCAGGCTGCCTTCCCCATCCAGCACTCTCGTGATAGCAGAGGGTAGCCCATGAACACAAGAAAATAACAGTATTTCTTTTCTCGCTGACACATAAGTGGTGTCCCCTGCAAATCACAGCTTGATGCAGGTTGGACAGGCCTGTAACAATTCTAAGTTGCGTGTGAATTTCCTGGAAGATAAAACCATCAGGTGACCCGGTATCATCTTCCTGCTGGTTCTGTGGCAGTCCCCAGTACCAAGACTCACAAGATACAAGACCAAACACACGTCATCAATAAGATGGTGAAGGACGCTTTCCTTTGTCACCACACTCTGCAGGTCACCACACGAGGTCACACTGTGTTTATTCTAAGTGTCCACTCCTCTACAATAGAATTCCTGAACCACAGTGTGGTAACTAGACAGAGTCGGGAAAGACTCTGTCTTCATAATAGTCAGAGCAGTCAGGTCACCTTTTCCTACTTGAACCAGTTTCTACTGTCATATGGTTGCAGGTGTCAAGGGGCTCTCCTAGCCTGTTCAGAAATTATGTCAGTTATTAGTCCTACTTTCTCTGACCACGTGGATGTTAGCTGGTTGAGTACTTCTAGTGTAGGCTGTTATCCTCCTTCCTGATATCTGGATATTTGTACACAAAGGAAGGGATCTTTCCATGAGGGAAGAGAAAAATATTTCTGAGGAAAATAAAAACAGAGTGACATTTTTTACTGGTTTTACAAGGTCTAAGGAAAATGATCAGCCATCAAGCTTGAGAGTACAAAAGAAGTACAAAAGTGCAGATTTATATGATAGAAGTCATTGCTGCAGCATGCTGGGGAGACCAGCAGGTAGATGAGTTCTAACAAGGATCAGTCTGTTAAAATGGTGGTAGGATTGTAGTTACATGGCCCTGAAGTTGCCAAAAAGTTGTCACTGGAAGCAGAGGAGGCACTCCAGCAGAAGGATGGATGGATGGATGGATGGACGGACGGACGGACGGACGGATGACGTATTCATGCTCCCTTTCCCTGAGGAACTGCTGCTGGCTGGTGGTAGGAACAACACACTAGAAAAGATGGATCCTTGAGTTGATCCAGTAACACAGTACTTCTCTTCTCTCTTAGGCCGTTCTTTTCTCTTTGAAAAGCTTTGGGGTTTGTGACATTTGGCATCTACATCACTTAGAAGTGATGATAAGAGGAACTATTTCCCCTATTCTCCAGGGGGCTCCAGTCCAACATGACCACCTCTGTTCCAGAAAGGAGCCTTTCATTTTTAATATTTAGACATTTACAGTAATGCTTGTAACTTCATAAGAGGATGGAAGAAACATTTTTCTTGTATTCTTCTGTATCTTTAAAAGCTACTTATATTTAAAAGAAGGGAATTTCCATCTATAAAACTCAACTTTGTTCAAGTGAGCATGGTGGTTTTCCACATATTAAATTTGAAAAAATATTTGAGCTATTATCTTTTGTGGATAAAGTTTTGGTTGCTTCTTTGTTTCTTAATCTGAGTATTAGCCTATCAGGCAATGGCAACCTGAAGTTAAAATTCTCCATTAGAAAAACTAGACTGCTTTCATTTGCTGTAGTAGAAATTACGTGGAAAACATATAAATATATAG
Source organism: Gallinago jamesoni (assembly GCA_025769975.1). Taxonomy (NCBI): domain Eukaryota; kingdom Metazoa; phylum Chordata; class Aves; order Charadriiformes; family Scolopacidae; genus Gallinago; species Gallinago jamesoni. The sequence goes on from JAOQGH010000012.1 coordinate 66,976,106, forward strand.
AACTGGACACTTAGAGAGACTACTGAATTTTATTAAGAGCCCTTAAGGTAAGCACTATCTGGAAAGTTTTTTGTTATAATACAAGGATTTTTGGAAATTCCTGACAAAACACCACAGCAAAACTAGACCTTTTCTTAAATTCTGATATCATGAGGAACAGTGTTAGATAAGCTTCATAGAATACCTGAGACTGGAATGGGCCTCCAGAGGTTTCTGATCCAACCTCCTGCTCAGAACTGGTCACAGTAAAGCAGGTGTATCTATAAAGTCGCATGCGGATAAACTACTGATAATTGCAGCTCTAAGTTCAGCTTAAGTAAGTTTCCCTCTGTATCGAATATAACAAAATAAATTCCTGAGTTTTTCTGTATGTTGAATTCTGCAAAGTGGTTTCAAGTTTTTGTGGTTTTAGCAATACAGAGAATTGCTGTGTTGCACAAAAAACTGGTGGGTTGCTACAATCTTCTCTGTCCCTAGCTGTGAGGGCGTATCAGCAGTTTAATTGAAAGAAAATGGGAGTATTTATCAAATAGTGCAGAAATTTATTTTTAAGGGGTAATACCCATTCCGCAGTAGTTTCTATAAGGCAAGAAATAGTATCCTCAGCACTGGTTGTAACATCTTGTCTATGATTACTTCTTAGGAAATATTTTTCAACCAATCACATACTTTCTGGTATCCCTTTGATGGCCGTGGCTCATGGGACATTAGTCATCAAATAAGGATCATCTTTTCAAGTCTGGGATTGTAAATCTAGCATACATAGCTAATTGGATTTGGGAACCAGAGCAGAGAAGATTTGTCAGGGCTAGTATGACAGTGCAGCTACATTGTGTGCTTTTGTTTATTCAGTTGTGCATGTGTAGCATTGAGCAGGAGCAAAATATTGCATTGGTTAAGCAGTAAGTGGTTAAACACAGTACCTAGGCTTGCATGTTTTTTAAGTGGAATTTTCTGGAATGTCTTTTGAAGTGCCACAATGCCATCTACTGGCTCACTTTTCTGTGGTTTTCCCGAAGGGGGGGTTCTTTTGTACACAGGCTTATATGTAAGGTTTGTACAGTATTTTTAAATAGCAAAATAAGCTGGCATAGAATGAGCAAGATTTTTTTGGATGCGTGTGTATGCTAAAGGACATAATACATTACGTATATTAAAGAATCACTTCTAATCTCTTGCCAGTTAATCTTGCTCTCCTGAGATGATTAGTACTGAAAGATGACGGAGGAATCTCTACTTTCCATTTATGTCCCTCACAGTAGGTTTTGTGCAAGTAGCTTCACTGTTTTCTCTTTATAGTCTGTCAGTTTGCCTTTTTGTTTCAATGTTTTTCTACAGATAAATGGAAAGAAAATGAATAAATATTTAAGCTCTCAAGCCACAAAAACTGGAAAGTGTTTTATTAGAAAGTATTTCCAACAGGATTTTTTGCTGACCAATTCCTAGATTCAACATATTCCCCTTAATTGACTTCTCCTCCCCATGTGTTTTTAAACAGTCTTTTCAAGATTCATCAACAGGCTTCCAAAGACCAAATTTCCATAGGCTTTCTAATAACTGTTACGGAGAGGCATGTATTAGAAAATATTATGCTCACTATCAGGCTGGTCATACCATAAATGAGCAGTGGGCAGTTGTAAGAAGTTTTGATTGGTTCTTGGTTTTAATCAATCTGCCTAATATTATCTATAGGAGTAACCCTCTCTCTTCCACTTGCTGCCTAAAGAAATGAATGAGCAAATACAAAAATAATTTAAAAAACAAAACAAAACAAAACAAAACAGGAATTGCAAATACAGGTAAACACTGTTATTGTAGTTTCAGTGCCTACTTTTTCTTGAAGATATCTGGAGAGTTTCCTCGTTAATGGGTTATTTTGTTTGTCTTCATAAAATACTCTTTCAGTTTTAATTTGGTTTTCCCTTGCGCCTTCAGTTTTTCCTAACAGAAATTTTTCAGAATCCTGCCTTTCTTCTGTCTAGTTAGTAGAAAGGGAGATGTTGGTAATGGCTTGTAACGCTTTGGATTATTTTTTAAATAGATTTGTAACTTGCTCAAGTACAGCTCCAGAGTCATTACTCAAAACAAAACAGCTGGAAAAAATTTCCAGCTGTTTCCTAAATGGCCTATAATGAAGGTAAATACAAACATCTGTGCCCTTCCTGGCCTTTCACCCTCTATCTCCCTGACATTCAGAAGGTCAAGTGGATCTTGCAAGCCCAGTTATTATCTGGTAGGAGCTGTGTCCTGCTGATAGCTTGTGGAGCAATGGCATGTCCGTGTGTGTGCTGGTGGAAGAGCCGGAGAGCTTTTGGCGAGCTCATACAGAAAGGAAGGTGTCTGTGTGTTAAAAGTTAGTGCTTGTTTGTGGCAGCGGGTTATTACGCTGCAGTTGGCATGCTGTACGCTGGGAGCAGTGAAGCTGAAATGATTGTACTTGGCACCCGTGTTGTTTTTTGTCATATACATGATCCGTGTCAGAGAGGTTGCACTGGGGAGCGGGTCTCGTTAGCAGCTCAGGCTTCCCAGTCCTTGGTAAACAAGCCACCCACAAGCCATATGGTGGCTCTGCTGAGGGGAAAGCCCTCTGTGGTGCTCCCATGGCTGTGCTGTTTGGTTTTGGCCGGGGTGTTCTGTTTGGGGAATGCTCTACTCTATCCTGTGCAGAGGAACAGAGGTTGCTCCCTGCCTGTATCTGGAATAAGTGCTAACCTCTCACTCCCAATTGTTATCTGCTCTGGGAAATACCAGGGCAAGCCTCCTTTTAGTGTGACATAAAATACCGGAGAATTGGCAAAACCAGAAGAGTAAACAGGATTATTTCAGACCACATCTTCTATTATAATCTCTTTTTTTTTTTTTTCCTTCTGCAAGCTGTCCTGTGCTATTGCAAAGAAGGAAGAACTAATTAAGCCAGTTGCTGAACGTGTTTTGCCACCCACACTACTTCAGTACTCTTCGTACAGAATTAGCTCTTACCAGCTGTGCTAAACGCAGTAATTTATCTTTGCCAGAAAAAAAGAAAGAAGTGCTGCTATAGTTTATCCCAATTAAACAAGTTAATGTAAGCTATACCCTATATCCACACAAACACAGATATTTCCTGCTTAAAAGCTGGAGGGCTTGCAAATAATTATTTTCTCCCTCGTTAATTCTTTTTAGTGTTTGTAAAAAGGGCTGGGCTGAGGAGCACTGGGAAATTAACTCATTTGTGCATGGAATTGGCATTTGTGCATGGATCCCAAGCTCACCAGCTAGAGAGCAGTTTGATGGCGGGACACTGGCCTGAATTTGGGCAAGTTCAAACACGAGGGCTTGGATTCAGCTTGGTGTGGTGCCGCGAGCAGTGTTTGCCTGGGTGCTGAGAGGCAGGGGTAGTGATTCCCACCCCAGGGAAGAAGCCGTAGGAAAACAGAATTCCACCCACCTTCACCTGGAGTATCTTCAAGAGGGACAGAGTAGTTCATTGTGCTTGTGGTTTGGCTTTATGGAGACTGTTAATAAAATAGATTAGAGTTACAGTTTTTGACTGGGATGTTGGTTTGGAACCTGAGCTGAATCAGAGGATTGACCTCAGGGTGCCTATGGTACAGTGGATGGCAAGTGGTAACACACACTCACAAACCTTGACTGAAATCCAACTAGTCCATTCTCAGACCTAAAACATCAATGTCCTTTCTCCTCATCTGCTCCCTGCTGGTTTTTGAAGAGTGTAGGTGGTCCAGACAGCATCTTTTTCCAGCTGAAATTCCAAATGCTGAAGCCTTTGGTCCCCAAGAGCTCAAGGGACTACCTCTGTTCCCCTGAGGGTGTTACAACAAGAATGTTCTGTGTTTTGTACAGCTTTCACTAGAACTCTTCCAAAAGAGTGGGGGGAAAGAAAAAAGTTCTTTGAAGCTTGGGTTACTTTAAGAAGTGGGATTTGGAGATACTAAATGGAGAATGACAGCTGAGCAAGAAAAAAGAAATCGTTGGATAGCCTCTGTCAGAGAAAGTCAGATAAACAAGGAAATTATCTTTGTGACTCTGTCAGGAACAGATGACTAGTTTACTAATCTGTTAGAATTTTGCCGAAAAAGGAAATCTCCTTAATGGAGAAAAATAAAAGCTCTTACTCCTTTCCCTGTCCACTTACAGATCAGCTAAACACTGCAACAGGGACCTGACATGTAAGTAGTTACATAGATTAGGTGCTCCTTTCAGGGTGAAGATACAGATTGAATCAAAGACATCAATACAAAATTAATCTTTGAAAACACAGATATATTTTCTAAAGATAAATTCAGTTAATAAATATTTCTCCTCTTTCTGATTTAATTTTGTAATTTGAATATGCACAGAGAAATGCTCAGCATGTAATCAGGTCTGTGTAGGGTAACATCAGTGCAGAGAAAGAGACACGTTGGAACCTTAAAGTAATTTTTTCGTCATATAAAATTAAGTTTAATCCTTATTTTAGCCTTCCTGAAGGACAGGGGAAAAAAGGAATTTTTCTGTGTCTTGTGTCTTGGAAAAGTATATATGCCACAGGATGGACTTTTTTTTTTTTTCCAAAGTGCTGAAAGGCCTTGTTACTTTGAAATTGTATTAAAGCACCTGGCAGTTTTACAAAATGCAGTGTGCCTGGTGCCATCCTGTAACCAGCAGTTGGAATCTCATTAAGGGCGGTCTGGAGTCTTGAAGCAAATGTATCACCACCAAGTAATCAAACTGTGGCTCACATACATTCATGTAAAAAATTCAGCAGGTCACTGTGTCTTTCACCTCCCAAAATACAGCATCAGATTAAAATGCCTTTTAAAAAAAAATACTCTTGTGGCTCAAAGGCCATTAACAAAACAAAATTTAAATTGCTATGTTGAACAATATTACAATTCTGAGTCACCTGAACTTTCCCCTTTATGTTTGGTGTATTGGATAAGATTCAGAATAAATAAAAGAACAAATCCAAGTTTGTTTAGTTAAATACTGTTTTGCCTTACCAGATGTACACAGTATGTTCTGCTTGAAAGGAGAAATATTTGTCTTATTTGGTGCATCCTTGTGTAGTAGGTGATTGTGCCAACCTGTCTTAATTGCTGCAGTTTTCCTACTAGTTACAGTTAATTCTTTTGTTCAAACAGGTAATCTAAGATCTGACCTCTGAGAGTAACCTCTCTGCACTTCTGCTGTCTGTGTATATTCTTTATGTAAAATATTAGTCAGGATCCCACAAGAAGCAATGTCCCTTCAGCTCCTACCGGAGAGTTCTGAAGCATAATAGATGTCCTATAGTTGTTTACCATTTGTTTCATTGAGTTATTACTGCAGGTGAATGTGCTGTCGCCTGCTTTAGTGCTGCAGATACTGTGAAAACTTCTTGTTTATAAAAATCAAAATGGAAGTGTAGCGAATGTGCAAGGGTGACTCTTGTGCCATGCAGGATACTACAGGTATGAACTTTGAATGGAAGCAAGCGCAGGCCCAGCTGGGATCAGAATACTTACCGGCTTCAAAGGCAACAGATGACCAAGGTCTTCCATGCTGCCTAGCTAAACATATTTGTTAGAGCAATCTGTGTTCCCTTCTACTACTGCACTGACAGCATTCATTGAGGAGTCGTTGACTTTGGTGCTTCTCATCATTTCCATCATTTACATGAAGTCGTGGCTAACTGGGGAGGTCCCAATGGACTGGAGGGTGGCAAATGGAACACCCATTTACAAGAAAGGCAAAAAGGAGGATCCAGAAACTATAGATCTGTCAGTCTGACCTCGATACCAGGGAAGGTCATGAAATAGGTGATCTTGAGAGCCATCAGAAGCCACATAATGGACAACCGGGGGATCAAGCCTGGTCAGCATGGGTTTATGAAAGGCAAGTCATGCCTGACGAACCCAATCTCCTTCTATGACAAGATGATCCTTGGATGAGGGAAAGGCTGTGGATATTGTATACCTGGACTTTCAGAAAGCATTCGATACTGTCCCCCATAGAATTCTTGTGGAAAAACTGGCTGTGCACGGCCTGGATAAGCATACGATCTGCTGGATCAAGCACTGGCTGACTGGAAGGTCCCAAAGAATGGTGCTCAATGGATTTAAATCCAGCTGGCAGCTGGTCACAAGTGGTGTGGTCTCAGGGCTCAGTGTTGGGACCATTTCTCTTTAACATCTTTATTGACGATCTTGATAAGGACATAAGGTGTATCATCAGCAAGTTCGCAGATGACACCAAGTTAAGCAGGAGTGTTGATTCACGTGAGGATAGGGAAGCTCTACAGAGAGACTTAGATAGATTGGATCATTGGGCTAACATTAAT
>JAOQGH010000012.1:66982506-67078966 GCA_025769975.1 Gallinago jamesoni
TCTCTTCTCGCAGGTAATTAGTGACAGAACGAGAGAGAATGGCTTCAAGCTCCAACAGGGTAGGTTTAGACTAAACATTAAGAAAGAATTTTTCACAGAAAGAGTGATTGGGCATTGAAATAGGCTGTCCAGGGAGGTGGTTGAGTCACCATCCCTGGACGTGTTTAAGAGTTATTTAGATATGGTGTTGGGGGATATGGTGTAGGGGAGAACTTTGTAGAGTAGGTTAGATGGTTGGACCCGATGATCCCAAGGGTCTTTTCCAACCGAAATGATTCTATGGTTCTATGATTCTCATAGTGCTGCGCTTGCACACTCCTGAACTACTTTTGATTTGAGTGAACTCTGACATGTTCTGTGGCATGTTTCTTTCATAGACCCTCAGATGCATTTTTCCAGAACTAGAGCCAGCCAGTCTTGCTTCTCAGTCCTTAGTACCTTGGTTACTGCCATCTGTCTCAATATGTCTTAGCTCCTGAAGTTCAGTCTTTCTCAATGCATGTACTTTGATGCCTTGCACTTACTTTATGTATTGTTCACTTAAAAATATGGTGGCAATAAAGTGTGCAAGTTTTTCAGGGCTTTAGATTTAGACAGGCAAATCTTAATTAAAAACACAATCTATGTGCCATTCGCTGTCTCTGGAACTTTCTCTAAATGATGGTGGTTTGGGAAATTTTCTGGAACTAGGAGGGAGGATAAATGTAGAAGGTGATGTGCTATATTAAAAAAAAGAGAGGTGGGGGGGAGAGGCACCTATAAACACTCCATATACATTCTTGTGTAACTGTTTTGCAGCTCTTCCTGGGAGTCACATCTCCCAGTTTACAGGAGAAGTAAGGGTAAAGATGATTATTTCAGTACATTGCATTTCTAGCATCTGACTTCAAATACAAATGTTGTAAAAGGTGGTCTTTAAATTATGACTGTTGACAAGTGTAAAGTGGCAGCTCATTTTAGTTCTGCAGTAGTTCACAGTATGAAAGCCTATTAGTGCTAGGAAATTACCTTATCACACTCCTCAGTAAGCATATTTATTATTTGTTTGTATCTGTCTATAATGTTTTAATTTTCTTCAGTGTTTCATTCTAAGAGTCTCTCAGAATTAGTGATCCAAGAGGACACTGAGGAGTGAAATATTTTCCTTTTATAATGACAATTTAGTCTTTATATGTATTGTGGAGTTAGTTTATCTGTAATGCACCAACATTACAGTATTTTCCTGGACATAGAATGTGTGTTTTGTGACAGTGGCTGTTGTATTATACTACTGACAAAAGTAAGGCAGGCGCTCCCACTGGCTTTGATGAATTCTGCTTATGTAGTTGCTATGAAACATAGGGTCCTCTGTGAATGGTTTGGGCATTTACATACCAAATGTCTCAGCATTACTAGAGTACCTGTTATACCATGCTCAGCACAATATTATCCAGGTCTTTGTCTCTCTATTTTCAAGTACTAATGTTTTGTATTCTTTTCCTTGCCACACTCAGCATCCTAACTGAGTGGTTTCTCTCTTCTGCATGCTATGTTGAGATCAGCCTCCATTAAGTTTCTTCCCTTTACCCACATGGGACTGACTCTTTAGAAGACCTGCTGCTTGTGTTTGGCTTTCCAAAGAGTTTGAGCTGCTCTGTGGATTTAGAAGTTTTATATGTAAACGAAAGAGAAAAGGCAAGATGCTGAAGTACGTTAGCAGGTAACAAGTAGGAAGAGAGAAGTGGGAGCCTGGAGGTCACCAGGATGCTGAAAGCATGCAAAGATCACACAGGGTCAGAGAGTTATCTCTGCACATCCGCTTCTTCCTTGGATGTGTGTCATATCAAACCTTTACCTGGCTGTTATTTAAGCCCATAATCAGTCACTCCTTGCTTTCCCATGACCCACTGCCTGTCATCTTTGTAAGGTTACCTTTGCAGCAAGAGAGGGATGCCTTTTCCCTTTGGCAGCAGGCAGCTGCCTGTGCCATCTGCTGTTGGGCCCTGCATACCTTTAAGATGGCATTTTCCTTGTCAGGCTCCTTTTTTCTGTAGGCTGAGGGGCTTGCAGGAAATGAGAGAAGTGGAACCGTGTAGCTTTACTGAAGGAGCACATAATCTTGTCCACTTAGCTTTCCAGTTGTTTTTTTTCTCTGTTGAGGACCCTTACTTGTTATTTCAAGCTATATCAAGTGTGTAGCTCTTTGGAGCAAAAGCCATGTCTGTCATGCCCATGCTGTCTCTAAGGCTAGTTGCATGTTTGTGTAATTTTAAAAAGAGGCAGCTCTCTTAACTGAGAAATAGTCAACATTTAAAAAGAAGAATCCCTTGCTATTGTAGATCATCATATACAAATACACATGAGCATGTATATTTAACAGTATTTTATGTGTTAACCGTTGCTGGATTGGATACGATTCTCTACTCTTTTCACTGAAGAGTGTCTCTTCAGGGAGATGCGCAGAATAAATTAATAAGAGCATTAAATAAATATGTTGTCCTGCTTCTGATAGGCTGAACTGGGGCCTGTTCTCTTTGATATCTTCATCAACGACCTGGAAGAGGAGATCAAGTGCACCCTTAGTAAGTTTGCAGATACCAAGTTGGGCAGGAGTGTTGATCTGCTTGAGGATTGGAAGGCTCTGCAGAGGGAGCTGGACAGGCTGGATCAATGGGCCAAGGCCAGTGGGATGAGATTGAACAAGGCTAAGTGCTGGGTCCTGCATTGGGTCACAGCAACTCCATGCATTGCTACAGACTTGGGGAAGCTGCTACAGCTGGAAAGTCGCCCGGCAGAAAAGGGCCTGGGGGTGTTGGTCAACAGACAGCAGAATATTAGCCAGCAGTGTGCCCAGCTGGCCAAAGGGGCCAACAGCATCCCGGGTTGTATCAGAAATAGTGCGGTCAGCAGAACTAGGGAAGTGATTGTTCCCCTGTACTGGGGGTTGTCAGCAGTGGTGTTGTCCCAAAGCGGGGTCGTTTACCTGGTATGCAAGATGCCAATTTACGCACTGGTGAGACCCTACCTCAAGTACTGTGCCCCTCACTACAAAAAAGACATTGAGGTGCTGGAGCATGTCCAGAGAAAGGTAGTGAAGCTGGTGAGAAGTCTAGAGAACAAGTCTTATGAGGAGCTGCTGAGGGAGTTGGGGTTGTTCAGTCTGGAGAAAAGAAGGCTCAGAGGAGACTTGAACTCTCTACAGCTACCTGAAAAGAGATTATAGACAGGTGGTGCTCAGTCTCTTTTCCGAAGTAACAAGCAATAGAACAAAAGCAAATAGCCTCAAATTTCAAGTTGTGCCAGGGGAGGTTTAGATTTGATATTAGGAAAAAATTCTTTACCAAAATGGTTGTCAAGTACTGGAACTTGCTTTCTTGGGAAGAGGTTGAGTCACCATCCCTGGAGGTATGTAGATGTGGTGCTTGGGGACATGGTTTAGTGGTGGGCTTGGCAGTGCTAGGTTAGCATTTGGACTTGATGATCTTCAAGGCCTTTTCCAACCAAAACAATTCTGTAATTCCTTTTGGACATCACCTTTTCTCAGGTCTGCCACCTAGCTACTTATCTGAGTAAATTTAGGGCATTCACAGTGAAATTTGTCAGTGACATCTCACTCAAGCAGGTAGCTAGTAGTTCAGAGATTGTCAGGTTTGTCAGGAAGATAATGATGAGTAGTTCGGTGACAGTGAGAAAATGTATCTTCATCAGAGTGTGGCAGGATTTGTTAGAGCTCACCGGTTATTCACCACGCAATTATAATTTTGTAAAATATATGGGGGGAAAAAGAGATGCCTGGTCACCTTTGCACTGCAGAGCCAACACAACTAAGGAGGGAAAAATGTTATTATAGTGGACAGATATATATACAGAGCTGTCAAGGAAAGATGCCGTCATACTTTGCAGAGCTGTCGATTTAACTGGATTTGTTGAATTTTTAAGATGATAGCACGTTCTTCTAATGTCTTCAGGACGTTGGGTTTGGTGGGTATTTTTCAATATTTAATTCTATTTGTTCTACTGTTTAATTCTTATTACACTTCCCCATAACACACCTCTGAGATTCTGTTATCTAGGGAAAAACCTCTCTTACTGACTATTTTCCCAATAGCTGTGAAAGATTTCATGAAGTAGCTTCTCCCCATGGTCACTGCTGCCAGCCACGAGCAAGGGGAAGTACTGTTTCCAAATGAACATACAACCACCCAATAATGAGAGAGTGGTTGGGTTACAAGATGAACCAGTGTTTACTGTTCAATAATGTCTTTTTTCACCACCTGTTGACTGACTCACATCTGCTGATAAATTCTGAAACCCTAAGTCTTGTCCTGGATTCAGATGGAAGGCAAGTTCACAAGAAAAAACTGACCATATTGAACTGTACTAAATCTTTGAATGAGGACAAGTCGTCAGGTTTTGAGGGCTGAACTTGTCAGACTTATTTTTAAAGTACATAATTTTGCAGGCAGAATTTAAATATCAGTAATTCACTAAGATCTGAAAAGCAGCCTTTATATTTCTAATGATTCTCTTCTCCTGATGACAAAGTGGTTCTTCATTGTACATTCTTTCCCGCAGAACTTAATTGCAATGTGTTATCTTAGAGAGGTAAATAAAATTCTGGGTGACAGAGTTGCTGAGCAAATGGTAGAGCCTTTTTCCACAAAAGCTTCCTGTGATTAATGAAAATAGCCTGACACTGACCTCTGCACTGGCTGCCAGCCACCCAGCGGAAGAGTAAATTACATGTGGTGTATAAGCTGCAAACACACGTGATGAAAAAAGAACACAACAGAGAGGCACTTCGGTCTTTAATTTGGGAGAACCATCCACAGCGATGCTTGCTGCCTAAGTGGTGAGGACGCTGTAAGAGCACTGGTTTGATTCAGAGGGTTAATGAGTGTCAGTGTGTAAACACGGGCGCAGTCTTTCTGCTGAGGCAGTGGATGTTTATACATGTGAATTTTTCAGCAGCTATAAACGGAAGGTCTATTTGTTTTGTCTGAAGTGCATGGGAAAGGCTTGATCATAATGTCAGAAATTCAAGGCTAGCGGTTTAAAAAAAATAAAAAATAAAAAATCCTTACGTTTCAAAGTTCAGCTTAAAATGTCATGGCACGGCTTCGGGAAGGGAGGCAGCAGAGCAGGCGAGCTGCAGCAGCCCCGGGAAGGCAGACAGCAGAGCGCTGGGGGCTCTGCGCTCCCCGAAACGCGGGCACGCCTGTGGTTTAGGAAGGAAGCAGCTCAGCACACACATCTATGACTTTATTGCATTCGAGTCAAGAGGTACGGCAGCAGATAATACCACCTCTCGGCACAGGGACAGCAAACAACAGCTTGTACCTTTCTCCTACAAACCCATCTGCCCCGGCTGAATATGATTGACTGAGAAGTCACGTACTCAGCCTCATCTATCTCCCCAGTTGGCGGAGAAAAAAAAAATGCAATTCAGGTTTCAGCATTTTTGTAATCCCTCTGAGCCTCCCATTAAATTTGCTCTACTGTGTGGGAAAGGATTAAAGATTCTTTGGGCTCTGAAACACAGTATACAAAAATTAAGTACTACAGCGCGGTTTGTGGTAAGGCAGCGACTGAAGTGCACAGCCTGCCACATAACCCGGAGCAGCGAGCGCTCTTTGATAAATAACACTTGTTGACAGCTTAAAAGTTGTGTTGGTGACACATGCCACAGTTGTGTATGGCCTTTGTTTCAAATATTCCGTATGCAAACATACTTCATAAGAAATTTTAAAAGTGATCAGGGTTGCTCATGTGCTGTTACTGACTTAGTTCGAAGTGCCAAAAGAGGGAATATTTGGTGGCAAGGAGAACTTCTGTTCCTTTAAGAATGGCTCATAAATCCACTCTTGTAATAAATATTTCAGGATTAAAATCGATGCGTTACAAGTTTCAGACAAGGCTGATTATGAAGATGAAATAGTTCATTTCCTAAAAGGCAATATTATTTACATTTTATGTGAGTGTGGGCATAGATGAGAAATTTTTATTTAAGAGCTGCCAGGATTTTTCCCCTCAAAAATGGTAAATGAAAAATACTGAAACATTTCTTTCTCTAATTTTTAACTACTTTGAGAGCCTAACTTGCTGTCAAGCTTAAATTTGTGCAGTATTAAATTCTATTAAATATTTTGTGCTTAGTGTAATTAAGCATCTAGCCTTTTTTGTCCTAATTCCATAATTAAATATATGATTTTCTTTTTTTTATTTTTTTGTGGAAAAGACACAGAGCTACTGCGTACCCAGGCCTTGGGCAGAAAGTAGGGGTGAGAAAGGGCGTAATAGATATTAAAAATTGGACTCCAAAATACATTCTTATAAAATAAGTGTTGTCTTCTCCTATTTACATTAGCAGACTTGCGTGAAACATCTTCCTTCCACATCTCAACCGTTAAGCAAAGAGCTGTGTGTATCACCAACTGCAAACTGACTACAATTTACCAATGCTACAATGTGGACTATAAAGTACTAAACAAGAAGAATCAAAGCATCAGTGTTGCATTTTTGTCACTTTTAATTTCCTCATTGCACTAGAAAGCACAGATATATGAGGTGCCAATACCATCTCATAAACAAGAGGTCAGCTCCAGTGTGTGCAAAATGTTACTGCTGAAATAAATGTATAACTGTTTTCACCATTTGTAAGACAAATTAAATTAGGTTTCCAGAGGAACTGGAAAACAATACGATACCGTACAATTTATATCTAGGCTGTCCACCCAAAAAGCATAATAAGAAATATCTGCTGACTATATGCATCTCTCTATTTTTCATTATATTAATCTTTCATTTTTCTAAACATACGGCCTGTTTGCTTTTCCCTCTATAGTTACTTCTAATGTTAACTTTTAATATGAGCCTTTGAACAGTATTCCTCAATGTCATCATTTCAAGATTATATATATGCGGATCTTTTATGTATCAGTTATTTTGCTGAAGGTCTAGGCTGATAGCAGTATTATTTACCAAAAAAAAATGCTCATAGAAAGAAACATGTCATTATGAAAAATCTTAATATATGGGCTACTCAGTTCTTGGTTTGTTTTTAGTCTCTCTTGTGAAGCTAAAATTATAACCTGTTTACTTTCCAGTTTGAGATTTCTGATATTTTTATTTTATTTCAGGTTACTATTGGCCAGCTGTATTCCACGCAGAAACTGGTTATTGAGAGTCCAGGAAACACATAGCTATGAGAAGACTCTGACCCTGAAGCAACACTGGACCATCTTCAGCATCCTACAGTGCCACATACAGATGCATAAACTCACTGCACATGTCTGAGCTTTTCTGTTCGGCAGAAGAAAAGCCTGAGAGACTCAGTTTTTGGCAACCAAAGTACTATTTTCTAATGGTTCACATGTTCTAAAATATATTGCTGTGATTTATAATAGTATGTAAGGTAGTCTTTAAATCTGTTTGCTTGTATGTCCCTTGTGATGAAATAGTTCCTGCCCTACTTTGACAATAAAACTTCATTAAACTACCTGTAACCAGATACATTATTCTGCTGCTGACCTTTTCTCTCACTGAGCACAAAAGATGTGTTAGATTTAAAACCCTTCACCCAGTTAGTAAGTTCTTATTGAGAATGTTTCATTTATTAGTATACAGCTTCTGAATTAAATTCCTAAATATGTAGTTCATTTTAAATATTTAAACCAGAGATGAACAGAGTTTTCATCTCCTGGACTTTGATACTTAGAAATATCACAAGCTGCATTGTGTGGTTTCTTTAAAGAGCATCCCTTGACATTTCAGGAGGTGACATAAAAATTTCCCTAGTTCTTTAGTATCCAAGAGTTAATAACCAGTCTCATCCTCCTTTTAAAAGTGAACAGATCAGAGGGCTGGAACACCTCTCCTGTGAAGACAAGCTGAGAGAGTTGGGGTTGTTCATCCTGGAGAGGAGAAGACTCTGGGAAGACCTTAGAGCAGCCTGAAGGGGGCTACAGAAGAGATGGGGAGGGACTCTATCAGGGAGTGGAGTGATAGGACGAGGGGTAATGGTTTTAAACTGAAGGAGGGGAAATTTGTATTAGACATTAGGAAGAAATTCTTTACTGTGAAGATGGTGAGACACTGGAACAGGTTGCCCAGAGAAGTTGCGGATGCCCCATCCCTGGAAGTGTTCGAGGCCAGGCTGGATGGGGCTCTGAGCAACCTGGTCTGGTGGGAGATGCCGATGGCAGGGGGGTTGGAACTTGATGATATTTAAGGTCCCTTCCAACCCAAACTATTCTATGAATGTAAGTCTTGCATCATCAAGGCTTGGGAGCTTTAAACTATATTTTCATCACTGAGTCCTTTTCTAAATATGTTGACGTGCAGCTATTAGCAGAAGCCACCACATCACTTTATGCAAGGTTTCTCAAAGCTCTTAAAATTTGCAGGAGAAAAAGAACCTAACTGTGACAGTAACTCAAGTGCTGTAAGTCACAAATTGGCAGCACTTTGCCTAGCAAAGTAGAACACAGTATAGGTCTTTATTGCTTACTATTAAATCTGTAGAATAATCAACATTTTAAAGACAATATGTTTTAAAAAAAGACAAGCAGAAATGCAGAAATTTTGATCAGGTTCTGTTCAAGTCATTGCTATGCTTGAATTTGTTTTCTATTAGAAATTGCAGAAAAATTAAGCAGCGCAAAGCTTTTCAGTGGCATTCAGAAAAAAAAAAGCTTCCTTTTTTTTTCAGGGGATTGTGGGTTTTATTAAGAAGAAAAACAGAAAATCAAGACTAGTTCCATGACACTGGCCTTTGAGAACCTCCCCTTACTTTTCATGCTTCTCAAAATTCATTTTTGTTTAGAACTTCTGTTGTTTTGCTTTGTTCCCACTGTGTGATAACGTAAGTAAAGCAGAGGATAGACAAAAGTGTCCAATTTAGAACAAACTTCCATTTCTTGCTACCATTTAAAGTGTATTTTATAATTTTGTACAGTTAAAGTATGTAGCAATGCATTCTATTAACAATATAGTGTACAGAATAAGCTACTGTAACTTCCTGAAACTACAAATGTAGCCTCCATTCTCGCTTTCAAATAAAAAGCAAATACAGTTATAATTGTCCTTGCATTAGGTGTATAAGTATTGCAATGTAAATTGCTTTTAGTGGCCATTTTATTAAAATGGATTACAATTATTCTAATACATAAAATACATTTGATTCTATATTTTAAGTCTCCACATTCACAACTGGAAAATTAAGTGCACTTAAGTTAAGGGTGAAAGTGAAAGTAAACTCAAAGAACTGTTACCATCTTATACTTTTAGTGGGCCCAGGCTTGGAAGGGCTCCCAGTTTTACGCTCCAAGGGACTTGGTCCCTAAAACAGTGCATGCAAAAATTTAAACATAAATCTTTGTTTAAAATGGTTTAATTACTGGAACAAGCACTGCATACCAATTCAAGACCTGCAAATGTATGCTACGAAACAAAATAAGCTTCCCTATAAATAGTGTAGCCCTAATTTATAAAGAGGGACAACTCCATCAATAACATTTTTACTATTTAAATTAAAGTTTTCACCATGTTTACAAAAAAATACTTGTTTTGAAATGGAGGCCCTTTAAATATGCAACCTTTTCTTACAAAATACCAGTACCTTTCCAGTGAAGTTTTCTTTATTGTTCAGTTTCCACCAAGAATACAGCTGTAGATGGTACAGGCTGTCATACAGGTAGGCAGTCATGGAAATGTGAAATTTCTTATTAATTCCTTCAGAAGTATGAAGGAGATTACTTCTTCATTAATGCCTGAAAATTCTGTTAAGTTTTGGTGATAGGTACAGTACTGCACTCCTAATTCATGCCTTGTGCTCCTACTTTTTGTCTCAAGGTTACCACTCAAATTATCTCTCCTTTAGCTATTTATACCTGCAAAGGAGCAGTAGTAGCCTTCACAATACATTCTACAGAGAGGAGTCATCAAGAAAAATACAAAAAAAAAAAAAAATCAGGCTCTTGATTTCCTTCCCTCCCCAATCCATAGAGCAGAGGTTAAGACAGCTCACTTTCTCAGTCAAAGAAATATTGGTTCTTATGGCAAATTAACCATCAGCTTACATTACAGTACTTATACATTACTTATTAGAAGTAACATAAGAAAACTTCTACTGCTAAGGACCAAAGGCCTGTGTAATACTATCTAACTTGTTAACAGAAGTGCAAAGCTAGCAAAGGTATTAACCTTTACTAAAATCACTGTATTTTATATGTCCATTCCCTCCCTCTTTTGGACAGATTATGTTTCCTTTCCTCACTAACAAACATGTAAGTGCACCCTCCATTACTGTTATTTATGTGCATATCAGTTGTACGTGATTTGAAGATACCTAGAAATACTATTTTTTTCCTTGCCTAATGTGCATTTTAAGTAAATTAACATACCCAGTTCTGTATAAAAACATAATTTACCAAATGCTTTATCATCAAAATCCTACAAACTATGGAAGGAAAATACTTAAAAACTACATCTAGCTTAGGAAGCCCAGCACAGAAATAATATTTGTTGGCTGGGATGCCTTTAGGATTACGTTCATACCCATTTGCCCTGTTCCTACTCTTGGCGAGGCACGTGGTCCTCATCCCTGATGGAGGCAGCGTCCCAGAGAGCTGGCTCCATGGTCCAGCCTCAGAGCTGCTGTGCTCTTACAGCTGCACCTTCTGTGCTTCACCAGTTCCGTTTACGTTGCAATACCCATTAAATCTCTCTCTTGGCACACTGACAGGAGCTTTGTTGGATTTTGTCAAAGCAGTGTAAACAACAGGAATAATTAAAACACAAAAGGAGTGATCTCATGACTTATGTACAATGTCCACCACTATAAAAAGTATATCCTTTTCCTTAAAACAGAAAGGAGCTCAATAAGTATCTTTACTAGAGCTGCGATGTCTTAGCAAAACAAGCTTGCTTTTGTGTTATATTAAAAATGCTTGTCTGTTCCTGATCTTAACATTTCAGCAAACCATTAACCTCAGCAGTATGCACCAAAATTTGAATGTTTACATATACTGAAGCTTCTCATGAGTTTCACAGTAGAAACTTGGAAAAAGCACTCCAAAATTAAAAAAAAAAAAAAAGAAGAACAATTTGTTTAATACTAGTAACTGTTTAAAGGGCAGGCATTTCTGTTGTTGTGTGTTACAGCTTCTCAGGAGATTTTATTGCAATTGAAAGCTCAGTTTCAAAATGCCCAGATATGTCAGAGGTCCAGCTGTCCTGGAGGAAAGCAACCCAAGAGAAGTAGAATGTGAACACTTTACATTGAAGTCTTTACATACAATGCTGAAAGGTATTTCAGTATAAAACTTCACCAAGTTGAGAAGTTGCTTTCACCCTCTAACATGAGCAGGCAGAAGAGTAATTTTATGGAGAAGTGCCAGTCCCTCAGCTTCCAACAATGCAACATAAATGCATCTCTCCCGATATCCAGCAAGGACCATACGTACACATAAACAGAGTCATGAAAGAGCTGTGCGCTGACTGTTTTCCTGAGTTTTCCATCATGATCTACAGTGAAATCCTGGCATTATTCAAGTCTGGAGTATACTGTTTGCTTTGTTCCACAGTTCTTAACACAGGCGTAATTATTTCATGCTCTTAGGAATCTTTTGCTCAATTACCTTTATAAAAAAAAGAAGGAAGGTGTGTAGCTCTTTTACTGAGAGTTTACATTCTTACTTTTTTCAGTATTTTAGAATATAAGAAAAGTCCACAAGCCTTTAATGTGGAAGCAGGAAAAAAGAGAAGCCAACAATTCTTCCAAGGCTGTGTATTTTCTACAACTGTAAGAGGAAAAAAAATCAGAACTCTCAAACCTGTTTCACAAACATATGCACCTTCAAAGGATTCTGCAGCTCACACAGGAAATTAAAGATCATCAATGTGTTGCAAGAGATGCTCCTTTCTAAACTACTTACCTTTTTTACTGTGAAGCCCAGTATCTACCGAAGCTTTACAGGAGGGGGAAGTGATGGTAAGTGGTGCATTTAAATGACTACTGTTCTGTGTTCAGAGTCAGAGAACTATGGAGACCTGTGAAGAATGTACAGGCTTTCTACTGAAAGAGTGCACCCCATAAATATTTATACCAGTCTTTGGCAATATGCTAATCCAAGACAAGTAATTTTCCCTCTCTTAAAAGAAAAGAATCATGAGAAACAATTAAGGTGATTTAATTACTGCCACGCATAGACAGCAGATTTTGAACTCCTGACAGATGAACATTCATCACAGTGCCGTGTTATCCTAACCCCGTAACACAAGACTCTGAACAGAATAGATAATTAAACCTAGATCATTTCCCCTACCTTCCTGCAGTACTTTGGGCTGGATCCAAATCCCAGGGAAGCCAATGGGAGCAGGAGCCAGGCTTTTCAAGTACTGACTGAAGGCCTCAGCTTTAAATAAAACAGAAGTAGTTTGCATGCAAGTTTGCAGTTCTTCATGACACCAAAGTAAATTTAGCTTCACAGTCCTTTTCTGAATCATTTACATCTGAATTTAAATGTAAGCGTAAGCGGCAAAAAATTGCTTAAGGAAGATTTAACTTTGATGTCCTTCACAATAATCCGCTATGGAGTTTCAACTATATTAAACTTTTTGGTTTTATATACACCTATAAAACCATTTGGCAGCTATTTCTCCCCTAAGCCCTTAATCCATGGCCGGGAGCAGGGGGGTGGGGAAATGAAATTTGCATAAAATGAACATCTTTGGAGCTGGAGTTTTTCTGAGAATGCTAACAAATCTTTTATCATTTTTTTTTTCTTAAGTTATGGGAGGGAGAGTGTTTATGAGCGCATCCTCCAAAAGTTATGCTCTGAATCTTTATAAAATACTACAGTAACAGTAATGCAACCAAACGAGAAGAGTACTTCAATTAACATTTTACTCTGCTGGGCCTTCTGATTTAATGGAATTAGAACTACTTCATTTTGAATACATTTCTTTGAGAATAAAATTGCAATTTTGCCATGGATCTCAACCAATGACCACGAGTAGCAGCCGCGTGCTTTGCTGATGGGCTACACACATGGTCCAGTTCTGATTTTTACACTGCTGCCCAATGTAATCTTTGCTGAGGCTTTGCATTTCTGCAGCCCCCAGTAACCTCATCTATGAAAATGCAGAGAACTGTGTGTGTAAGCAGTGTCTGAAACCTGCTTCAGAAATTATGTTTCTATAACATTGTAAAAGTACCGAAATGTACTATTTATTAAAAAGTGAGTATGTTTGATTCTCATCTGAGAGGTTCTCCCCCTTTCACAAAAAGTAATTCTTAATAATGAATAAAAACACTTCACCTGTTACAAAAACACAAAAATGTTGTGCTTTAATTCTCACAATTTGCAGGATTTTAGATTGGCACGAATTTTCTGAAGTGCTCACAAGCATTTTACTGTTTAGTCCCAGCAAATACTTTCCTGTGTTTTGAATTTCAGATCACGCATCTGAAGAGAACAGACAAATGTTACATTTTGTGATGTGGATGTTTTCCACCCATTGCCCATAGTTTACAGCGTCCCAGAGAGCGCTTCTATCCCTCTATCAGTGAGGGCGACCAGACGGGACTCCCCGAGGCACCAGCTCTGCGCCTCTGCCCGGGCACAGCCCTCAAAATGTGGATATTCCTTCAAATTCTGGTTAAGGAAGGAGAGATCCCTCCCTCCCTTTTTTTGGCAAAGTTTCCGTCTTCTCTGAATACAATTAATAAGCAAAACACAGAATAAGAAATGAGCTCCAGAAGCCCCAAATATTACACCGTACTTAAATGAAGACTGTTAGCATCACATACCAGCTTAAGAACACACCGTTTCATTAACACAACCAGCTGACAAAAGGCTAATTGATATCAGCGTATTCCATGTAATATCCTGTATCCCTAAAACGCACCATAGTTTTAAAACAAAGTTGCGTAGGGAAGTAGTAGAGTTCACTATTCTCATTTAAAACCTTCCATGGTTTGGCAAGAGTTCAGTGTGACCTGGAAAACAACAGTAAGAACTTCTTCCTGTTTGCCCGCATTTTCAAAGCCATTATTCTGCGCTGGATGATTTCTTAAGAAATTAAGCACCTCTTCATATTTGGCTGTATTCTCATGCTATGGTTTGTGTATGGGGTTTTTAGGGGGGAGGGAGGGAGGGCAGGCTGCATTTCAGCAGCATTGCATGTGCTAGCAAACCTGCAGGAACTGTAGCCTGAAGCTCCCTCTGCTTCATGTCTTTTCCCCAGACAGCACCCTGATTTTGTACCAGCTCTCCCAAGAGGCAGGTTATCTGAAGACTTATTTTCAAGTAGAGGGAATTTTATAGAGGTGCAAATTTTTTCTAAGGTGCTCACAATGGGCTCTAAAGTGTTATACGTCTTCAGAGGAAATGAAGACCTGAGAAAACTCACGGTATGCTCTGTTTCAAAAAAGAAAATAATCTTCCAAGCTCTTGCTGAAGAACATACATCCGTGTCAGAACATTTGCTGCATTCTGACAATATCTTATCTACTTATTTTTCCATCCAAAAAATTAACCCAAATTTTGAGACACTGTATCAGAATAAAAGGAGTCAAAGCTGCAGAAGAGCCAGAACAAAATTCGACTGGAACCTGCCTGTTTTCCACCCGTGCTGGTAAAGCTTCCTCACCTCACGGCTCTGCGCAGGATGCCTGTTCCAAGAGCACACTGAGCCATCAGGTACCTACAGGGCCACCTGCCTTGTGGCTCTGGCAGGACCACAGTCATTTTCAGCTACAGCCCTAAATGCCGCTTATGGACGGGCATGTCCCTGGTTATCCTGAGGCACACTAACAGCTTGGTCCCCTCTTTTTGCAGCACAACCAGGCTGGAAAGCAAAGAAGTATCCCATTATGTTTTGCTATAGAGAAAGAAAAAAGAGTTGTAATGGTGAGCTTTTTAACTTTTTCAAAGCTTTTTTTATTCGTACAAACCCATTTTCATTGGTACTTTTTGCTTCATTTCAGGATTTGGGACACCAGCAGTAGTCAACCTCTAGGCTTGCAATGCAAGAGTGAAGACTACAGAAATCATTTCAAGTGTTCAGTGCCATAAAGTCCACGGTGTGCACACAAACCCCTTTCCCAACAACATACAAATACTGAAAAAGATGTAGCAAAATACGTCAAATAAATTATAAATACTTGAGAAATGTGGTGCAAAATGTAACATAAGGAGAGCTGAACTAAGGCACTTGTTTTCATTCATTACTGAGGACACCCTCTCTCCATCGGATTGTTACTCCTCAGTGAGAAGGTCATCCAAATCAGTCACTGCTCCCCAAATCTGAAAACACAGAACTGTGTGTGAGGCAGACACCATTTTTTACTTCCAAGTGCATTACTCAAAGGTGTTACCAAAGTTCTCTTGATATACCCAGCATCAGCAAACATTTTTAATTCCTCCTTTGTCCCGGTTTTAGACTTGTCAATTGCGTGAAAAGAAGTCACCAGTCTATTTTAAGCAAAATTATTTTTGCAGGAGTCCCTGTTGGCTGCTATTAGCCAGATGGGATCTACCGGCGAGCCTGGGGAAGGCAGGGAGGTGCTATCAAAGTGTGCCGGGTGACAAAAACCAGAGCAGCCCAGTCCAGCCCCAGATCCAGCTCCAACACGGCTGCCTGTTGTTCAGAGCTGCCACAGGCACGGCAAAAGGTGGGACGGGCACGCAAGCCTGTCATGAGTTTGACAGGTGATCACAGCAGTGAATTGCATTGTTACAGAGTCCATTGAACTAAAAAAAAAAAAAATAGTAATAATAATTAAAAAAAAAGGGCAAAGCACACCATTGGTGTTGCAGTACTATGTCTTCGAAATGGATGTGAGAATGGGGAAAATGGGATGCTAAGTTAAATCTGTAGAGAACATGCCGCTAAGTTTCCACACAAGTGCTCCGTGCATCTCTGCCTAATCGGGTCAGTGAAGTCAAGCCCAAATCAAGACCTCAAAAATTCACTTCAAGAGGGGAAAAGCAAAGCCCACACTACCCAGTCTCCTTGTTCTCTCTCTCAAAAAAAAAAAAACAAACCAACAAACCAACCCCAAAATAACCAACCCAACAGGAACACGACTCCACAAGGCACAGCAATGCGAGCCTAGGACCATCCATGTCTTGCCGGCAAAACCGAAGCGCCCGCTTTAAAACCACCAGATTTCGGGGAGCCTCCGCTTCGGCTGCCTCGGCCGCCGCCCCCTGCCCGGCCGGGCCCTCAGTAGCGGGGGGCGGCGGGGGGGGCCGGCGGGAAGCTGGCGGCGGGGGGCGGCGCGGGGCCGGCCCCGGGGGATCCGAAGCACCGCAGCGTGTAGTTGCGGCCACCGTTGTTGTCCCAGTACTCGCCCTGCGGGCTGCGGTAGCGGATGGCGAAGTGGAGGGCCGAGCCCTCCCGCAGGCCGGGCGGGACGGACAGGCTGAAGCCGTAGCGCTCGGCCGGCGGGTCGCCGGCGGTGGCCGGGATCGGGGGCAGGGGGGCGGCGGGGACGTCCAGGAAGGAGAGCCACTCGTTGAAGGTGTAGCGCACCGTCACCTCTTTGGGGCCGAGGCAGCCCAGCACCCGCACCGTGCCCCGCACGTCGTTGGGCGCCGGGGGCCGCCCCAGCCGCTCCAGGCAGACGCGCTGCCGCCGCAGCCGCTCGGCGCTGGGCTCCCCGCCGTCGGGGAAGTCGGGCAGCAGGCGGAGGGCGGGCGGGGGGGGCTCGGGGCCGGGGGGCGGCGGTGGGTGCCGCTCCTCGCCGGGGGGGCCCTGCAGGCGGGACAGGGCGGCGGGCGGCACCTGCGGCTCCTCGGCGTCGCTGAAGTGCTTGACGCTGGCCAGGCTCAGCCCCAGCGAGTCGGCGAACTGCACCCGCTTCTTGCACTTGCTGCAGCAGCCTTCGCCCGCCGCCGCTTCTTCTTCCTCTTCTTCTTCCTCCTCCTCCTCCTCCTCCTCCTCCCTTCTTTCCTCCTCCCCCTCCTCCCGCCGCTCGCCGGCGACGGGGATGGGGACGGGGACGGGGGACGGCGGCCGCCCGCAGCGCCGCACCTCCAGCAGCAGCAGCCGCTCCGCCGCCGCCTCCCGCTTGGCCTCGCAGGGCACCGTCGGGGCCGGGCCGCGGAGCCGCCTCCGCTGCTCCTCCGTCGCCAGCTCTTGCCGCGGGCGTGCGGGGCTCGCCATGGCGGGCCCGCCGGCTGGGCCCGTCCCGGCCGCCCCTGTGGCGGCAGACGGAGGGGCCGGCACCGCTTTATCCGGCAACCCCCGCCGCAGGGCCCCGGGCGGGGGGCGCGTCGTTCTCTACCCCCCCCCGAGCCCCCCCGCCCCGCCGGGCCCGGAGCCTCCCCGCGGGGCTGCGGGGCGGGGGCGGGACCTCCCGGGACGGGCAACGCGGAAAGAGGAGCGGCCGCGACGGGCGGCCCCGCACGTCCTCCCCGCCCGCCCGCAGCCCGCTGGCGGGGCCGCCGTTGCCACGGCGCGGAGGAGAGCGCTGGGAGCAACGCCGTCGGGCGCTCTGTGGGGCGCTTGGAAGGAGAAATGTGGGGGGAAACAGCGGGCGCACCCGCGGAGCCAGCGGTGCCCGCGGCTGTACCTCCCCCCCCCCCAGCTCCGG
Source organism: Gallinago jamesoni (assembly GCA_025769975.1). Classification (NCBI taxonomy): domain Eukaryota; kingdom Metazoa; phylum Chordata; class Aves; order Charadriiformes; family Scolopacidae; genus Gallinago; species Gallinago jamesoni. The sequence goes on from JAOQGH010000012.1 coordinate 67,000,091, forward strand.
CCCGCGGAGCCAGGCCGGGATTGGGGGGAAGCGCTGCTGGAGGCCGCTTCGTTGTTATTATAATTAATTATTATCGTCATCATCATTATTTAGGTTTCAACCCATCGGAGATATCCCGAAGAGAAAGCCCCGAGGGTGAGGACTGAGCAGGACGTCTCCCAGCACCACGCTGGCACCACGGAGGAGTGACGGCCGTGCCCCCGGGGCTGAGCCCACCCCGGGGCTGGGCAGCGGCGGGTCCGGTCCATGTGCCGAGCCCCTCATGTGTCCCTTCTGCAGCTGAGCGCTTGTGAGACACGCAACCCCCCCTGACACGCCACAGGCACCCACCCCGGCTTTTCTGTTTAATACCTGACCCGCGGGAAAAAGCTTTGAGACCGGAGCTCGAGGGCAAAACCCCAAAGGTAAAGGGAACACCAAAGGCGCTCGCTTTCCAAAGTACGACATCTTGTGTGGGCAAATCTCTGTAACCACTTGTTACCCGCAGTTGGTCCCAGCAGTATTCTGCTTGTGGAAAATAAAGTCCAAAGGCTCAGGAGGGGCACACACACGTGCACATGCACCATTTTTGAAGGTCAGACCATCTTCGAAGTTTCCACTTAACAAAAAAAAATCGAGGAAAAACAAAATACAGGGTTTACCTTTTGAACAAATAAAGATCATTAAAACCCTCCAGCAGTTTTATTTTCTGAGCATGATGGAAAGTAAACAGCAACCTCATAGCAAAATACTTCTATTAATATGGCGAGATCCATCTCTGAGAATTTTCCAAACTTAATTCCGTACTTTGTGCATGCCACTGCTGTTGTCCGGGGCTGATTTGCACAGATGATTGCAAAAATCCTACATTATTAAACTTCATTCTTTTTTCTTGTGGAATAGACACTAAAATTCATATGTAAGTAACACACTACTTTCTGAAGTGGGTGGTACACACCCGCTATGGATTTATCAGAGGGGTTTTTCTGTTTGTGTTGTGTAGTTTGTTTTATTTTTAGCATCAGTCTGGTTGCCAAAAAGCAGCCTCCTGACATGAGTGAACTCAGTGCAGTCCAAGCAAGCGCGGAGGCTGGGCCTCGCAGAGGAACGAATGTCAAAGCAGCAGACACACCACTAACCAGCTTCCTCAGCAGACGCTGCTGTGAGGATGTTCTTGACCGAAGAGCTGAACAGCGAACAGTTACTTGGAAGTGCCAAATAATCTGACCCCTCTACCTTCTGGCTGCGCACTTGACATTGGTTAGTAATTCGGTTCAGAGCATCGTAAGAAGAGGAACGAAGGACAAACGTTCTCGCTGGCACCAGCTGTACTGATGGAAAACATGACGAATACCAGCCTGCCGTCAACTGCTCGTCACCACCGCTCTGCTGCCGCGTTCCCTAGGCTGTTGGCTGAACTCTTCATAGGAGCATCCCTTTGCCTACTGCCCTCCAAGTGAGCTGGTGTGCCATCATTTAAGCTCTTCGAGCTGAGGAGCCTCAACTTACTGGCACTAAATCACAGAGCACATCACTAAATCTCTTGAGCTGCTCAGAGACTCAGCTGAGGTCTGCCACGCAGCGCAAGAAGGAGGGGAAGGATGGTCTTTCCGCACACAACTGTTGGCAAAGGAAGACACCAGTTTCACCTGCTTTCACCATCACTTCTGACCTACAAGTGGCAGTAACAGAGCAGGGGGTGACAATCATAGAATCATAGAATGGCTGAAGTCGGAAGGGACCTTAAAGATCATCGAGTTCCAACCCCCTGCCATGGGCAGGGACACCTCCCACTACAGCAGGCTGCTCAAAGCCCCATCCAGCCTGGCCTTGAACACTTCCAGGGATGGGGCATCCACAGCTTCTCTGGGCAACCTGTTCCAGTGCCTCACCACCCTCACTGTAAAGAATTTCTTTCTAATATCTAAATCTCCCCTCTTCCAATTTAAAACCGTTGTCCCTTGTCCTGTCGCTACACAACGTTGGGCCACTCTCCTGTTAGCATGCACTTGGATGAAAACAGGTTGCAATGCTGGTGCTTCCTTACCTGTGGCCTGGAAATGAGACCTCGTGACCCACCTATCCGAGGCTTGTAGCACCTCAAATTACCAAGCTGGGAAGAACAAAAATGAATAGATGATGTGTGGGTAACGGTGCTTAGTACTTACAATATTGTCAAGATCCCTTAAATAAAATACAACATTACTACTTTACTTTCTCTTTATAAAATAGTGGTATTTATTTTATGGTGAGGAACATGGAAATTAAGAAACCAGCCCTTACTTCCTTATGTGGTGTTTATTCCACTAGTGCATGCTTTCTCAGCTTGCCAAATCATTAACAAATGTTAAGCAGCAAAGGGAAAAAATGTGCCATTTGCTGATAACGCAAAACCATGTGGACCACTAGGAATTGCACAGGAATGTGAAAGGTTCAAGCAAAATAAGGGACAGCAAGAAGAGAAACTTAATGTAAATATTGATAAAAGTTAAGTAATATTGTAGCAATTAATATACATTTCCTACATATTCCGTAACTCTAGGAGACAGGCCTGCAAAAAGGAATACTCTTCACAGAAATTAAACAAAAACAGTTAAGGCAACAGGAATCTGCGTTGCAGGAAAAGAATTAAAATCAGGCAATTAATGGCATACAAAGGGAAGTCAGATTTTTAGTGGTAATCGATTGCTACCATTCTGAAAGGGAGTAATTTAAAATCAGCTAAACCTTTACAGCAGATGTTCAACTATGTGACAAACTATGCCAGTGGACATTAGTCAAGGAAGCATTTAGTGTTGCCTCTTAAGCATTTCAAAATGGTTTCTCTTAAAAGAAGGGGGCAACGAGGGTCTCAGGCTTCTAAGTACTATTTACCATATTTGTTATTCAAGAAAATGTTGAGATAAAATATTTCCTGGTAAAAGAGAGACAGCAGATTTGCTGTCCGGAGGCTTTTTGCATTCCCAGAGCTTCGACCAGTTATGTTTAAGGTCATAAACTACACATGGGATCAACACAGCACCTTCTTCTTTCACTTCCCTCTACCCTGTCCCCATCCTGCATTCAACAGCCACAGCAACAGCGTTTGCATCCTAAGATGGCTGCTGAACGACATAAAAAAATGAATGTGCAAACAACTGGTAAGTGATCCATGGTATTGCTTTCTCAATGCGCACTACAATTGCATGAGTTTGTATTTCTCAGGACTTGCTAAATCAGAGATTTTGGTTTGGAGCTCTATTTGATGTGCAATTTAATAAATTGGTCAAGTTACTTGGATCAATAGTCATCAGCCTTGGGACACAAAATGGACATGAAAATACTTGTTTGTAGACACCAGGGTCAAGTAACTGGAGGATTCTGTTGATCCAAGTCAGCCACACAATGTAATTCAGAAGCCCATTCAATCACTGTTCATCATTGCTTTTTATGCACTTTTAATATTATCTTAAACCTTCAAACCCCAAACTAACAGATTTTCTAGTTAGTCCAAGAGGAAAGTATTCTAGTTCTGCATGTACCTAGTTCAAATATGCCAAATATCTCCAATTTCCCACTCAAGTCTTTTCTAAGAAAATCTCCCATGGCAATAGCTTATCAGAAAACACGAGTGAGTAATAGCTCCTAAGCTCTATGAAACTATTTACAGGCATTTAGAAATATGCAGAGATTATCACAGTTCATACACAAAATTAATAACATCTTTTCTCAAATTCTAGCAGCATTCATTCTGAACTATCTTCTTGCTTCACTTTCAAAATCATGTAGTTCTTCATCCCAGTTTTAACAGTCAAGTTGCTTGTTCAAAAAACCCACCTTACTATCTCATGGGAAACTCTAGCTTCTCTGTGTTTTTAATAAGGACATGATTTCAATTTACTATGTTTGTGAGGATGTTCAAACACTGAATGAAAAACTTAGTGGATCCATGCAATCTGAATAGAAATTATTCAGAAGTTAGATTATTAGACGTAATTTTTTTTTCTTTATGCAGGAAAACTAAGCAGCTGTACTCCAAAAAGCCATGCATTAGGTTTGTAATGGAAAAAGTTCTGAAAGGAAAACAAATATTTGTTGGAAGCGATTATTTTAGGAAGTGATTACCCTAGTTTCCAAATTGTAAATACAAAGATTTAAATCAAATGTAAGCAAAATCCTTTAGCTCTTTCAGTCTCTTAGACAATCACTTTTAGAGATGTCTGCTGTATATTTTATCTTTTCTGTTAGCAGATTTGCATCTGATGTTCATTATGGGATGCAGAGATTATTTTAAATATACAAAAATATATTTATTCAGTTTTCCTGAATTACAGCAATGGCTGCGTTTCCCCTAACGATATGGAATATGCTTTTTAGTTACCTGAGATATCTCAGATGAAGTATTCGGCAATAAGGCAAATTGCTTGGTTCTTGTCGCTCTTAGAGGTGTAAAGATTTGGTTTAATACCTTTGATCTTTATAAGATATTTATCAAAACTTTTTATATTCCTGTAATACACTGAAGTTAAGTCGTTTGTCAGACTTTTAATCAATAAATCATATTATGATAAAAAAGCCTCCCATATACAAGCTGCCATCCTAATAGAGAGACTTACGGTTGCATTTCAACAGTTTAACACAAATGGACAGTCTTTGAAAAGGAAAAGTTCAGATTAACAGTGAGAAAAATGGTTTCAGCTTCCAAAGTGTATTCACAGTATAGGGGTTGAAAAGGGTTTTGTTTTCTGCGTTTTGTTTGCTTTAATGTGGATCCCCAGAAAGTTGCAGAACCACATCTCTTTCAAAGGTTTCTGATGAACACTAGGATCCAGGTTCTCACATGTAAAACCTCTCCGTTTATATATATTTTTTGTTTAGCAATCTAGGAAAAATATAATTTGGATCAAATTCTTGCCCTATATTATGCTAGTATATCGCTTTGGACTTCAGTGAGAACAAAGCTCCATTTTATCCAGAGTAGTTTCATATAAAGGGCATTCTACTGTTGCTGAGTTATTAAAATCAATTTTTTTCTTGCCATCTGTCTTAAATTGCTGGATTTTGCTCCTGCCCTGCCACCTAGCAGACTGCCTCTGGAAAACAAAAACCAATGTCTTCTTAAAACTCTGTAAGAAAACTTACTCAGACAGAATATACATTTACCTCCTGACTAAGGACACTCCAAAATTCCAAATGTTTGACATACCCTCCAAAATGAACTCTTAGAAAGTATGTAACACATAAATGACAGAACAACACATCTCTAGACCAGCTTTTTGAGTTGTTAGCACATGAACATTAGATGTCCAAGGCATTAGATTTTTTTGCCCTCTAAGGCGTTAGATTTTTGCCTGTTGGAATTGAGACATGAAAATGGAAAATGACATGAACTTGTACCCACATTAATTCTGTTTTGTATTTCGATGTTTGTCTCTGTCACAAGCAGCAAGGCGTGTAGCCCACTCAAAATCAATAGTGGCATGAACTTGTTTGGCCTCTCCTAGGACGACAGAATTGGCTGGCTGGTCAGAAGGACCTTCATGACGTCAGCTGGCGAAGCCTCCACCAGTCTTTGCAGTTGCACTTGATGTGGCATAATGGAATCTGACCTCATCAGCTCAGATACCTCCCTGTCTTTTGGGTAAATAGATAAATAAAGTTCTGGTACCTCCTGGCAAAAGCAGGCCAACCTTTTCGGTCCAGCAGTCACAGCCGGGTAAATTGTACGTCAGTCCCATTTCTTTCACTTGGGTTAAAACATGGGAATAGGCTTTCCAAGTAATCTTGCTGTATTAACTCCATATTAAAAATTGTTTGTCTGAACATCTAGTGTTCCAAACTGCTGAAAAAGAGATAAATTTAACCCTGTCTCTTTGCAGTTCCCCAGGACTGCCTCAGTTACAGTTTCTTCTCAATTGCTAAGCTGTGATGGTAGCCAGCAAACCAGCTACCTGATAGGGTATGTCCTCTAAGAGAGAGAATGGTTATCACAGTTGTGTGTATTCATTCTTATTATTTCTGAACACCATCACTTCAGTTGAGATATATATATATATATGTATACCAGCAACTGGGTATCTGTAATGCAATACAATACAGCTAAAAGACTTCAGAGTTGAATGAATTTCAGTGAATAAAATAGATTATGTAGTGGTCTGAACAAAGAGAGATTTGCATTTCTAAAGAATGTTAATCATTTTTACAGTAAAAAAAAAAAAAAGCAAACCCAGAAATACGTGCTGCTTTAATATTTCTGCACCATTCTAACAAGTAAGCCTATCCTTGAAAAGTCTCAAGTGCATGAACAAGAAACAGGACTGCCTGATACAGCCTAACCCTGCGAAAGCAAAGGACTGGCACAATGGCTACCACTAACAGTATGCAAATAAAAATCACTGACATAGCCATACACGAATGTGGGCATGCTCAATTCTGCATCATCAGAAGTAAAAAAAAAAAAAAAAAAAAAAGAAATTTCTGTTTCAATCACTATAAATACAGTTAAGTAAGTCCCACCAATCCCAATGACCTCAGTCCCACAGTTTCAGCACCTTCAGTGGGAAAGGCAGAAAAGAAGCTCCATCTGCTGGTGTGGTTGATTGCAATGGCTCTTAAATTTCATTTAATTGCAAATGGAGTCTTCTCCAGCAACCAAATGAAAAAAATAAGTAACATGTAAAGGATCACCTGTCCTGCAAACTGAACCAGCATTGCTGAACACTTTAAAATCAGAAAACACTTTAAGATCAGGACCTTCTACTCGAAGCAAGCCAGAGTTGAAGCCTTTCAATACAAGGCACACATGATCCTGACAGGATACTTAATCTAGGGCAGAAACAGATCATCAAACAAAAATGAAAGGATGGGTTAGCACACTTCAAGAGGTAACCTGCTGCAGCCTGAGGTGGGGAGAACAGGAGGCAGGAATCATTGTTAGAGGATGAGGGAGGAGGAGCAGTGTGAATGTGAACTCAGCGTTGCAGGTGAACCTGTCATATAAAAGTTTATGGAAAGTTTACAGAGGTATTAAAAAAACTGCTGTGTCTCATAGTAAGGAAACAAGCCATTCTTCAGTTAGTTGTTTTTATAAGAAACTAACTTTCTTCAATGAACAAATGGCAATTTTGTTGGACAATACACTACTTTCCGTCTTCAAAAAAATCTTGAACTGTTCTAGTTGTAACAGATTTGAAACATCTTATCATGAAAACTAAAGCAGATGCTTTGCTTACTTTTTTATTTAAATGACTGCATTTTAGGAAGCTGCTTTTTTCTTCCCTGCCTTCACTATGCTTGTACCGCCTGAACTGTGAAAATGGTGGACTTCTTGCATTGATTGACAAGTGCAGTAGAGGAACCTGGATGCACAGAACAGCTTAGGAAAAAATAAAGATCAGGCTGACCAGTACCTGTGCTGGGAATTTGCAAGGAATTGCTGAGCAAAACTGGAGTGATGCTGATGGTCAAGTAAAATAATTTGACCTAGGCCTACAAATCATTTTAGCAAGCAGTCAATTGCAAATGTATGTGTAGATGCAACATCTGAGTAATTTCAGCAAAGTGACTGCTTTGCAGGAGTGGGAGATACGTTCCCCCAAGCTGATGTTACAGAATGTTATAAGCATGATAAAATATAAAAATAATTAGTGAAATAATACTAGATTCAGCTACTGAAGGTCTATGCCTAGTTTTCATGTACAAACTCATGTCTGCTACTGCTCATTGAAGACTCCATGGCAATTTCTTTCAAGACAAGTCCCAGTAGCCTAGCCAAAGTTTGTGCTAAACAACAGCGATCTTAAACAGAGTTAAATCTTGTTCTGCAAATTCAGGGGAATAAAATATATTTTGTCTACTCTTTTTGTAGTGCCCACATTTCAGTAGGGATATAAGTTGCATTTCATCAAATCAATGCACCGTAAAGCAGAGCTTAGTATTAATTACCCACCAAAAAATCTATGTTAAAAGAACACTGAGAATACAGATTCAAGCACCGATATGCTAGAAAATCCCCAGTCACATTGCCTTTGTAACCTTAATGCAGCCATTTTGAGTGTGTCATTTAGGTTACAGCCTTTAATTATGCATTCTTTGGCCATTTTTCCCTCAGGACTGTCTCATTAAGCACACAAGATAGACAGCTACTCAATGGTGATGTCATTGCTTTTCTCTACATTGCTCAAAATGTAGCTCTAGGCCTTGTTTATTGAACAGTATTCCAATCCTGCTCTGGAGATGCGATTGGATTTCCTCGTGGGATGCTCCATAGTGCTCTGCACAATTATCTTCCAAGTGCTTCAGAAACAGCAGAGTACTACGAGATGAAGTATTCTTGATTTTACCGTTAGAGAGCTGAGCTGCAGAGAAGTAAAGGTAAAAAGCGTCCATTTAATCTAAATATTCATTTTGGAAGTGTACAACTTGACTTCTGAGGTTGCTTATCAGTATATAAGATGTGTACAGAGCATTGCTCCTTTTGATTTCAGCTAGAGGTGTAAGTGCTCTGTACCTCAGAAATCTGACTGCTTGGGTTCTTAGGGTAGGAAGTTAGCAACATGCAGTAGGTAACCAAGTTAGTTTAAGCAATTTGCATAGCATTGCCAGGTGCTTTGGTCCCTTTAGGCTAGAAATCACTTGCTTCCATGGCAGGTCCACCCTTTCCTTCCCTGCATTCTCTGCAATTTAAAGCAAATAAAGTCCAAGTCCTCCACCCACATAAGTAGTATGTGATCATGGCATTAAAGCCTTATCAAAGAATATAATTTCATATTATCATGAATGGAGATTGCAACCTTAATAAAGTTCTTTTAGGCTCTTTGTTCCTAGTACCAGCTTGGCACAATTCAGGGCAGTTCCACTTATGAACTATATCTGCAGATAATACATAGTTCACATTATCATACAGTAAATATTGAAGAATAAATTTAGCTAAATATGCTTCCTTTGCTGGTATCTGGACTACTAATCTGCTGTAACTCTGCTTCTGTCTCCATTTTCATATCCAACTAAAACAAAAAGACAAATCCCACATGTCTCCTAGTTCTTTTTCCTCCCAAGCTGATGAGATATATAAAGGCTGCAACTTCCATGAGTCACTACATCATTTCTAATGTCTCTATAATATGCTAGACTGTAAATGCAACCTAATGGTGCCAAAACTGAGTTGTCTTTTTACTTGCTGAAGCAGAAGGACTCAACTCACTTCAGTTTGAAAATATTTCAAGAAGAAGCTGCATTGTAAGAAGTTCAAAACCAATTCAGTTGAAAGAAGACACTTTGTTTTTGAAATAAAGATGTTCCCAAAGAAGAAGCACTGCCATTCACACCCTGCTCTGTCTCCCATCCAAACAACAGAAATATATGAGCACAATGAAAGTGAACTGAGAGTTTTTACTGCTCTACATTATTCTCTTTGCAACAGTAGTAAGTAGGTCACTGTTTGCTCATCACATTGGACTTGTTGCTTTATACCATGAATAACTTCACTGACGTTATGGGAGTAATTCCAAACTTATGCTGCTGTGAATGAGTGCAGGATATAACTCTGAATCTTTTAAATAAATCATAGACTGTAGAGTCTCAATTATGAATTGATTTCTGGTAGCTAATGTCCCTCTCCCTTACGTACCATTACTTCCTAATCATATAAGCAGCCCTACCCAGATCCTTTCCCTCCAAGGATCCTACCGGCAGAACTAAGGAGAATGCAACAACATCAAGAATAGCCAGGCAAATCTTAGGGAACCAAAATTTGGAGCCCTTAGTTACCTTGTGAAGTGATTTATTAGTCAGGCTGGAGTCACAAGGAAGAGCAGCTTAACAACCAACAGGGAAGGATGAACTAATGAACAGAGCAAGTGTAAGACCAATGGATTCATTTTCATTCTGACTATTGAATGCATTCCATGATTAAATTAAGTTAAATTACCTCAAAGGCCTATTTCAAGAATAATTTTTTCTTCTTCCCCATTTTCCTTTTTCACCCATTGTCCTGAAGATTGCACTTAATTTCACGTAATTTTATATGCTGTTTTGTACTTATCCCAAGTGAAGAAAAAATGGCATTTCTTACTCCTTCCACAAGAAGGATGCATTCTTCTCCCAACAGACATCGTGTCCTTTTCACTCCAAGAACAAAAGATTTATCTTGGCCAAACATAGAGCCCTTTTATTTAACTGTGAAGCCTGTCTTACTTTCAAATTTGAAGATTAATGACTTCACGTAAAATTCGATGTTTCTTTCCTCCCATATGTTCAGGGGGTGTCTTATCATCATGCTTTACGACTGAATCCCTGTAGTCATTATTTCTTGATTCATACTACAGAACAGGAAGACCCATAAAGTATTGGCACTGAACTGAAACAAGATGCCAGTTGTTTTCTTTATGTTTCTTTTCTTGAGATGCTGTCTCTTCACACTGATTCAATTTTTGATGCTTGCCTGATTGAATGGATGATGCAGTTTCTTGTCTGAATTTTTCACCTAAAGCAAAACTCCAGGCATGCACAAAGGCTTGCCTGTTCCCTAACATGTTTGGCCAGAAGTTTTAGCAGCCACTTTGGCAAGAAGTTCACCTGAACATAAGCTGCTAGCAGAACAGTCAGAATAAAAGAACACAAGCTCTAAAGAAAAAAATATTTTTCTTTCCCATCATAGCAACCAGCAACTGTTTTTCTGTGAATGGGTTGTGTATCAAATGCTGCAGAAGCTCCTTGGACCTCAGATAAAGAACTAACCTTTAGTGGCAGAGCTTTTATTCATTTTTTTTCTCAAATACATTATACATGAAAAAATAATGGAGGAAAATTCACATTTTCCTTAGCTGTTTGGATAAAAATGCATTTGTAGGAAACACAATTGTTTTAAATTTACCAAAATGTAAATGTTATCTGTAGAGCTGGGGGAGGAGACCTTAGCAATGGAAAAGGCAACAGCATTTCCCTTCATATGGGATGAGGAGAGGGACACGTTTGTTGCCCGTGGAAGTTTGAGGTGGGTGTGGAAGCGCTCCCTAGGACATTTCCCAGAAGATGAAGGAGCAACCAGGGGAGCGTGGCCACTGTTTGTTCTGCAAGGAAGTGTGAATAAGAAACAGATTCCTGACTCAAGTGCTGTGGAGTAGCTTGCCCCAAGGGGCATCTGGTAAGAATGCATGTGCCTCCTATTAGCCATAATGTGATGACAATTGGTCTGTTTAGAGGGAGAGAGAAAGTGCATGAAAATTCCCATCACCGTGTAGGGCCCAGCCAAAATCTCATCCTTAGGAGGGAAATGGAGGTGAAGACTCTGCTTCAATACAGATGACATACACACCTGCTCCCCAGAAACTTGTCAGACGAATTATCCCTCTCAATTCTTCTCCCACTGTAGTATCATAAAAGTGAGTGTGAGGTTTCCCAGATTGCAGAAGGGTTAACTCTAAAAGAAACAGATCAGGTGGTTGGGTTTGTTTTTTTTTTTTAAATTGCATTTAAACCAAATCCAGCAACTCAGTCAGTGGTTAGAATTTACTATTCTTCCTGGCTCAAACAGCTGCTTTGGGGAGTAGCTTGGCAGCAACTTTGTTTGTAATCTTCTAGAAAAACAAGTTTGAGTGGGATCTTTTTTACAATCCATCACTGCTCTGAATATTTGGACCAAAGTGTGTAAAAACAGTATGTAAAGCTAACAATCTACATCTTCATCTACTTCATCTACATCTTTCCACTTTCCTCAGTGAAGAAAAAAGTTGACACTGATCAAGGAAATTGCTGGTTTTCAGAGTCTTATACATTTTATTAACTTCAAACGAACAAGGCACCAGAGGTATCTGTTTGTTTCTGTTTTGCAGAGTACTACTTACAACAACCAAGGTTAAAAGATTTAGATAACTTACTTTCTTCTCTTCTACAGTCAATACATAAGAAAAAAATATTGACTGAAAAGAAAAATATTTTGATTCATTTTAAAAACACAAACCAATTTCAAAATATCCGTGACAGATACTTGTTTAGATTTGATTTTATGAAACTGTATGTATTTCAATAATGTTATTTTTAAAATCAGAAAATACAGCAGAAAGAATGAGTCAAGATTGCTCTTCAATAGTGAAAAAAATACATGAAAGAAGCAGCTGGGCTTCACAACTAGAGATATTGTATAAAACGTGAAGATCAGACTTTTCTTTCCAAAGCCAGTTATTTTATACAAAAAGAGAATCAAATTTCACCACTCCCAGGAAATATTTCAGAGATCCTTCCCTCCTCCAGGCTATTACCACAGGTTGCCTCAAGGCATTTCTTTCCTCTTGACTACAGCCTGTAACTCTCTTCAAGCATGAATTGCTGTAAAACTGCATTACCCTGTCACGGGTTTGAAATCCTTGGGAAAACTGTGGTAGATTTACAGGGGCTGTGTCGCTTAAATTGTTTAAAGTTTAAAATGTCTTTTTTTTTTTTTTTAACAACGTACAGAAACCAAATTACTCACAAAACTGTAACAACCACGATAAAAATGCCAACAATTAGTGTACATATATATAGCCCATTTAAAGATAAGGAAATTCCATATGTTACAGCACAGACTACTGGACTGCTAATGTGTTTTTTTTAAATTAGTTCAGTGTCTTCAGGGAGTTCTCTAAAACACAATAAACATACTCTATAATAGGACAGCCAATGTATATGAGCAAGGGTGAGTCAAAATTAATTGCCTGACATATGAACCAAACTAACCGAGCAGTGATGTGAATCCTTCAATGCTCCACTGAGCTGCAGTGAGCTACGCTCCTGCCAAAATCCCTAAAATGCTGACTTAACTCTGAATATGCAATCGCGAATCATGACTCTTTTGACCCTTCCCCAACGTATTTTCCCTTCATTTCTTTTCCTATCCATTTGTATCCATAGTAGAAAGCATAAATTGTATTAGTATAGAGAACCTCACAAAAAAACCCCACCCAAACCACAAAAAAAACCCCAACTCCACAGTCTGCTTTGAATATAGCTTGAATTTTCTCTCTGGATCTGTGGGCTTATTGATCAGAGGCTTGAACTTTTCACCCCTTTAGTACAACAGGCTTTCTGATCATCGCAGTATGACGCTTGTCTGCGCACAGAGGCTTCTGCTTGTGGGTATGGTAATAACTGACATTAATGACACAGTGCTCTTCCCATTAATGTTTGAACACTTTAAATTAGAAGGCTACTGTAATTACATAGGGGTTTTTTTATTATTATTCATAATAATCCAATTAATTCAATTTAAGCAGGCGATGTAAGTGCAGAATTCAGCCCTCCTCCACAAAGGTTAATGTGCCAGTGACCTCGTAACACATAGCTTTATCTCAGTCTCATGTGTTGGAGGATACAAGCCACTGAGTTCAGAGCAGCAGTGTCTTGATGTCACTTCAGTAAACAAGCACTCGGAAAGTACGTGCCCCAAAACAAGTGGGTCTGAATCTGCCTAACAAGCCAGAAGGGCTGAACTAGTAACTCCTCGGTAGCATCCCTCCTTCCATCGGGTAAGCGTGGTTCTGTAACACAGGCCTTGCAAGAAGCAGCCTTTTTACACTGCTAGCTGTTTATAGCTATTAAGTCAGCAACACCAGGCAGACCCAAACATAGACAGAGCACTAGAAAAGTGCCACCTATGCTAGAAGCAGAGCCTGGACCTATCGACTGCTGAAGCTGGAGCCATAACATAAATTCCCCAGGCTGGAAAGACAGATCTAGAAAACCTAAGTGCTACCTATTTGCCTCAGCCAAACAGCCAATAACTGACCAGGTAGAGACCAAAAGTGCTGGAGTTAAGATATCAAGCCATGAAGCTATGTAGCTGGTGAACAAGTAAAATCATAGGACATTGATGGTTTATTATTACTAGAGTTGATTATTTAAAAGCACTTCAGCTGTTGAACAAATGACCTTGCCATAACTCATACTTTTCTATACTAAACAAACTTACTGTACTAGTCTATACTGAACAAGTTTCTCCTCTTGTTATCCGACCACCTCAGGGAGAGGAATAACCAAACTCATGTACCCCTGAGCATTAATATTGAATGTCACATCTAGAAATAGCAGGTCAAGATCTCCTAGGGCAAGCTTGAGATCTCTGCAACTACTATCATCAAACTGGCGTCAAAACAGAGCGTCAGGTTTGCCAGCTTGATATATGTGTGGTGAACAGACCTGAGTGGTGTTTTAAGCACGGTTACATACAGCCTTGTGTAGCGTATAGAAAAAGCAAATAACAAGAAAGTTGTGCGGTACCATTTTAAAATAAATCGGGAGCTACGGGACCGGGAAGATAAATACTACAGGAAGGCAGAGAGAGGACATTTCTGTATATGCTTTATATAAAGTATACAAAGTACAAAATGAGCAGTGAGAGGACAACAGCAGCAGAGCCCAATCCCATAGCCCTTGTGCACTGTGCTTGCTAACTCAAGCAGTCCTGTTTGGAGTAAAAGAGGACACAAGAGCTTCTTCACTTAAAACTACAGCTGTTACTACAAATACGCTTGGAGATCTAACAGATCAGAAACTTTCAGCAGGAACCCACATTCCCAGTATGTCTCTCTGGGGTCCTGATGAAATTGGATCATGTTTCAGTAGTGGCCCATGGCACAGGCTGCACACACCCCTGCAGCTCCTGGGCCTCACGTATTTCTCATAGTTTCTGTAAGGTAGAAGGAAACTGGTTGCTTGACATCTTGAAGGCTGCCCAGTGCCACCAGCCTCCCGATGACACACTTCACAGAATTACAGAATGATACGGGGTTGGAGCGACCTCTGGAGCTCACATAGTCCAAGCCTCCTGCCAAAGCAGATCCTCCCAAAGCAGGTTGCACAGGCAGAGATGGAGACTCCACCACCTCTCCGGGCAGCCTGTTCCAGGGCTCTGCCACCCTCAACGTGAAGAAGTTCCTCCTCATGTTTTGATGGAAGTTTTGACGGAACTTCTCATGTTCAAGTTTGTTCAAGAACGATCTCTAGAGGTCCCTTCCAACCCCATATGATTCTATGAACTGCAGCATCTGCACCACAGAACCCGTGTGATGGCTCCTCCTGCACCTGCGAGGGCCAAAAGCACCAACAGCCCACATGTACGGGGTGCGGCGGGGAGGGGCTCTCCCTGCAATGGCCGCCGGCCCCTCGTCAGGGCTGCGCATGCGCGCGCCTCCACCCCGACGCGCTCCGCGGAAGTGACCTCATCGCGCAACTTTGGCCTCGCTCCTCCTCCTTTCTCTCCGGTCCCTCCGCAGCGGGTGACGTGACTGGGGGCCGCCCCCCTACAACCGCCCCCCCCCCTACCACCCCCGGTGGCATCTGCGGCGGCAGAAGAGGAGGATGTCGGTGCCGCCGCTGCGGCGGCTCCACCAAGTCCCGCGGCACCTCCTGGTCTGCGAGAAGGGCCACCTGCGGCACCCGCACTCGCGGCACGCAGCGCACGTGCGGGACCACGCCTACAGCTGCCGCGTGAGTGTGCCCGCCCGCCGAGCCGAGGCGGGAGCGGGGGGGGAAGTGGACGGGCGGGCAGGCAGTCAGTCAGTCAGTCAGTCAGTCAGTCAGTCAGTCGTTAACGGACGTTGCTGTCAGTGGGTGTGAGGGGGGGGGCTCCGCGGCCGCCGTTGTCCGGCAGCTCCTACAGGGGATTGCTCATCCGAGCGGTGAGGGGCTGAGGGAGAGCCTCGGCGCTGAGGGGAGTTCAAGCTGAAGGCTGGCCGCAGGCGCGCCCGGGAAGTCCCCTCTCTCGTGTCGTCCCCGCTTCTGCCGAAGTTTCATAGAATGGTTAGAGTTGGAAGGAACCTTAGAGATAACCGTGTTCTAAACCCTCTGCCATGGGCAGGGACACCTCCACTAGACCATTTTATTCAAAGCCCCATCCAGCCTGGCCTTGAACACCTCCAGGGATGGGGCATCCACAACTTCTCTGGGCAGCCTGTTCCAGTGCCTCACCACCCTCACAGTAAAGAATTTCTTCGTAATATCTAATTTAAATCTCCCCTCTTTTGGTTTAAAACCATTACTCCTCGTCCTACCACTCCCTCCCCATCTCTCCTGTAGGCCACCTTCAGATACTGGAAGGCTCCTCTAAGGTCTCCCCGGAACCTTCTCTTCCCCAGGCTGAACAACCCCAACTCTCTCAGCCTGTCCTCATAGGAGAGGTGCTCCAGCCCTCTGATAATCTTCATGGCCCTCCTCTGGACCCACACCAACAGATCTGATGTCATGCTGTCATCAACTGCTTTGTTGATTTGGACACCTTAAATTTGCAAAGTCCATTTTTTGCCAGCTTGCTCTCCTTTGGCTGTCTTGCTGTTTCCCTAGTAATTTTTTTTAGCAGCCGACAGGAAAGCTTGTGTGGCAGGTATCTCACCTGTCTGTTGTTACTTCTCTTGCATATGTGTACAAAGGGAAACAGATATATACTTGTGCTCTGTTAGCTTTTGGAAAAATGTTTTTTGAGCGGTAGAGGGGGAAGGAGCAGGAGGAAAGACCTTTATGCTTGGGTATACTTGTTGGGAAACTTGATACTTGTCTATGTAATAACCTTGTTTTCCATGTTCTCCTGGACTTGGTTGATGAAACATGTACAGGAAATATTTTAAACAGAAAGGAAATTAAAGATAGGCAATTTGACCAAAAGATTGAATGCTGAGTTTAGAAAGAAAAGCTTTTGAAAATCATCCCTTTTGAAAATCTGTTTCCTACCTTAAATTAGAAACCTGTTACAGAACTTGTAGCCTTAACATACACCTTAAGACTTTTTTGAAAATTGTAAGCCCATTTTAAAGTTTTATTCTGGTGCTGTGTTCACTCTTCTGACCTCCAAAATATTATACAGAGGAGAATGCATTGATTCAAAAACTAGTTTAAAGTCTACTTTGGTCCTCATTTTTCCACTGAGATTCCATAAATGCTTACCCTACATTTTTAGTTGTAACTGCTTCCTTCATCAAGAGCTTAAGGAAATGATCCAGCATGACATCAAGCTAAATTTATAATGACATGAAACAAGATCTTTAGGTAACTGATGCTGTGTAAAGTCATGCCTCTGTGTAACACCTCAAATGCTATTGTAAATGCATTTGTAAATGCAAGTAAAATGCAACAGCCCCCCAGTAATGTATTTAGTGCACGTGTAAATTGATATGTTTTGAAGACAATGACCTGATGTTATTTTTTTCTTCATCTCATTTTGGTATGATCTAATGATATCTTTGAAAAGTAGAGTTTTTCTTTTGTATTTCTTGATTTTTCTTCCAGAACAGATTTTAGGATATGATTTACATTACAAATATGTTCCTAATAGGTGTCATTTTTGATCCCTGAATGTGGCATACTACCTGAAGTGCTGAAAAGTACCATTGCAGATGTTGGAGAGTATTACTTGGTGAGGAATTTATCAGTTCATGAATTGGTTGCTCATGAATTCATCGATGCTTTTGTAAAGAAAGGTAAGGAGGAAATCAGAACATGACAGATGTAGTAATAGTGTATTTTGTTTTGTAACACAGTAAAATCCATTTATTATTATTCTGAAAAGTATTTTAAAGCGAGGGAGGAAAATACTAAGAAAATTCTGTATTAATTTCTTCATTTGCTTTTTTTTCTGCTTTGTGGTGTGGCAACACCAGTTTACACCCATTGTCAGAACCCAGTTCCCGCTATGGGGAATGGGGGATTGTTCCCGCTTCATTTCTCCCTCTTCTATCTTAATTCTGCAATCCAGCTATCAAGAGCTTCCATGTATCTTCACACCTGTTTCTTTTACACATCTTTGTGCAGATTCCTGCAGAAATTGGCTATTTTCTCCCTTTCGTTTACCTTCATATTTCAGCGCAGAACTGTGTTAGCTGTGTACCA
Organism: Gallinago jamesoni; assembly: GCA_025769975.1. Taxonomy (NCBI): domain Eukaryota; kingdom Metazoa; phylum Chordata; class Aves; order Charadriiformes; family Scolopacidae; genus Gallinago; species Gallinago jamesoni. The sequence continues at coordinate 67,017,902 of JAOQGH010000012.1, forward strand.
CAGCAGGCAAGATAAAAAGAGGGGGGAAAAAATGCTTGCTGCTTTTTTTTTTTTTTTGCTAATGGAGTTGCAGCGGCTCATCCTTACGCAGTAAGAGCAAAGAGGATATGAAGAAAGATGCAGCCTCTGTGCAGCCAACTTGCAGTTGCATACTCAGCCCGTGCTGTTTTCATCGAGCAGGCCCCATTCGTTTGATAAATGTTGTACTCTCCAGGTGATTTTCTGGGAGAAAAAAAGCTTTATAGGGAAAATGGAGGAGAAAAGAGATCATGTGGGTGAAACAGGAGAATTAGATCCATTACTTTCTAAACATTGGACTCTTATTTCCTTTAGTCTCATTAATGGCTTTTATGCCTTTAGTTTTATGAAAGCTGTATGACATGTACTTTGAGTTTACAGTATCTGACTCGTATTTTTAAGAACAAAATTGTTTGTGGCAGATAATACTACAAAATATATTTAGTAATGCGAGCATCTTCCACCTTGTCTTCATGTGAGCTAACACTAGAAATGTGTCTGGGAAAAAAAATTTGTTTCCATTTGCTGAGTGGGGAAGGTTGCAGGTGGAAAGAAAGCATTTTCATATGGGGGCATATTGCTAATGTTATCTGTATTACAAGCCCTTTAAAATAGTGCCAATCCAAGGTTTATAAAAATAATAACAAAATGCTGTTTTGCTTGATAAGGTGGAAGAAAGCTGATGGAAACACAAGGGTTTGAGAGTGATTCAAATGGTGTTTTTCATGTTTGATTATCTTGAGGTGAATCTTTCATATCGTCACTGTTCATATTGTCTGTCTTTAGAGACTGTGTAATCTCATAGTTTTCTGCTTTACTATTAAAGGTTCATGCTACGCACTTACCTATAACACAAAAATTGATCAAGATAATACTGCAGCTCTGCTACCAAACGGTATGTTTTGGTTTGCTTTTAGTATTAGATACATATTGATTCTGGTCTTGGGGTTGGTTTGTTGTTGGTTGTTGTTTTTCATGTGGAATGTCTTAAACTGGAAAATGTAATGCTGTACTTGCCAACTATATTAGAAATTTTTTTGAATCAGAAAAATATTCATTCTAACTTTTTTTTTTCATTCATGCTGTTAAATTATTTATTTCATCTGAAGGAAATAAAAAAAAAGTCATTTTCACTTCTATATAGTGTCAGATCATCAGCACTTCAACAGTTACTGCAATTACTACAGAGGATTATTTTTGTGAAAACATTGTTCCAACTGCGTATTTCCTCCTGGTGTTAGACAGAATTTGTACTAAATAAGAAAATTATCAGTACTGCTTAGGAACACTTTTAAAATATTCAGTGTTTATTCTTTGAGAATTATGTAATGTGCTAAAATACTCTGCAGTTCCATCACAGTTTTATGAAAAAATGTTACATCTCAGGTAATGTTTTTTAATGCAGAGAAAATAATGAAGCTATTTTGTGCATCAAATATGGCATCTTATTTCCATTTAACAGTATATCAGTTACAATAGATACACAAAATCGGTCTATCAGCCCTTTAGCCCTAGCCACTATAATATGACAGGTGCACATCAGGACATAAGTAAATTCAGATTCTTCAGAGGAGGGATTCCTTTATGTTCTCTGTTAGCACAGTCCTAGCAAAATGCATACTTGATAGTGTTTGAGTTTGTATGATACAACTATTGCAAGCTATGCACAATTAATGCAGAGACAGCATTACAGTTCCTGGTGATGTCACCATCTGAAATCTTCAGCAACAACCTTATTTGTTTGTATTCTGTATTATACTGCTGCTTGTACAGTAGAACCTAAAGACTCCAGTAGAGATCTGTTGTGTGAAATTTTGTACCAAGTGGCAGCTGCCAGGTTTGGTTTATGAACGTGGAAGTGGAGTTGTTCCAGCACATATCAGCTCATCACTAATAGGCATAGTTTACGCAGTAGGAGTCGTCCCACTGGAGTTGGAGGAACTGCTTTTGTGTTTTTAGTTGAGCAGTGCATGCATGAATGTTTACTAAGTCAGGTCCCAGTGAGATGTAGTGTTCAACCAATGACACAGAAAATGCTAGGGGACAAGTGGGGAAAAAATTGAAGCAATGAAGTGAGGTAATAGAGTTAAAAAAGCTATGACTCTCAAGAAAATATTACACTTTTCTCATTCTAGTTCATAAGATGTTCTTTGATTAAAAAAAAAAAAAGGGTAATTGAATTATAACCTGTCTCTTCTTTAAGGGTTAATCTGGTAATCCATTTAACGAAATACAGAGTCTGGGTTACATTAGTAATACCGTTGATCCAGAGCTAACATTGTGTAAGGTATATGGTTCTCAGAAGACTTCAAAGGGAACTAAGTAGAAGATTATTTGTATTAAAGTTTATTTTGTTTATAGGGAAACTAATTCTGTCAGTGGATAAGGATACTTATGAGGAACTTGGACTGCAAGGTCACCCATCTCGGTATTCTGGCAAAAAAGTAATGAGATATAGTAAGTATTATTTATATTAACAGTGATTATTTCAGATCTGTCTGTGAAGCACCTTATTAGGATGTTAAACCAGCAGTGCTGAAACTTGCCTTTCCTTAGAATTGGTTATTGTCTAGGTCATATTTTTCCAGATGCCTATACAAGGACTTCATGAAGAGGAAAAAACACTTTTTCCAAATAATACAGCAGCTATAAGGGAACAAATGTGTGATCTTTTGGGTATTCTGTAAAATTTTTAATTTCTGGGTTTTTCATTGTGTTGTATATACAGCCTTGAGCCTCAGTCAAGACTGCTTGCTTGAATGGAAGAATTGTATTACATTAGAAACATCCAAAATGGTAGTCTCCATATACCAAGTGCTTGGAAAATGGTGTAATTTTTTAACAGCTGCAGAGGAGACATACTGAGTGTGATTTTGGGTTTTGTTGTTATTGTTTTGTAAACAATTAAAAATAAAAACAAAGCCGTGAACACTACCATCTCAAGTGTATTAACCTGCAGCAGTTGATAAGTAGTTACATCAAATCTTCAGAAGGGGAACCTTTTTATCTATAATAAGAATTTTGGTGAAATGGGGCATCATTTTACTGTTCAGTTGGCCAAGTAAAATTATGATGAAAAATAAATGCAACTTTTAGCCTGGGACCAATTAATCTAAAAGAAAACAGTTTAAAAAGTGTCATTGCCATGTATGTGGCTTTTGATGTTAGAAATTCTAGGTTTTTTAGTGCTAATAGCTTGCCTAATTACCAAAATATTTTTACGGCACTGTTTTGGGACTTCTGTCACTACCATTACAAAAGGAATCTGTGTCTCCAGTCATTAGAAGGCAGTTCCAGATTACATCAAAATAAGGACAGCAGGAGGTGAATATTTATTTACATAATGGAGAGTCATATTTGCATAATAAAATACTTTATAAAGATGCTGTATATATTAAAAGGAAGTTTAATGTTCTTTGGTTTCTTTTTGTTCTTTTAGTTCTTAATGAATTTAATATAAAAATTTATTTCAGTTGAGTAACTATTGCCTTTTTTTACATTTTTGCAGTTATAACTATTGACTTGACTGATTCCGGCTTTCACCCTGATAGCAAGAAACATCAAAGAGTGCTTTGGGCCTTGAAAGAAAAGAAACCTTTAGAGTTTGACTTCCTACTGGCTTGGTGTGATACAGGTAATAGGAAGTAAGTGTAAAACTGAAGTAGAACTGCCATGAAGTCAAAATATTTTTAGTTTACTGTTTTTTTTCTGGTGATTGTCCAAATGCGTATTTTAGTGGAGGGAAGAATTAGATTTAAATGTATTTGGGTGGGATTTTTTTGTTTGCTTTGTTTATTTGTTTGGGGTATGTGTTACTTCCTACGCAGCAGAACACTGCAGTTCAGGAACACAGCAGTGAGAGACATAGGAGACAGACTCGTTGCTTCATTTCCTTGTCTCTATTGCCCAGGTTTTCTAGCATGACTTTGCCTATTTGATAGTGCTGCCTCTTTATAAATTTGTGACATGCATAACCATTATTAATACACTTTGAGTTTTTTATTAATACGTGGAAGTTATATATTTGGTGTAGTACTTGAGATGGGGAATTGTAACTTCATCAGTAATTATAGGACATGTACAGAGTCCCTATTTCCGTCATGCACTGTGTACTCTGATACACAGTCTGCTATTCTATCATTTTATTCACAAGCACTTGTGTGAAATTGGAGCAGAGTAAGGGGTTATTGTTATAAGAAATTCTATTGTCTCAAATCACCTTTCTTCTAGTATTTGTTTATCTACTGTTTTCTAATTAAATTAATTTTTCTTCCAGGACTTAAGTATTGTTCTTCCTCTGAGGGTCATTTTCCAAAGTCCTCAGTTGCATGTCTTACCTCAGAACAGGCGTTATCTAGGGATATGTAATATTTGGGTAGAATTGACAAAAACTGCCAGAGTTTGTACTGAAAAAAAAAAGTTTTTCTTCCTTGTAGCTGTGTAGCTTTTAGTGTTTTTTCTGGCTCTTCAAGACCAAGTCTGAGAGGGAGTTACTGATATGAGAAATTAAAGCTGCTTACAAGCTCCTTTAGCAGTGTCCCGTGTTTCACTTTAGTCCTTCATGTTTCCCCTCACCCTTTTTAAGGGTGACATATGACAAAGAACCTTCCTTGTTTGTTATACAGAATTTTTTTAAAGGCTTGCAATTCCCATCCTTGTAATCTTCAGAAAGAGTCACAGTGAAGACCGTTGCTACCATAAACGGTGACATAAATTCAACTAAGGTGGTGGATCTTCAGGCTCAGCTTACTTGGATTTATTGACCCTGGGCAGAGAGCAAAATGCCTCCAGGGCCGGTATGTTTCTTATGTGTGAGGCTGCCAGTGTAGTAGTGTTGAGGAAGAATAGCATTACTTTTCCTCGCTTTCTTACGTCCAAAAACCAGGTCAGGTCAATCATTTCCTGAATATGGAGTGAAATCTGAATGCCTTTCTGTGCAGGAATCTTGTGCTCATAACACACGAAAGACTCTCAGTTCCTTTGTACTGACAAAAATAAAACTTTTATAGATTTTTATTAATAGACACGAGGCATTGCGTAGATTCTGCTGGAAGGGGTAAAGAGGGATGTATTCTGTTGAGAGCATCTGTGTTCTCTGTGAACATTCTGCTTTCAGCCTTCCTGCTGATAACCGGTATTTCTTGCTATGGCCAGCACTGCTGCAAATGCTGTAAACATTCATGTCACTTTCCAAAAGCAGGATTTTTTGCTTTCATACCTGTTTTTCCCACTTAGTGGTTCTGACTCCAGGAGGAATAGAAAAAGGGAATATGGAGTGTCTCATGTCTTTAATGACAGAGATAAACCAACCTTTTCTTCTCTTTTCTATTACTATAATCTCTATGACAATTTTAAATGTTTATTGGCTGAAATTCACGGGTCACAAAAAAATCTTGACAATATGCCTGGTTGTTGTTGACATGGAAAGCTATGCTGTAGCTGGAGGAATTGTTCTGTTGGAGTCTTGACTGTAGTGTTTGAGACTTCTTGAAGTTAGGACTATAGCTGAGGCTCTCCGTCAGAGCAGACATTTAAAATGTATAATTTCTTATATATGACTAAGAATTGTAGGGTAATATTAAACATTCTTTGAACTTGCTGGTCTAACAAATGCTAATAGGAAGTACAGACTGAAGAAAGATGATCTGTTCATCAGATTAAGGATGTCTGTATAAAAGTACTCAATTAACAAGAATTCGATGGCTGCCTGTCTTTGTCACTGTGCTCTTTGGTACTTGGCCAGCCTTTTTTGAAGGATGATTAAAAAGGATCAGATTAGCCATCCTTTTTCTGCTTTCCCACATGATTGTCCTTGATGGGATAAATATGGCTGATGTTAGGCAGTTCATAATTTGCATAGCAAGCCTTGGATATTGTATTCCATAGTGAACTCTGTCCTGTTCTTGAATTTCTTCTGTTCATATATGCCTTTCCTATGGTATTTAAATGTTATTCTGGACTTCAGAATTCTGGACTTCTCATGAATGAAGCATTATTTCTTGGTCACCTAGAAACCCATTGTTACTATATAAAAATAGAATACATTATCTGGAATTTCAAATTTTAGGAGAATTGATTCCAGGTCAGTTATCTTAGTACTTCAAAAAGGAAGTTGGTTAATATTTCTTAATTTGCAGTAAGCTTGCTTAGGTTAGGTTTTTATAATTTTGGGTGCTGTTTTGAATCACTTACGGGAGTTGAAGAAACATGGCCTTTCCCAGAAGTCCATCAAGGTACATCTAACTGTTACAGCCATACTGCATTTGAAGACTTATCACTGGGTTTTTGTTTCATTTTCTTTTGTTTGTTTTTTTTTTCTTTCATCCTAGTAAAGTGAGATATGTTATATACTTCGATTTCTCTATACTCCCTCCTTCCTTCTGTCTTCAGTTCTTATCCCCCAGAATATCCTAGATGTTATCTTGATATCATTGATAAATCTGTTCTCAAACCTATAGTTACCTGCTCGCTTTTCCACTATTCAGGGAAAACAGTGTTCTGGGATGGCTGACTCCTTAACCAGGTGGCTAAGAGGGTCTCTAGTCTCAGTGACTGATTCTGGTGTCTTTTCTGGGATCGTGTCACCTTCCAGATGTGAATTAAGATCATCTGAAGATGATTTCTTAATTTACTGTAAATCAAGAGTCTTTCTCAAAAACCTTATGGCCTCTAAATTAAGTTTGCCATCACATCTAGGAAATCAAGTATGTGGTCTTTGGTGGTGGGATCAGACCTCTCAGAAGTATTCTTACATGTTCTTGTCCTCAGCTGAAAGCTAAGAGATCCACTAACCCGACATGCTGGACAGAAGACTTGAGTGCCTTTTAGGACAATGAAAAGGGAAGTTTTCTGCAGCTGTGAAGGCTTATTCCAGGAGAATCTAAATGACACTATAGCTTTTTGCAAAGTATTCCTGAAATCTGCAGGAATTTATTTCCCTGGAGTTGTTCATGGTTCTAGAAGCCTTGCTGTTTTTAGGAGGCAGTTCTTGGTGAATTACTGATGCTGGGATCCCTCCAGACACTTGGTGGTTTTGGAGGGAATACTGAATTAATTCATTTGAGCTTAATTCTCTTTGCCTGGTCTTAGAGATTCATTATCTTTGTGTACATCTACCACACGTATTCTCCCTCTCATGGTGCAATGGCCAAGGGATTTCTAGAGACGCTGAGCTAGAAATGACCTAATAAATAGTATAAGGCAGACATCACCCTTCTGCAGCAGTGAGTACCTGTGCATGAACACGAAGGGAATGTACATATGGGCAATAGTAAGGCAAAGTGCTCTCTGGCCTCATGAATATAGGCATGTGTTAGAGTGTGAGTGCATTTACACTCACTTTGTTTTGGGGAGCAATTAACACGTGTTCTTGCTCCCTTTCATTTGTTACTTTTCAGGAACACTCTGAATTCCTCTTTCTACTAAGTTCATGTTATTACTTGCCATGTTAATTCTGCTTCAATTTTCTACTGTCAGATCTATATGTGCTAGTTAAATAGTAAATTTTAGTGAGTTATACTGAGTTGCTGGATCTTGTGCTGTTTTATTTCAAAAAAAGATAAGGAAGTTGAAGATTCTATGACTTTTGCGAAAGAATACAGCATGTAAGCAGTTTACACATTGCATTTTCTTGTATACAAATACAAAGGTTTCATGTATTTAGTGCACCTTTTGTTTAATAGTTTTGTAACAGCTCTTTGTGGTGTTGTGTTGTTAAGGTGCAGAGGGATCAACATTGATGTCATACTTTTCAAAGAACCAAATAAAGGCTCTGAAGCCAAAAATAACAATCAGCACATTAAGGGACTTGCAGTGTCCGGTGTTACAAAGTAATGAACTACAAGGAAAGCCAGAGGAGTCCTGCAGTACAGAGGAACTGTTTGAATGGCTAGGTGCTGTCTGGAATCAAGTAAACTTGTGAGTATTTGAATTTGTTTGATGTTTAAATACATTTTAAGTAAGGAAAGTCACTATTTTAAGAGCTAAATAAGAATTAAGACACATGTCTGTAAGTGGGAAGTTTGTTATGCACTTAAGCGTTTGTTGTAAGACTTGAATAAATTCTGTGGTTTTGGGGGTACTGGTGCTTGTATGGTGCTGTGTTTCAGATTTATGACTGAAACTGTTGGTAACTCAGGGATGTTTTAGCTATTGCTGAGCAGTGCTTACACAGTGTCAAGGCCTTTCCTGCTTCTCCTGCTGCCCTGCCAGCGAGTAGTCTGGGAGACAACACAGCTGGGACAGCAGAACCCAACTGACCAGAGGGATATCCCACAGCATACAGTGGCATGCTCAGCAATAAAATCTGGGGAAAATAAAAAGGATAATAAATGAATTATCTAGTTTGCATTGCTTTCATGTGCAACTTTTGCTTTACTTATTAAATGATCTTTGTCTCAACCCACGTGTTTTCTCACTTTACTCTTCTGATTCTCTCCCCCATCCCCCTAGCGGGGAGTGAGTGAGCGGCTGTGTGGTGTTTAGGTGCTTACCACAGCACCATGACATCTTGCGTATTAATTGCTTGGCCATTAGTTGGTTCAGTATTAATTTACATGATATACATAGACACTACTTGTTTGATACAATTTTTGATTACTAAGACTTACTGTAGGAGATTTAATTTTTTTTGTTGTTGATTTTTTTGTTGTTGTTTTTTTTTTCCAGAGACAACAAATCGTCTGGCTTCTTATCAACCTATTGCTGCCCTCAGCCCAACACAGTGGTGGAAAAAGCTTTTTTGTGCACAATCACAGGTTTTATAATTCCTGAGAAGATAATTCAGTTATTGGAGCAGCTATGGTAAGGCCTGGTAGAAGTACACTATTAAAACGTTTGTACTCTTAACACTTTTTAATTTTCAAATAACTTAAATACTTTTCAGTAGTATTGTTGGAGGTAAATAGCAAAATATACAAAACAAATACTTTCTTTTTTAATTAGGAAATGAGCTGGAAGCTTCACATTGGTATTAAAAAAAAAATAAACAGTTTGGGATACTCCAAACTGAGAATGGCTGCCCTGTATTCCTGTAATGAGTTTGCTTTTTATCTTCATTTCTAAGAAACAGTGACTCTACTGAGCTCCATATTTTTCACGTTTTTCAAATTCCCTCTGTCTATGAAAATCACATGCCCTCAAATATGTCTGATGTAGTATTTTTAACTACTGATGGAAAATATGATTGAAATCCCTTTATGATACCAAGAAGAGTATCACAAGATACTTAAGGTTATTATGCTATTACAATAAATTAACTTACAGTGAGTTTTTTGAATCAAATGTTGTAACATGGGACACTGGGTAGTGGTGACCAGGGTAGCTGTAGTTTTAATTCAGTACCAAACTACATGATACCAGTTGGTCATGGATCAGCGTGGTATCTGGCTGTATTGTATATTAGTGCTACTGATAGCAAGTTCTGGAAGCTCCTTGCTCCACTTGTGAAACAATTCTTAAAGTGTCTGATGGCTAACAATTGTAGCACTGACTCACAACAATATTGCTTTTGCTTTTTCTGGAATATAATCTTACTCTGAGCAATTTTCAAATCTCATGCAGAAAACCTCTGTAAGCTAGGGTTGGAACACAAATTTCCTTCGCTTTTATTCTGTACTTTAAAGAGCAGTGGATAATGTCTGGCTTTGATTATTTGTAATTCATTTCCTTTCTGGTGGTAGAAGTATTTGTCAGGCATACCCTGATTGTGTTTTTTCCTCCAATGTCTTTTTTGTCCTGATAGCAAGTGTTCTCAGTAAGTGTTCTATTTTCTGAAAGACAATGCATGCTGTAGGAAATTGAGAACAGCTACTTTACAACTTAGAACTTTTTCTAATTGCTATAACTTGCAGGTTTGCCGTGTCTAAAAGTATGGTAGGAATAATCAAAAGTCATTCTTATTTAATTTCCTAATGTTTTCTGATAGAATATTTCTTTTGAATTTATTTATTATGTACTAAAGTGTGTGTGTGGGTTAACTGTTAATTACAAATTTTCACTGAAGTGCCTGGGGTTTTGATTATTTTTTTTTAACTTTATATTGTATACTTGATCACACTGTCTATTCTGTTTTAATTATTGACTACTTTATTGTCTTCCTTGCAGTTGCTATTTTGGTGAACCAAAACTGGGGTATTGGCTGACCTTAACTGTGCATGGCTTTGCAGACAGCCCTGTTTCGTGGAGAGAAAGTGAACATGGTTTCCACAAGGGAGGAGAGAACTTGTACAACTTTGTAATTTTCAGAAATCTGGACTACTGGCTTCAGATGGCTGTAGGAACTAACGATGATTGTCCTCCATAAAGCTGCGTCTACAGAAGAAGTTTTCTAATAATCCCATTTTACTGTACAGAAATGTAATAAAGTAATTTTTATAAAACTAACTAGGTAACAGGTTCTAAGAGGCTGTATATGTTTTTCCATTATTTATAGCCCTTAAAGGATGGAATGATTGGAAACGATGGGACAATTGGATTTTTGTTTCTTCACTGTCATACAGTGCATTCTGAAAGACTTCACAATTCTAGCTTTAAGAAAAACATACATTTTGGAGAGTTTACATTCTCAGAAATTGACTGTAAGTGGCTTCCCTTTATCCAGGAGTAATTTTGGAATTTGAAAGTTAGCTTTACAGATTGCTAGCTAAAATATTTTGGGGGAAATCTTATTGTGGGATTTAGTGTTTTCTTTCTTTGCATTAAATATCTGTAAAACCTTCAAATTAATGTTTAAGACATTTCAGCCTACATGCTGGCAATTACAAAAATGTTCTCCGTAATTTGTTATGGGGGAGGAGAAAAAGGGTGAGGAGAAGGGAGGTACATCACAGTAGGAGGAGCACCTATTGAACATGGAGAAAGTAAAGGCTTACTGACCTGCTTTTTTAATTTTGCAGATCACAGTTGGTTGTCAGAGAGAAGTTGATTTTTAACAGTGATGCAAAAGGCTGCTGCTTGCTTTCTTAATTGACTTCCGCATGCTCACACCCCCACCAAATATCTACTTTTAAAAGTCGCTTCTGGTTCTTGCTTACAGGACAATTTGTGGAGCTAAGATTTCACTGTCTTGTTATTGCAAACACGTCTCTGGGAAGGACTCCGTGGACATACCCTCGAACAGCGCAGTTGAAGTGAAACCAGTTTTGTTAAGAATAAGCAGGAAGGCTGAGAGCATAGACAGCTATAAAGAATCCAGGTTAACTCCTGTTGAAATCCATGAAAGGTTGGATGGTGGTTTGCGGGGAAGTAGGGGTGGGTGTTATTTGGGGTTTGTGGGTGTGTATCATTAGAGTACTAATGCAGTGCTAAAATGGAAGCTGTTCACTTGACGGAGTGAGAGATTGGTAGTGGAAGTTAAGGCATAGCTGTAGTGGAAATGTCAAGATCTCCCATCAGGAAGAATAACACAGAAAACCAGAACAGACCATGGGAAGCAGTTGAATTTTATTTTTGTTATCTGTTTATTGGCTCTCTTCAGTGAGGAGAATCGTCCTGGATTATTTACTTGGATGGTATTTGTTTGTCATACGCCTCCACTAAACATAACCCCTTTTACTGATGTTTTGTTACACGTTTCACAAACTCAACTCTGACAAATCAGCAAACACTTCTAAATTTATTACATTGTTTTTCAAAATTATCCTGCCGTGAGATGTTTGTAGTAGGTTACCAGGAGCAGAAGTGCCACCTTGTCACATGTTCAGACATAGACTCACATGATCACAAACTGAATGGACAAGAGTCTGGGACAGTTCTTGACTTGACACTTGACTAGTAAATATTTAACAAGGTTGGCTCAAACATCATGTTTCATTACTACGCATCAATGCAAATGGCTTCAGTTGTTGGCTAGTCTGCTTTCAAAAGTGTCCGTGCCATGTGTCAGCTCCCACAAAAGAAACTCATAACCAGAAGTTTCTTCCTTTTTCCCCTTGATCAGAAGGTCTCTTAAAAGGTTGGGTGCTTTTCCTGGAAGTTACACCTGCAGCAAAAGTTCTGATACAAAGTTAAAAATTTTAAGTCTTTATGAAAAGTAATGAAGTTTGTAGCTGCACCAGGAATCTGCTCATCTTTCTGTCAGATTCTAGTAAAACTAACTCTTTCCCCCCTGATATATCTACATACATAAAAAAAGTGTAACATATTCTGCTTTTTAAAAAAACAACTGCTATCTAAAGTAAGAATTTTGTATTGGTGGGTTTGTTTCCCTTATTAACTGAGAGAAAGGAGTGAAGTCTTACGCGTATGCTTCATACTACTCCCAGCAGGAGTGCGGCAGCTATTGGCCTTGGCTCTGAAATGTCAGCCAGGTGAGGTGATTTTTCTAATTGCCATCTGGTTGCAAAACACCTTGGGTTCATTGATGGAAGCAGCTGCTGCTTAAGTGCTGCTGGGTACATGGTGACAGCCTTACTGAGACAATTCTGGAAGACAAGCTGAGAAGCAGGTATTTCAGCTCTATGTGGTATGTGAGTATTAAGGTTAATCTTTTATGGATATCTAGGGAAATCTCATCAGATTGGTCAACAGTTCCCTTTGCCTCCTATCTACGTACACAAGGGATCGTAAATATTTCTCAAAGCTCTTGACTCTCAAAGCTAGGAGTCATCTGGCTGTGGTGCTTCCTATAATCCCTAGTTGTCTTCCAGTGGTTGTTTAAAATGGTTTTTCCATCTAAGGAAGGGATTAAAATCTTATTTGAGATGCTGAGTTGTTTCTGGTTTTTCTCTGTTTTCTTTAAACCTGTACAAAGAATCATTGAAAACCTTGTGCTGGTAATGGTTACTGCAGTTGGTCTACTCTTAGACTCTGTGAGAGAGGCAGGCTTGCTGTGCTTTGTAGTTGCACAGAAGAGAAACTGGGGAGTGGAATTGAGTTCTTTCTTGCCACCTGCAAACAACTGTGACCTGAGGGAGGGTTTTCCTGGAATGAGGGACAATAGCCTGTTCCCTACTGTCTGTAAGGACAGACAGAATACTGTGTCCCCCTAGGAGACTCCCAAGCATGGGGGAAACTCTTGCTGAGAAAAGGAACAGGAAAGCATTGCTTGCGTGCCTGGGGAAACAGGTTAGATGGGAAGAGCTGGGTCTTGGCCAGGGGGTAGTAATTCAAGGAAGGCATTCAAGGGCAGGGCACATGAGTTGGACATAAAAAATTTTATGTATGAGAATGAAAGATGGCTGCTTGTGGTGTTTCTGCCCTTTGTGTCTGAGTATGAGGGAGGACAGGAAAATGCTGCAAAAGTAATGGGGAGCAGCTGTGCACCAGCTGCTTCTGAGATCAAAGGGCTGAGCGCTTACTAAGAAGTTTTGCCTGTGGGGAGTGTTTTATCTACCATGGGGAAGGAAAGCCAAATATCTGAATGCAGAGACAACCTGGGGCAAGCTCATTGCATGAAGAGTAGAGGTTTTTGTTGTCCTGGTATGTGGACAGACAGTGATAACACACTACTTGAGAGCTAGGGAACTGCTCTGCTTTAACATCAGCTGTTACTGGGCTGTGCATTCCTGCCTCTCAGCTGGTGAAAGGAAAGGGAATTTTGTTTAGAGGTTACTGGGGGGTAGCAGAACCAGCTGGGAATGGGCTGCAAAGATCATGTGCTTTTCCAGCCACATGTTTGAGTAACTGGTTGTGTGTTTAGAAATTGGTGGGTGTGGAACAAATAGAGAAAAACTGTTCCTGTTGATAAAGGAGAGAAAAGCTGAGGCAGTTGGATAGTATGTTATACAAAATCACTCCAAATAGAATATATTTCCCTTTTTGGTTTGCAAAGGCTGACTGAGTCAGGAACCTGTCTGGAGAAATACAGGTATGTGTCTCTTGATGGCAAGAATGGGAGCCTGATGGTTGTGTTAGTGTTTTGTGTCTGTTAGCATGTGGGACTCTGAGAAAGTTAGAGATAAGGGTGAGAAAAAGAACTTTCACTATCAGAATAGATTCTAGAGATGCTGTGGTTGCAGAGGGAAAGCAGCAAGATTTGGTAAAACTTAGATCTGGAGAATGCAGGAGAGAGAAGAATAAGTGCTAATATAAGGCTGCTTGAAAGGGAGGTGACAGGGCTTGATGGAAAGAGATCCTAAGCTTTGTTTTGGCTGTGTCATGCTGTCCTTTACTGGTGGATATCCATTTGGGAGAGGCTAGCTAAGCTGTAAAGTTGGATGTTTGGAAAAAAGCCAACAAGAAAACAGGTTCATTTATTGTTAGCCCGAGGATTGCATAGCTATTGTGGGAGTGAGGGAGATTGCTTAAAGATGCCCTGTTGGTTTTTTGCTGGAAATTATTTGTGTGCTTTTCTTATTCTGTGCCACAGGCTACCTTCTTTTGGTTCATCTGTAAGGTTTCAGAGAGCGTTACAGAAACACCAAAGATTGAAAACTATCTTAGGTTAGATTATGTTAATATTGCTGTTAATTGCAATTAGTAGTTGGGCTGCTCAGCCACCACTGCAGAGCCAGTGTGGGGTTTTGCACATGTAGGGAGTGCCTCTGCTACAACTACCACAAAAATAAATCGGTAGGGCAGACAAAAGGTGAAAAGGAAACTAAGAGTTTGGAGGGGTACTTCTTTCCCCCTCCTCTCATGGGAAGTGCATAGCAAATCAGTAGCTGATCTGAGATTAAAATGAAGGTTTTTTCTAGCTAATCCAGTACTCTAGCTACTAGATTATAGTTCCTCTGATGCTGTTAATTAAAGGTTAATACATACAATTGACTCTGTCTTTAGTATTTAGTATTTCTTTAAGTGGTAGCTATACTGGAACACGCTTGAATTGTTTCTCTTAATCATTTTTATTCACAGAATAGAGCTTAGAGGACAAAACCAGAGACTAATTCCATTAGTGGGCTATTAAATAACCACCTTCTGAATATTAACAAGAATTTCAAAAGTACCTACTATAAACCAAGGCAACTTTACATAAATGAGTGGCCTTTGTTTCATCCCTGGAAGTAGCTTCCAGCACTGCTTAAAACTATTTGCTTTAATGTAGCCGCATACAGGAGCAAAAAGGGAGAGCTAATGCGACTTGAGCAGTTTTCAGTTTTCCAGAGAGCTGGGTGTAGGGTGCCTTGGCTATGCCAAGTTTCTTTTAGCTGGCTTTATTAGAACAATTTAGTGGGCTTCAGTTACTAGAATATGGGTATGTTTTACCTGGGTAATTGAAGAATATCCTAAGCAGTCATGTATGCTGTTCTATCCCCCCACTGTCAAATACAGATAACCATTTATATTAATATTATTGTTCTTAACAGCTAAGTCAGGTGTCTTGGTTCACTAGATACCAACAATCTTTCAGTATCATATGCCGGTAGGGTTGCAGAGAAAGCAAAGGGACTAAGCTCAATTATGTGATTGCAGGTCACATAAGGAGCATGTTTACTCATTTATCGTGAAGGCAGGTATTTACAAAGTTTGTTGCTGTTGAAGTTTCTTTTGTGCTACCAAATAGAGTACGCATTTTTAAAAGGATAGACTCAACGTAAGGCTCAACGGGAAGCTAGTGCTATTACACTGCAATTTGCAAAACTTCTTGTAGTTTGGCACTGGGATGAAAACCTTACTGAACTAGGCACCACACTGTCATTGGGACAACATCAATTAAAATTTGTGAAGAGAGGTTTCTTCTTTGTTATTGAAGCAAATTAAGATTTTAAATGGTCAGCTTTTGTAGGGCAGGCACAAAACCAAGCAGTGATACATTGGTCCTTGAGCCTGCTTTTTGGTTTTAGATACTAAATCCAGTTTTGGAGCTCCTGGTGTCAGAACAAAATGTTGTAGCCACATAAACTTGTTCCAATATGTGCTCAAATATTTTCATGGCAGTTGGGTGTCATTTGTTTTCCTTTAGTTGGCATAAATGCCATATCATGTACTTGGCCCTGATTTGACAGAGGTGGTTTTGTGTTCCAGATGTCACTGAAATCTGTACTACTGTTCAGGATGTCGTGACTTGTATCTCTCATGTTAAATACTGTGGAATCACAATCTGAGACACATGGAATCTTTGTACCTGTGCTGATCTTAAAGTTCAATAGGAATAGCACACACTTAGGAATTCAGAGTAATGAATGTCTTGATCAGATGATTAAAGGTATTCTTGTGACCAGCATGGGTTTGCAAGCTCCATGAATCAAGTCTTCACAATTATGTAAGCATCCTCAGGTTAGATCTGTAAAAGCAGCAGTGCCTATGTAACTTTGAAGACTTGTGAAAGACTTTTGAAGATCTGCAATAGCAGAGCATTGTGTTACCTACTTCCTCAGTGGCAATAACGGCCTTCAGACTGGGAATGCATGGTCCTGCAAAGCGAATTTATTCTTTTGCTCTGAACAGAGATCAGAAAAGTCAGCATGCTGAGTAGTGAGCTACCTACCCTCCTTAGTAGATAGTGTGAAGGGCTACAGTGCACCTAGCTCAGCCTGCTCTGATGGAAGCAGGGGTTTTGGGTTGTTTGGGTTTGTTTGGGTGTTTTTGTGTTGTGGTTTGTTGGTTGTTTTTTTTTTTTTTTTTGGAGAGGAAGGTGCAATTTGAGATAGAAAAGCAAGGTTGTCTGAAGACCTGTGATAGAGACATCTGGGTTTTACTTAGATCTCTGGGTTTTACTTATAGCTCTTAAATTTCTGGGTGACCTTCTACAAATAACTTCGCAGTTCTGTGCTGCTCTGATGCTTTCCCATTTGATGCAACAGACTTAGAGAGGCTACTTGCTTTGTAAAGCACTTTGAGCGAGCCATAGCTTATCATTTAGGATTCACAGAATTTACTTCAGAACGTAGAATCATGTCTTGCCACATCCCTTTGACTCTAAAGACTGCTGATCAGAGAGGAGTGGTTTTGACCAGGGCTCCAGGGCCAAACAAGTCCTATCTTTTCTCTACCTGCCTGGAGGGTGATGTAAGTGAAGGAAGTGGTATGGGTTTATTCTGCTCAAGGCAAGACTGTAATGTACTGGAAAACATGACTGCATTTAGTCAGCTCTATTGTAGAGAACAGAGGGATAAAGGGTAACTAAGGGTAACATGAAGCATTTGGGAAATTTATAAAAATACAAAATGACTTTTCTTGTTAAGAGAATGGTTGTACATCATTAATGGCTACAAAAGCAAAGTGGGAACACGCTTTCCAAATCAGGAGGAGAGCAATCCTTAGCAGTTGCAAATCTATTTATGTTCCAGTCATGCTCAGAGTGTGGCTTTGAGGTCTGAAGCTCTTGTAATTGCCTGGAATATGTCACTTTGCAGCAAGATTCATTGTTCTGTTTTCCTTAAGAGAAAGGCTGAGATTTTTAGCTGTAGGACTTCCCTTTCAGTAGACCAGAGAGACGTGGCTAAATTCCCATGTATTGTTTTGTTTAAACACTATTAATTATGGCTTCCAGTATAAGCATGTCAGTTCTTTGTGATCTAGGCAGAAATTGATGCATTTGGTGGGAAGCAGCCAAAGCTTTATTTTGTGATTATGCATGAGTTTTAGGAGCCAGGTTTTGATCCCTGTTGATAGAAGTCCCATAAACTTTGCAGGATCAGTAGGGTGCTTGTTTGATTCCCTGATTTCTCAGTGTCAGAGACTTACTTTTTTTTCTTTCTTTTTTCTCAACTTCTTGCTGCCAGATTTCCTATGCTACTCCCCAGGCAATGCTCAAGATAGTTAGACATTTAGCCCAATTCAATGAGAGTGAAGTCAAAGCTCCATGCCTTGCATGAAGACTTAGATGGGCAAGATTGAGCAGGGAGTGAAGGCAGTTTCAGGAAGCTATGTCAGATGTAGCTTCAAAAAGGCTAATGATGCAACCTTATCCATGTTACTTTGCATGGGAAGCTTTCTCCTTTGTGCCTTCCCGTGAAGAGAAGTGAGTACATTTTTAAATAGCGAAGAATTCCTGCAGCTTCCTTTCAAGTCCCCAAGGTATTGTTGGCCGTGGGAACCTCTCTGTATAGCTCCTATGGAGCTGGCAGTTTGGAGTGTAGCCATGACACTTCCATGTCAGAAATCACACATGCTCTATGTAAAACTCTTGACTGCTGTTGGTAGACTGGGTAGAAAAGACAATTTTCTAGATTTATTTGTTTTGTGAATGACTTTTCTTCCCTGGGGGCTAAGTTTCAACTAAATGAGACTTCCTTAGATCCAGGTGCAGTTCTCCATGCTCCTCCTTTAATTCATGGCTTGATCAAGTGCTGAGGACCTCTAGGGAGGGGAGCTGTGAAGAAAAGATCTTTCTTCATGCCTGTCAGTAGGTAGGTCTGCCCTACGAAGGTACTTCGTAGTCTGGAGCAGCTCACACTTTCTTTTCTTACTCCAGTGTGCGTTGGTAGATTGGTTCAGAAAGTTCAAGCGCTCCTGGATTTACTGGCATCTGTTTCCAAAATTGTTCACTGTGCTGAAACTGAGAAATCAGCCGGGAACATGGGCTTTGCTACAGGCAGGGGGCCTGCTCAGTGTCCTGCTTGCCCAGCCCAACCCTACCCTTGGCCAACAGTTACCACAGCCTGTGGAGATGAGCAAGCAGGATTTGCTTGCAGGGAATGTACCCTGTGGTGTTCTTGGCCTGTTTTCTGGAAGTGTAGTCTGACAACCATCATCTGGACAGAAAGCCCTTGGCACAGAGAGCTCACTCTTCTCTTTAACTCATGAATGGTATACCTCCAAGATGATGCTTTGGTTGGTAGGTTTTGGGTTGCTTTTTGTTTTGGTTTGGGGTTTTTTTGTCTCTTTTTTTCTCCCTCAGAGATCAGTCATTTCAGGAATACCTGCAGTTTTCTTAAAGACCCCAAAAAATGTGATTTGGAAACAAAAGTTAAGGGGTTGAAAGCTGCAGTGGTAACATAGGACAGAGGTTTGGTTGAGGCCTTTTCAATAACATAAAAATTGCTTCATGAACCAGATTTTGTCCAAAATGTCATAGGTGCGTGTCCTTGTAAATTATAAGGACATGATAAAAGCACCTTGGGTTCCTAAAAAAAAAAAAGTGTGCCAGCTCATACAGTTACTACTATAAAATGGCTGTGTCAATGTCCTGCTTCCCTCTAAATCTAGTTTCAACAAAAATGCCAAAGTGGGGAAAGGAAAAAAACTAGAATTTGGTCTAGAGACTAAGCATGAGAAATTTTGCCTTGAATCTTTTATATAGAAAATGATACAGTATGTTAAGACTAAGTTGAGGCTCTGCTGTGTTTTTCTCCAACTCGGTAAGGGTCTGGTGAGCAGAAGAGGACAGAATTTATTAAGATGTTTGATTTCAGTGCAAATAGAAACCCCCCAGGTTATTCCACAGAGTCCTGAATTTGGTAAAAACAGTTTTTTTTTTCCTCCCAATGAACAAATAGCTTACTGTCCAAAATACCTCTAAGCAAGTTTAGATTTATTCCACTTACACTCAAACAAAATGAGGTACCTCCCTATTCCAAGAGAATATTCACAAATACCAAAATCTGTGCAAAAATCAAGAAACTGATTAGCATTGTAATAAATCCTTTTGGTTTCTTGTCCTTGTGCAACTATGGCAAGGAAGAAAACCCACTGATAAATGCCTATGAAAGGCATTCAAATGTTTTTGTTAAACTACCTGCAAATATGCTGGTTTATACGTAAGTGCCATTGTGGATGTCATCATCTGGTGACAATGGCCACTAGAGCTGTGTCCTCTCATCAGCTCTGAGCTGTTCTGTGTGACCCTGAGTGGGGGCATATTGAGTCAGATTTTTCAAAGAATCCTGTTTCCATTTAGAAATAGAAATAAATAGCAGCCTTCTTGTGGACTTAAGTATCTCTTGACTTTACTGATCTTTAGTGTGCTTTTTATTATTTTTTTTAAAGTCCCACATATGTTTCAATGTGCCTGTAGTTTGAAAATTACTACAGTCACTTTTATTACAGAGGGGATAAATTTGATTCCTCCTGCATGAACTTTCTGGATGTTCTCAGGGCAGGATTCTTATCAGCAGTAGCAAATTTACTGGGAAACAGTGCAACTTCTGAGCACTTCACTGAATTTCTAACCAGTTCTCATACTGAACACAAAATGCCGCAGTCTGCTAGCAGTGTCATGTCAAGTGCTGTACTAATGTAGGAAGAGACTGTCCCTACCATCCAGTGCTTCCAATCTTAAAAAAAAAAAAAAAAAAAGGAGAAAAGTGGTAAAGTAGCACAGATTTTACTGTTGTCACTAGACAAGACAGAAATGCACTTCAGAGTTTTTCACCCAAGCCAATGCTTTCAAACTTGATTGGTGATTCTTAAGGTTCAGAAAGTTTCTCCTTGCCCCATGGTACTGTGGTTAGACATGAGACGTGTGGCCTGCTGTCTTGTGTCCCTCTAGCTGTTCTGAGGGTGTTATTGCCAGTGGAGTAATATCCTATTTACCAGGTTTTTGGTGGTATTGGGGACTTACCAAAGGAATCTGTCACTCCTTATTTTTCCATCTTGTCTTCCAATAGCATCTGGCTTGCCTTGCTGATGGAAAAGGTTGGTACATGGTAAATCCTGAGACTGACTGTCAAGAACAGTAACAGTTTGAGACAGTGAAAACCAGTTTTGAGATATTGTAAAGAGCTAGGGGAAGCTTTTTGGGAAGGGAATTGAAGCCAACCAGAGAGAAGTCTGGACTATTAAATTAATTAGCCTGTCATGAGGTTTTTGAAAGCAAGGATGGAGCTCTATTAGCGTGTTGGCTTCATGGCAAGTGAAAGCTGGCTGGAGCCTGCTCATCTGCATGTAGTTTTGGGATGAATTAAAGTCTTAAAGCCTGTGGGGTTTGTTGAAAAATGGCATTTTGAAAGAGGCAAGTTGGCTGCTAGGAGTCACAATCAAAACAGAGCCAAAACAAACTTCATATTTCTTAACCCCAGTGTTGCTGTGGAGTCCAGATTTTCCCAGATGATGTGCAAATGCACAAGGACCGAGCATTGTGAGCTGCCAAATTTTAGTGCGAGAGGGGAAAAGAAAATAAACTACAGTTATCCATTATGTAAATACACGGCAGGTATGAAGAAGACTGAGTTAATTCAGTCCTGATCATGTTTATGATGGAAGGGAGGATGCAGCTATAGAATAAGTAAAAGAGCTAGGGATGTGAGTAAGCTGAAAACTCAGACTATGACTTCAGTGTTTGGCACAAGCCAGAAGAATAAATAAAGCACTGAGATGGTAGGGGGCAGGGAAAAGAGAAGTGTCAAGAGTAGCATAAACAGTGAGTCTTGAGCCAGCGTGCTGTGCATTGTGTTAATAGGAATCAAGTGGGATTTGTGGGAAAGATGGATCATGGCAAAAGCGAGGAAAGGGTTTGAATGAAGGCAACCAAAAGATTGCTGTGCTCCAGTCATTTTTGTACTCTGGTATGAATCGGATGCATCTCTGTGGGACTTCAAAGAGGAATACTGACGTAATGCTAGGAGAGAAATAGGCTTTCTTTTTATTAGAAAAGATGCAGATTAGATAAAATTGTGATTTATATGATTCTGAGTATGTGGGGAGCTGAGTATCAAGGGCTGAGAAACTGACAAATTGAAAAAGCCCCAAGAGAAAAGGAACAGGATCCCAAGGGACTGGTTATTCTCTCCTGATACGAAATGATCTTTTAAGAAAGATAAACGTATTAAAATTAAGTGGTAAAAATAATTTGGGGCAGACTGTAGCGACATTGCTCGTGACCTAGTTCATGCATGTAAGAACAGGAAATTAAGAGCTAAAGGCAGAGTTGCTGAATGCCTTCTTTTCCTCAGTCTTCACTGCTAAGGCTGCCCCTCATGAATCCCTGGACATGGAGGCAAAGGGGAGGGTATGGAGAGAGAAAGTTTCTCCTCCAGTAGAAGAGGATCAGGTTTGGGAACACTTGGCTAAACTGGACATTCATAAGTCCATGGGCCCTGATGGGATGCACCCGCGAGTGCTGAGAGAGCTGGCAGATGTTATTGCTGGGCCACTCTCTATCATCTTTGAAAGGTCATGGAGAACAGGAGAGGTGCCTGAAGACTGAAGAAAGGCCAACATCACTCCAGTCTTCAGAAAGGGCAAGAAGGAGTACCCTGGGAACTACAGACCAGTTAGTCTCACCTCCATCGCTAGAAAGGTAATGGAGAGACTGATTCTAGATGTCATCTCCAAACAAGTTGAAGAGCGGGGGGCTATTGGAAGTGGGCAACATGGGTTTAACAAGGGTAAATCATGTTTGACCAATCTGATAGCTTTCTATGACGTTATAACTGGTTGGTTGGATGAAGGGAGGGCAGCAGATGTCATTTAGCTTGAATGCAGCAAGGCTTTTGACGCTGTCTCCCATAACATCCTCATTGGGAAACTAAGCAGGTGTGGGCTGGATGAGGGGACAGTGAGGTGGATTGAGAACTGGCTGTGTGACATGACGATCCCTTCTAACTCTAATAATTCAGTGAAATTCAGTGAAATGTCTTAGGATCTTTCAACACTGTATAGTAGCAGCTCCAGGTAGGTCAAGCTAGAAGGGTGCCAAGTGTCCTCCAGCACCCCTGTGCTTCTTTTCCAACTATTGGTGACCTCTTCAGATGGTGAGTGGTTTTACATGTCTTCGCGAAGAGCTATTCTGAAATAAAGTTCTACTTTAAGGTTGCTTTTGGATAAAAGCAACACAGCAGAGAGGGACGAAGGGTGTTAATATGTGGCTGAATACAGTACTGATCAGAAGGGCAGGGAAAGATACAGTACTCAGCCTTTCAGGGACTCCTGTTTCATGTTGCCCTTGCCACCTGGGGACCACCTTTTAATAAATTTGTATTTCCATACAATTTGATCAGGGAGTGTATAGTTTCTGCTAAAGAAAGAAAACTACTATTCAGATTAACTCTTTCTGGGCAGGAAAAGCCTCTGCAGATCAATTAGCAATGCAAAAATCATTGCACTGTTTCATCTGTTTGAAAAAAAAATATATTTTTTTTTTCGTTTACAGTGCAGGACATAGGGTAAAGGATACCTGTTAGAATTGCTTGTGACAGTTTCCCCATCACATATAATTTGGGACCAAGAATCTTTAAAGTGAAGATCCTGAAGCTGTGCCAGCAGGCCCTGTTTTGTAGTTCTATGAATGCTTCTAATCATTACAAGTGTTGAATCCAGAAATTTTGCTTGAACAATGTTGGGTCACTATGAAAGGAGGATAAAATTGAGTTTAAAGTTGTTTTAATGCAAAGGTAATAGGGTGACATGTTGGGAAAACATTAATTTCAGAAAAAAAATAAAAGAAAACTTACTGAAAAGAATGTAGTTAAAACTCTTAAGATGGGCAAAATCTCGTAAGTTTGTTGGGTAAGTTGTCCATGCAGAATATACAAGTGAAGACTGCACCTTATGAATTGTATGCGTACAATTGCCTGTATCGTAAATATATTTAAAATAAGGGATTTTAAAAATTTAGGTCTAAGCAAAATTTATTTCCCATTTGCTTTTACTGACAGCTGTGTCTAAACCTCATGATTACTGTCAGAAATATCAAACTCACTACTGTCTTAGAGCATAGGTTTATTAATTTACACAAATAAAACAGTAGAGATGGGGAAAACCTGCAGCTAAGATTTTTTAAAAAGTTGGAGGTTGTTTTGCTTTGCTCTGGGACCATGCAAACTGTAATGTGCTTGTCAGTTAAACTGGTTTGGGGTTGTTTGCCCATTCTGGGCACCTAGCCAACCTAACTTACAAACCTGCAATTATCATGATTGTTAGGAATTGTTCCACTTCTTCCCTGGGATTCTTCTGCCTTGCTTCCTTTCTTCAAGGAAGTCTTAAATTTTCCTGTCCTTTCTGAGAAGACCCTAATTTTCCCCTTAGGGGTTTCCACAGAGTCACAGAGGCTCTCTGGCTCTCCAACAAATGTAATCTTCCCACAGAGGCAGCAACAAGGAAGAGTGTCGCTCCTCGGCATCAAATCCCTGCTGGCCCTAACCAAAAAAGCCAGGTCTTGCTGCTAGGAGACACCCACAGTGTTCAGGGCTTTTTAATTTTATGATTTAACACAGAGCTTCTAAATATATGTCTAAATTGCAGGCTGAAAGGCTTTGGCATTTGCATCATTCCTCGTGGCCACGCTGTTTCTGTGGCAGTTGACAGCAGTTGGTTGGTGAACGCTTTTGAAGTATTTTGATGCCCTTCCACAAAACATGAATCGAAAGGAAAGAAGTAGCATGAGATGCTGGCCACCCAGCAGCTTTTTGACTGCAAGTGCTGTGAAGTACCCATGGTTGGAAGGCCCTCAGGTAACACAGTGTTTATTGTGCTATTGCCTCTGAGTCTCTAGGAGGAATAAGTTGTCTGGGTCCTAGAAAACTCCTTTCCAACTCTTTCCACTTTGCTGCTGTGGCTAGAAGTAGATGTGGGGGGCTTTAGTTATCGAGGCGAGCGTGTTGGAAGGTGCAGTTTTTCACATTGCTGGTGTGAGCTGGGGTTGCAGCTTCCTTCGTGAGAAAGCCTGCAAGGTGGTGATAGTGTGTTGATCTAGTGGGGAAACAGGGCAAGTCTGTAATCTTAGCAATGTTGTACTCTGCTGTTTTATCATCAGTGATTTTGCAGGGTCAAGTATGGCAGCGGTCCAGGCACAGCACATGGAGGCCTTTGCGCAGCTCTTTGAACAGAGCTCCTGTTGTGCATGATAGGAAAAACAGATGTAAGAGATCTTTAATCTCAGCCGTCATCCTTGCAGAGAGGAGTTGTGCCTCTCTTCCGTGTGTTTCATGTAGGTTCTGGGTGGGATGCTCTGATTCTCCTTTGCCTGTGCAAGTGGTTTCAGTTGAGGTGGTGGTCTGAGAGAGAGAAAATCCAGTGCTTATCTCACTTGTGCCTTGTACTGCTGGGCTCCTGTGTCTTCAATGATAACAGGTTTCTGAGGAATGTGCCGTCTGTCCTTGCCGTTAGTGCTGGAGCTTTTCTCAGGTTGCAGTTACTCTTCATGACTATGAATTTAGAGGAGCACCAGGAAAGTCAAAGGTTGGGGAAATAATGATGGCGTGCCAGGTTATTGTCTGGCTGGAAGTTTTCCTTCAGGGAATTTCCTGTGTTCAAACCAACTTCTTGGGGTACAAAACTGCTGAACATTTCTGAAGTCTCTAAATGTAAAGCTGGGGACTCTGTGTATGTCTTTTTTTCTAGACCCTGGCAAAATTACATTTCTTCTCAGTCAACCAACCTCCCTCAGGAACTTCTGGACGATTTTAATATTGCTTATTGGTTTAATTATTACATATATTAGTGTTACAGACTGCTGTATTATTTGTTTATTTAGTTTTGAAAGTTCAGTAATCAAAATCAATTTACCAGAGGAGGGAATTGAAAAAGAGAGATCTTAAGTGACATGAAAAGAATCAGTGATAACTGGTTCAGTGATAAAATTGTAGTCAAGAACTATCTAGAGGCAGTTGTGCCACACCTCTTCTTCAGGAAGTTTTTTTTCCCAAAGCATTAACTTACCACAGGAGCATTGGGTGAACCTGTCCTGCTCTTAGGAAGGGCAGTGAGGGAGCTGAATGTCATTTTAATATAGGCTAGCCAGAGAGTTCAGAAACCCCTCGCATATCTTCAGGTTTTGAGGTATCTCATAATATTCTTGTATCCTTAGTTCTTTTTCTATTTTTCATTGAAAACTATCTTTTCAACCAATTACATTTAAACTGTTCAATGTCTGTAAAGAATACTTCTGCAGAGTCACAATGTCTAAATCTGTAGCAGAATATAAAAGCATTGAGATGTGAAAAACTGCTGTTGCCCTCATCTGAATAGCAGTGATGCTGGGGGTACCCCTTGTAGGGGAACCTGAACTGTAGACCTTGGGGTGCATCTTTTTAAGGATTAAGTGCAATACCCTGTTTTCTTGTGCCAGGACCTTTCAGAAGCACTGAGGGTGTGAAGTTTTTTTTTTTCTGTTCTACTTCAGAGCTCGGTTATGTGGGGTCTCCAGATTTCCTGGTTTACATCATCAGGACTAACCATTTGCAAAGATCTTCTGTTGACAGAATTAGAAATAATTCTGCTGCCCCATAGACTAATATAAATAATTTCAAATGCTTATGATTCTAGGGGAATATAAAGCTGTTCTCCTGAGCTGAAATAGATTGTTCAAAATGTCCAAAAGACTGTGGAATTGTTGCCCCTGGTTTCTCCATCAGAGTTGGTGTTGTGGTTAATTTTGCTTCAAGAAAATTCATGTCAGGACCTGACTTTTTTTTGTTCCCTTCCCTTGGATGCATGGACTTGTTTCATTTCCGTCCAGAATACACTATTCTGTTAGGATGAATGACCATGTAATTCCTTCAGAAACTTTCAAAAAAATGAAAGTGTGACTTCAATTATTCCTACACAAAATATAATGCTGGCTTCACAGATACTTCTGTGAATTGTTACAGCCCAGCTCTTGAAACAAAGTTAAGTTTGCAGGCATTCTGGCGTAATTGGTCTTGAGAAGCCTACCAAGAAGCAAGCAGAAAAGCTTCTGGTGGATTCTCTTTGCTCTCTTATTTTGATCCCCTCGATTCAAGGGGTCATTGAGTTTAAAAACTCCTAGCTTTGCATTGCTTTAATTTTGTTAACTCTTATTTAGCTTCCAAAAGAATACTTCCACCACAAAAGTTTAGGCTTTATCAGGTTTCTAGCTTCAATCCCCCTGACTCTTTCTGAGTATAAAGCCTGGGATGGCAGGGCATGGTGGAAAGAAGGGGAAGAAATACAGGGATGTGGACATTTGACATTTGAATGTGAAAAGAAAATGATGTTGTCATTTTTACTTTGCATCATGTAGCGCAAGCGTGATTTCTGTAGGGGTGTGTGTCTCAGTTATTCCTGGCTTAGCAGGTGTGTTTAGGTTGTGTGGGGTTTTTTTTGTTTTTGTTTTTAAATAATATTGTTTGATTGAAGATCCCAGTCCAACTTGACAAGCTCAGTGAATTCCAAAAACATTACTTTTCTAAAGAGCAGCATCTCTCAAAGGTTGCTGCTGGCAGCAGCCAGTTTGCCCAGCATGTGACTTTGGGGGTGGCCTCAGTCAGTGCTTTTTCTTACTGAGACAGATGGTACAGTGAATTTGATGAAAATTAATTTATCAGGGAGAGGCAGGAAAGACAAACAGGACTTTGAAGATTGTTTATATTCTAGGTTTTTGGAACACTTTTCTGGAGATGGAAGTAAAGTGTTGTAAAGAATGCGCCTTGGAAAGCAGCATCTAGGAAATACTGGTTTATTACACCATTATGAGTTGACTTCTCGCCCTGCAGTGTTATGTAGTTGCTCTATAGTGTGTGTTTAGTAGGTTCTATCCAGAAGATATAGTAAAAATATCTTACATTGGACCTAAAGGCTCACGCTATATGCTGTCCTCTTGAGGAGTCCAAATGGTTACATTTCAGTATGACCGCTGGTGGCTGGATTACTCTTCAGATTGATTGACTGAGTCATATCTTGGGAAAAAAATGCAAAATTTCAAGGAGCTGCTGAGGCCAAAGCAATGTTTCAGGTACTGTAAAAGGGATGTATTTGTTTTGTTTAAGTGTTGCAAACCTGTTTATCCTTAAATAAATTCTTTTTTTGTTTGTTTTTTGAACAAATAACTTTTTCTCTATGCTTTTTGACAGAGTAAAGGATGATCCCTGTCGTACCTGAAACACATGAGCTGATCTGTACTTATCTCTGTTCTGTGTGATTTCGTATCATCCAGCACAAGATGTTGGGTTCTCAGACTAAAGTATGTAGTATTGCAGAGCCTGATGAGCCCACAGTTCTAGCCATAGAGGTTGTTTGGTGGATGATGACCAGATAGTTGGAAAATGAATGAAAGTGGGTTTTATTGTGGGTTTTTGTGTGTGGGTTTTTTTTTTTTCAGAGAGAGTTGAGCTTGGAAGGGACCTCTGGAGATCATCTGGTTCCACCCCCCTGCTCAAGCAGAGCCACCTAGAGCAGCTTGTCCAGGACCATGTTCAGAAGCTTGAGTATCTCCAAGGGTGATGACTACAGCCTCCCTGGACAACTTGTGCTGGTGCTTGGCCACCCTCACAGTACGAAATTGTTTCCTTCTGTGTTTCAGTTTGTGCCCATTGCCTCTGGTCCTGGGCACTACTGAAGAGTCTGGCTCTATCCTCTTTGCACCCTCCCTTCAGGTATCTTTGCCTATTGATGAGATTCTCTGAGCCTGTTCTTTTCTGTGTTGTCCCTCCAGGACATATCAGGGCAGTTGAAGTCCCCCATGAGGACCAGGGGCCTGTGATCTTCACATTCAGGTTCATAGCGTGCTGCATAACTTTAGACATTGGTACTCATAATGTGCTCCGCACCGATGTATGGAGCAGGTGTATGTCCCCCTGGTGTTCTTGTCAATTGTGTCTCTCCAAGCATTGAGGGTGATAAGAATGAGGACTTAAGGGAGAATAACTGTCTTTCCTTATTTCCTCCTGCAGCTCCTTTATCTTCTTAGCTGCTGTTTCTTAGTGGTTTCTAATTCCCCTTATCTGTTGTATTTTTCCCTGTGCATAGAGGACGAGGAAGACCAAAAGAACTCCCATCGCCATCTTCTCATTTTGTATTGCACTTCAAACTTTGCATATCAAACCACTCTTCATCTTGTATCTCATGAGGTAATTATATTTGTTTTTTGTTTGTTTACAAGTCTGGTGTATGACTTCATCTGCTAGTCGTGTCCCTCATGAATAAGAAAAAAACCAAAGTATTCTCTAGAGAAAGCTGAAGAGCTGGCTGTACAGAAGAGGAGACCATGGTGATCTTGTGCTATTGCAGGGGCTCCCCTTCTGATACTTCTCCCCTTGGAAAGGAAAAATTCAGCTTTGTGCCACCTTCAGTATAACCGAGCTCCCATGCTGTGTGCCTTTAGGTTGCTAACTCAGCCTCTGATACAGCCCTGTAGTAAGACAGCCTGTGTGTTGACAGCTACTTGGCAGTTCCTTAGGATGGAAAAATCATATGGCAAACTGTAATTCAGTTAAGGGGTATCTCCTCCATCCTACTGTCTTCGGAAGCATACTTGTCATGTCCCAGATGAACATGAAGTGCCTCAACTTATGTCAACAATCCTAGGTACAGTATTGGCTCCAATTATTGAAGAAAGTCTCTCCTGCCCACTTGGCCAGAAATGTTTTGTTTGCTGCCTCATTCTCTAGATGTCTGCAATCCTGTTTTATCCAGCATTTGGATAAAGAATGAACTATATCAGTGTGAAGTTAAGCAGTTTATAGCTCAATATTATGTGGGTTTTTTCCTATTCTTTCCCAGTATGCCTGGATTTAAGAAATGAATTTCACCTAAAAAGATTATTTAAGTCCACTGTCCCTTGTTTTCAGAAGCACAGAAAAGTATCCTTTAGCAATGTCAGCAATCCAGTGAAGAACATACTGAAGGAAACTGCTTCAAAGCTTGGCTTTGTACAAATCAGGAAGTTTGAACAAGGAAAAGAACCCATAGGTGAGCTCAGATCTTCAGATTACCCCATAATACTTTTTGTTGCGCGTTAGTTTACCCAGGGATAAAACCCTTGCTCTGCTTTCTGTTTTTGCTCAAACTTACGTGTCAGCAGAAAGTGTGGTTAAGTGTTACACGGGTGGCTTTCAAACAGTTCCAGGTAATTTCAACCTCTGGTACCATTTTCTGACCAGGAGAAGAGGTCTCTTATTTTACTTCCAAAAATAAACTTGAATGTGATGAAACTTTTGTGGGGAGAGTGTGGCCTCAATGCAGTCCAGTTGCCAGTGCTTGTCTATTTGCTGTTTGCTAGTGCCTGAGACATTACCTATTTCAGGAAGAGAACTAGACTGTCATAGAGAGGTTCCTACAGTGCATTATCAGGGCTCCTTGATACAGCACGTTCTCTATGCTCCATAAGGAACTGAGCAGATTGTGTACTACAGGGAGGACAATGAAGATAGAGAGCAGACAGCCTTGATGGGAGACTTAGGGGTCAGGACTGAGCAAGGCTAAAGCCAGCTGATATTTATATTCTGATACCGTTATTACTAATTCTACTAGCCACTCACTAGACTTCTGCCACCCAAACAGGTGTTGTGATTTGCCTTCATGCCTGAAGGAGGAAAAAAACCTATAATTTGTTAATAGTGCAAACTTAGCTACTGCTGTTAATATAAAGGTAGAGCAATTGCACAGTGACACCAGTGTATAGTACTTGGTCTGAACTAAGGACTTTTTCCAGTCAAGGACAGGAATTTATATGGTCATAAACTTATTAACATCTTAATATGCAAATTGTAGTAGCCCAGCAGCCTGACTGATAATAATGTAAAAATAAAGCAAGTAGAATTATTTTCCATTTGAATTGCCTGCACTTTCACCTGACAATATTTCTTAAATATCTCTAGCTTCGGTCCTCTGCTACGGTGAAATTCTTCCAAGTTTAAGGAAAGCATAAATATCCCTCCAGCTGAAATAGAGGCAATCTATGGCCAAATACTTCTTACAGATGACAACAAGGGATCTTCCTATAAATTTGAGTCAAACTCCGAAAGGTTTAATGTTACAGAACTGGAGGTAAGGTATCTTTTGTCTCCCTTTCAATAAAATCAAATTCAACTAAGGAATTCTCACTTTACTACAGCGTTGTAGGAAAATGACCGATTTTTAAGAGATTGCAAAGAAACACACACTGAATGTTCTTTAGAACTGTAACAAAATAACTAAGAGTAGAATAAGTTCCCATATGTCTTCTTTCTCCAACCACCTCCACAAGAAAACCAGTACATAGTTTACAACAATAAATTCATTTTCAGCTTTTCCTTTGAAGGAAACTACTAAACTTATGTAAGCTCTTAACAATATAAAACATCAATAGTGAAGTCTTTAATTCACAAGATTTAAGCAATTCTTTCTTACTTTAAAATCAGAACTGAAATGTCTTTGAAAAAGACAACTCTATGAGAGATCCACATTTAAAATGTGTTAAGAAATATTAGTTTTATTTAACCAGTTTTCACAGCTGAATATTTATTCTATAAAAACTTTACAGATTGTACAGTTTATATATAGTTCAAACTACTAGAACAAAAAAGTAGGTCCCACAGATGCAAAAATACTGTACCAATCCAAGGTAAAGGCAGATTTACACACTGTACAGCTCTCCACTGGGAAGGGGAGGTGGGTCAGTTCCAAGTAAAAACTTTAAAACTGTACAAAAATAAGGTTTGATTTCTTTTTCATTCTTCATAATACATTCAATAAGATTGCAAGCACAGATACCCAAGTAATAATAGATATCTGCAGTCAGGAATCAATAACCACTCCTGAAAGGAATGCAAAATAGGTCTATTTACACAGGGCACTCTTTTACACCATACTGTATATAGTGTATATTTAAAATAATAAAAAAGCATAGACAAAGAACATTAAACATCTAATTAAGGTAGTTGTTTTTTTTTTAAAGGAGGTTTTTTTTTTTGCTTAATAGTGTGCCAAAAGAATTTTAACTTATTAAATAATATATTCTAAGTGAACCTAAAATTTATGAACATAAAATGCATTTTTGGTGTAATACATCAATTAAACCAGCAACTAGGAAAAAAGAACCGAAACCAAAACCCAAACTGTATATAAAGTAGTATTCTCACCCAGCAACAGAAGCACTTATGTAGTTTGTTTAAAAAAACAAAACAAAAAACCAAAACAAACCCAAAAATAACAAAAAAAACCAAACAACAACCCAGAGAGACTATTAAAAAACCCACTAAAACTAACTTATAACTTAGGATATTCATACATAAGATATTCAGTGATTCACTAATACTGCAAAACAAGCTTTTTATGTTTGTTGGTTGGTTTTTGTTTTTTCTTTTCTTTCCCCTTCCATTTCCCTCCCCTTTCCCTTCGTTCCCCTTCCCCAAGAGACAGTGGTTTCTTCAAGCTATCTGGGTAAGAATTCAATGTATTCCTGCCCCCTTCCTCCCACCCCTCTATACCTCCCCCCCAAAAAGGACAGAGTGTTTTCTTAGCATTAATCCTGAGCACACTCTCTTTTGGGGGATACGTGTGATTTAATCTTTATGGGGTTTAATTCCCCAAAATTTTAGAATGTTCCATTACTTGAGGTATTTCAACCTTCTTCTGAGACAATGCCTTGTATCTTCGCTGACTCCTTGGGCAGTGAAAGTAAGGGCTGGCTAATACCCGTTTCAATTCTGTATTCTAATGAAAAAGAAAAGCATTATTCCAGACTTCCCTGCCACACAGAAAATAATGCAACACCATTCACTTTATAATCCATTCTCTATTTGATACAGTACTAGCCAAAGATAACAAAAACTAGAGCCTTTAAAGAGATGTTTGGTAGTGCACTCTATCAGTTTTTTAGCTTGTGTGCATGTGTCTACATACACACTCTCACACACATATTACATTATATATATATATAAAAGACATATATATGCACACACATACACTTGTGTGCGTGTATATATATCTATATGTAACAATCAGGGAGAAAGGAGTTTTGTTCAAATTTAAGTGATACAGTACTTTTAAACCCCTTGACAATAAAAGGGGAGGGGGGTGTCCACTCCTGTTCCCAAGCTGAGCAAGGAGTGAGTTTATATAGGATTTTTAAATGGGCATATTTTGTTTGCCCAGATGTCCAAGAAATACAATTCCAGTGTCAATGGGCATCTCATCAGAATTCATCAATTTTCTTCTGCAAATACTTTAACATTGAGTCCATCCCTTGTGCTGAGCCCCAGATTTTCTTCAAAACTTCACACTCCTTTTCATTTGCTTGTTCCAAGTCCACCTTCATGATATTACGTACTAAAGCTTTGGATTCTTCAAGTACCTAGACCAAAAAAAAAAAAAAAGGGGGAGTTGGGTTAGTATTACATA
This sequence comes from Gallinago jamesoni, assembly GCA_025769975.1. Lineage (NCBI taxonomy): Eukaryota > Metazoa > Chordata > Aves > Charadriiformes > Scolopacidae > Gallinago > Gallinago jamesoni. Next base: position 67,050,743 of record JAOQGH010000012.1, read on the forward strand.
AGAACTGAGTGACACATGCACTTACAGGTTTATATGGATGAATCCTGAAGTTGATTATGAACTTAAGCTTATCAATTCATGGATATACCATGACCTAAGAAACATGTCGACAGTTCCTCAGAGAGTCTTTCTTGTAGCATCACACAGAATTTTCTTTGTCCTGAGCACAAGAATGTGGAAATAACAAAAATAATAAAGTAATAACTATGAATAACCAGGCAGATATTGAATCTCTTGATGCAGTTTAAAATAGACTGAAAAACCTTGTTTGCTTTTTCCATTTAGAAAACTATTAACCTGTTTGAAAATCCAAAATTTCTAAATGGACAGAACAATTAGAAAACCAAAAATTCTGGTGCACAGAACAGTTAATTTGTAGTTCATCTCTTCTCATAAGAAAGCATCAAATATTGATAGTTTTAGCTATCCATCTTGTGCAACTGCCAGTAATGCACACAACCACAAATACACTAGGCGTTACTCATAAAATCCTAAGTTAAACACAGTATTTGACATTATGTTGATTTCCTTGGAAATTTAAAATACAACTCAAGATAACTCAAGATTTCTGTGTTTCTGTGCAGTTCTTGGGCAACTGTTCACACTGTTGATTAGAATAAATTTGACTTGCACTACTATGTTAAAACCAAAATATATTGTAGAGAGTCCAATAGTGTTCCGATGTTCTTAACCACAATGTACTATGGCATATTACGCAGTCAGATAAAAACTTAAAAAACAATCCTCAAAAACCCAGAAACAAAGAGATACATAAGAATGGGTTAAAAGATGTTGCTATGCTAAAATGCAGTCCTTTCTTAAGATAATTGTCTTTTTTTTAGAAGGACATAATGTAGTCTAATAATACTTAGATTAATAAGAATTAATCTCATTATAAAATATATTGTAAGAAAAAGGAAACTTACAACTGAATTACACGTGACAAGTTCTTTAATTCGAACCATTACTTCTTGTGTGAATGTTCCTGGCCAAAACACTTGAGAGACGAGTCCTTTGGCACAAGCTTCTTGCGCAGTCAACTTCCTTCCACTGAACAACATTTCATTGGCCTGAAGGGATAAAAAGTTACTTCTGGTATGAAATGTAATGAGACAAAACTCATTAAAGGAAAAGTGTTCAAAACGAATAAGGAAAATGCCTGCACTATTTGAAGTCATTTTATTATAGCTCTTCCAACTTTTAAATAATAAAGAAAAAGACTTGCCTGCCTATATATAGCTGGTTGGTGTTGTTGAGTACTACGTCAGTAGTTATAAAAATATGGAGGCCTATGATTAAGGGTTAGACATGAAAATGCCTTTTGTCATTTTCCATTTGTGAGTGTTCATTAGCTTTAGCTTTCTTGCAGTATTGCTGACTTGATTAACTGTACATGTGGTAATAGGTTATAATGCCTGGCAGATCTGTAAAACAGCAATTAATACATCAGTTTGTCCTTTATAATAACATTAGTTGCAGCAATGAAATCTTCACTAAAGATCTACATTATCTGTAAATTATAAACATACCCCAGTTCTGGTAGTAGACCTCCTGGGAACTGCCAGTCGTGGTAGAAAAGAATAGTTAAATATTTAGCAACTAAAATGTGTTTTAGTACTGAAAATATTTCAAACTTAAGTATATGGCTTATTTTCAGTACTTCTCAAAAAACAAACCACCCAGTATTTTAAAAGGTCTTGTCCATAGTTTAAAAGTACAGAACAGAGTATGCTATTCTATGCAATAAGGTGATCTCTAGTTCTGCAAATATTTTTGATTTATAATTATCATACACTTCGCTATTTATCAGCTTCCCATTCAGACTTCATCCTACAACTATTTCTGTTTAAGCCTTAAATTCTACCTTTCATGAAGTTTCTTATATAATTACATTTTTTGTTTGCAGTGACATCTGCATGGAAACAGCCAGTGAGGATTAAAAAGTCAGAGTAATTGTCAAGCTAAAAAAAAAAAATATCTTTAATGTTTCTTAATGACTAATTTACATTGAAAATGTGACACATCTATCACTGGAATAGGGGAAGTAAAGCTCTTATTAAACACCCAAACCTGACGAGTGTAGCATTTCTGAGGACGAAATTGAGTTTTTCTATGCTTTCTAATACTGGAAATTTTGGTAATTGCTACTGCAACCTTCAGTTAAGCATCTCAAATTATATAATTACTGTAGCTAATGTTCCTAGTATTGCCATTTTACACATGAAAAAATCAAAAAACTTGGACGTCTATTACTTGCCCCTTTGTAAAGAAATACAAAGTCTGGGTTCTACTGGCAGTTTGGCTGCTGACTCCCAGTCCACTAGGCATGGGAAAAAATAGATGTTTCCTAGGATCTTTTACATAAAAGTTATCATCAGCACATCTCTCAGAAATTGAGATGGAAGGATGTGATTTTTATATATTAGTTGAAAAAACAAGCCTCAAGGTAAAGGTACAAATTATATACCCCTCTAGTTCTCCCTTCCGTGAAAACAAAATCAAATATACAACGGTCATTATCACAACTGTACCTTCTAATTTTCCAGATTGTATGTGGCTGATACTAACCTGAAACACTAGTCAAAAAAATCACTGATATACCCAAGTCTGTCTAAAAACAGGAATCATTTTCCTAAGGAGAGATGTAAAAAAAATTCTTCCGAAGTAATTTTAAAAGATACTTCACGTTTTGATCTTTGATATAAATGCTAAGTCACCCCAACTGGGAGTTAGGAAAGTCAGAAATTTAAGTCAATGGGGAAGGTCTACATAGTCTTCATGTGTCTCTTTGGTAACAAGGATAAAAATGAAGGCTAGAAGATCTTAACTTTTTTTTTTTTTCCTGAAACTCAGTAGCAACTACTGAGTTCTCCCAAATGTGAAAACCCACAAATGATACTAGTGCCTTATCTTATTTCTGCCAACTGTAACACAGCATTAGCAGGAAATCTTACATGAAATGAGCTCTCCAATTAGTGTTCTTGGTTGATGGGTTTTGAAGGGGAATGCTCTTGCATCTTCACTTTTGATCTATACACAATGTATGCCAGAGACCCACTACTGAACAAGTTTTAATCATATAAACATGCCTTGTATCTGCTGTGAAAATTAACATGGTTACTTTCCAAGAAATATAATCATAGAATTGTTTGGGTTTGAAGGGGCCTTTAAATGTCATCTAGTCCACCCTACCCTGCAATAAGCAGGGACATCTTTCATAGAATGGATGGCAAGGAATCTGTAAAGATAATCGATTTCCAACCCCCCTACCATGGGCAGGGACACTTTCCACTAGACCAGGTTGCTCAAAGCCCCATCCAGCCTGGTCTTGAACGCTTCCAGGGATGGGACATCCACAGCTTCTCTGGGCAACCTGTTCCACTGTCTCACCACCTTCACAGTAAAGAATTTCTTCCTAGTATCTAATTAAACCTAAGCTCTTTCAATTTAAAGCTATTGCTGCACTCCCTGACAACAGTCCTTCCCAATCTTTCCTGTAGGCTACCTTTAACTACTGGAAAGCCACTCCAAGGTCTCCCTGAAGCCATTTCTTCTCCAGGCTGAACAACGCCAACTCTTTCAGCCTGTCATCATAGGAGAGGTACTCCTGCTCTCTGATCATCTTTGTGACCCTTCTCTGGACTTGCTCCAACAGGTTCATGTCCTTCTTATGTGGAGGGCTCCAGAGCTGGACACAGTACTTCGGGTTGGGGTCTCATCTGAGTAGAGTAGAGGGGCAGAATCACCTCCCTTGACCTTCTGGCAATGCTTCGTTTGATGCAGCCCAGAATACAGCATAATTGGATAATAATGTGGCATATGGATAATAAGATGCTTATAAACAACCTTTATTTTCTACTCAGTCTTTCTCCCTACACAGAGGAGTATCACTGAGACATCCTCCAGCCTCTCTTTTACAGCGAGTGCTTCAGGGCTCAGGGGACTTTCATGTAAGCCTACAGGCAGTAGCCCATGGAGCACCTCAGCTCTCTGGCACTACGATCAGAAGGCAACTGTAACACCCAAGACCATGGCTCTGATGTGGACTACAGGCACTGTGGAACCACGGTATCCCTCATGACTGACAGAAAAGCATAAAAAATGCTGCCAAGTGTGTTAGAGACCAACAAGGAAACCCCACGTGTGAAGCTTAATCACACAGCTCCTGTGCTTTATATCCAGGACCAGAAAACCAGACCAAGAACTTCACAACAGACACATAATAATGTATCTCCCCAAACACACACCACCTTAATTTCTATTATAAATAATTTCCAAAACTGAAGTTTAAGAATCCTTCTAAAATTCTTAGTATTTCCCATACAGTATCAGTTTTCAATCCTAAGGTCTGAGCTTCAGATTTCCTGAAATACTTAACTCTGTTGAACATGTTCTGTGGAAAAACTGTCCGTGGCAGACCTGCTCACCAGCAAAGACTGACCTGGTAGAGAAGACTTTTCCAACAATCTTGTGATTGAAGATTTTTACAGAACTGCTGATGATAGAAACAATGCACTGAATCTAATTTACAAGAGTTAAGGGTGGGACTAATATTGCTGAATTAATACATTTGTGGCAAATTCTATGAGGCACACAGAAGCCCTAATTCTTTCTTTTGTATGATATTTTTAACTCCCCCTTCCAAATGTTTCTCATTGCACTCATACCATCTCTTCTTTCTGTTGACTCTCTCCTTTTTATAGATAGAAAGCATACTACTTCATCAAAATGTTCAGTATAGATTCTGAATATATTTCATGGACTTAGCTACTTGAAATCCAGCTTTTTCCCGTACAGCAGTGACATTGCTGCATTGCAGAGGGTCAAGGTAGTCTGCTGAAAACAGTGGACCTTTTTTTTTCCCTTTTGCACTGAATATTATGGAATTGTTATCACTGGAAGCTTTAAATTTAAGTCTTTATATTGAAAAATGAGAGCATTCACAAACACACATGAAAGAGTATACTAGGGAAGAGCTTCTTGTGTTTTTGTACAACTTCTAAAGAAATGAGAAGTAACATCCACAAGTCTCTAAAGGAGGGGAATGGATGGAATGGATGGATGAATAGATGGATGGCCAAATAAAAAGGGAAAGGAACAATCAGTAGTTTGAAATACGCTAAGATATTAAAGATACTCAATAACTGCTAATCTATTTCAGTTACCTTTTCTGTTCTCTTCTAATAACTAAATCCAGACATCATACAGTAAGTCATTAGATCTGTTCAAACTGATGCTTCTAATGGATTGAAATCTGTATTTTTAAATCAATAAATACCTACAGGGAAAAATTGGCTCTTATAATGAACAGTAATTTAGGAAAAGCAGGTGTAGCTATAAGCATACACTGTTACTATTCACCTTCAAATTGGAATGCGATGTAGGTCTAACAGTTTTCAAGGAACACAGCATAAAAATAGTAAGCAACATGAAAATAACGTAGGGAAGAGATTTTTAAATAGCTTTTTGTTACATTTGATTCCTCCATCTAATTGGGAAGCAAGAAAAGGGATATCCAGTAACACATGGCTTATGTTTTCAGCAACAATGCAAACTGTTAACCTTTTTTTTTTTCCCAATCCAGTGATACTGTAAATCAAGTGCAAGACTGAAAATAAAACATCCTTCACAGAGGTGATTTGGAGTGAGTATTTCTTGCCTAACGCACTAGTGTTAAACATCAGCAGAGATCTACAAAGCGAGGAAGTTTGACGCGAGTTCTTAAGAACGACAAGTGCATGAAAACTGAATTACTTATTTTGCATACGAGCATTTAGTGTGAGACCGCTCATAGCTGGTGACACAGGGCTCTGCTGTGCAATGACACTGAGTGCAGATTCTTCTCTGGTACATTCTAGTGCTGTGCCGAATGCAAGAGACTGGTGGCTGGTGCTCATGTGGCATCAGCAGGGAAGGTGTGTCCTGGTATGCAGGACATAACCCTTCTGCCACCCTCACAGTTAAGGGTGCCCATGACATGGGATTAGGTCCCGTGCCAGCTTTCTGCTCTGTGCACATGGGTGAATACTAGGTTGTAACATCATGGAGCAGAGAAGCTATAAATACTGGCTTCTCGTGAAAAGTTTTCATGAGAGAAAATAAGAAAAAAAAAAAAAGACAAGACAACACAGCAAAGGTAAAAAGTCTTGAAATCACTCTGGATATATTATCACAACTGCATGGTGAAACTGTCAGCCCCTACCCTGCAAGCTACTTACAGAAGCCAGGCCCATTATCCGGGGGAACGTAAGGGATGAACATCCATCTGGACTTTGTCCAAAAGTAGTGTATGGTGTCTGAAACCATGCCTTCTCGTTAGCCCAAACCACATCACACAGAGGCAATATAGATGCTCCAAGTCCAATGGCTGGGCCATTTACTGCTACAATGATAGGCTTCTTAAACTGAATAAAAGTATTCACAAAATTCCTGAAGAGAAACAGAAACATGCATTCACTATGTGTATAGAAAGAGTAAAATATACCAGCCCTTGAAAACTCAGTAATAATTCATCTCCACAATAACATCACTTTCAAAACCAACCTGAGAACCTTTCACAATGAGGTGGTTAGCTTGGTGAGCAGTGGGGAGAGCAGTGGATACCAAGTCTACCAAGACTTCAGAGTGAGTCTCTCAGCACTGTCTCCCACAAGACTTTTATAGACAAGCTGTTGATGTATGAGCTGGATGAGCAGACAGGGAGGTGGACTGAAAAATGGCTGGCCCAGAGGGTGGTGATCAGTGGTGTGAAGTCTAGTTGGAGGCCAGTAATTAGTGTTGCACCCCAGGGAGCAGGTGCTGGGTCCAGTACTGTTCAACAGCTTCATTCATGATTTGGATGATGGGTCAGAGTGTACCCTCAAGAAGCTTGGCAATGATACAAAACTGGGATGATACACTAGAGAGTCATGCTGCCATCCAGAGGGACCTTGACAGGCTGGAGAAACAAGTTGACAGGAACCTCACAAAGTTCAACAAGGGGAAGTGCAAAGTCCTGCACCTGGGGAAGAACAACCCCAGGCACCAATCTATGCTGGAAGCCAAACAGCTGAAGAGCAGCTTGGCAGAAAAGGGGTCCTGGTGGACACTAAGTTGAACTCAAGCCAGCAGTGTGCCTTTGTGGCAAAGAAGGCTAATGGTATCCTGGGCTGCACTAAGAGGAGTATTGCCAGCAGGTTTTGGGAGGTGATCCTTCCCCTCTGCTCAGTGCTGGTGTCCAGTTATGGGATCCCCAGTGAAAGAAAGATGTAAAGCTACTGAAGATGGTCTAGCGATGGGCCACCAAGATGACTAAGGGACTGGAGCATCGCTCATGAGCAAAGGAGAGCTGGGACTGGTCAGCCTGGAAAGCTTAGGGGGGATCTCTTCAATATATATAAACACCTGAAGGGAGGACAGAAAGAGGGTGGAGGCAGGCTCTTTGCAGTGGTGCCCAGTGGCAGGATCAGAAGCAACGGGCACAAACTGAAACACGTGAAGTGGTCACAGACTACCTGCTCTAGGTGACCCTGCTTAAGCAGGGGCAGGTTGAACAAGAGGACTTCCAAAAGGTCCTTCCCAATCTCAACCATTCTTTGATTCTATGAAAGCCTAGCATTTCTCCCAGCCCAAAGCAGCACAGTAATTGGGCAAGTGCAGATATAACACCCCTCCTACAAGCACCAGCTGATACGGTGCTTCTGGTACATTCACACGCCTCACAGCCCTCTCTTAGATGAAGCTGTTGTCATACCTCACCTCTGGACACCAAAACCATGGTTACAGCTCTGCTTGGTCTTCACTGGGTTTATGTATGACATTGCTATAAGGCATCTATCTATCTACCTGTATTGTTAAGTGAAAATATAAGGTATATAGATATAAATGAAGATAGGCAAAGCATTAATGAGTTTCCTTAATGAGTTTTTCTGGACTTCTGGGAGACAGCTTTTCTTAATAAATAAATCTGCCTTTTAAAATTATGAGCAAGCCATAAATAGTAGAGCTCCATTATCACATACCACACACCTTTAAACTTCCTCTCCTCATCTCTCTCTCTTGATTGGTCATAAGGCTATGGGTGCTATGCTACTAAGTTACAAATGCATATTCTCATCCTCATTACCAACAAAAAATGTAGTACCCACAAAACAGGGATGCTTATATGCCTCTCTGTTCTCAAACAGTAAATGCTTTCAAGAGCCTCTTAGGAAAAAGCAAGTGTGTGTGTACTTATGTACACGTGTGCACATGCATTAGACCAAATAGAGACTTCTAAAACCTCCAAGCTGAGGTGCAGATATTTCTCGGTTAGTAGCTACCACATATAAAAAGAATTTACTTCAAGTAAATTGAAGTATTTACTTCAAGTACCTGACAAACCTGATTAGAGTACAATGTATGACACACTGTTGTCAGCACCTGCAAAGTATTCCTTTGCTCTGCATGACAGATGATTTCTCATTTTTGTATTTGATGCTGAAATACGGGATTTTTATCAAAATTTTAGAAAAGTGGGATTTAGTGGTAAGTTTAAAGTTTGCTCTTTATCTGTGTTACTTGTTTTGTATTTCTGCAAAATAGGATATTTTTACTATATTGCATCTATCCCTAAAGGTTATCATGTTTCTTAACTTATTCTAGTGAGCTGTAATAGATGAACGCCAAAAAAATTTCTGGAACCATTTTATGCAAGTCGTCATACTAACAACCCATCCAGAGATTTAACGATGATTTAATCATGTCTGAATATTCCAGGGAGGACCATGTCTAGCATATATATGAAAAATACCATTATTATATTTGAAGGGGGGATTCATAGGTATATTGTTACTTTTATCCATTTTATTAGCAATAAATAATAAGTGGTAAATCAGGATTCTGGAAGAGCTTAAATTAAACTAGTGACAGAAACTCACTGTTAAGAGCCTCTGTTCCCTGGCCACATGTGAAGTCACTGCATGAGCAACTTCTACATGGAAGGACTGAAAAGTTCCTTTGAAAAACAAAAACAAAACCAAAAAACTTTTGTCAACTCTATGAGCCAACTGTGCCTCCAGTGAAACAGGCTTTATATTCTCCTTTTCAGGGATTTGAATATTGATAACGACAACAGAACATAGGTCTCTGAAGGAATACAGATACTCTGGAAGCATACAAGAGCTAATCCAAGAGCCCAGGTGCTCAAAACCAGTATCCAAATGATAGGATACTTGCTTGTATGGTTAAAACATGTCTCTAAGATCTATACTTTTGTCCATATATATTCTTCTAGTTTGTAGTAGTTCAGCTGATTTTGTTTAAATGTTAGGTTTGGTACCTAGTGCTCAGATATGTTCAATAGTGTTAACCTACTCTTCTAAAATATCCATCATTCCACTGCTATGAATGTACTATATTGTTACTCATTCAATGCACACCTTGTATATATGTGTGTGTTAAAATTGTTTTCCTGAAAATCTATGGCTGTTAAAGTCTTTTAAAATTGGTTTCACCTGGAAGAGTGTTACCATACTACCAGTTTTCACAGTTAAATTTTAGTAGTAAAAATAGTGTTGCATGAATTAACAAACCAAATAGAAGAGGGACAAGGAATATAAAGAAGTGATACACTACATCACATAACAGGTGAACATCTGAGATCTTGTTGAATTAGAGGCTTTTGAAATAAAAAAAGATATAAACCAAGCCAGGCTACACAATGAAGAATACCCACTCAGATGACTGAAGATAACCTTACGTACCTAATAGCTTCTGCCATCTTAGTGCTTTCCTTTTTTCTGTCATCCGTTAAACGTCGTATAAAATAAATAAAATCAAGACCACAGCAGAAAATGCTACCAACTGCACTGAACAGCACAAGTTTACTGTCATCTGCAGCTGCTGTGTTCAGTGCACTTTGGACTTCCTTCATTACCTGAAAAAAAAAATAAATCAAAAATTCACCAGAATGAATTTTTCTACATCATTAAATATTAGCATACCATTTTCCTCTCCTCTTACCCTCACAAGCCCTCATGAGACCTCAATCTTTGCCATCTTTAATTTTTCCTTAGGATCCACTCAACCAATCATATTAGAAAAGTTAACTTTTTTCATTATCCCAAAATAACAAAGTTAAGAAAAAGGGAAGCTCTGCATTTCATAAAAGTAATTAAACTATGATAATGAAATCATTAGGAAGAGATCTATTAGATGTTACCTGTAACTAAAGCACTCATTCAGCGTTTCTGTAATTTGGACAGCAGATGGCATATGCAACCAGTTCAGAAAAAAAGAACCTTAATTCAGGCTAAAGCTTATTTCAAGTTGCACTTCGTAAATCACCACGTATTATAAGACAGTACATTTAAGTTCAGACAGCGCAGTTAAACCTCAACTGAGTTATACTTAAAGTCATCTTGCAAGCAACAACCTGAATCTTGCTTCACGTATGTTTGTGGCTGAGTAACGGGCACAAGGGAGGCAGAGACTTAGAATTCCCTCAGCGCCCTTCCCCCCTCAGAATCGGAATTGTTCTGACCTCTGGGTTTAGCGAATTATTTTCGGATGATTTTGTTGACAGCAAAATGTGTGTGAATCCATCTTGTTTCCTGACAACGATATCTCTGTACCGGTACGCACTCTCCGTTTGTCTCACACTGAAACGTAGCCTTTTGTCAAAAGGTTGATCTCTCCTGTCATCAATAAACCTTCGTTTGCTGGCTGTCACTCCTGTTACAGATGTCTGTATGTTGGTTGTACCATTGGCTGCTAATGCTTCCATAAAGGTGGATGTACCTGTAAATAGTTTAAATAACATTCTAGTAATTACACTTCATTAGCTCAGCAGTTTCAAAATCCCTATTATTAGCATGAAAACATGCAAGTCATATGAATATGAAACTCAGTCACCTGGAAGTTACTGAAATGTTACACTGTGCATGGACCAAAACTGAAGCGAGAAAGTGATCCAACAAATTAATTTTAAAGTTGTGAGAAAATGCGTGTGAAACAAGCCAAACAGACCAATCATATACTTATTTTTAGAAGGAAGGGAAATGTTTATTTAACATTCCTTATACCAGTTCACTTCAGTAGGTTAAATGCTCTGCTTTCCCCCTTTCCAACACCTTTAAGTTGTCTAACAGCGTCAAGATTGCAAAGAGATAGCAGATGCCTTTTGTTTCAAATGCCATGAGAAGTTAATGTATGGAACAAAATGACACCTACGATAAGCCAAATAAGGAACTTGATTGACAAGATCATATAAAGCTTAATAGTCTTTAAAGGAAAATGGAAATGAAGACATACAGACTATACTTCTGTGAGAAGGAAACAAGACCCATGCACTGATGATATTTTAATGGATTCATAGACAATGAGATATTTCTTAAGTCTAAACAATTTTTGCTAGTAGAATTGGCAAATAGAGCATTGTGTCTTTCTGGTCTTGTTCCTAGTGACTTAAATAGGCAAATTTTAAAGGCACACAAGTAAACAGGTCATTCCTCATGATGCGAAAGGGACAGGTTTTTCTTTACTCAACATTAGAAAGATGTCAAATAATTAGCATTCATAAGATAAAATAAGAGAACATCTTGGATCTATAATCCATCTGTATGTTAAAATCTCCATGTAAAATCTCCATAAAATCTGGCAGATTAAAGTAATGGAGTATGGGTGGGAGAAGGGGAGAGCAGTGCTAAGATGTTGGGAAAATGCATTACAGGCCAAGGTAGGAAAGTTCCAAAAACCTTTTCCTGAAAACTGAGATCTGAGACTTAAAATCTACTGGAAACCCACAGCCCTTATCTCACAAACAGGTATTTCAGAATATCATCCATATGATGTCTTAAAATGTACAGTTAAACCACATATAAGTTGCTAATTAAATGCCATTGATGGATCCTACTTAATTTTTTATCTTTCTGAAGAAACTGTATTTTAAAAGTTCTAATAATATGCAGACATGCAATGCTATATATTGTGCTTAAAAAAAAAAAAAAAAAAGTATTTCAAACTCTTGTGAGTTCAGTGAAGACATTAAACAGGCCCACCAAAATAACTGGAATATCCTATATCTCCACATTTTAATTGTATTCAAATGTTGCTTACTTTGACCCATATGAAGTATGAGTGACATATTAAGGGAAAGACTAACGAAATTACAGTTTAGAACATTACACATTTTTCTATTTCAGACTGCCTTCAGATAAGTGAAGTCTTTTTATCAAATACTTTAAAATAAATAAATCTTTGATTATAAATCTGTTGTGATTAATTAGGCAAGTTGTCTGTCAAAGGAGCTATATAATTATAAGGTTTTATTTTGCCTTTTAAAGTCTTCCTTGTTGTATTAGTGATTTAATCCTCTTAACGTATCACTTTCTGTGAAGTTAAAAACACAATATTTTTCAATTGTTTAAAGTGATGAGTAAGAAAATGAATTCAGTTTCTGATAACTCAGAGACAGAGGTGAATAAAATGAAATGGAAAATTAGTATTTTGTATTGTCACAGAAGTTTCACATTTATTCCTAAATTTTTCTCAGATTATCAAATTCTTTTTTTCATTTCAGCAGAATAAATAAAAACTTGATTCATACCAAAAAATGAAATTGTTGAGGGATGCTTTCAATATTTTTCCCTTTTAAACCACACTATGTTGATTACATTCCTTTACAAGAATTCCCTTTAAAGGGAATTTGCAGGAGCACCACTGTTGCCCACATTTCATTAGGGAACAAGATGAAATGGTAACACTGGCCACAACGGTTTGTTTTTCCATAGGAATGGTAAATTAAAACAACTGAAATCACCTCTGATTTCTAAGCCCTGATATAAGATTTTGTGGCTTCTGTGTTAGTCATAATGAAAAAAAGAGAACAAGGAGAGCACAATAGACTAGACTAAGCCAAAAAAAAAGTGTCAGTAAACTTGTTAGAGCTTTGAGTAGATCTTTTCCCACGATTCATACTTCCAAAGATGTACTCAGACATCAGAAAATTACTTTTGAGATGTAAGAGCAAATGATTATACACTTTGAGACACAAAACTTTTGGCAAGAGAGACCAAGATGTAAACACCACACATCACTTTTCATGCTTATTGAACTGGCAAGAAACCTTTGGAGTTTTTATATAAACTCTGTCTGCACTTGTCAATAGTTGCAGTTTCAAACCACAAACAAGGGACAGCTGCAGCTCAGTGGAAGAAGTCTCCTACATCCAATCTTGTAAACACACTTTTAGGATACTTGGACTGGAATCAAAAACCTGTCTGCTTTAGAAACCGTACCTCTGCGCAGGGAGACTCAGCCACTTCGTACGGATTAGAAAACGGCACCAACAGAGTTAAAATACATTCATTAGTGTTTGTTGTTATTGCTTTAAGTTTGCGACCTTCTATACCTTAAATTGTAGGGGGGGGTTGTTCTTTTGACATTCAGTCCTCAAAAGTGAAGATATAAAGCAGTCCTTCATGCTATATATAAAAATAGTCAAAGTTTTCTCACATGAAGAGTTTTCATTGAGGCTACTCATCTTCAGGTCAATTACAACTTTATTTTACAGTTTTAAAGTATAGATTTCATAACAAACCTAAAGCAGTTCTGCATTTTAATACGTTAACGGTGATAGCATATCAAAAACAAAACAGCACAGCTCTCTCATTTCAAACTGAGCCTTCCAGAAACAATAAGGGCTTGGAAAAAGACAATTTACCCTGGATATTGTCAACTAATGCAGAACTACGTTTATGATGTAAACAAACAGCTCTTATTTACAAAAAACCCTTCCAACTGCAAACTGTTAAATAACGTGACCTTCTCAAACTTGAAGACATACTTCTACTGTGCAAAGATTCACCATACAGATGCAAAATGAAATTAAGAGGACTACTTGGTTTTGCAGCTTCTGATCAAAACCTGATAACAGTCACCGTTTTCATGCAGCTGCTCTCAGAAAAGAAAAAAAAAAAAACAACTATGGGCAACAGATAAGAAAGGAACTGGTCTTACTCAAAAGGAAGAACACCACAAAATACAGAAGTTGGAAGAGGGGCAGGATAGCAAATGTATCACCATCCCCATTCCACTGGCAGAGAAGACAGGAAAAAGCCACCTATCCAAAATATGAGTAGGACAACAATTAAAATGCATGGTGCCAGACATCTAGATTAAGAGTTTAAAAAAAAAAAAAGTAACACAAAACTTCACAACAATCCAGAAGTTACAATCCCAAACTCTTCTCTAAAATATTTGTGCCTCACTGTTAGGGTCTCCCAAATTCTGGAGAAGTTCAGTTTAGTTTATGTAGCAAGCTGGAGTACACACACTCCCCTCCCAGCAACAATACTGGGGATACATCCAAACAGGTGGTCTAACCGCAGCCAAGCCTCCTGTGTGCTCTTCTCCACTATGCACGTACTAGTCGTGGTACTCTGAATTCAAAGGTTTGTCTGACAGAGTATGCCGTTTCTGAAAGGTTTAGGACAGATGTCCAAGGATTGAACATAAGAAGATGGGAGTTGTGAATGATGCTGCCTGAGTATCTTCCCCAACTCCAACCACCAGAAATTTAGCGATTTTTAAAATTTACATGCCCACAATTATAGTGTAAAACCAAATCGTGTAATTAAATCCTTATCCCCCATGGGATTGTCCAATTTACTTTTGAAACCACTATGGTTTTGTCTTCCAAGGTATATTTTGCAGTAAGTTGCAGAACTTGCATCTTTACTTTCTTCACCACACCCCTTCCCCAAATTGAGTACTAATTGAGTCGTCTTAACCTTATTCACCCTTTCTTCTTCCAGAAGCCAGCCCAAACCCATCATTCATTCTTCTCCATGCCTCTTCTCTTCTACTGAACCTTGGAACAGGGTCCAAAATACCACACAATATTCAAGATGGGGATTTATAATGTGGCACATTCAAGCCTTCTCTTGTCCTCTACTCCATTTTCATAATAATGTCTAATATTTTTAACTTTTTTTTAAAAAAACTAGTACTGAGCAAGTGTTTTCAGAAAACTACCCAAACCAAACCAAATGCCCTTTTCCTGAGCAGTAACAGATAGTCAGGAACCAGTCATTGCCCAGGCATGGTTTTACATTTTGCTATAGTCATATTTTTGCATCAACGACTGTTTTCACCCCTCCTCCTTACTCAGCATTCATCTGCACTGAAAGTAATCTCTCATTTTAATCACGAAATCAGTTGGTATTTTCAGATACACCTGCAGTGCTCACAAGGAGCTTCAGGGACCCTCCCTCACACCTTTCCTGTGCCCTCACACACCAACCATGTCCTCTCCTGCACTAAGTGATGAAACAGTTAATAAGAAGCATCCCACTTGAATAAGCAAATGGACACCAGCAACAACAATTTCTTAAAGGGTTAACTGCAAAAATAACACTGTAATTGTAATCTGATTACAACTCAAGCGCTGGAGAGGGAAGAATATGATCTGCAAAACTGATTAAGAAAAAAAATTAAAAAAATAGCAGTGCTAGAAATAATTGGTTTGTTGGTTTTTTTTTTTCTTCCCCAAAGTCCTTCCTATACTTTCGCTGCTTTATAGTTCCTTGTATAATCCACAAAACTTCACATCAGTTGTCCAGTGCAGGTCGCCTCATGTTCCCTTTTTGCCTACAAACAGTGCTGTTTTGCTGCATGTTCATATGTACTAGAAAGCTCTAACTGTAAACACTGTTAAGCTTCACCAGTCTTAACTCTGCACTACATCAAATATTTCACACAATATGACACCAACCACAGACAGCGATAGCACAATGCAGACACAATGTATAACAGCTTCCAGCAATTTTTCCACCTCTGCTCCAGCAAATGCACAGCAAATATTTCTTAGAATTGCAGTGTATTGGCACAGGTTATAGAAATTCAAAATGATGGCTCCTTACACGCTCCAAAACCTGACCGATGTACGTGCCCGTTTTTTGTCTCAGTATATATATATATATATACACACACACCATATATATATATTTCATTTTAGAATCAAACACAAGTTCCAGCTTCCTTTGAATGTCACTATAAGTATTTGTAAGAAGAAATAAAATTATTAAGCTTATTGTACATTTCACCTAAAATACTGTTTTACTCTGTGTTTCTGAAAGAGCATTAAGAAGGTAGAAGTCATTCCTAAAGGAAAGATACACTCTACTGACATCCTTCCAGAGCGTGGTGGTGCACTGATGCAGCGCTCAGAACAACAGCACTACCAGTAATAACAATGGGCTGCACATGCCCCAGCATTAGCGCAGGCATCCCCAGAGACACCGGGGAGGAGGAGAGAGGGGTGGGGAAAAGGTGATACTTCTTCAAGTATCACCTGCTGTTGGCTGTAATACCCTGCCACTGGTGTTGGAAACCTCCTCACAGCTCTTGCTGTTGGGAGGTGTGTGCGCTGACTTTATCTTTTCAAATAAAAGTTAACCACTTCTTGATTCTGTTTCCAGGAATTAGTTACACTGGGAACCAATTAGATGTTCTTCAGCCACCTTCTGTTGGTTTTTTGCAAATACACAAAGAGCGTAGGTTTTAAGCAAGTCTAACGAGCAAATTGTGTCGATAAAACATCAGTGCAACAGTTTCACACCAGTACTTGGTGAAACATCAGGAATAGGCAACTACACTCGGCAGGAAACAGTGGCTGGCAAGCGCCATTGTCAACGTCTATATCCAATTCCTAAAAAAAAAAAAAAAGGCCACTTTCTCCTGCCCTTAATTCCTCTTTTCCCTTTATTTTGCATCGGTGTTAATTTTAAATGCCACTTTGAAACACTGCTCCAATAAAATCTAAGGTACCTACAGGACTCTGTTATGGACAAAATTAGCATGAGGAGAGAAATACACACATACACACAAGTACTACTTTGGTAACATTTCTCTGCTTGATTAGGAGTTTTTCATCTTTGCTGCCATACCATATTTAGAGTAATACGTTAGGCATTTTTTCCTTCTGTGCATAGTTTTCTCTGTTTCTTTGATTACTTGCAGCATCAAATATATTTACATGTTTGCAATGATACCGTTAAGAAGATGGCAGCATTACTGGACATATGTTATAGGCTATTTAAGTACTTTTGCTTTTGAATGTCTTTCCTTCTCAGAGCATAACCAGCCATTTAAAGATGAACTCATAATGTCAACCAAAAATGCAACTAATCAGAACATAAAAATTCTAGTACTGAAAGTAGGCAATCTTTCCAAGAGAAAACAGCATTTCTCCACTCTTGAGCTAAATAGGTTTACCTTCATCTGACTACCTTAAGCCATATAAGTGGAAAAGAAAGTTTACATACTTCAAAAGTATGTGAATAATAAGATACTAGACCTAGCATTTAAGCCCATGGTTAAGACCATGCCCATAAAAACAACAACAACATTATTAATGTAATTTGGCAACAAAGCTCTTAAAAAGCCTGATTAAGTTTTACTACCTTCAAAAAGGAACTCTGCATTATTATGCATATGGTATTAAGTAATCATTCCACATGCTGTCTTACAGTGGAAAAAAACGCCCCCTTTCTTATCAGCTGCAAAAGGTTTTCAAATACATCTCTATTCTTATTATTTCACTGGAAATACGTAAGTAAACATTCCTCAATGAGCAAATTATTTTTCTCCTTTATCAGGACATCAAGATAAATTAGGATTGCTCTATTCTCTCCTTCCACTTCAGTTTTAGACTAATTTTGTAGTGATTTTTTTTTTTTCATTGAATCTATAGTCAGAATACTCCTGACAAACAGGAAACACTGCACTTGATCATGCTCACCAACTTAGCTGTTAATCAAGGTGGCTGTAAGAGAAAAAAAAATAGACAAAAAAAAAAATCCCAGAACCTTCTGATATTACTCCAATCAAGAAAACTCAGCCATATTTCACAGTAGCATGCACTAAAGTATTTAATGTGAAAAGCAAATAGTTGTATTTCTTTTTTTCTCATGAACCAGTGCAAATAAGAAAAAACATCCCCAAGTTACAGACTCCTTTTTGAGATCTTTTAATACTGGAAACGTTTCATAAGAAAGCATTCTCCTATCTTGTCCTTTGATATTCTTAGAGCTGCAAGTTATGATATCACAGCATTCATTCAAAATGCCCTCAAATTTGAGACCTAAGTAAGGACATCTCTCGGGGCTCATCTATAGAGGAAAGCTATCACAGCACAGGCTAAGGTTTAAACTCAAAATATATCCAGCTATTTCACACTAACTCCTAGGGTGAACACATTCTATATTAAGAGCACTTCATTGCAATTTAATCCAATCCCCCAAGCAATCTAAAAAAAATGGTTCTCTTGATAGGAAATAACAAAGACCTAATGTAAGGCTAGTCTAGAACAGATACTGACAAAAAGACATCTAGATAGTTTCCCGCTTAGACACAACCATATGCATGCCATATACACATGACATAATTCTCGTAAGGACATCAAAACTTTCTAAATCATTTTAGCTAAATTATTAATGAGATTTAGATAGATAGGCATAACATCGCTATATTGGCAGAATACTTTCATTTACCTTTTTCTTGAAACTAATATGTCAATAAGTGTTCACATTTAATTCTTATCACACAGATGACAGTTTCCAACAGCTGGAGAGTTTCCAAAAACTGGAGTTTCCAACAGCTCCATTAACAACTACCCACAGAAACATTTTGCATTTCAATGCAGAAAAGCAGTAGGCAAAGAGGACTAGAGGGCATTCAGAGGTTCAGGACACTGATGTGCATGCATGGAGCTTTACAGGAAACTCCAAGATCTTGAGTGCTCCAGAGTATCTGGAGTGAGCATCCCTACTGGGAAGAAGCATCTCTGGTTTTACAGACCTACCTCAAGGAGGCACGTGTGCCTTTCCAGCCACACCCTGACATCTGTCATTAGTAAGAGATATCTCAACCTCCTGTGGGACATTCAGCAACAGGTTCATTAAGAGGTGGCCAATGAACAGATTACCTGAAGCCCTATGAGCTTGCAGCAGAGGCCATCCTCCAGGACACAAGTACATGTAGCTGCATGCCTTAACATGGCCAGCTATACCCTACTCATGGGTAGCCTGCGATACGTAACATTGCTGGCTGCTACTAACATGGGCAATCTGTTCTACAGCAGCACCCCTTTATCAGAAATTACTGACCTTGGCAGAAATAACTGGCTGGGGTGGGAAGGGGAAGCACAAAGGAGGCCTCTCTTGAGTCTTCACTTGAGTCTTTTGGGTACCTTTCAGAGATGAATGGCACGTTCAGAAATGCACGTGCCAAGCAGGTTCTTATTTTTGATTCAGAGGTACTCAATGGAGAGAAGTCTCTACTGGAGAGCCAAGAATTTGAGCCAAGAAGATTTCTGAAAGACCCTGCCTTTAGGCAAAGCACACAATTGCTATTAACACCACATCTAAAGAGGCAATCTTCCCCCCCCTCCCCCCCCCCATTTTCCCAATATTCTAGGAATATAAGACCACATTAGAGGCAGGATGATGACAATGATGCAAGGTATCTTTGGGTATCCCATATAACAGATGCTGGGTAGTCAGATGCTCTGAACTGAGAAAGTGATTCAGAACAGCGTACCACCTTGCCAAATTTGTCCTTTTATATTGTTGGAAATGAATAAATCCAAAATATCTACTGGCAATAGCTGAAATGAGGTATTACGAAAAGGAGAAAATAAATACAACCTGTGCTCTCAAGCTGAATCTGGTCTCTCCTTGTTTTTGGCAATAGTAGCTAGGATCAGTGGGTATGTGAGGACATGCTTGAACTGGAAAATTAATGGAGAATATCCAGAATTCCTTATTCTACCTATATTAGGTAATAATAATAATCATAATAACCAACAAAAATCCCCCAAAAAACCAAAACACCACAGAAAGTGGTAAAAGACTTGGATCAGATGCTTCCCATGATAAAAATTTATATAATATACCCTCTCTCAATTAGGCTTTGGCCTGTGTCACTGCAGGCAACTACTAGAAAACACAGAAGGCATTTGTCTCCACATCGTCCTGCCCTTCAGGTAGCCCTCAGTACAGATGGTATGGTTCTCCATGTTGTGGGATTTGCAGAGATAGCAAAAAATTGTGAACATGGCCACGAATCCTGGAAAAATGCCTATCATAAGAAAATCTTTTCATCAAATTTTGAAATCAAGAACATAGTGGTAAACAAGCAAATCAAAAAAACATGCTCAGGGTAAATCAGAAGAAAACAAACAGAGCTGAAAGCAGCGAAGAGAGAAGGCAATGCTCCAATCTCAGCCAGCAGCTGGGAGGAACTGAAGGCAGCGAGATGCCCTTACACAGCAGGATGGATCGCACATGCATGGGTAGTGTTTGGGTGCATACTCTTCATACTGCAATCAGCTTCTCTTTGAGACCTTAGGCTTTTATAAATATGACAACAGTCAATGAAGTAGAACAGTCTATCAAAGCAAAAAATCTCACAGACAAAAAACCTAAACTGGTAACTCCATAAAGCGCTAATTAAGTAGTTAACACATGCCGCCATGCATAGAAAATGATGCAGAGCTGCTAAAGTGGCTTCCCTCAGGCTACATAGCAAGTCAATGTGAAAGCCAGGATTATTAGTTACAGGTGGTCCCGATCCCCAAAAGCTACTTTCCCCTATTAAAATCTGCTTTTATTAAGTACTGGATTTTATTTCTTTCCAGAAATTGTAGGTATCTAGGTTAAAGTATAAGTAGCAACATTGATACTATTGCTAGTCAGAAGAGACAACTAAGGAGGCAACTGAATAAGCACTATGTGATATTTAAGTGGGACATTGTTTCAGCTACATCAATAGATTAGTATGAAACCACAGCCTCTATGAGACTACCAACAAAAAATAAAATGAAGAAATCAGGAAGACGTGGCAGAGAAAAAAGCCCCAAACAAAATATGATTTAAGGCAAATTTCAGAACAAGTTTAAAAAAGACAAACTAACTAATACGAACCATGACAAAACCAAGGAGAGCTTAGTTAGGTACCATAATGCCTGCTGCTATGCAAAAACAAGAACAAAGCATATGATATTTGATGCTTTAAGTCACAATGTGCAGTGGCCTCAGAGATAGTTTTATAGCTTGTGTAGCTGGTAATAGGAAAGTAAGGTTTATTTGACTATTTAGAGATGGATGTAGGAGCACATCTTTTCACAGGAGTCATACTGTGTGATCACGGTTCAAGGGTCAATTTGTAGATTTTTAAAAAATATTATCACTGCAAGTGCATAGAAGGATTTAGGTCCACAACCTGGTAATTTGAGAAAGCAGAGGGGGATATTTATAAAATCCCCATTTGATTTTTGGGCTTGGGAATTGGTGCAAGTCCAATTGGTGCAAATCCAAGTGCTGGAGCCTAAGTTGTTCACTGGGAAGTTCATAAAGCTGTGCTTGGACTTACATTTACTAAGGAGTGGTTCATGGGTAATGGGCTCTGAACATCTTTAGATACTCCTAAAATACTGAATCTTGCCTAAGGAAACAATCCATTAAGAATACACAGAGAATCCAAAAATATCAGAGGAAGTCACTACATAAAAGACAGAAGAATTGCTACTAAGTAAAGAGTGTGTACGCACAAATAATGAGACCAGTACATAACTAGTCACAATTATGAGCTCACTTTTAATTTGGAAACCATTTAAAACATGTCATAGATGAGATAAAATGATAGATGAATTACACGACTAGTTGTTTCCTGAAGCCTGCCAGGGACCCACCTGTTCAAGTCAGATTCCGACCACTAAACAAAGAGAATAAAGAAAATAGAAACAGGACAGTATCAGCAAATGGAACTGAAATTTAATTTCTACCAAGATGAATGCTGTGCAATTTTAGATAAATGTGTTATGTAAAAAGATACTGCATTAAATACTGTTTAGACAAATAGCAAGACACCCCAGTCATAAGGAAAGGGTGCGTAAATGGAACTAAACGTATACAATAATTGAATTAATTTTCTTCAGGAGTGAGATGTAGCTTCAATTAATTCCATATGGTTAAACAGGTCAATAGGAACTGAGGGGGAAAAATAGAATATGCTATACTTACAAGAAAATAGGAAGTAAAGAACACTGGGAAGAATACAGGGAGATGCTAAAACAGATAAAGAACGGTATTAGAAATGCAAAGTAAAACTCTAAAGTTCTCATAGTTACAGATGCTAAACACAAATTATTTTTCCAGTGATAAAAAAAAGACAGAGAAGAATTAGATCAAAAAAAAGAGTGAAATGTAGTGTAAGTTACAAAGTCAATTGAAATATTAGTGGGGAAACCAGCATGCCATAAGAAACCAGAAAAGATTTATGAGTATGAATATATTGTACATATACCAAACAACAGACTAAAAGGATTGAACATGGAAAGACTGCTGACTTTAAAGTAAAAAAAAGAGAAACAGAAAAATGTGATAGTCTATATAGGAAATGTATCATAGTAAGTGAAATACCTCTGAGTCTTGCTTGCTTAAACACTAGCAAATTTGGAAGGTACCTTGAGTAATAAGACTTGTATTGATGTAGTTTCAGAAAGAGTTGGAAAAAAAAAATAATGAAGCCTTAAACCTCTGCAGTTTATTTATGTTTATAAACAACACTGCCCTCATGAAGTCATGTTTCAAAAGAGCCCTTCCAATTAAAACCTGCTAGAGATCGAAACCAATACTCAGGAGAGCCATACTGGATACTGCAGAGAGATTTCATCTTCTTACAAGACTTCACTCATTACTTGCCATATATTTTACCAATATTTTGCAGTTTCATACCTTTACCATGGATCAGAACCCTCCCTATCATGTGCACTTACATCTAATGTAAATGTCAGGATTAAAAAAAAAAAAATAAAGAAATCTCAACACAAGAGCAGCCCTATTTTGCTCATCATTGAAACCATATACATAGTATTATTCTTAGTGATATAAAGTTGGAAATACATTGAAAAGTAGAAATTTTCTACCTAAAATCATCTTTATAAGATCCTAAAACATGAAAGTTTCTATTGATATCAAAAAGTGGAAGTTAGTAACAACAAAGATTTCATTGTTATTGTATGCTAAGAATGATAACATTCTCTGTCATTGGAAGTTTGATATACAAAGTTATAATAAACTCTGCATCTCCATTTGATCTCAGAATATATTGCCTTATCACTAGTACATTGCCGTAAGGTCAACAGTTAACTGAAACAAAGATATCACTTACAGTCTTCTATTCTATTATTATCTATACATTAACATATTGGTGATTTACAAACACAAACACTTTGTCCATTTTTCATTACTACAGTACATTTACAATACATTTTACATAGTACTACTACATTTACATTACTACCTTTCCAATATAGCTACATGACAGAAGGTATGACACCCATCAGGTATTTCCCCTCACCAGCTCTGCTAAAATACAATGGACATCTCAAGGGAATTTATCTTCAAGATGTTCTTTTGAATCATTCTAATTAACAGATGTGCTGCAGTGGGATCACCTTACTTTTTTATTAATTCTTAAACAAAACTATATGCGTACTGAAATTTCTGAAAGAATGAATGTGGCGTTTTGTTAAAAAAAAAAAAAAAGGATTATTCTCCACCTCTGCCCCCCTTTTCCTTTTTTATCCTTCTTCCTTTCAAGCCAGATAAGAGACTACAAGCAAGAAGCAGCATGATCGTATGCTGGCTCAGATCAGACCTCAGACCAACACTACAGATATTTTAAGCAAGTTCACCCCTGCTACAAGGAGGAAAAAGCCTGCCACACATCTGTCCTTGGTCTCAATTGTTCTTGCCAGGAAACTGGAACTCCATTTAGCTGGCAAGTTCAGCAAATACAGCCAAGGACCTTCCATAAACCTCACCATACCCCTGCGCTCTGGGCAAGCAATGCATACTGAATTACTTATCAATACATAAGTACCAATGTAGTTTACAAACATGAGAATTAAGCTTTGTTTCCCTTCACTTCTCTGCTGCTTCTGCATGTAGTCTGCCAGACCAGCAACAAGTCATTCATTGCAGGTATTTCTCTCTAACCCAGGAAAAGTGCAGCTGGTTTCCTTAACACCTTCTTCTCCCTCCACTGATAAACCTGCTGAAAAATTCCACAGGAGCTTCCAAAGTTAAACCAAACTACTGTTTAAAACTATTTAACATCATCAGTGTTTTTACCTCATTTGACTTTCCATTCCCAGTCTTCAGCAAGACAACTGGAATCCGAAACCAAGTTTACAAAAAACATTGTCCTGGTTCTACATCTCCTTATCTCTTCCTCTCTGTTTTTTGGGAGGGTGGAGGGCCATCTCTCATTCAAATTGGCCAATTCGGCCTAAACCACAACAAACATTAAGTACAGTTCAATTACAACAGAGTATCTGGGAAAAAGTACTAGTGTTTACCTACTCTGGGCTCATTACTTGGACAGAAATATCAACTTATGACTAAGTAGCAAGAAATGAGTAATAAACTGACATAAACAAATGAAGACATGCCAAAAACCCCACAAAACCTGATAAAATTAGTTTAGCAGCAGGAACAAGCTGAACATTTTTGCAGGGCGCACTGGGTTAGCTTTCAGCTTGATCAGTTCCCGAGTGCTGCTGCCGACCAAGCAGGGCAGTGAGAACGTGTGGGAAGGGAGTGGTGGAAAGAGAGGACAGGATAACTGAGGGTAATGTGAAAAAGCATGTCTAAAGAGAACAGCAACACGTCTCACAAATTTAGATGATATACTAGCTAGCAGATAAAAATTACAGGAAAGACTAGGTGCTTCCTCATGCAAATCCTTAAATTATGAGATTGGGTCCCAGTATTGCAAACTAAACTCCAGCAATAGTGATTTATCCACACAAGAAACTGGTAGAATTGAAATAATCAGAGAACATGTATCATTTTTCTCTGGTAGAACAGGTATCACTCTTGTATGCTGTACAAGTGAAAGCATTTAAAAAAAAAAACCCAAACAAGCAACAATCTGCTGTGAAACTATCTTCTAGTATTTCAATAAACATTGAGATGATGAACTAATTTTGCAAGCATAAGGTGACTTGTAGTTTAGAACAGATCTGTGGACTAGTTTATTCATACTGTAGAAAACAGCTAGTGATGTAAAATCTTCAAACTTGCCCAAACAGAAAAATAATGAGAAGAACCGTTGCGGATATCTGCAAGGGAAATAGAGCACATTTCATTGCTGCCATCAATGTGTACTTGATCAATGGCTATCTGGAAAGCCAAGAAAAGTTGTCACAGAAAAGACAATGGCATCAGCAGCCAACAGGACATCCCGCTAAGAGGTGAGCCAGAGCGGGAGGCAAAGCCACCCATCCGCTGAGGCTGCTACAGCCTGCAGTGGGATGAAGCACAAACAGGGACAGTCAGAGAAGTGTGACTATTCGTCACCTCTTCTTCACAAACATGGACTTCCCTCCCTGCTAGGTCTGTGACTGTCTCTACAGCATGACTTTTGGCTATAATAAATTCTAGGGTAAGCTGCATGGAATAAGAAAGGAGACTAACATTCAAGCTGAGGCTCCACAAATCAGTCTAACAAATGCTCCAGTAAGTCCCCAGAAAAGGTTGTCAGAGAGTGCCCTAACATCTCTGAGAATAATATCAGCACAACGTGTAGTCAAAAAGCCAATTCAGGAGTGTTTAGTTGACGACTTTGGAATGACACAGAGAACAGTACAACTGATACAGTCTCCAAAGCTGTTGGGAAAGTTGTTTTTTCTAACCTAATGGCTAGAGTAAATAGTAGACTTCATGTCAAAACACATTCCTTCTACGTGCCATGACGTGGTGCCCATCATTACCAGCCCACGAAACAGCTTTGTTTCCAGAGAGAGACTCACACCGTGCCACTCTGGGTGGTTCTCTCACAACTGCTCCTTCCACAGATATGTCTTTCCCCATGTGTCACTTTGTATATACAGGCCAGCAAGCAAAGACTTTCCCTTTCTTTTCAGGTAGTTAAGGTTTAAAGTTTAAAATTCCCCCTTCCTTTTCATCTAGCTTATATGTGTTCCCTGTAACACATGAAAAATGAGTATGATGATGACCATGAAGTAGGAAGCATTCAAGAGCAGAAGTGGGCAATCAGATTTTGGCTCAGACGGTGAGCTGAAGATGCAATAAAAAACCTAAACAGATTTTTTGTTTTCAGATTTACTTCTTCTGTGTAATATCTTTCAAACTGTCCTGAACCAAAATAAAAATGCTGCTTCGAAACAAAGTCAGATGTGCATTTAATAAACTAGACTAATTTGCAAATAGGATTCTGCTCTTCCCTGTTCCAGGCTCTGCTTTTGTTATGATTTCTATTGTTAAAAAATGTTGCCATACCCATATTCAGGAGTAATATAATTATAGCTTTTATTACTAGAGCTAATGCAGTAGTTTAAATTCTTTTGGTGTGTGAATCTAAATACCTGTTATTCACGTTACTTGTAGCAAAGATAAATAAGAAACATAATAAAATTTGCAAACACTAATAAAGCATTAAACTCACAAGATTCTCCTTGAGGAAGGTTAAACTTGAAGCAGAACAAACCCAGCACTATATCCTACAGGTCGATTTGAAATTAATCATAACTTTAGTCCCACATGCATTTAGCTGAAAGCCAGAAATTATTTTATCTTAAATTTTAAGATTGGAAAGATGTTTCCCTTACGTGTTAAAGGGAAACCAATAGCTTGAATTCAAGCCTGTGCTGTTTCAAGATCACTCTTTGAAAGGGTCTGTCAACGAATTCACTCTGTTTTGGCAGCTTAAAAACCTATGCATGTCAGTGGTTGCAAGGCAATTGGAAACAACTACTTCGCACAATTATTTTCCTTCCAAAAGCCATGGAGAACAATCCCTCTCCTTGAGAGGATTCCTCTACAAAACCCAAGGCATTTGTCCCACACAGGCTCACTAGTGAGCTAGCGCCGGTCACCCTGTACAGTCATACTACACAACCATGCAAATAACCAGGACCTTTAAGCAAAAAAATAAAGTGTGGTCCATTTAAAATAACACACATACACTACCCTGCGTTGCAATTCCACCTTATCATATACTTAAGAGGTGTCTTGTAGTGTTCTGATGCAATTAAATGCTTCAACAAGTAAATTCAAGCCAGACTCTGAAAGCAAAATGAGAGTCCCACATTTTGCAGTTATCACAGGCAAACATGGCAAGCATCTCCAGAGACACATGAATTGCTTTCACTGAAAATTTCCCTCATTAAAACTCTTTTCCCCTGCATCCTTAACTAGCTAGAATTATCAATATTTCTGATATCCCAGAAACATCTACAAAAGTAGATGGCATTCTCACTTTATCACAGCACCTAAAACACCTTCTGCTCCACCAGATGACCCTTAAAGAGAACCTACCTCCATTTTGCAGTTCCTTGCATTTTTCTCTGCACAGGGACACAAACAGGTACTACCCTTTTTGCTGGCTGGCACGTTTTTTAACCACAGAGCTACAGGTGTTTCCCAATGACCCTGATGGATTCCCCTGCATGTGAAAACGGTTTGATTAAATCAACAGCAGCATCTGCAGAGCAGTCTGGGGGAGGAGAGTGGATTAAACAACAAAGGTTTCTGCAGCTCTATTTCCTAGTATTCTGTGATGCATAATGTGCTCAGGCTATGTAGCATTTATAACTTTTTGTCCTGACCTAAAGGTAGTTGCTTTTCAACAAGATGGAACACAAAGACAAGATACCAGAACCGATGGTATCAGGTGCAGATTAGCAAACTGTGGACAATGCCAATGGGATTCTCAGCTAACTGCTGCTTTCAGTCCCCATGGGGAGCTCTCTGCCTGTGTCCTGGAATGAACCCTGGGGGGGGGAAAAATCCTCTTCTGTGGAGACGCCTGAATATTTCTCTGGGAAGCCACAACAGCAGCTCCAATATGTATCTGTACCTCTGCCATAAAACTTAGGGTCTCATGCTACATTTGCAAGAATGTTCCTAAAGATTGCAGTCTTCATTCTGAACTGATCATTTCTGCAATGACCTTACAGCTGTGAAAACTACTGCTGTTTCATACATTATTTGTAAAATAATTCCAAATCAGAAGACTGGAGTCTGTGGCTGGGTACAAGAAATTATAACCTTCTAACAATTTCAAAACAAGGATGAGAAAAGAAAACAAGCCTCAGCAGGCTGAGAGAGCTGGGGTTGTTCAGCCTGGAGAAGAGAAGGCTCCAGGGAGACCTCATAGCAGCCTACCAATATC